>CM060382.1:73922465-75134711 GCA_030545235.1 Helianthus tuberosus | reverse complement strand
CAAAACTAAAAGTTGCGGTTAAAAGGTTAACCCGCATCTTTTGCCCCCCCCCCCCCCCCCAAAAAAAAAAACTAAAATATGGATCTTTTCTCTCCCTAAAACTAAAACGTGCTCTTAAATGTTTGACCCGCATCTTTTGTCCACCATTTCCCCCCCCCCCCCCTTAAAAAATTTCACCTCAATTTTCCCTTCCCTCCATCAATCACATAACCCCAAAAAAAAAAAAAACTCCATCTCTCCTCATAACTGCTCACTTTCTAGACCAAATCCTATCAATCTTCACCTAATTTTGTCTTGTTTCTATCGATTTACACAACAAATAAGCTGATCTAGGGTTTCTTTACCAACACATATATTTTTATTTCTTTTCAATTATTTTTCTTCCACAAGAAACATATGAGTCGATCGATTATTCTGCTGCTCAGGTTGCTCATAAGTTTGGATCTCTGGTGAGTTTGTTAGTTTTCTAGGTTTGTTAGGTCTGTTATCATTTGTAATTGCGATGTCCCGGTTTAAAGAGATCTTGTTTTCAGGTACGTGTGACAGAGAATATTATTCATCAATATCGACCAGAATTTAGTATAACTGATGCTTCTTTGAAGTAAACGAGCTTTATTTTTGGAGATATGTGGTAACGAGTACTGAAAACATGAATTTCTTCAACAAATTTGTATGTAATGCAAACATTGAGTTTAGGTTTATGTTTTTTTAGTGATCGGTAATGGCGTAAATCGGTCGATGTACTTTACTATTCTTCATCATCTATTTGTTGTTTCAATGAATCCGTATGGCGGTGTTGTGTTTGATTTAAATTCCTAGACGATCGATTTGAAGGATTTGAAATGAAGAGCTTTGATTTTGAAAATCTGATGGTACGAGTACCGAAAATATTAATTTCGCCAACATATTTTTATTTGATGTTATGCAAACATTGAGTTCTGGTTGATGTTATAGTTTTAACAAGCTCATGTGGCGTGGTTGTGTTTGATTTGAATACCTAGACGATCAATTCGATGGATTTGAAGTGAACGACCTTTTATTTGAAAATCTAAGGTAACAAGTACTGAAAATGGGCATTTCGCGTCACAAAGTTGTATTTCATGGTGAAGAGATTTGTCTTCAGAGAGTTCAGATTGGAGACGCTTTAGATTTGCGAGGGCAGAGATGAAGGAACTAATTATAGAGGTTCAAATTTGATGTTCAAATGGTATGTTAGTGTTTATGTTTATTTTACATGGTGTTAGTTAAAATATACAAAGTTTACGTGTCTTTGGTGTTAAATTAATCGATTTTTTTAAGGTTCATGGTGTTAAGGTATGCCGTTACAAATCAAAGTTTGCATTCTTTGTATGGGCGTGGTTGTGTAAGTGAGGACGTGTATGCTCTACTCTTGCTACTCCGTAAGTGGTTCTTTGCTCTTTTTATTGCTCCTTGTTTCAGTTGATCAATATATTTATAAATATTTTATTCTTTTTGTAGCAGGAAACAATCTTGATAGGGAAAATACATCTGAACTGAGTACATCACGACCATCACCAAAGTATACTACATCTGAAAAGTGGATTGCAGATTGCCAAAAGAGAGTTGCTGTTGAACAGAACTGGGCTGTTAAAAAGAAGAAAACAGAGCAAATGATCTCAGCTTGTGTTGAGAAATTATAGGTTTGCTATTTTAAATCTTCCTTAAACAAAACCGAAATAGCTGTTTTGCTGGCTGCCTTGGGATAGGACTAGTTTAATTGTTTTTTAATCCCTTTCATATCTGATTTTATTAATGTAACAGCGAAAAATAAGCTTAATATCTTTGTTCTAGACACTATAGGGAAAGAGCTTGAACATCTACATCCGGTATTTTTGAAAGAGCATGTATTGGGTCACGGAGCTGCTGATGCAAGCGATTCTATGAATGACATTCTTGCTCAGGTCAGTTTATATCTTTTATATATAGCTTATCATAATTCTAATTCATTTTGGTTAGAACTGAATGGATTCTATGTTTTGGCACATATAATGGAAAACTGTCGATTGATAATATCTATTGATGATCTTGCATTGAATTCTCCTTACACTATTTTTGCTGAGTTCCCTTTTTAGGTGGCAACAAAAACTCAGTCGATCAAGAATGCAGGGAATGCAATACTGTATGAATGTGTAGAAACCATAATGAGCATTGAAGATGTTAGTGGCCTGGTGTTCTTGCAATCAATATTTTGGGGCGCTTCTTATCTAACCGTGACAACAATATCAGGTGAGCGGCCTGTGTGTTCTTGCAAATTAATGTCTATGTTTTACTGCTGGATTTTGGTGTTTATAGTAAACTTTGAATCCCACGTGGCAGATATGTTGCACTGAACCTGCTGATGAAAGCAGTTTTAATAGATGATCAAGCTGTGCATAGACATCGTGCAACAATCTTAGAATGCGTAAGGTAATTTTTTTCATTTATAAGTAGACAGTTAGACACATGTGGTTTGAAGCTACGCAACTTGCCAATAAAGAGTGCCTTTTCAAGTTTTAACTATTTTATGTAACACTTCAGATTACACTTATGCTCAAGTAGTCATGGTGGACTGATAATTGGCCTTGTTGAGATAAATTTTAATGCTTGTTTTCAAAGTTGCCCTTCTATTTCCACAGTTTTGATGTCGGAGCTCATGTGGATACAACCTCGATCAGTACGCAAATCCGATTGGTTTTAGGTTACATTATGAATCTATTCAGGACTGAGTTACTGGTTTGTAACCAAGTATGTGCATTTGTATTTTTATCAGGTAATGTACGTACCGGTGAGAGATTTGAATGGGATTCCAGGTGCAACATCACTAATTATATGTTTGACATGATATCAACGAAAAGATCGAGAGGACGTCATGGTGATGTCAAAAGAAGTAAGTTTGCCTTTTATTAACTGCTCTTACATATTTGATAGCTATCATTATCAGATCTAATCAATTTAACACGAATTGTGAAATTTCAGGTTGAGTATAGAAAGTTGGCTAATGTAGCGACAATAAGTAGTAAGTGTTGGGAACTATGAAATGGAAGTATGACTACTAAGAAAACGTTAACACGATGATTATTTAACTCGCATGAAGATTGTGAAAGAGATTCATGAACACAATGAAGTTTTGAGTTTTTATTCATACACTAGTTAGTTTATTTTGGTTATATGTTTGATCATTAGATTTAGATCGATACTTATTACACATTGGGAATCTTTGGAAGATTAATTGAACTTTTAATTGAAGTGATTATTTTATGATTTCTACATTTTACAATTTTGTTTTAAATTTTTAATGTAAATAAATGATAATTGTAATTAATTAACATGATAAACGTCAATGTCGTTTATTTGATGTGATTTTTGTGGCAAAAAATGTGTGCCACTAAAAGCTCAAAAGTTTGTACCGGCAGATAAAAAAGTGCCACTAAAAGCCTAAAAACTTTGTGCGACACATTGAAAAAGTGCCACTAAAAGGCTTTAGCGTCAGCGCTTCTTGTGGCACTTTTTTGTGTGCCGCCCATTCTTACAAGGTTCTTTAGTGGCACTTTCTTGTTTTTCTGTGGCACTTTTTGCATGCCACTAGATGGCATTTTTTTTGTAGTCATACTTTGAGGAACCAAGATATGAGCCACCACCTTCATATGCTTATTATGAGGAACCATGGCGTGAACAACCCACCTCATATGAGTACTATGAAGAACAAAATTACGACCCTTATCCATCATATGCTTACAATGAAGAACAATGGTGTGAACCATCTACTTCATATGGGTATTATGAGGAACAAAGGATCGAACAACCGGATTCAAGCTTTGAAAATCCCGATCCTTTTTCTATAACCGAAGTGATCGATAGGATATTAGAAGACCTTAGAGTTATCGATCGCTATATAAAAGAATCTCGCGCAAGGGAAGAGGAGTCCCGCGCAAGAGAAGAATTAAATAAAAAAGAGATAACTGAAAGTGAAAAAATGGAAGAACAAATAAGTGAAAAACCGACACATGAGTTAAACAACGAAAAAGGTGAGTTTGACAACGTTAAAATTCAAGAAGAGTCTAATTTTGAATAAATTAATCTCTTGTCACCTTCTTTTGAAAATCATTGTTTAGTTCCCACTCATGCTAAGTTTTTAAAAGAGTTGAACACTAACACTAAAATTGACAAAATGGTAAGTGTTAAGTTAACTAATGATCAAACCTTGCTAATAAAAAAAGACCCATTTGAAATTAACATTACACCGGTTCCATGTTTCTTTCAAAATTCATTTATTAGTAATATCACAATTGATAAAGATCTTTGTGTTAACATAATGCCCAACTACATTTTCGAAAAATTAAGTATTAGTGATTTTTCTCCACTTCAAATACCCATTTTTCTATCTAATCGGAAGATAATAAAATCAATCGGTATAGTTGAGGATATCTTGGTTCAAACAAATCAAATGGTAATCCCAACCGACTTTGTCATCCTCGATGACGCTCCTCTAGTGTTGGGACGACCATTTGTAAAAAACACACGAAGCTTTGAAAAACTGGAAGTACAAAAATCTACCTCTTCAATTAGGGGCATTTAAAAAGAGTGACGATCTTGAGTGGTCAATGAAATATCCATTCGGCAATAATGACCCCCTAATCGAAGATGAAGATGAACCACCCGATACAAGTGAAAAGATTGACCACTTTGTTGAAGAAGAGGTCGCCATAGAACAAACTTTTAAAGTTCTTGATCAAAATGAGCAACCAAATAAGGAGTCTCCTAAAGACCCACCTCTTGAGCTTAAAGAACTTCCAAAAGGTTTGGAATATGCTTTTCTAGACAAAGATGGTAAATTACCTGTAATTATGTCATCTAAATTAAATAGTTTAGAAAAAGAAAAATTAATTAGTCTTTTGAAAAAAACACAAAAATGCAATCGCTTGGAAGCTTGTAGATATTAAAGGAATAAATCCTTCCATGTGCACGCACAAAATTTTAATGAATGATGACTACAAATCGGTAATACAACCACAACGTCGAGTAAATCCAAATGTTCAAGAAGTGGTTAAAAACGAAGTCATCAAATTACTTGACGCCGGACTTATCTATCCTATCTCTGATAGTCCTTGGGTAAGTCCCGTCCCAGTAGTTCCAAAGAAAGGAGGAATGACGGTAATAACTAACGAAAAGAATGAATTAATACCAACGAGAACCGTCACAAGATGGAGAGTTTGAATAGATTATAGACGATTAAATGAAGCAACAAGGAAATATCACTTTCCTTTGCCCTTCATTGATCAAATGTAAGAAAGATTATCCGGTCATAAATTTTACTGTTTCTTGGATGGTTTTTCAGGTTACTTTCAAATCCCGATAGCACCCGAAGACCAAGAAAAGACAACCTTCACATGCCCCTATGGAACTTTTGCTTATCAACGCATGCCGTTTGGTCTATGTAATGCCCCCGCAACATTCCAACGTTGCATGGTAGCCATCTTCCATGACATGATAGAAAAGACAATGGAAGTCTTCATGGACGACTTTTCTATCTTTGGGATTCATACGACCAATGCCTCGATAACCTTGAACGAATGCTATCCCGATGTGAGGAAACTAACCTCGCCCTTAACTGGGAAAAATGTCATTTCATGGTAACGGAGGGAATAGTACTCGGTCACAAAATCTCAAGCGAAGGAATGGAGGTGGATCGAGCCAAAATAGACACCATCTCTCGACTACCACCCCCATTGTAACAACCCGCACTTTTGTGCGTTGTTACTACTCGTTATACTCGTTACGCCTAGCACCGGAGATTCGGGTCATAATGTAACCATATCGTATATATATCGCTATTCGAAGGATAATCGCATATTTTTGAAATACAATATCACTATGCTACACCATTATCCCACTAACACTCATGGAGGTATTGAGTGAGGACCTATTCTACCCTCCTCAGTGGCCATGATGTGTCGAACGTAAACAATTAACGCTAACAAGGACTCTCGGGCGAGTGCTGTAGCTCCAGTCGTCATGACGATGATAACAATACGAGTAAACGGTACCCCGTCAATCTTTGTGGCACTACACGAAATGATGTTCACGACGACATCAAGAAAGGACCTATACTACCCTCATTGATGGTCGTGAAACGTCGCTAATAATCGCATACTCGAATCGGAAACTGATTGTTAATTATCGAAACTTTGGATTATGGATACGTAAATACGACCCCTTGTGATATATATATAATAATAATAACAATATAATGATAATATAAATTAATTATGGAAAGTATGTACTTCGAAATCTATCAAAACGATCAAAACGGAGAAGTCCAACGCATCAGGATAGCCATTCGGACGGATAGGCCATCCGGACGGATGGGCCATCCGCACGGATGGGCCATCCGCACGGATGGGCCATCCGCACGGATGGGCCATCCGCACGGATGGGCAATCCGGGCCAGACCCCCTTCTTCTCCTCTGTGGCCTATAAATACCATGTCACATCACTTGAACAGTGATGTGACGGCTCCTATTCAACCAAACACGCTCCAAGACCCTTTTTCCTCGATTTCCTCGCGATTCCTGTAAGATTTCAACCTAAAACTTGTACTTCTACAATCTACACTCGATTCTACATCATTCTATTTTTCAAAACCCAATTTCTAACCGTGAAGTCTGCGGATTTGATGCGTTTTGAGGTGACGTCACCAAGAGTTCTTATGAACTTCAAGTTGTGGCCTCATTTCACTATAAACGACTCAGATCCGGGTGATTTCCACCTCTTTTAATGACAAATCTCACCTAAATCTATGCGATTTCGAGTTAACCATGAAGAACCATCACGAACGGCCAGATCTGATGGAACGGGTTGATTCCCGGCCGTTAGAACGAGTCGGAATTGACGGAACTTCAAGTGTTAGTGCAAAATTACACTACCCTAGTAAAAACGAACGTATTCCTTCCGTTAAACACTCGGAAACAGTGTTCAGAGTGCGAAACAGACATGTCAGTCCGCACGGATGACATGTCAGTCCGCACGGATGACCCTTGTCTGCACGGATGACATGTCAGTCCGCACGGATGACACATGTCCGCACGGATGACACATGTCCGCACGGATGACATGTCAATCCGCACGCATTACATCTGTCCGCACGTACCACCACTTATCCGCACGGATGACACATTATCCGCACGGATGACACACTATCCGCACGGATCACACATCATCCGCACGGATCACCTGTTATCCGGACGGATATCATGTCATCCGGACGGATGACTTGTCATCCGGACGGATAATATGTCAATCCGCACGGATGAGAACCATTCGACCTAATGAGTAACTTTTCAAGGCTAATCTCGCTTAACCGTATATCGTTTACTCTATTCTTCAAGGATCAATACAGACATACTCGTAACCGACTCAATCAAGTTGTATTCTCGCTAAATACGCACTGTGAGTATACTTGACCCCCTTTTAATCGCATTTTGGGTGTAACATACGTTCCTAACAAATCGAACTCATCAAACGAATTATTCAATCAATCGAATTATCACTTGCGAATAACTGTTATGCATAGATATACGTGGTGCTAGTTGCATATGTGCTAGGGCTTATACTCGCGACGTCCCACCACGACTAGTATAGTACTATTGCGCCCGACGGGGTCTAGTTATGCCATCGTACATTCGAGCATCGAGGACTTAGTTGGTAGTATCAGTTTTGTGAGTATATATGTCGTGTATTACGTTTATGCATGTGGGAATTCGCAGCACTTTTAATCTATTATGCTATACTTATCAAACCTGTATACTCGCCAATACTTTTGTATTGACAAATATTTTAACATATGTTGCAGGTTAGATCGCAGACTTTATCAATCAAGCTAGGAAGTCTAGAAACTCAACTAAAATCTAGGTTGTCAGATTTGTATTGTTCGAGAGGGCAAGAAATCTGTGATAACTTACGTGATTGTATTATTTGTTAGTATGGGATAACGAATGTATTAAATATTATCGCAATATAGTTGTTATGGATTCTCTTGAGCAATATGATTCGCCTAGTGCCGCGCCCCGATGATTCCGCCATCGGTTGGGGTGTGACAGATTGGTATCAGAGCTATAACTATAGGGAATTAGGCCAGACTCGACCTAGTCCGGGTCGACGTCTTAGAAATTGACCTAGTCTGTAGTCTAAGTACCAACAGGCCGACTCATACAAACCCGGTGGGGTTCGTATTGGGCCACTTGATACTCTCGATCGAAGTTGCTAAAAGCTACAACTTTGTGTGAACACCGCGTACTACAACTTCACACGAAGAAGCCTTTCCTAAGGCTGAAATACTACTTAGCCTTTCCTAAGGCCGACACAATAACGTGTTTTCGAAAATACTCGCATAACGAAACCGAGCGATCCAGTCGAGATCAGGTGTGAAAACCAAGAACTCTCGATAGGATTGCTCACTCAGCGCATTTTTCTAGCACGAGAACCTTTCATCGAGTTAGGAGTGACATCCACATCTCGACAAAAGTCTCCATTTCTAAATCTAGTGGAACTCACGAATTTATTCGATGAGCATAGCCACAATTAGGAACGAAACTGTTAAGTCAGGGGTGAAACCCGTACCTTAATAAGTCGTCCCACTCTCTATAAACTGGTTTTCAAAAGCTCTCACCAAGGACTCGACTATCACGATAACTCGAGCCACGCGATGACTAGGAAGACGAATGCCATGAGCTGCATCCCAGTAGAAGCATGAAGTCCTCTAGGTCAACGCGCATGCTCGAACTTGTTAGATATAGTTGGGTTACCTTGGGTAGTCCACGCCTAGAATACCCGAGGCACTCTATCATACGACCCGCCAATTTTACAATGATCGGAACTTATTTACGTTTTCAAACTTTACGCTTTATCGATTTCTTGATGTAACGATTTTCACTCCCTACTTTATAAACGCACAATTTGCACAGCCATCACAATCTAAAACGAAACCCGAATGTTCGCAACAAAAATTAATGCATGACCTATCGCCTTCGCTATCGTTTTCTCACCTCAACACGTCCTCGCGTATTCTAAATCGACCTGTATGTGCATGATTACAAGTTACATCTATATAAATATATATATATATATATATATATATATATATACGTATAAACAAACAAGTCATTGTGTGAGAACTTAGGAATTTCGTGGCTCCTATGTGGTTCGTATTACTATACTATCGCACCAAGTTTTGAACGCGCTCAATCGCAACGCAAAACTCAAAAATCATTATGATCGAATCTCACTCCAAGTCTCTTCCTGTCTAGATGCCATCCAACAACTCTACCTCGAGACGAGTAGCTAAGAGGAAAGCCAAACGAAGTGTCAATAAGAGGATTGCATCACTTGTGACTAAGGAAGTGAGTAAGCTTATTCCTCGAATTGCCGCTCAAGTGCACTCTCTCAGCAACTCTCGAGCCTCGGAAGACTCCAAGACGGAAGCGCCGCAATCTACTTTTCTCTACAAGCACTTCAAAGCCTGTGACCCGATGGAATTCACGGGTAAAGGAGGTGCGACTCAACTACTCCAGTGGTTCAATTCTATCGAAGTTACCCTTCGACAAAGCGGGTGTCCCGATAGTTTCCGTACTACTTGTGCTACCGGAGTATTTCAATCACGAGCACTCGACTGGTGGACCACCGAACGTAACAAACGTGGGATCTCCGCAGCTTACGCTCTCTCTTGGAATGAGCTGAAGGAGCTCATGAAGAAAGAGTACTGCCCCCCTCATAAAATCCAGAAACTAGAAAACGAGTTTTGGGAAATCAAGCAAGCAAAAGGTGACAATGCTGGCTACACCGCAAGGTTTAAACAGCTTAGCATAATCTGCCCAGGCCAGGTCAACACTTCGGAAAAGGCCATCGCAAAGTACATTCGTGGCTTGCCTGAGTGTGTGGGTGATTTTGTCGAAGCTGCAAGACCTGCTACCATCGAAGAAGCCTATCGCTTAGCCGCAGAAATCAACAACAAACGACTCGTGGAAGGGTTTTTCTCCAAGAATCCTGTCAAACAAGCTCATCAAGCAATCGCCAGTAATCCTTCAGGCGAATATGTTGACGAATCTTCTGATGAATCTACTGACGAACCTTCTGACAAATCTGCTGGCGATTCTTCTAATGAATCAGCTAACGATTCTTCTGACGGATCTGCTAACGATTCTTCGGACGGATCTGCTGCCGATTCTTCTGACAAATCTGCCGACGGATCTTCCGACAAATCAGCCAAAGACTCCGCAAGCGATTCTCCAGACGAATCCTCCAACGACGACATCTCTTCGCAAGACACTGACGAACTCAGCCGCAAACGAAAGACTTCAAGCCCGAACTCATCGACAACCGAACTGCTACAACCGGAACCTCTCCGAACAGTTCAGATGTTTCCAAAACGAGCCTACACTGGAGCTCATCCTCAGTGTTACTCGTGTACCTATCATCATCCAGTTGGGGCTGACTGTTGCTATTGCAATAACTGCAACCGTTACGGTCACTTCACCCGCAACTGCCGCATCAAACCGTGAACTTGAGTATAACAACAACAGCTCCAGCAAACGTCTTCAGCATCAGACATCTAGCAAGCGTAGGATAAAGTTGTAATGATACGATTTTCGACGTTTATTTCTAAGCTTTGAACCTACTCTATTACTCAATGTTGCCCTCGTATTCTCCCTTACTCTTTAGTCGTCGCACTTAGACTAGATTCACACACATACTATATACTATATACTATATCACGAAATAATGTGTTTTACCCTCACTACACTCTTAGAACGAGGTACGATAAACGTGCAAGGAACGAATAATCAAGGATGCACACGGGATTATTTGGGTCAGTGCACGGTGATCGTAGTGAATTCTAAAGGTGTCATAGCGTTTTGACAAAAGGTGACACCAAAACACGGGATGAAAGTAGTAGGGGTCGGGCAAGGTGTGCTTTATCATACTACCGAAGTTCCGTGAAGAAGATGCCACGTGGAGTTGAACGTTATTAGACCTATTATACTATTGTGATTATTTTCAACACACTACACTCAATCGCCAGGCGTAACAAACCGTATCATCGCGAGACTTGTCGTAAGTCTGCAAACGCAATGCAAATGCCTCATCGATGGACTCTGGAGAGTCTGCCTCGCAGGACAATTGCATCAACGCAAGACTAGTCGTAAGTCTATAGCGATCAATCTCATCAAGCACATTAACGCTCGCGATATTATCGGGCGAGGACCTATTCTACCCTCCTCGATAACCGTGATGCTTCGCAACGTAACGTTAAGCTTATTCGAAACAAACCCGACTAGTTGAAATCGCTTACCTTGTGTATCTCGCAATCTCCATCGCTTATTATGTGATTCTAAATCGCCTGCTGTGTATCAATCTATCGCTATCGCCTACCGTTATCTGTGATATTCGTGTGAAGTTAGCACACATGACCTCGCTTCACGAGATGAAGCTCATATGGTTAAAGCAGGGTGTTTTAGTCATATCAGCGACCTTTCGTGGAAAAAGGCCATGTGGGGTCAAATGTTAGTCAAACTCTATGGTGTTAATCAATCAAAATCGAACCGCATACCTTCATCGCTTGCACGCAACAACTGTCGCTTATCGTAATTCGATTATCATCACCATCATTACTAGTGTTGTGTTTGTATTATTCGTTTAAATCACCTAATCGCTGATCGCCTATCGTGTATACTCTACCGCTTATCGCTCGTTTGGTGTTCATTGCAGTCTGTATGGTATTCAGTACACATGACACCGCTTCACGAGGCAAAGCTAACCTGGTTAAGCGTGGTGTTTCGCCATGTTAGCAAACCCCCGTGGAAACGTGCCATGTGGGTGTAATGTGGAATCTAATCGAAAACGCGCTATTCGCTTCTTGCTTATCAACTCGCTGGATTAATATATTCGATCCTATCTTATGCTCGGTCCGACTCTCTCTATCGATTGGGCCGAGTAAACGCAATTCTATCCGAGTCATATCGGCACACCTGACACTACCTCACGAAATGGAAATAATATGGGCAAAGAATGGTGGATACGCCGCTGGTACTTCCTATATATAAGTGTTTTAAACATATTAACAAACTTCCGTGGGAAGGTGCCAAGTGGGACGTGATGCTAAATCATCCTTTTCAAAAGGTTAAAACTGATTTTATAAAACTTTTATTAAAACCACGGAACAAGTGAAATTCCTCACAATGTGGAGGTAACATCGAAACAGCTTAACTCCATGTTCAAAGGGAGCTTCATGAGTCCAATTTTTCCTTAAAACTTTTTTTTCAAGATCAAAAACAAGTCTTTCTTGAGATATTGGTTCAACATCGAGTTCAACTGAAACCCATGTCATAGGAGAGTTTTCGTAACCCTTGTTTTCATCTTCGAATTCCTTAAAATGTTAGAAACTTAAACTTCCTTGCAACGTCGGTTAACATCGACTCTGTTGACCGCACGTTAAAAGGAAAATTTTCAAAGATTTTCATCCTAAATCCCCTTTTAATATCTAAAACGAACGCTTCTTGTAACGATGGTTAACGATCGACTCAGTTAACTCTACGTCATGAGAAACCTTTCAAATTACAACCGCATCGAACTAACGAATTCTACACAAGACAAGGCACTCGGAAATGCCAACTCGTGGGAATAAATACTTTCGTCTTTACGTCGCCTTCTCGCTATCGCAGTCAATCTCTCTTATTCGAAACGTTCTCGCTGTCAACTTACGGTCAAATCACTCGCTGTATCGCTACTTATACAAGATTAACTCTTAGAAGTCTACCTATTGGATTAATTTCGGGACGAAATATCCTAAAGTAGGGGAGACTGTAACAACCCGCACTTTTGTGCGTTGTTACTACTCGTTATACTCGTTACGCCTAGCACCGGAGATTCGGGTCATAATGTAACCATATCGTATATATATCGCTATTCGAAGGATAATCGCATATTTTCGAAATACAATATCACTATGCTACACCATTATCACACTAACACTCACGGAGGTATTGAGTGAGGACCTATTCTACCCTCCTCAGTGGCCGTCATGTGTCGAACGTAAACAATTAATGCTAACAAGGACTCTCGGGCGAGTGCTGTAGCTCCAGTCGTCATGACGATGATAACAATACGAGTAAACGGTACCCCGTCAATCTTTGTGGCACTATACGAAATGACGTTCACGACGACATCAAGAAAGGACCTATACTACCCTCATTGATGGCCGTGAAACGTCGCTAATAATCGCATACTCGAATCGGAAACCGATTGTTAATTATCGAAACTTTGGATTATGGATACGTAAATACGACCCCTTGTGATATATATATAATAATAATAACAATATAATGATAATATAAATTAATTATGGAAAGTACGTACTTCGAAATCTATCAAAACGATCAAAACGGAGAAGTCCAACGCGTCAGGATAGCCATCCGGACGGATAGGCCATCCGGACGGATGGGCTATCCGCACGGATGGGCCATCCGCACGGATGGGCAATCCGGGCCAGACCCCCTTCTTCTCCTCTGTGGCCTATAAATACCATGTCACATCACTTGAACAGTGATGTGACAGCTCCTATTCAACCAAACACGCTCCAAGACCCTTTTTCCTCGATTTCCTCGCGATTCCGGTAAGATTTCAACCTAAAACTTGTACTTCTACAATCTACACTCGATTCTACATCATTCTATCTTTCAAAACCCAATTTCTAACCGTGAAGTCTGCGGATTTGATGCGTTTTGAGGTGACGTCACCAAGAGTTCTTATGAACTTCAAGTTGTGGCCTCATTTAACTATAAACGACTCAGATCCGGGTGATTTCCACCTGTTTTAATGACAAATCTCACCTAAATCTGTGCGATATCGAGTTAACCATGAAGAACCATCACGAACGGCCAGATCTGATGGAACGGGTTGATTCCCGGCCGTTAGAACGAGTCGGAATTGACGGAACTTCAAGTGTTAGTGCGAAATTACACTACCCTAGTAAAAACGAACGTATTCCTTCCGTTAAACACTCGGAAACAGTGTTCAGAGTGCGAAACAGACATGTCAGTCCGCACGGATGACACATGTCCGCACGGATGACACATGTCCGCACGGATGACATGTCAATCCGCACGCATTACATCTGTCCGCACGTACCACCACTTATCCGCACGGATGACACATTATCCGCACGGATCACACATCATCCGCACGGATCACCTGTTATCCGGACGGATAACATGTCATCCGGACGGATGACTTGTCATCCGGACGGATAATATGTCAATCCGCACGGATGAGAACCATTCGACCTAATGAGTAACTTTTCAAGGCTAATCTCGCTTAACCGTATATCGTTTACTCTATTCTTCAAGGATCAATACAAACATACTTGTAACCGACTCAATCAAGTTGTATTCTCGCTAAATATGCACTGTGAGTATACTTGACCCCCTTTTAATCGCATTTTGGGTGTAACATACGTTCCTAACAAATCGAACTCATCAAACGAATTATTTAATCAATCGAATTATCACTTGCGAATAACTGTTATGCATAGATATACGTGATGCTAGTTGCATATGTGCTAGGGCTTATACTCGCGACGTCCCACCACGACTAGTATAGTACTATTGCGCCCGACGGGGTCTAGTTATGCCATCGTACATTCGAGCATCGAGGACTTAGTTGGTAGTATCAGTTTTGTGAGTATATATGTCGTGTATTACGTTTATGCATGTGGGAATTCGCCGCACTTTTAATCTATTATGCTATACTTATCAAACCTGTATACTCGCCAATACTTTTGTATTGACAAATATTTTAACGTATGTTGCAGGTTAGATCGCAGACTTTATCAATCAAGCTAGGAAGTCTAGAAACTCAACTAAAATCTAGGTTGTCGGATTTGTATTGTTCGAGAGGGCAAGAAATCTGTGATAACTTACGTGATTGTATTATTTGTTAGTATGGGATAACGAATGTATTAAATATTATCGCAATATAGTTGTTATGGATTCTCTTGAGCAATCTGATTCGCCTAGTGCCGCGCCCCGATGATTCCGCCATCGGTTGGGGTGTGACACCCATCCTCCGTTAGAGCTATCAGAAGTTTCCTAGGGCATGCCGGATTTTATAGGCGGTTTATCAAAGACTTTTCTAAAATTTCAAGGCCTCTAACAAAATTACTTGAAAAAGATGCTCCTTTCATCTTTGACAAGGATTGCAATCACGCATTTCTAACCCTAAAGGAAATGTTAGTCAATGCACCTATCATGATAGCGCCTGATTGGAAATTTCCTTTCGAAATCATGTGTAATGCAAGTGACTTTGCAGTTGGAGCTGTCTTGGACAAAGAAAAGAAAAGCATTTCCACCCAATTTATTATGCTAGTAAAACACTTAACGATGCACAAGAAAATTACACAACAACTGAAAAAGAATTGCTAGCTGTGGTATTTTCTTTTGATAAATTTCGTTCTTATCTTGTTCTTTCTAAAACTATAGTCTATACAGATCATGCAGCCATTTGATATCTCTTCAAAAAGTAGGACGCAAAACCACGTTTGATTCGGTGGATTTTACTCCTCCAAGAATTTGATATTGAAATCAAAGACAAAAGAGGAGCAGAAAATACCGCGGCAGATCATCTTTCGCGCTTGGAAGACCCAGCTTTGGAGTCAACCAGGGACGAGCAAATCAACGAAAAATTTCCAACGGAGTCCCTAGAAATGGTAGAATACAAAGAAGAGCCATGGTGCGCCGACTATGCTAACTACCTAGCTAGTGGTATAGTTGCAAAAGGTTGGCCACATCATCAAAGAAAAAAATTCTTTGCTAATGTGAAACATTATTTTTGGGAAGATCCATATCTTTTCAAAATGTGTGCCGACCAACTCATCCGAAGATGCGTACATGGTAGCGAAGCACGAAGAATTCTCCGCCATTGTCATGAAGGTCCATACGGAGGACATCATGGTGCCGCTAGTACCGCACGAAAGGTATTTGATTCAGGATTTTATTGGCCGACTGTTGGATCTAAGTTTCTTTTTGATTGTATTTTCGTTTGAAATTAAGATGGAAATGAAAGAGTTGTGCAGCGGAATTAAGATGAAAGCAAACTTTGCATACAATCAAACAAGAGTAATACTTTAATCAAACATCTTTACACAATGAATCGAAAGATTGAATTTGTTTCAACAACGATTACAATGATTGATGAATGAATGCAAACTCCCCCTCAGCCAGAGCTCAGTAGTTTGTTCGTGCAAAGAAGACGATGTGATCAAAAGAGCTGATCGAACAGTACAAAGTACTGAACTATTTATAGGCACTTGCAAACCACTGAGCATCTTAGCTGACGTCACCATGAAAGTGACATCTAACCTCCTAACAAACTCTAACCTCTGATCTATACAAACACTGATGTACTAACTACTGCTATTACAATTCATTACATAAAAGACACTTAAACAGCTGCTGCATCCTTCCACTGCTGTGAATCCAGCAGTGCTTGTCCGGATCAGCAGTACTTGACTCAAGGCAGTAGATTGAGTCAGCAGAGCTTTGGTCTTCCACCAGTCTTTAACAATTGGCAGTAGATGCAAGGCAGCAGTTGTGGATCAGCACTTGGTAAGATCAGTAGATAGGAGGTCAGCAGATACAAAGCCACTTTCAAGGGGAGAGATTTGCATGAACTAACTATAATCATCTGCTTATTCTGGATCCACTGCTCTGATCCAGTTTTGGCTTTAATTATCTGTTCCTCTGATAGGGTTCAATCCCAACAATCTCCCCCTGGAACAGATAATGCCAAAACTCTTCATTATTTGTGGAATTCTTTATTGCCTCATCAACAGCTCCCTTATCTGACCTTTAAATTGTAATTCAAAGTCTAGGGCATCTGTATCTTCATCATCCCTGCTAAGTGGAAGATCAAGGAGATCCTGCAAATCTTCAAGACTCAGGCCAAGAGCTTGTTCCCTTGATATTTTCTTCACTTCTCCACCAGACCTGAGCAAAGTCAATACGCAGGTCTGTTTGTCAGTTTCCCACTTTTGTATTTTTGAGCCTGGTGGGTTTCTTAGGAGATGTTTATTTGCAGAAGTATTTGGAGAGGCTGGCCTATTCATGACTGGCTGAGCAGCACTTGCAGATTGTTCCAATTCAAGATCTTCTTTTATCATTACTTCCGTGCCTGCTTTTACAATGGCATCTCCAGCTAATAGATCTTGAATTGTTTCCATGCTAAACTGGTTTTTGCTCCTTCTTTTGTAGATGGCAGCACCAGCTGGAGCAGTGGTTCTTTTGACTTGCAGCTTTGGTGGTCTTTTTGAGACCTCTGCTTTGTTTGGCCTTGAGTTTCAAGTATTCTTCAATATTGTTAGGCCTGGGATAATTTGCAATTGATGGTAAACTCCTTTTGGCGGGGTCATCTTCACGATAAAAGGATTTGATTTCTTCTCTGACTGCAATGAGTTCCAGAGGAAATGAGACACCAGCAGGAGGTAGTGGTTTTACAATTTGAGCTGAAGAGAGAGGTATGGGTTTTGGAATAGTGACAAGTGATAGGGATTTTGAAGATGTTGGTGATGGAGATGTGTCATCATCTTTTAAGATTAGCCTTCTCCTTTTTGGTTTAGGAGAGACTGATGATGTTTTGAATGGAACAGTGGTGGTAGATGTAGTGGCAGTGGATTGTGATTGACTAACAGCTGTTGAAACAACTGGTGTTTCAACCACTGTTGTCATTACAACAGATGTTATAACATCTGCTGTCTTCTGCTGTATGTCAGCAGGTGTTGTTTTTGGTGGTGATGATGGTAAAGCAGTGGATGTTGTGTGTGTTGATGGAACAACTGTTTGGCAAGCAGTAGTTTTTGTAACTCCTGGTGCATCAGCTGTTTTGTATGGTGGTTTTTTAGCAGACTTTGAACGTCTGATTGGAATGGATTTGGGTTGCCTCACTTTTCTAGTAGGCTTCTTCTTTTCCTCAACAGGATTTTCATGATCCTTTGAACCAGAAGTACCCTGATCTGGATGATCCATTCTGTCCACCCTGGCTTTTCTTTTGGCCTCTCTATCTCTTTTTACACTTGCAACTGCTTCTGCTAGTGCATTTGTTGTCACATCAATTTTCTTGCTGCCATCTGGCAAAGGGATCTTTTTGGTCATGTTTGAATTCTCTGGTTCAAGATAGAGACCATCCTCTATACCCTTCTTTTTCCACTCCTTAATTTTCTCCCCCTTTTTGGCATTATCTTCTGGGAGTTGATAAATGTAGCGTACTTTTGGAGGAGCAGTGCCAGTGATGTGCAAGATCTGAGTTTTGAGAGCCTTTAAATCAGCCTGAGTGTTCTTGAACCTTGACTCCATTGCATTTCTCAGCTGTTGTACATGTTTTTCATGTTGCTGATCTGCTAATTGTGCTTGTTGTTGGAGAAAAGATTGAAATAGATTCCAGAGCTCATTTGTAGCAGGTGCCCTTTGTGGAGCAGGTGCTTGAGGTGGAACAGCAGTTGATTATACCTTCTGAACTTGTAACACCTGTTGTAGCATATTTTTGAGTTCTGCAACAGAGTTATCAAGCTTTGCAATACGATCCGTCAATTTCTGGTACTTTAAACCATCACCCAAGTTAATGGGATCATCTGATTTCCCACTAGTAGTGGTTTTATCAGTGGTAGATGTAGGGAGTATACTCCAAACATTAACCACTGATGCCCCTTTTTCTTGGTACTGGGGTCTTCTTCCTTCAACACTTGACAACCTTTGATGTTGCCAGTAGGATAAATAAATCCACTGGTGGTTGGCAGAGGTGCTATAAAAGGAATTGCCTCCAAGGAAGTCTTATTAATGTAACCACTGTCCAACTGTAAACCTGTAGGTTCAACAGTTGTAGTGGCTGCTTCACTTGGATTACCACCAAGAGATACTTGTAACTCATGGGGTGTAACCTCCTCAGGTTGTGTTGGTGGGTTAACAAAGATTGATACATCAGACCCAGTCAGTTGTTGAGGTATATTCTCAGTAGTAGGTGATTGAGAAGGACTGGTTAATGCCTGGGTCAAATCAATTGCATCCAACAGTGGTTTTATTGGTGAGGGAATTGTGGATGTGATGATTGGTGTAGAAATAGGATGTGTCCCGGGCATTGGACTGTGGATGATAGAAACAAGTGTTTCCAGAGCATCATGATGTGGAGACCCTATTTGTACAACCTGGTCTTTTTGTGAAGAAACAGGAGGAGTTTCGGTTATGGTTTGAGATATTTGTACCAACTGCTGTGAGGAAGTAACAGCAGTGGTTTCTAGTGACTTTTGTGTTGTCACTGGCAGGAGCTCTGGTATCTCATCCTCCAGAGATGCCTTTTTGATGGTTTTGGGGGGTTTTTGTGTTTTTCTTTTTGTTGGCTTTTTGGTGATTGTAGGTGTGGGTTTCAAAACAGTTGTGCTGCTGCTTTGATCACCTTGAGCAGTGGGCTCAGCAGCAGATACCTGAGGAGCAGTTGTAACTGCTAAAATCTGCTCAGGCACCTCTGCTTGTGTTTTGCAAGGTGCTAGCATTCTTGAAAAAGTTTCAGTTGTTAAACTGTTTATTTGAGTAGAATCACCTTGGTTTATTACAGCTAAATCATCCTTACTGAATTTCTTTGAAAAATAGTAACTTAAAAACCTTGGAAACAGTAAGAATGATTTTGCTTCAACATTATTAACCAAATCTTTAAAAATTTCCCTAGAATAGTTAAAATTTTCTCCTTGAAGAATTGCATATCCCAGATTTTGAATCTTTAAAGGGATTTCATTGAAAGAAGTGGTTTTATTTGAAACACATAGTAGGAGGGTATGAAATAAAAATCTGGTTGCAGACGGAAAATAACCTTTTTCTAAGGTAATTTTCTTCATCATTGTGGCTTCATACCCTCTCTCAATGAAGTCAGTTTGTAACTCGTTTTTAGTGAAAGAAATTTTACCTTCCTGATCACCGAGTTGAAAGACCTCTGAAATGGATTGTGGCGTGATTTGGACAGCTTTACCCTTTATAGAAGAGTTTATGGTGGTTGCAGTGTCTCCTTGTTTTTCAAGGATTGCATTCTTCCAAAACTCCCTTTGGGTCGCCAAATAGATTGGTGCATCGGCGGTGAACAAAGTTTTGTACTTTGATTTTGCCATGATGTCAATGATGGAATCGAAAACATTGGTGGTTCCTGGTTTTGTGAGAAGACCCAGGAGATTGTGAGATGGTTTATGTGGAATTTCAGTGGAGATTGCCTTTTGAGAGGCTGTTTTCGATGATGATTTGGATGTGGGTTTTGAAGATTTCTTTGATTTTGTCATTTTGAGGATGATTGATCGAAGAAATTTGTGAAGAAATGAGATGAAAAACTGCTTTGAGAAGAGAATTTTTAAGAATTCAATTCGACAGTAAAACCCTGTTTTGGTGGTGAGTGGGGGATTTTATAGGGAAGAAAGTGAATGCTGAGGTGGCAGCCGTTACAAAAGGTCTGACCAATATGTACTGCCCACGTGACAACCCCTGTTGAAAGTGAAGGACAGTACTTGTGTGATAGGGACAAATGAAGGCAGTGGTATGAAAGCAGTGGATGATTTTCACTATCAGTGGATAGCATATCAGTGGATAAGACACTGCTTTTGAACAACAGAGTTTATCAAAGGAATGAGAGAGCAGGGGTTGACTTTCAGCAGTGGACAGACTTTTGAAGTAGAGCAGACTTTTGAACAATCAGTGGTTAATGGCAGACTTTTAAGGATTTAATGAAAAATTTCATTTTTAGCTATTTTTAAGGATGGAGTTTTGATTTTCTGAAAACATTTTGTTGCTTTTATTCATAGAAAAACAAGATGTTGCTTGTTATTCCATGTTCAGCATCCCAATTCTAGAGACCAAGCTTTCAAAAGTGGCTGTATCAAGTGCTTTTGTGAGCACATCAGCCAGCTGGTCTTTAGTTGGGACATGATGCAGAGAAATCAAACCTTTTTCATAGCAATCCCTCACAAAGTGATGTCTGATGTCGATGTGTTTGGTGGTTGATTGGGAAACTGGATTTTTTATGATATTTTCTGCTGCCTGACTGTCCAACATGAGTGGTGTCTTCAAGGCAGTGATACCAAAATCCAGTAACTGATTTTGAAGCCACAGGAGTTGGGCTGTACAGCTTGCAGCAGCAATGTATTCAGCTTCAGCAGTGGATGTTGAAACAGCTGCTTGCTTTTTTACTTTGCCATGAGACTAAGCAATCACCTAGAAACTGGCACCCTCCTGATGTGGACTTCCTTGTGGTGTGACATCCAGCAAAGTCACTGTCTGAGAAACCTGAAAGCTTGATGTTCCCATTAGCTGGATACCAGATACCAAGTGTGGGAGCACCTTTTATGTATCTGAAGATCCTTTTTACAGCAATGAGATTTGATTTTCTGGGAGCTGATTGACTTCTTGCACAGACACATGTTGCAAACATGATGTCTGGTCTAGATTCAGTTAGGTACAATAAAGACCCAATCATGCTTCTATAAAGTGTTTGGTCAATCAGCTCATCCTTTTCATCAGACATGACCAGCTTATTTGTTGCCATGGGTGTGCTGCATGGTTTACAATCATTCATATCAAATTTGGTTAAAAGTTCTTTAGCATATTTGCTTTGATGAATGAAAGTTCCATTTTGCAATTGCTGTACTTGGAGACCAAGAAAGCATTGCAGCTCACCCATAGCACTCATTTCAAACTCAGCTGTCATGAGTTCTCTAAACTCTTCACATATTGAGTTACATGTGCTTCCAAAAATAATGTCATCCACATAAATCTGGACAATCATTAAATCCTTCCCTCTCCATTTTAAAAACAGTGTTTTATCAATGGTACCTCTTTTGAAACCATTTGAGAGAAGGAAGTTGGAAAGAGTTTCATACCAGGCCCTTGGTGCTTGTTTCAAGCCATACAAGGCTTTGTTTAGCCTGTAGACATGATCTGGATAAAATGGATCCTTAAAACCTGGAGGTTGACAAACATACACCTCTTCTTGAATTGTACCATAGAGGAAAGCACTTTTGATATCCATTTGAAACACCTTCATGTTGTGGTTGACAGCAAAGGCCAGGAATAGTCTAATGGCTTCCAATCTTGCAACAGGGGCAAATGTTTCATCATAATCAATCCCCTCTTCCTGTCTGTAACCTTGAACCACAAGCCTGGCTTTATTCTTGACAACAATACCCCTTTCATCAGTTTTGTTCTTGAAGACCCACTTTGTGCCAATGGGACTAACCTCTTCTGGCAGTGGTACAAGCTCCCATACTTGTTGTCTTTTAAACTGTTGGAGCTCCTCTTGCATGGCTTCTACCCAGCTGTTGTCTTTCAGTGCCTCTTGGTACTTGACTGGCTGATGGAGTGATAGAAAACCAGCAAAAAGACAAATGTTTTGGGTTTGACTTCTTGTGAGCACCCCTTCATTTATGTTGCCAATGATTTGATCAGGTGGATGAGATCTCAAGAAGATTAAATCTCCTTGGTATGGTATGATGGCATTGGTTGGTGAAGGCTGCAAATGTGTATCATCTGAGCTAACCACTTCTGGGGACTTTGATGATCCAGCAGTGGCTTCAAAAGGTGGTGGTATAGGAGGTAATGAAGTGGACAACTGCTGACTTTTATCCACTGTTTGAGGACTTTTGTCAGCAGTGTTTGAGGATGTGGAAGCAGTGGTTGATGGGCTACTTTGGTCAACAACTGTTGAGGTAGCAGTGGTTGAGCCTTGACAACTGTTTTGAACAGCTGGTGCCTTTCCCTTTGTGGCAGACCATTGAGGGATGATGATTTCATACCCATAGTCTGGTGTTGTATCCTCTGATGTACCTGCACTGTTAGTCTTGACAGCAGTATTTTCAAAAGTGAATTTTTCAAGATCAAACAGATCTGCAGGGTTTGCTGGGATTTTCATTGATGAGAGTTCATTGAACTTAACATTCAAAGTCTCCTCCACTGCCTTGGTCCGTGTATTGAACACTTTGTAGGCCTTGGCAGTGGTTGAGTATCCCAGATGATAACCACAATCAACTTTGGCTGCAAATTTTGAAATGGAATCTTTTAAGTTCAAAATAAAGCATGGGCAGCCAAACACTTTGAAATATGAGATCAGTGGTTTAATTTTATACAGAATTTCATAGGCAGTCTTTTTGTGCCTGGGGTTTATTAAAACCCTGTTCTGAACATAGCAAGCAGTGTTTACTGCCTCTGCCCAGAAAGTTAATGGCAAACCTGAATCTGCAAGCATGGTTCTGGCAGCCTCAATCAGAGTTCTGTTCTTCCTTTCCACTACCCCATTCTGCTCTGGTGTTCTTGGGATGCTGTATTGCCTTACAATCCCTTTCTTCACACAGAAGGCATCCAACTCCCTATTTTTGAATTCTGTGCCATTGTCACTCCTGAAGCTTTTCACTGGAAGGTCAAATTGCTTTTCAACCTGTATTACAAAGTCTTGCAAAATGCCTGCAGTTTCATCTTTTGAGTGCAAAAAGAAAGTCCATGTGAACCTAGAAAAGTCATCAACAATAACCAAACAATATCTTTTCTTTTTGAGGCTCATGACTTGAACTGGGCCAAACAAATCCATGTGTAGCATTTGCAAACACTGGGTTGTTTTGGACTCTTCAATGGACTTGTAAGAACTTTTATGCTGTTTTCCTTTTAAACAGGAAATGCAATGTTCAGGACATGAAAACAATTTTTGTGGTAGGCCTCTCACCAAACCATTTTTTGAAATTTCTGTGATTGTCTTAAGATTTGTGTGTCCCAGCCTTCTGTGCCAAAGTTCTGTCTCTTTGTTAGAGGCAGCTGAGAACAGACAGGCATCAGCTCTGGGACACTCTTTTGACATGTCAACAACATAAACATTGCCACTTCTTTGAGCAACAAGTTTAGTTTGACCAGATTTGATTATTGCTTCAATCTTTTTGACCATTTCTGGTCCAACAATCCTACAACAATCTTTTGTGAAGAATGACCCAAAACCCTTGTCACTCATTTGGGACACACTCAGAAGGTTGAATTTTAGATTGTCTATTAGATTGACATTTTCAAATTTTACTTTTCCAGACTCCACTGTACCCGACCCCAGAACTTTTCCTTTACTATTATTCCCAAAGGATATATCACCCCCTCCATGGATTTTAAAGTCTTTGAGGAGGGCTTTACATCCTGTCATGTGCCCGGAGCCTCCACTATCTACATACCAAAGACTATCAAAGCATGCAGAAGCTCCCTGCACATGAAGTAAAAGGATTAGTTCATTAAGGTCTCCAAAGCCAACAAGGCTTTGGATGGGGTCTCAACAGTGTCTGGGATGGATGCAGAATGATGGACAGTGGTTAGGTCAGGAGTTTGAACTGTTTTAGGACAGTGTTTCTCTAACCACTGTTGTGGGTCCTGACCAATCATCTGCTGGTAACCAAAAGGATGCTTGTTCACTTTGGGTTTAGAGGGCCTTTTGTAGGCCTCATAAACGTGAGGAATCCTTTGGTAAGACTGTTTTTCTCTGCCTTTTCTGAACTGATTGGCAGGGGGTGCATCAGTAACCTGAACATCTCTTTTGACAGATGTTTGGTTCAGCTGTTTTGTAACAGCTGTTTGAACTGGCACAAACAGTGGTTGTTTCTTGGTGAATTTGACAGATGTTGATGATGATGATGGACTCAAGGATGTTTTAGCAATGTACTCATTCTTTTTCACATCAAAGTTTTTGAGATACACACATGCTTGAGTTTTGTGGTTTGTTTTACCACAGACAATGCAACCTTCAGCTGAAACAATGACACTTGTTCTGTTTAAATCATACGCTTTTAAGTGGAAACAATCTTTTGTAAGATGATTCCTTTTCTCACAGAATTCACAAAACAAGTTATCAATTTTTTTTTCTTCTTTCTCTTCTCAGACTCCTTTGCAGCAGAGGTTTTAACCACTGCTGGGATGTCCTTGAGAGGTATGACTTTAGCTTTTGGAGCCTTGACACCATCGATTGATGTAAAGTCCATTGGCTTGAAATTTTCAAGAATGTCACACTCATCAGACCATTTTGGTTTAAACTGGTATTCTTCAAGCTCCTCAAAAGTAGAGGATTCCATTGGTTTGTCAAGTGTGATTTTGTTACCAAGTTTGTCAGTGATTTTCACTTCTTGGCCATTCTTGTTTGTGGGGATGAACTCAGTGGTTACATCAGTGGTTTGAACAGATTTTTCAAAAGCAGTGTTTTCATCATCATGTTTTCTATAGCCAACCCCAAATTTCACATTGCTTTTTCTCTGTTTTTCAAGCATAACCTCATATCCTTTGCAGGATTCCACCCATCTTTCACAAGTAATCTGGGCGGACTCCAACTCCTTTTTGCAAACTTGGTATTTTTCTACCATAGTTTGAAGTTGGGTTTTGGTTATACTCTGTTCTTCTTTTAGACAGCTGTTCTCTTTTTCTTTTTTAGTCAATTTGTTTTTAAGTTCTTTTAAAGACCTTTCAAATTTGATCTCATCAGACAAGATTTTATCCCGAAGGTTTTCATTCACCTCTTTAATGTTAGCAAAAGCAATTATACAATTGTCAGAACACAGTTTTTCAAGAACTTGAGGAGATACCTTGGCAGCTGCCATCATTGCACAATCACATTGATGATCTTTTTCATCATCAGCTTTCACCTTCTTTTCACCAGCCTTTTCTTCTTTCTCTTCTTCTTTGTCCTCTACGGACCATGGATCTGTCAATGGTTCAATCAGGGTACCTGAACTTTCTCCCAACAGTAGTTCACCAGCCACAGCAGTAACCACTGCTTCAGTCACCTCTTCCACTGTTTCAAAGCACTGCTGTTCCTCCTCAGTTTCAACCCCCTCCTGTATTGACTCTAATGCCATTAAACAAAACTCATCATGAGAAGAATCATTAGAAGCATAGAGTGCAAAATTTTCATCATTAAGGTCTTCAGGCATACTGCTCCAGTCAACAAAACCTTGAGTGAAAAAACTTTGTTGATCTGGTAGTGCTGCTGCTGGAGCAGTGGTTTGAGGTGCAACAGGTTGCACTTGTACCTGTGGAGCAGGGGTTTGAACATATTGGATTTGTGGAACAGTAGTTTGGACATAATGTACTGGCACAGGGGCAGCAGCATAGTGAGCAGTGTTCACTTGAGCTGCTGGGGCATATTGGGCATAGTGCACAGTGTTTTGGTTTTGAGGTCTAGGATTTGAGCTAGGATGAGTAATTATGGGACCAGTAGTTTGACTCCTACATTCCCTAGCGAAATGTCCCAACCTATTACACTTGTAGCACTTGATTTTCGATTTATCCAACCCAACCCTTAGATTCCCATGCAAACCTGGGAATTTTCGCCATGTTCTTTTGTAGAACTTGCTAGTTCTAACACTTAGCAAAGCCAGTTGGTGCAGGATGTCCATTTCCTCTAAATCAGTGGGATCAAAAAGTTGCAGATCATTTAGTTCAAAACTTAAATTGTCTGACATCTGGTTTTCATTTGCAGTGAATGCATAACTAGCAGAGTGAGGATCAGGGTTGTTAAAATTTGCACCAGCAGTTATGTCAATGAAGTGATCATAACCCTGATCCTTACCACTGCTCCCAGATTCTTCTTGACCCAGAAGAGCAGTATTACCGAAAGTGTAGTCATCGGTAACTTTTCCTGACTCTTATAACCTCCTTTTCTGGTTCAACTCCCTTTCGTAGGTCAGGAGTCGACCGTGGAGTTGGGTCAAGGTCAGATCCTTGAATTCAGGTGAGTTTCGGGTGACAAAAGCTATGGTGTCCCATTTTTCTGGCAATGACCCGAGGAACCTGCTATTTTGAGTTGAGTTTGTAAAAGTGGTGTTAACAAGCCTCAGTTCACTGATGAGACAACTGAAACGCTCAAATTGTTGCGTTAGTGATTCACCTTTAACGTAGCAAAATATTTCATACTGTTGGTTCAGGATTTCCCTATTATTTTCTATGACTTCCTCAGTTCCCCCAAACTGTTCCTTAAGTGCGTCCCATAACTCTTTGGCACTGTTACAATGTAACAGTCCAGCATATATCTCATTGGGCAGCGCAGATGCTACGATGCTAAACGCTTTAGCATCTAGTTCGATCTTTTGAAAGTCGGTTTCGGTATAATTTTCAACTGGTTTTGGAACAAACTTTTTAGCATCTTCAGCACTTGGCACTGAAGGAACATGGGGACCATAAATGACAGATTTCCAACAACCTGTGCTTTGTTGAGCGAGGATGTGACCCATCCTCCTCTGCCAGATGTTGTACTCATTTCTTTTTAGCATAGGTGGTTTAAAAAGCGAGCCGATGTTGTTTTTATCATCCTGAGATTGTGACATCATTCTTGTTGTTTTACAGACACTGAGAAATCAACTTTAATGGTGATTAATCCTTGCTCTGTTTTTCAACGGACGAACAAACGATCAGTATCAACTGTTATGAGCTGAACTATTTACGTCAAAATAATTGTTAAATCAAATTTGACTGTCCAAGCTCTGATACCAATTGTTGGATCTAAGTTTCTTTTTGATTGTATTTTCGTTTGAAATTAAGATGGAAATGAAAGAGTTGTGCAGCGGAATTAAGATGAAAGCAAACTTTGCATACAATCAAACGAGAGTAATACTTTAATCAAACATCTTTACACAATGAATCGAAAGATTGAATTTGTTTCAACAACGATTACAATGATTGATGAATGAATGCAAACTCCCCCTCAGCCAGAGCTCAGTAGTTTGTTCATGCAAAGAAGACGATGTGATCAAAAGAGCTGATCGAACAGTACAAAGTACTGAACTATTTATAGGCACTTGCAAACCACTGAGCATCTTAGCTGACGTCACCATGAAAGTGACATCTAACCTCCTAACAAACTCTAACCTCTGATCTATACAAACACTGATGTACTAACTACTGCTATTACAATTCATTACATAAAAGACACTTAAACAGCTGCTGCATCCTTCCACTGCTGTGAATCCAGCAGTGCTTGTCCGGATCAGCAGTACTTGACTCAAGGCAGTAGATTGAGTCAGCAGAGCTTTGGTCTTCCATCAGTCTTTAACAATTGGCAGTAGATGCAAGGCAGCAGTTGTGGATCAGCACTTGGTAAGATCAGTAGATAGGAGGTCAGCAGATACAAAGCCACTTTCAAGGGGAGAGATTTGCATGAACTAACTGTAATCATCTGCTTATTCTGGATCCACTGCTCTGATCCAGTTTTGGCTTTAATTATTTGTTCCTCTGATAGGGTTCAATCCCAACACCGACCATTTACAAAGACGCCTAAAGTCTTGTCATGACATGTGATGCTTGCCAAAGAACAGGTAATATTTCTTCCAAAAACGAAATGCCGCAAAATGGCATTCTTGTTTGTGAAATTTTTGATGTGTGGGGACTCGACTTTATGGGGCCTTTCCCACCGTCAAAAGGAAACAAATATATATTTGTGGCAGTAGATTACTTGTCTAAATGGGCCGAGGCCGAGGCACTTCCAACAAATGATGGAAGAGTCGAGGTAAGATTTCTGAAAATATTATTCTCTCGTTTTGGAACACCTAAAGAATTAATAAGTGATAGAGGTACCCATTTTTGCAACCATCAACTTGAAAAAATCTTAACAAGATATGGGGTCTATCACCGGGTCTCAACAGCATATCACCCTCAAACAAACGGACAAGCCGAAGTGACTAATAGAGGTTTAAAACGAATACTCGAAAAAACCGTAAGGTTAAATAAAAAGGAATGGGTAGATAAATTAGATGATGCTTTATGGGCTTTTCGAACTGCTTATAAAACAACAATAGGTACAACCCCATATAAGCTCGTCTATGGAAAAAGTTGTCACTTGCTAGTAGAAATTGCACACAAAGCCTACTGGCAATTAAAAATGTAAACTTAGATTTAGAATTTGCCGGTAGAAATCGATTTTGTCAGTTAAATGAATTAGATGAACTTAGGAATTATGCATACTCAAACTCTGAAATTTATAAGGAAAGAATGAAAAACTTGCATGACAAACATATTAAACCTAATTAATTTCGAGTAGGAGACCAAGTTCTTTTGTTTAATTCACGACTTTAGATTATTTCCTGGTAAATTAAAGTCTAGGTGGTAAGGACCTTTCTCCATCACCCATATTTTCCCACACGGTGCAGTAGAAATTAAATCTCGAAATAGAATTCCATTCAAAGTCAATGGCCAACGGCTGAAACTCTATCAAGGATTTATTGAGGATGAGGAGGAAGAAATCTCGCTTCAAATGATCGAAGAATAAAAGCAACAACATCATGCCTGGTAAGTTACGAACCAACGGGATGACATCTGTAGGATCGTGTGCGGGCCCGAAACGAGTCGATCAGAGGCGTTCTACACAATATGAAAGGCGGAAACAGACATATTGTGTGTGATTCAGCAAGATATTCACTTATAACTGTCTTTTGATTGATATCTGAGCAATTACAGATCTGTAAACACTTCGACAGAGCTTCGCCGTCGGAAAACACTATGCTAATTTCGTTTCAAATGACAAGTCCTATCACCTATTTATAGACTTGGTAATTTCTCTTGAACATGACTCAAGCGGAATTACTTGGTTCAAACGAAATTACACACAAACAGAATTACATTATTCAAGTTAATTCCGTGCTGAATTACTCGCTGACCTCTTCAAACGGAATTAGTCATCTCAAGCGGAATTAACTTTTTGCATGATTTCTCGATCTTCGTGCCATGAACAATGCAAGACTCGATACAAGACGAAGTCGACAGACGCATGCACCAACAGACTCCCCCTCGAATGTTGACGAGTTTTAAGTGTCGAGTCTTCAACGTCTTCAATCTTTATCAATCTGATCTCTTTCTGATGTATCTGACCGTGTAAGCATCTACAATCTTCTTTCTCTTTCTTCCAGAATCGCATCCTGGCTATGTTCTCTTTTTACAGGTTCAGGATCGAAACCTGGCTCAACCTGCACTTTCTTAACCCATAAATAAATTTCACAAAGTTAACATTTTACAAATTTATTTATCCAGACTCCCCCTCAAATTTATCCAGAATGATTTATCACTTTAAAAACTTCTGATGACCATTTGTAGGTAAATATTCAAAATCTTTTCTCGTTTAAACACAAACTCCCCCTCAAGAAATGCTCATCATGTTTAGCACTTGGAATTTTGAAAATCAGCTCTCCAACATCAGATGTCGAAAATCTTTTTGAATTTTTCAAAATTTATGCTAAAACACACTAAAATCTTTTTAGATTTTTGAATAGAATGAAATGCAGTAAAGAAATATTTACATACACTATTTTTGTGAGTTTGTGTAAGAGGATCATATCAGTTTATGAGACAAATTACCAACACCGTTAAGCTTTAAAACATTTTAAGCTCTAAACGATTCACTTAGATTGTCAGTATACTTATCCACTTACATTTTCACACAAAGTTCAACTGTTTCGAGATATGGGATTAATGTTTTAGAGACATAAACTTATTCGCGTGTCCCACCTCAGAATATACTCCCGTATCCAGATCCCAATATTCAGTCTTACAGGTGAGTATACCACAGATGATATCTGTAAGGGGTTAATTATGAGGACCGTGAGAGCTCAGGTCAGAACTTCCGTTCAGCAGAGAGATGACGGCTTCGACTTTTGGTGTGTCCTATTTAAAGGATCTTTTTTACAACAGCACATGATTTGCATTTTCAATGTTTCATCATTTTTTATGCTGAGGGTGGGTTATATTTCAAGCAAGCGTAAAGTATTCTCCGGGGACTTGGCCATTGCTTCCGCAAAATCAGAAGTCCCAGGATAATACCCCAGATATCACTGAGCATAAAGACCTAGTATCTCAGAAAGAGGGACCTTTCAAACAAGATTTCGGGGGTTACCCATATATCCGAGAGATGTTTCCCCACGATATAAGCAAGTTTGAAATTTAGGTTTATATCTCATCACAATCTACTAAAAGTGTAAAAACTATTGGCACATTATCAGTGAGACCGTTTATCACATTTTGACTTTCCAATTTTTTAGCATGCTGTGATCGTCCACTGATGTACTATCATTTCCTCTTTTTCACAACAAAACTCATTTTGAATTTATCATGTTTTTTATTTTTTTTCAAATTTTCTAATGTTTTTGGATTTTCTGAAAATTCTTACTCCCCCTAAAATGTTTATCACAGTCTATATCTCGTCACAATCTACTAAATGTGCAAAAATCCACTGACACATCATCAGTGAGACCGTTTATCACATTTTGACTTTCCAATTCTTTAGCATGTTGTGATAGTCCATTGATGTACTATCATTTCCTCTTTTATACAACAAAACTCATTTTTGATTTTATCATGTTTTTGACTTTTTCAAATATTCAAATGTTTTTGGATTTTCTGAAAATTCTTACTCCCCCTAAAATGCAAACACATTAAAAGAAAATTTGAAAACAAACTGTACAAGTAAATTGACAACTGATATCGAATGGCTTCAAATCGCCATCCACTTGGCATAAACAATCAAAACTCCCCCTTACAACAAACTATTTTCTCATTAAGATTTCAAAACACTTAAGTTTGTTTTAACCAAAATGATTTTTCCGAAAAATTAGATTTGTTGATTGATTTTACCACTTGTAGGTTAGGGAATAAACTCATCACATTGTTTCTTTCCTCTTTTCAAAGAAATGAACCCCATGTAAGATTTAACATTTCCCGATTTTAATCAAAACAATCACTTGTAGAAAATCAAGTACAACTTAATATCCCTGATTTACCACTTGTAAATGAAAACCTTTTTCAACTACTTGTAAGACGAAATCACTTTCGTGAATTTCTCAAGAAAGATGCCGATACCTGCTCCACACTTACCAACCTGGGAGCTCCGGCAAGTCAGGGTTTTTACTTATGAAAAACAGACATCCAAGCTTCACCAAACTTGGATGTTTCCTCCTCAACTTCACTTGGGTAATAAGTTGCTTTCTTTATTGCATAAAAATCTTCTACCCCAGTGACCTTCCCATCGACCATCTTTCCAAAAATCTTTTTCACATTTCCATTAAACGCTTTCTCAACATCAAATTCTTTCTTCTCAGAATAGAATTGATTTGAGATTTCAACCTTACCAATTTTTGATTTAAAATTTTCAAACTTTGTGGAGTTAGATTCATCGCCAAATTTCACATCAAATTTTTAACATTCTCATGAACCTTCTTAACAACCCACACTTGGTTGTCATTCTTAGCTTTCTTTTTATAAAAATGAGTCTTTGAACACTACCAACTTCATATGTTGAATTTTCAAAAATTTTGAATTTTTCAGTTGGTGGTTCATTTTTCTCAACAACTTTTTCTTTGAGTTTTTTAGAGACTTCCTGTTTTGTTTTTGTTACTTGAGAACAGTTCCATGCAATGTGACCAACTTCATTGCATTTGTAACAGGCTTTTGTCTCCTTTCTTTAATTAGCTCCATTCTTCACATTCTCTTGCTTCTTGGCAAGATATTCTCTATTTTATTGTTTCCAGAGTGAGCTTTTTGATTCCTCTTCACAGCTTGTTCCTGAAACAAATATCATTTTTGATATAAAATCTTGAGCATATTTTTCATTTTTATAATTTTCTGGTGGAATAAATCCAAGACCTTTCTTTTTGAAATTACCGTTATGGTTTGGTTTCTTTTGAAAACCAGAACCAGAACCGTAACCTTTTTTCTTGTTTAAACATTGTTGAACTCTTGAAGTGTACTTTTTAGGTTTTTTAGTAAGATTTACATCTTTTATTTCAGAAATATTGATTTCTGTTAGTTTGAAAACCTTTTTGATCTTTTCAAAATTAACACTTCTTATTGGAAATTCCTCATCAGAATATAATTTGTCTGAATCAATCAATGTATATGCCACTTTGATTGGTTCGTCATTCAAATTAGATTTTGATAACAGGAATTCTTTATTGTAAACCCGTTTAACCGACGATTTTGAATTGTTGACCGACGAACTCGAACTTTTGACGGACGAACTTGAACACCCAGACTCGGACTTTGACTCAGACTTTAACTCCGACTCCTCATCTGCATCCAACACCTGATCGACCACTTTTTTATTAACTCGGACTCATGATCAGTGTCAGACGACGTAAACACGACGTTAATGTTTTCTGGTAATTCATCGGTTATATCGGACTTTAACTTTATATTGACTGCTTTTTCGACTTGCTCCTCATTCGGTTTTCTAGGAGAATACCCTTCCCAAATTGGAGGCGGACACTTGTTATAACTAACACTCTGCTTCTTACCAGTATCCTTCTTCTTTGGCTTCTCATCATTTTGAAATGCTTCAAAACCTGCAACAGTTGGATTAATTCGATCAATGAGATAATCAGAACTAGAATAACTCTGTAATAAATGTCTGATTCTCTCATTCTCAATCTTTTCATTTTCCAACTCCCGCTGCAACTTTGCACATTCCTCAATGTAATGATTAATGGCTTTTTGCTTCGACATCATCACAGCATTCATCATGGTCAATGGATCTTCTCTTTCAGAATTTGTCTTTTGAAGACCAGTTACCGTTCTATTCAAAACGTCATATGATTCTTTCACATAATTGAGATTGAACAATAATTGTTCTTTCATCTTTTCTTGCTCACTCAGTTTCTCATCCTTTTCTGCACATTGCTTGCAAGATTCTAAACACTTTAAGCAAGGCTTAATGACTTCCACAATCTTTTCAACTTCGATGACCTTCTCAACCTCAATCACTGGTTCAGCTTCAATCACCTTCTCAGCTTTAACTTCTTTATTTTGAACAGTCTCTTCATTTTTATCAACACTTTCACACTTCATTTTCTTTTGTTCTTTTGCTGCTTGTCTCTCCTTCAGCTTCTCCAAGCGATCTGCAAAATAAAATTGAAAACTTTTAGGAGATAGATGAGTTTTTGCAACATTAATATGTCTTTCTTCCTCATCATCACCACTTTCATCAGTTGGTGATTGATCAAAATCTATTGTTTTCTCAGAATTATCATCTGAAGAACTAGAATCAGATGGTGTTTGATCAAAATCTATTATCTTCTCAGAATTATCATCTGAAGAAACAGAATCAGATGATGTTTGATCAAGAACAGTTGCTTCTTCTGTACTTTCATCGGATGAAACAGATTCTTCTTCTTGATTCTTCTCATGAACACCAATCGCTTTCATCCATTCTATAAACAAATCAGGTTCTTGAACTATCTTTGCAATGAAAGCTTTAAACTCCCCATTCTCATCCACATACTTATCCCAGCTAAATCCTGGAGCCGTTTTCTCATCGTCTTGATCAATGATACCATAATAAGCTTTCTTGTTTGCATCTTCGATCATTTTCCCATGAGCAGTTTGTGTTTCTTTTTGTTGATATGGTTGATGAGCAACTTGTTGATATATGGCTTTCCGATAGTAATCATCTTTTCCAAAAGAATTCTTTGCTCCATTCGCTTCCTGATTTTTGCATTCTCTTTTGAAATGACCTTTCTCCCTGCATCGAAAACAAGTAACTTTAGATTTATCAAAACCCAAAGTAGAAACATGTGCATCCAAGAAATCATTTCTTCCTGTAATCATTTTGAACTTTTCAGCTCTTCTCAAGACACTAGCTAGACACCATTTGATATCCATGAGCTCCATCTCTTCAGCGTCTATTTGATCGTAATCCTTTTTCGTCAGCATAGGATTTCTGATCCTCCCTGCAACCAAACCTTCATAGGATTGTAGCACAGTTGCAAGTAACGCCATGTGATCTTTTGCAATTTCTTCTGAAAAACTTTGACCATCTGGAAGATTCAATGCAATGTTGCATTGTATCACACAACCATTCCCACTTTTTGAACTTTGAGAATGAAAACTTGAAGTTGAACTCTTCGGATTAACATTCGGGTATGAGGAAAAACCACTGCTACTGTTTGAACTTTGATCAACATTTCCGGATGAGTTTCCAGCACTAAAAGCTGTTTGAATCTTCGGACTCATTTCAACCTCTTGAACATTGCCTTTGTAGTACATTTTCACATCTTGTTGACCACTCGGATTACTCATCCTTGCAATCTTCTGTTGTTCAAGATCTTGACCCTCAATCTTCTCGATGAACTGAGAAATCGTCAACCCATCATATTTTCCGGTGTTCTTTAAGATCATCAAAAATGTACCCCATTCTTTTTGAGGTAAAGCATCAGCTAATTTGTCGACCCATTCCTCTCGTTCTTTGGTTATGCTTAACAATGACATAGAACGCACTAAGTAGCAATATCTTTCAATCAATTTCTTTGTATCTTCCCCTGGCAGACTTGTGAAAAGATCAAATTCTTTCTTAAGCAATGCCTTTTTACTTTTGATCATCTTCTCACTTCCCTCAAATTTGATTTTAAGAGCATCCCAAATTGATTTTGAAGTTTTGTCATGTTGAAGAAATACAAAGATGTCTTCTTTAATAGCTTGCTGAAGTAGACTAATCATCATCTTTTCAGCTCTGTACATGTCTCATTCTTTATCAATGAATTCAGAGATTGTTTTCTAAACTTGCAGATCAGTACGTGGTAGTACATATTTTTTAAAAATACACTCCCAAGATCTCAAATGATTTGCTTGAACCCAGTTTTCAAACCGATCTTTCCAACCGTAATACTTCTCAATGCTCTTTAGCTTCGGGGGTTTTTGCGTAGTTCCAGTCTCATTTTCCAAGTTTATGTTTTGAGCAATGGTAGCCGGAGTAGTTGGAGATGTGGAAAATGCGTTGTAAAATTCTTCACTCATGATTCGGTAACACGTTTATCAAGACAAACACTTCCAAACGAAATTAGTGCTTCAAACGGAATTACTCCCCAAGCGAAATTACCTTCAAGCGAGATTCCCTGCACAACAACTTCAAACGGAATACCCTCAAACGGAATCAACTCTTTGAAATGAAATTACTGATTTCGTTTGAACTAGCACACTTTAAAACGGAATCACGCTTTGAAACGAAATCAACTAATTTCGTTTGAAACAATTTCAAATGGAATAGCAAATTGAAACGGAATCACCAAACGGGATTACGTTTTCAAACGGAATTAGTAATTTCGTTTGAAATGACCTCAACTTTTCAAGCGGAATTAAACAGCTCGTTCAAACGGAATTAGAATTTTGGTCCAATTTTGTCACTTTTAAGCTGAATTTTGGTCTGATTTTCTCAAGGGTTTGTTAAAACAGGATTACGCTTATATTGTGAAAAATTCAGGCCATTTTAACCGTTAAAACTTATTCAATTGAGAAAAGAAGGTGTAGAAGTAAGAAAACACAATGAAATCAAGCTGAAATCTGCAGAACTCCTCCTCTTGAGCTCTGATACCACATGTAGGATCGTGTGCGGACCCGAAACGAGTCGATCAAAGGCATTCTAAACAATATGAAAGGCGGAAACAGACATATTGTGTGTGATTCAGCAAGATATTCACTTATAACTGTCTTTTGATTGATATCTGAGCAATTACAGATCTGTAGACACTTCGACAGAGCTTCGCCGTCGGAAAACACTATGCTAATTTCGTTTCAAATGACAAGTCCTATCACCTATTTATTGACTTGGTAATTTCGCTTGAACATGACTCAAGCGGAATTACTCGTTCAAACGGAATTACATCTCAAACGATATTACATGATTCAAACGGAATTAAGCTACTTAATTCCGTGCGGAATTACTCGCTGACCTCTTCAAGCGGAATTAACTTTTTGCATGATTTCTCGATCTTCGTGCCATGAACAATGCAAGACTCGATACAAGACGAAGTCGACAGACGCATGCACCAACAACATCTTAATCGGTAAGTCTTCTAACCAAGTTTTGGGAAAACAAGGGCACTCACACGAGCACTTAAAAAAAAATTCCAACATTGCTCGACACGAGGCCGTGTCCGCTGGACACGGGGCCGTGTCCGCGCGACTGTCGGGGTAAATTCCCTTTTTCATAACAGTTACACCATTCCACACGCCCCGTTTCCCCGAAAACGCTCTGGTTCAAGGCGATTTTCCACAGATTTTCGACGTCTCCTCTACTTCTAACAACACCAAGGTTTGATTCTATCACCATTAGTAGATAGATTAAGCATTTGCATGTAGTTAAAACATCAAAAATTTGGGGAAAAATCTAGGGTTCTTGAACTACATCCGGATCGAACCTCAATTTTTTGCTTAAATTTGTTAGCATTAGTTTAGATTAGTGTTATAGGAAGAAAATCCACTTGTATTGTTCAAAGATTCGCCCGATTTCTCACAAAAACCTCAAATCCTTGTTTTTGAACCGAAAAAGATAAAATTGAATGGGTAAACGGGTTGTTTTGGGAAAAACGACACTTGAGGTTTCATTTTCAGGGGAAACCGCACCTATTGGACCAAAAATTTTCAAGTTTTCGAAACCGGGTCGAAAAATGATGTTTTTGAGTAACAGACGCCTGGACACGGGGCCGTGTCCGCTGAACACGGGGTCGTGTCCAGCTCGCTGTTTGCAGTTTTGTCCGAAAATTCTACTGTTCCATGCTAACTTTTGGTGTATTCTTTCAGATGTCGAAGAAATTCACAAGGTTCAACGCCAATGAGCTCAATGCTATGGCTAGATACGAAGTACTTCAAACAAGACCGGAAGAATACCCAAGGCAAGCATGCATGGATTTGTTAACATTAGTGAACCAACTTGACCGCTTCAACAACCTAGTTATCGGGCCGCTGAGAGTCGCCCTTACTACTCGCCTTCGCTCGGTCACCGAATATACTTTGGAATTCTATAGCACCTTCGTGCTCAATACAAGGTGCGACCCTTTCGACAGTGATGGGGTGATATTCCGATGTGGTGGAACTAGGTACTCGATTTCGATGGCACAATTTGGGTCGATAATTGGGCTATATTCGGAAGAAGATGTGGGTAACGAGGAGAATACCGGAGGGATGCGAGAGATGGATGATGACGATCGCCAAGCCGCGTGGGCTCAGATTGGTGAAGGGCACTACAATCCGAGCAGCACTAAGAGCACTAAGTTGAGGGACCCGCTCTACCGATACATCCATAGGCTCCTCAGCTACTCTATTAGCCAAAGGCATGATAGTGGTGGCGTTGTTGGGTTGAGAGATTTGATTGTCCTCCACTGCATCCATAACCGCAGACACCTCGATGTTCCGTTCCTCCTGCTCCGAAACATGCATTTGAACAAGCTTGCTACTCCACCAACCCCTATCTTCTTTGGAGGGTGGGTATACCGTCTCTTCAAGCACTTCACCAACATACCTAGGTCATTCGAAAGGAGCCCATGGTCGGGAAGAGTGGACATACACATTTGCCACTCCATGAACCTAATTTATGAGGCTGAAGACAGGACGGTTAGCTTCCAGAGGATGCAGGGGCATGCATGGAACCCGCAAGAGGCACTCGTCCTTCACGCTCCACAGCATCATCAGTACCAATATCAGCCCCACGGTGATCCGGGCCAATCCTCCTCACAAGGAGGCGGTTTTCCTAACTTCCAAAGTTTACATGATTTATTGCAGGAAAACCTCATGTGCACCAGGAACACCTATAACATGGCAAGCAACACGTATGCCCGGGTTGGAGCTATCGAAAGAAACATATCCGATATCCAAGATGATATTGGGAATATCCGGGAGTACATAACAGGGCATGGTGGAGGAGGTGATGATGATGAGGACGAGGACATGGACTAGGCTGGAGGAGCGGAGGCAGAAGCAGTTGGTTGGTGATCTCACACGTTAACCCCCTTTTATCTTGAACAATTTCCGGCCTGCGTGCCGTGTGTTGAACAATTTACTTTCCTTAACTCTTTTTACTTTCTGCATTTGTTTTTCTTTTTAACTTTGTGATGTGGATGTTGAACTTGGTAATTTAGGATGTTTGCTATGGTTTGGTGTAGTGTTGATTGATAAAACAGGTACATACGAGGCTTAGAGCACTAAACATTAGTGTTACTAAAGCCGGGACAGGAAAACCGGAGCCAGAAACCTGTTTTTCAACTTTGCAAATTGTCTACACGGGGTCGTGTCCAGCCGACACGCCCCCGTGCCCACTTCCCCAGACCTGCTATTTGTTTAAAATCTGCAGACTTTTGCCAGACACGGGGTCGTGCCCAGTGAACACGCCCCCGTGTCCACCTTTTGTAAGTTCTCGTTACTGGCACCTGAACACGGGGCCGTGTCCATCAGACACGGGGCCGTGTCCAGACGTCCAGTAACATAAAATTTTGCTTTTTAACACTTTTTACACATTCAATCAACCTAAAAACTTATTTTTGGGACACATTGAGGACAATGTGTAATTTAAGTGTGGGGGGCATGCTAAAACCTTGAATCTTACAAGTCCTAACTACAAGCCTTACACAAAACTCTATTGGAACCGTTAATCACCCCAAATTTTTTCAAAAAATTTCATTTTTTTTACTTGTCTAGGTTTAACTTGGGAATTTCAAATTCTAAAAAGGTTATATTTTTATAAATTTACAACCGATAGCGTCGTGATAAAAAGAACCAACATAAGAAAATTATGAAACGGCATGACAAGCTTAGTTAAAATTTGATTATATATACTTGATCACATAAAAACCCATTCCCACAAAAGTTAGTTTTGAGCCTTTATTGAGCATGCAAATATATATCTTTAAATTAAATGCTCATTTTTCGTTTCTTGTGTGAATAGCCGCTTGGTTCTTACGACTCTAGAACTTGCCACGACGATACATTCCCGATCCTTACCAACTTAAACCCAAGTAAGTAAATGATGGAGGCATTAGGACTAACCCCTTTTTATTTCTACACCATTATTTTTCTTTTTTTACCACCTACCGAAAATCCCCCTAGTTAGCCCCTATGAGCCTAAACCTTTTCATTTCATAACCCAAACCAAACACCCTTTCACCCACCAAAACCCTTTTTATCTTTAACCTTTTGTTTTAGTAACAAGCTCAGTTTTTCGTATGACTTTTCAAAAAAAAAAATGTTGATAATGAAGCACAAGAGAAATAAACAAACAAGTTTATCAAAAATAACTTTGTTTGAATAAAAGTTTCATCAAAATAAAAGTTGTAAAAATAAAAAGTATTACGAAAACCAACGCTTGTTACGCTTTTCGCCCTTTCACTAACCACTAACCCAACCACCTACCCTTAACCCAAGCCTAACCCTTCACCCCAAAAGTCCTCTTGATATTTACAAAGGTATATAGTTAAAAAGGAGGAGGATTGATTGCTTGGCAAGCCTATGGTAGGACTAAGTTCCATGCCGCTCTCGAGTGATTCACTAAAATACATTTTCGGCCGAGCGTTGAGTGATCCCCGTGAGGTATGTGAACTTGTATATAAATGAAATTTTTAAAGAGGCATGTTATGCCCTAATAAGTAATTTATCTTATGAAAAGTTTTAAATAAAACATGACGAATAGGATTGTAAATAAATAAATAAATAAAACTTAATAAAGAATCTTGGAAATCCCGACACTCTATGACAAGCCCAAAAACCTTCTCTTCTACCCTTTCCATTTGAGAGTGTAAAGCCACATTATAAAGAGTTTTGCTTGAGGACAAGCAAAGATTCAAGTGTGGGGGTATTTGATGTGTGCAAAATGCAACATATAAATTACATCAATTGTGGCATAAAACTAACCCTTTTTTAGTACTAATGTTGGGAAAAATGTGCTTTTGTCTTCCTTTTGCATTTTCTGGAATAAATGAGCTCAAATTAACAAAAGAAGCAAAAAGACAGCTAAATCTAACATAAATACAAGAAAAGGGACAAACGTGACATGCCCGACCCCACGACTGCATCTTCCCAAGCAAAACAAGAAAACAGAAGGCTGAACATGCCCCGTGCTCAGTGAACATGGGGGCGTGCCCAAGTGCCAGCAGAAAAGACAAAGCTGTAGAAGTTTCTATCGCCCACCACGGGGTCGTGCTCAGCGGACACGGGGCCGTGGTCAACTATAAGATTCGCAGAATCCAGGCAAATCTTGATAGTACAGATATGCTTCTGCACACGGGGGCGTGGTCAACTAATGCAGACAAACTGCAATTAATGAAGACAGAGAAGAGGATGGACACAGGGCCGTGCCCACTTGACACAGGGCCGTGCCCGAGCTTCTGTTCAGGCTATAAATAAGGGTGCTTGGCTCATTTGCAAACCATCCCTTGGCACACCACCTCTCTCACACTTCACCCACCACCCACCACCATCATAACACCATCATCCACCACCATCATCCATTGTCCATCATAGAGTGTGTGACTCGTCTTGGGATCCAAGATTGATCGTAAGAGTTCTTGACAATCAAGGCCATGTTTGCCTAAGTCTCTTACATCACTTGGTGAAGACAAAGTGTCTAGTGTAATACTTTTTATTTTTAATCTTTTCGCACTTTTTACTTGGTTATGTATTAATGACTTTAATAACTAGTTTCTTATGTTGAAGGAGATTCTTCCTTATCGTTTGTCCGTGGACCTGGGTTAAGGAGGTATGTTGGCTACCTGCTCGGGGGTTAAGGGAACGATTTGGTAAGAATCTTGCCTTGTTCAGTGTATAGATCCTGCAAGGACCTGGGTCAAATTTAGTAGGACCTCCTTCAATACTTAATGGTATTGGATGGCGGGGGTCCAATTTCTTTGACCCCCTCATATGTAAGATACTATTAATACTTTAACCCAGCTACTTAGGACTGTATCCCTGCTGACTCAGACTACTTAGCTGAGGGTAACGTCACCTTCAAAAGAGGGGCCTACCATAATATGCATTAATAACTTAATTAATTATCTTTCAATAATCCGACTCTTTAGGATTGTATCCTTGCTTACTCAAACTACTGGGTTGAGGGTAACGTCACCTTCAAAAGAGGGGCCTACTACAATAACTAAGATAATATCTTAAAAGGTGCAAAAGTGCGGAAATAATCAAAGGTTACACTATACACGAGTCGGAACCAAGTGATTCATCTTGTCTATCTGTTTTTATTTTTATTTTATTTTCAGCATTTTAGTTAGTTCTATTTTTCTTAGTTTAAAACCTTTTTCTAAACTTTTGATTTGATTAGACATTGAGGATAAACCAGTACTAAAAGCTCTTGTGTCCTTGGACGACCTCGGTATCTTACCAACACTATACTACGCTCACGATGGGTGCACTTGCCCATATGTGTGTTTAGTGTTAGTAAATATCGTGTTTTATAAATTTAAAACTTGGCTAAAAAAGTGTAAAAAGGGCTTTAAAATATACTTAAACTTATATACACACTTCACACGCATCAGTACCTAACTACATATAGGCAAGACATCATGTTTGCAACATGTGTTTGTGCAAGATCCCAATTAGGCCCTAGAAAGTCTAACCTAATAGCTGTGAAAAGGATACTCAGATACATAAAAAGTGCTCCCATACTTGGTATCTGGTACCCTGCTAATGGGAATATTAAGCTTTCAGGTTTCACAGACATTGACTTTGCTGGGTGTAATGCAACAAGGAAGTCAACATCAGGAGGGTGCCAATTTCTAGGTGATTGCTTAGTGTCTTGGCAAAGCAAAAAGCAAGCAGTTGTTTCAACATCCACTGCTGAAGCAGAGTCTATAGCTGCTGCAAGCTATATAGCCCAACTGTTATGGCTTCAAAATCAACTGCTGGATTTTGGTATCACTCCCTTAAAGACACCTCTCATGTTGGACAGTCAGGCAATAGAAAATATCATCAAAAATCCAGTATCACATTCAACCACCAAACACATTGATATCAGACATCACTTTGTAAGGGATTTCTATGAAAAAGGTTTGATTTCTCTGCATCATGTTCATACCAAAGATCAGCTGGCAGATGTGCTAACAAAGGCTTTAGATATATCTACCTTTGAAAGCATGATCTCAAGGATTGGCATGCTTAACATGGAATAACAGGCAAAATCCTGTTTTTCTATGAATAAAAAGAATTAAAATGTTTTCAGAAAATAAAAAAATTCATCCTTAAAAATAGTTAAAAATGAAAGTTTTCATTAATCCTAAAAGTCTGCCATAACCACTGTTTTGGTTCAAACATCTGTTCTGTTGATATTATCCACTGCTGAAAGTCAACCTCTGTTCTTTCATTATCCTTGTTAAAAACTGTTGCCAAACATCAGTGTTTTAACCCACTGTTGACTATCCACTGATGGTTAAAAGTCAGCCATTGTTTTCATGTTCACCACTGTAAACCACTGATATTGACCATCAGTGGTTTCATAAACAACTGTCCTCCATTATTCATTAGCGGTTGGCACGTGGACAATACTTAGCCGTCAGATCTTTGTAACCGCTGCCACGTCAGCATTCACTTTTTCACCCTATAAAACTCTGATCAAAACCCTAAACAGGGTTTTCACTGTCGAATCGAATTCAAAATTCCTTTCAAAAGCAGTTACCATCAAATTCCCTTAAATCACTCATCGTCTTCTTCCTCTCGTAATTACTTTCAAATCACAAATGGCTCTCGTACTAAAAACCCCTCACAACTACCTATGTACACTTGATAAAACAAGTCAAAACACAACCTTTCACTCCGTTATTGATGCTCTTTCATCTTCAAAGTACAAAACTTTGTTGACCTGTAATGCACCCATTTACCTGGATACCCAACGAGAATTCTGGAAAAATGCAAAGCTTGAAGTTAAGGACAAAAAGCCCTTAGCTATTAGTTCATCTATAAGGGGAATTCAGGTTACTGTCACACCTCAAACCATTTCAGAGGTTTTTGAAATCAATGATCTTACAGGTAAAAGTTCTTTCCCAAAGGAAGAATACCAAATTGATTTGATTGAGAGAGGGTATGAGGAACAAATGAAAAAGGATACTTTGCAAAAAGGCAGTTTTCCACCTACCATAAGACTTTTATTCCATACCCTCCTCATGTGTGTGTCAAATAAAACAACAACTTTTAACGAAATACCATTGAAAATCCAATACCTGGGTTATGCTATAATGGCTGAAGTTGATTTTAACTACTCCCAGGAGATTTTCAATGACATGGTCAAAAATGTTAATAATATCAAAGACAATAAAAACCCTTCTTATTGTTTCCAAGGTTTTTAAGTTTTTATTTACAAAAGAAATTTTCAAAGGATAATGCACATGTAATTATCCAAGGAAATCCTTTTCAAATAAACAGCCTATCCTCTGAAACTTTCACAAGGCTGTCAAAACCTTCCAAAACACAAACAGAGGAACCTGAGCAGAATTTAGTTGAGACAACCTCTGCTCCTCAGGCTCCTGCTGTTGAGCCTACTGCTCCTGGTGATCACAGTAGCAGACCCACTGCTGTAAAACCCACACCAAAAATCGCCAAACAGCCCAAAAAGAAAATTACCAAAAAGCCCCCCAAACCCAACAAAAAGGTAACTCTGTAAGAAGAGTGTCACACCCCAACCGATGGCGGAATCATCGGGGCATGGCACTGAGCGAAACAGATTGTCCAGAAGTTTCCATAACAATTATCATTACTATTCAATTTAAAATAGCATGTCCCATACCATGTCTCAAACAGTAAACATATTATTACAGATAAAGTCTAGGCAAATCATTCTGTTCTGACAACTCAGATTTAAATAGAGCAATTGTTTATCTGCTTCTAGAGACCCTTGGTTTAATTACTACAGACAACTATTTGTTGGGCTCTAAAGCTTTATTCTAGCTTCAATTTCCTACCAGATGTGCATCCTAAGCACCTTTCACATACGTTAAAATAAAGTCAATACATAAAATGTAAAGGTGAGCATACAAGTTTGATAATAGCATATAGAGTTCGAATTCGTTTACGCATAACCAACATGTACACATAGTGAAATGAAGCACGTTAGTTATCGACATAGATCCATCGATACCAATGACTGCGAGTTGACTGCCCGAGGCAGTTCGCAATACACAATTACCACTGTAATCCATGCAAGTAATTGCCCTTAACAACCCCCGTGTGAACGAGTGCTGAATGCAAACTATAGTACTATCGTTGCTAAGGCAGGTAGACAGCATTCCATGTGTAAACATAACAAACAAGCATTCATAAGCCACGTATAACATGCATTAACGGTTAGCGTTCAAATAGTATTGAGTAGTGTGTTTGATGTGATTTGAATAGTTGTAACGTATGTAACACCCAAAAGTGCATAAAGCAAAAAGGGATCGAGTATACTCACAGCGGTTGATGGATTGAAGGGAGCGCTTAGCGAGTAAAGTTAGCCTGAATGGATTGATAGCATAACGATAAGTGACGCATAAAACGATACAAAGTGTGAGTGGGTCGGATAGCAATTCGGTCGGATGGTAATCCGATCGGACGGCTTGTTCTGTGCGGATGACAATCCGTTCGGATGGTCATCCGGTCGGACGGTAGTCCAGTCGGATGACTATTCGAGTGGATTGTTTCTTCCTATGAGATGAATGTGTTTGTGTATGATGGCTTGTCTTTTGAAGTTTTCGTTGTAGCATTTTGAAAACATTGAAGTATCTCTATCCTTTAAGTCGGTCGATCGGACGGTCAGTCGTGCGGATGAAAATCCGTTCGGATGGTCATCCGGTCGGACGGTAATCCGGTCGGATGGCGACTCTAGTGATATGGTTACTTAGTGGGAACAAATTCACAGCCGGAGTGTCACTCGGTCGGATGTCCATTCGACCGGGTGGCAACCCTGTTAATGAACATGTTGAAAATTGTTTAAGTCTTTAAAGTCCTAGTATCTCATGATCCGAAGAGTAATCCGGTCGGATGGTAGTCTGATCAGATGGAAATTCGTTCAATACTCAAACTTCAAATAAAGTTGATTAAGTGTGGGACCCAAGGTGTGATCCTTTCGGATGGCAATCCGTTCGGGTGGCTTATCCGCTCGGACAGTAGTCCGGTCGGACAACATTCCGTCTCGGCTGCTCCGTCTGTCTTACACTTGGTCGTTTTGTTCATTTGTAGTTTTATCGAGACGTTTTGACAATGTGTTAACCAACGGAACCCCTTCTTGTCCCAGGTGACCTGATCGACTAGGAATCACCCTAGTTCAACCAGTTAACCGGTTCAAGGCAGTGGTTCCTGTTTAACCCAAAATCGGTGGTCTCGTGAGGAGAATCGAGATCTTGGACTAGCACAACCCCAAGAATGAGTAGGAGACTAGAACAAGGTCTGATTCTACCGGTTTTGAATGCATTGAGTGTAAAAGAGTTGAAAGAAGGTTAAAATCCATCTTTCAATCCTTTTCACCATAAAGGTGTTTAGATTTATGAAAGATCTTTGTGTATTCGTGTGGAAATCGGTTAGATCTAAGTTGTTCTTGGTGGATTGAAGTCAAAACATGAAGTTCTTCAAGAACTCATGATGACATCATCCTAGAACACCTCAAATCTAGCAATTTTACGGTAGAAAGGTGTAGGAGTGTGTGTAGGTAAAAAAAAGTACAAGATTTAGGTCGAGATCTTACTGGGATTGAGAGAAATCGAAGAAAAGGTCAGATGAGCGTGCTGGTCGGACAGAGGTTTCCAAAAGTAGAAAGTTTGAGAGTGACATGGGTATTTATAGGATTCCAAAAAGGGAAAGGGTGGGTCGGTCGGATGGCATCCCGCCCGGGTGACTATCCGGTCGGATGTCATCTCGGTCGGATGGCATCTTGACACCATGACCAAGTGGCAGCCCGGTCGGATGGCTATCCGGCCGGATGGCACTTGGTTCGTGTGTTCGACGTGACGATTTTTGCTGATTCGATTTCGATTACGAGCGATGCGATACGATGGAGTTTCCTATTCGAATTACTTTTAATCCCAACCACTCATATCTCACACTATCCCTTCTCCACTAATTATCATAGTTCGATTGTGATTCGAGTTCGATGTCGATTGAGTTCGATTGCAATTCAAGTTCGATTGCGTTTCGATTGATTACCAGATATAACATAAATGAGCATGCACAAGTAACACATAAGGCACACACACACGTATAACAATAACTAATATGCGTAGTTCGAGTTGTGATTCGATGTCGATTTGATTAGCATAGTTTGATTATCGTTTAGTTAACTTTATCGCATTGTTACTTCCTAAAGTTCATAGTCGTAAGTCGATTGTATAGCGATAATCATACGTCGATTATTGTAATTATAGACACTTACTCCACATAATAGCTAAAATAAAAGAAATCTATTATTAATCGGTTGCGTGAAATCGGTCGTTGACTTTGACCTTGACTTCTTGAAAAACATGGGGTGTTACAGCCTCCCCTAGTTGAGGGAATTTCGTCCCGAAATTAGGCTGAAAGTTGTACAACACCTTGAATCACTTTCTCTCTCTAGACTTTCTTCTTGAATAACTGTGGGTACTTTGCCTTCATGTCGCTTTCGAGTTCCCAAGTGAACTTTGCGCCCTGTTTGCCTTCCCATCGGACTTTCACAATAGGAATGCGCGAGCGCCTAAGTTGCTTGGTTTGGCGGTCCATGATTTCGACAGGCTTCTCCATGAAGTGTAGTGTTTCGTTCACCTGAAGGTCATCGAGAGGAATATGTAAGTCGTCGTCGGCTAGGCACTTTCGGAGGTTTGACACGTGGAAAGTCGGGTGCACGTTACTAAGTTCCTCCGGTAGTTCGAGTCTGTAGGCGACTTTTCCGATCCTTTCCAGAATCTTAAAAGGTCCAACATATCGAGGCGCGAGCTTTCCTTTCTTGCCGAATCGGACCACACCCTTCCAAGGTGATACCTTTAGGAGTACGTAGTCACCAACGTCAAATTCAAGGGGCTTGCGTCGTCTATCGGCATAACTTTTCTGTCGATTCCGAGCTTTTACCAGGTTGTCTCGAATTTGGAAAATTCTGTCTGTCGTTTCTTGTAATAGCTCAAGACGGGTTAATTGCGAGTGACCGATCTCGTGCCACACAATAGGCGATCGACATCTTCTTCCGTATAAAGCCTCGAATGGTGCCATTTTAATGCTGGAATGATAGCTGTTGTTATACGAGAATTCGACTAACGGTAGGTATTTGTCCCAATTACCACCGAAGTCTATGACACCCGAACGGAGCATGTCTTCAAGAGTACGAATCGTTCTTTCAGTCTGACCATCGGTTTGGGGGTGGAAAGTGGTACTTAGATTGAGCGATGTACCGAGTGCCGTTTGAAACGTTTCCCACAGTCGCGAGGTAAATCGAGCATCACGATCAGAGATGATGTCGCGAGGCGTCCCATGATTACAAATGATCTCGCCGGCGTAGATTCGGGCTAATCGTTCTACCTTGTAGTCTTCCCGTATTGGCAAAAAGTGAGCTGATTTAGTCAAACAGTCAACCACAACCCAAATGCTGTCGTGACCTGATGACGTGTGTGGTAGCTTTGTTATGAAGTCCATAGCTATACTCTCCCACTTCCACATGGGGATTGGTGGTTGTTCGAGTAAGCCAGAGGGTCGTTGATGTTTAGCCTTGACTCTCGCACAGGTCAGGCATTTTCCAACATAGAGAGCAATATCCCTTTTCATGCCCGGCCACCAGTACTTATAACGAAAGTCCTGGTACATTTTGTCGGCACTGGGGTGAATAGAATACCGGGATTTATAGGCTTCGTCCATCAGAATCTGTCGTAAATTGGTCCGTTTAGGGATCCAAATTCGGTCCAGAAAGTGGAATATCCCATTCGACTTGCTCACAAGCTGGGCTCCATCATGGTAGATTCTTTCTCTCTTCAGGGTGTGTTCATTAAAACACGCGTGCTGAGCTTCGCGGATGAGGGATTCGAGATCGTATTGGGCTTGAACATTACGAGTGCTAAGCAGATAGCTCCGTCTGCTGAGTGCGTCGGCAACAACATTTGCTTTGCCTGGGTGATAACGAATCTCACAGTCATAATCGTTGAGAAGTTCTACCCATCGGCGTTGACGCATATTAAGTTCCTTCTGATTAAAGATATGTTGTAGGCTCCTATGATCAGTGAAGATCGTACACTTGGTACCGTACAGGTAGTGTCGCCAAATCTTTAACGCAAAAACAACTGCGTCTTGCTTGAGTTCATGGGTTGTATAGTTCTTCTCGTGGATTTTAAGCTGACGAGATGCGTAAGCTATAACCTTGTCCCACTGCATAAGGACACAACCAAGACCAAGGTTGGAAGCATCACAATAGACAATGAAATCATTGTTTCCGTCGGGCAATGTGAGAACCGGAGTATTGCAAAGCATGTGTTTAAGGGTTTTGAAAGCAGACTCCTGTTTGGTTCCCCAAACAAAAGGTTTGTCTTTATGCGTGAGAGCGGTAAGTGGTGCTGCGATCTTTGAGAATCCTTCGATAAATCGTCGGTAATAGCCCTCCAGTTCGAGAAAAGAACGGACTTCAGATGGGTTCTTAGGTGTAATCCAGCTCTTAACGGCTTCAATCTTCGCGGGGTCGACATGAATACCTTGACTATTAACAACATGACCCAGAAACTGAACCTCCTCCAACCATAATTCACACTTGGAGAACTTGGCGTAGAGTTGATTCCCCTGGAGTAGCTCGAGAACCAAACGTAGATGTTGCGCGTGTTCGGTTTTCGATTTGGAATAGATCAAGACATCATCGATGAATACGATGACGAAACGGTCGAGATATGGTTTACACACGCGATTCATCAGATCCATGAAAACCGCAGGTGCGTTGGTTAGACCAAAGGGCATAACAACGAATTCGTAGTGGCCGTATCGGGTACGAAACGCGGTTTTGGGTATATCCTCCTCTTGAATGCGTAGTTGGTGATATCCTGAGCGTAGATCGATCTTCGAGAAGCATGTAGCACCTTGTAGTTGGTCAAACAAATCATTGATGCGAGGTAGGGGATAGCGGTTCTTGATAGTTAACTTATTCAATTCCCGATAGTCGATGCACATCCTGAACGACCCATCCTTCTTTTTGACGAAAAGGACCGGCGCGCCCCAAGGAGAGGTGCTTGGGCGAATGAAGCCTTTCTCAAGTAATTCGTGGAGTTGGTTTGAAAGTTCACGCATTTCGGACGGCGCGAGTCGGTAGGGAGCTTTGGCAATAGGGTTGGCTCCAGGAATGAGGTCGATACAAAAGTCGATATCACGACTTGGTGGTAGTCTGGGAAGATCCTCTGGAAAAACGTTAGGGAATTCTCGGACCACAGGAACGTCTTTTACTTCCTTCTTCTCTTTCTTTTCCTTCTCCGCTACTACAATGTTAGCCAAGAAAGCTCTGTATTCCTTGCGGAGATACTTGCTAGCTTGGACACAAGACATGAGCTTGAGGCCTTTCAAAGTAGTTTCACCGTAGACACACAATAAATCACCATTCGCGAGCGAGAATCGAATCATCTTGTCGAAGCACACCACTTCAGCATGGTTTTCACGAAGAAAATCCATGCCTATTATGACATCGAAACTTCCGAGTTGCATCGGAATAAGGTCGATTGGAAAGATGTGATTGTTGAGCTCGAGAGTACAATCACGAAGCACGGAATTAACGGCGACAGTTCTTCCCGTAGCGACTTCAACTTTGAATATCGAGGAGATATGAGACCGCTTACGACTAAGGAGTTTCTCGAATTCGAACGACACAAAGCAATTATCAGCTCCAGTATCAAACAAACATGAAGCATAAATACCATTCAAAAGGAACGTACCATTGACCATGTTGTTGTCGGCTTGGGCTTGACGCACGTTGATGTTGAAGGTTCGTGAGCGTGCTGCTTGTTGCTGCTGCTGCTGCTAGGGCTCTTGTTTCACAACCCTGTTTGGGCACATGTTGGCGAAATGGCTAGGAACGCCACATGCGAAGCAGACTCTGGCGTTAACCGCGGGTGCCAGAGGAGCTTGTTGACCCTGAGGGGCGGTGAGTAGAGCTTGATGAGCAGGAGCTTGTCGAGCACGGCAGTTGGTAGTGAAATGGCCATACATATTGGAATGAGCACAGAAACGGCAAGCGATGGTAGTCGGGTGGTGGTAGCTACAAGTAGGGCAAAGCGGGTGTGGCCCAGTGTATGCACGCTTGGCAAGCGGTGCATTAGCCACAGGCGCCGCTACTTGACGTTGTTGGGCTGGTACAACTTGAATTGGTGCAGCAGTGATCGCACAGTTCTTGTTGCTGGAGCTGTTCTTTCTCTTATTCTTCCTCTTGTTGCTCGACGAGGTGGTGGTTTCAGCAGTTGGTGCGGCGGTGGTAGCTTGATGCAGGTGCTTCGAAGTTTTATCCCAGAAACCAGCCTTTACCCTCTTGTCGTTGATCTCAGCGGCCAGTAGGTAAGTCTCTTCGATCGTCTTAGTCTTAGCCGCTTGCACGAAATCTGCAACGTAGTCGGGCAAAGCTCGGATATACTTCTTGATTGTGATCTCCGGAGTCTTGACTTGGTCAGGGCAGATGATGTTGAGCTGCTTGAAGCGAGCAGTGAGAGCAGCGTTGTCACCTTCCTTCTGCTCTATGTGCCAGAATTCAACTTCTAACTTTTGGCGTTCATGATGAGGGCTGAATTCTTCCAGCATGACCTCCTTGAGTTCGTCCCACGACAGACCATAGGCTGCATCGTTTCCCTGCTTGTTTCTCTCGGCCGTCCACCAGTCTAATGCGCGGGACTGGAAGACGCCGGTAACATTCAGAGTACGAAGATCGTCGGGGCAACCGCTCTGTCCCAGAGTGACCTCGATGGAATTAAACCATTGGAACAACGTTGTAGGGCCTTCCTCGCCAGTGAATTCCTTTGGCCCACAAGACTTGAATTGCTTGAAATTGAAAGTAGTCTTGGTAGCAGCTTTAGGAGCTTCGATTCTCGACTCCTCAGACGATTTGCTGACGTTCTCGTAGACATCACTTACGGCCTTTGCTACTTGCTTGGCGATGATAGCAGCAAGGCGTTTGTCTCTCTTCTCTTAATGAGAAAGTGGGTGACGGGATCCAGATGACATTGTCTGCAATAGACATCGTCATAGGACTCAACACAACGTATTCGAATCTCACCTCACACACCTAACATTTACTAAAGCTCAGGAACACATACATCTCGTAAACACGTAGTCACATAATTACCGGTTCACAAAAACACAGAAGCACATAAGCACGTAGGACACATAAGCACAGAAGCACATACACATTTAGTCACAAGATGCATATCGGGACGCGGGGGGTATTCTGACTGCATCTATCAGCTAAGGTCTAAATTGCGATCATGATTAATACGTCTAGTATAGTATAAGCGTATAAAATAGCATAAGGTCGTATATAGTTCAGCGATTTGTCAGCGTATTGAGATAGAGATGCAGTGCGAGTCGTGTGTGTCGATTGAAGTGAAAGCAAAAATCGAGTAAATCTCCAAAATTTAAACACCTAAACAGGTAAACACACATACAAGCACATAAAATCGACGAATCATCAGAGTCAGCAGTTGCGGGCTCAGAGTCGAAACACATAAAAATCGTGAAATAGATCGTCTGCGGCTATTAGACTTCGACAACCCAAAGTGATTCGACTATTTACAAGGACTTGTTGTGCACATTTGACCTTCAGGGCAGTGCCTTTGCCTCGATTCTTGGGTGTTGGGCACGTATCCCGTTAGTCGTATCGTGACTTCAGGTCATTGGAGTCTGTCGAGACTTTTTGAGAGTTTTGTAAAATGAGCGAAACAAGTCGTCAAGGTTAGGGTTTCACCCCTAGCTTAACAACTTCGTTCCTGTTTTTAATAAAATAGAGGAGATTATTCATCAAAATACGGATTTCACTCCTGATTTGCCATAATTCTCCTTGTTTGTATATAGAGTACGGGTTGATTAGCAACTTCAGTCGAGAGTTTGCGGTTTTCACACCTAATCTTGACTTAGTTACTCTCTCATAGTTGAAAATTCGAGTGCAGTGATAGTGTAGTATAAGTGAGAATATCGAGAGATGAGCTCGTACATGATCCCTACCAGATATGCACAAGCCGGTCTGTTGGTTCCTAACTATAGACTAGGTCTCTGAGACATCGACCCGGACTAGGTCGTGTCTTGCCTAATTCCCTATAGTTATGGCTCTGATACCAATTTGTCACACCCCAACCGATGTCGAAATCATCGGGGCATGGCACTGAGCGAAACAGATTGTCCAGAAGTTTCCATAACAATTATCATTACTATTCAATTTAAAATAGCATGTCCCATACCATGCCTCAAACCGTAAACAGATTATTACAGATAAAGTCTAGGCAAATCATTCTGTTCTGGCAACTCAGATTTAAATAGAGCAATTGTTTATCTGCTTCTAGAGACCCTTGGTTCAATTACTACAGACAACTATTTGTTGGGCTCTAAAGCTTTATTCTAGCTTCGATTTCTTACCAGATGTGCATCCTAAGCACCTTTCACATACATTAAAATAAAGTCAATACATAAAATGTAAAGGTGAGCATACAAGTTTGATAATAGCATATAGAGTTCGAATTCATTTACGCATAACCAGCACGTACACATAGTGAAATGAAGCACGTTAGTTATCGACTTAGATCCATCGATACCAATGACTGCGGGTTGACTGCCCGAGGCAGTTCGCAATACATGATTACCACTGTAATCCATTCAAGTAATTGTCCTTAACAACCCCCGTGTGAACGGGTGCTGAGTCTAAACTATAGTACTATCGTTGCTAAGGTAGGTAGACAGCATTCCATGTGTAAACATAATAAACAAGCATTCATAAGCCACGTATAACATGCATTAACGGTTAGCGTTCAAATAGTATTGAGTAGTGTGTTTGATGTGATTTGAATAGTTGTAACGTATGTAACACCCAAAAGTGCATAAAGCAAAAAGGGATCGAGTATACTCACAGCGGTTGATGGATTGAAGGGAGCGCTTAAAGAGTAAAGTTAGCCTGAATGGATTGATAGCATAACGATAAGTGACGCGTAAAATGATACAAAGTGTGAGTGGTTCGGATAGCAGTTCGGTCGGATGGTAATCCGATCGGACGGCTTGTTCTGTGCGGATGGCAATCCGTTCGGATGGTCATCCGGTCGGACGGTAGTCTAGTCGGATGACTATTCGAGTGGATTGTTTCTTCCTATGAGATGAATGTGTTTGTGTATGATGGCTTGTCTTTTGAAGTTTTCGTTGTAGCATTTTGAAAACATTGAAGTATCTCTATCCTTCAAGTCGGTCGATCGGACGGTCAGTCGTGCGGATGACAATCCGTTCGGATGGTCATCTGGTCGGACGGTAATCCGGTCAGACGGCGACTCTAGTGATATGGTTACTTAGTGGGAACAAATTCACAGCCGGAGTGTCACTCAGTCGGATGTCCATTCGATCGGGTGCAACCCTGTTAATGAACATGTTCAAAATTGTTTAAGTCTTTAAAGTCCTAGTATCTCCTGATCTGAAGAGTAATCCGGTCGGATGGTAGTCCCATCGGATGGCAATTCGTTCAATACTCAAACTTCAAATAAAGTTGATTAAGTGTGGGACCCAAGGTGTGATCCGTTCGGATGGCAATCCGTTCGGGTGGCTTATCCGCTTGGACAGTAGTCCGGTCGGACAGCATTCCGTCTCGGTTGCTCCGTCTGTCTTACACTTGGTTGTTTTGTTCATTTGTAGTTTTATCGAGACGTTTTGACAATGTGTTAACAAACGGAACCCCTTCTCGTCCCAGGTGACCTGATCGACCAGGAATCACCCTAGTTCAACCAGTTAACCGGTTCAAGGTAGTGGTTCTTGTTTAACCCAAAATCGGTGGTCTCGTGAGGAGAATCCAGATCTTGGACTAGCACAACCCCAAGAATGAGTAGGAGACTAGAACAAGGTCTGATTCTACCGGTTTTGAATGCATTGAGTGTAAAAGAGTTGAAAGAAGGCTAAAATCCATCTTTCAATCCTTTCACCATAAAGGTGTTTAGATTTATGAAAGATCTTTGTGTATTCGTGTGAAAATCAGTTAGATCTAAGTTGTTCTTGGTGGATTGAAGTCAAAACATGAAGTTCTTCAAGAACTCATGATGACATCATCCTAGAACACCTCAAATCTAGCAATTGTATGGTAGAAAGGTGTAGGAGTGCGTGTAGGGCAAGAAAGTACAAGATTTAGGACGAGATCTTACTGGGATTGAGAGAAATCGAAGAAAAGGTCAGATGAGCGTGCTGGTCGGACAGAGGTTTCCAAAAGTAGAAAGTTTGAGAGTGACATGGGTATTTATAGGATTCCAAAAAGGGAAAGGGTGGGTCGGTCGGATGGCATCCCGCCCGGGTGACTATCCGGTCGGATGTCATCTCAGTCGGATGGCATCTTGACACCATGACCAAGTGGCAGCCCGGTCGGATGGCTATCCGGCCGGATGGCACTTGGTTCGTGTGTTCGACGCGATGATTTTTGCTGATTCAATTTCGATTGCGAGCGATGCGATACGATGGAGTTTCCTATTCAAATTACTTTTAATCCCAACCACTCATATCTCGCACTATCCCTTCTCCACTAATTATCATAGTTCGATTGTGATTCGAGTTCGATGTTGATTGAGTTCGATTGCATTTCGAGTTCGATTGCGTTTCGATTGATTACCACATATAACATAAATGAGCATGCACAAGTAACACATAAGGCACACACACACGTATAACAATAACTAATATGCGTAGTTCGAGTTGTGATTCGATGTCGATTTGATTAGCATAGTTTGATTATCGTTTAGTTAACTTTATCGCATTGTTACTTCCTATAATTCATAGTCGTAAGTCGATTGTATAGCGATAATCGTGCGTCGATTATTGTAATTATAGACACTTGACTTCTTGAATCGGTCGTTGACTTTGACCTTGACTTCTTGAAAAACACGGGGTGTTACAAAGAGATCCCAGATATAATACCTGTGACAACAAAAAAGTCACCAATAACCACTGCTGCTACTTCCTCACAGCAATTGGAAGAAAGATCTCAACCTGAGCCTAAAACTCCCCCTGGATCCTCTCAAAAGGATCAGGTTGTATCCATAGGGACACCACATTATGAAGCAATGGATTCATTTGAATCTATCTTCCATAGCCCTGCTCCCGGGGCAAATTCTCTTTCAACCCCCATCCTTACTGCACAAATTCCACCATCAATTATACCTCTGTTGGATGCACTTGATATGGACTAGACACAAATCAGTTCTTCTCAACCACCTATCAATGAGAATATACCTCAACAAGTGACTGAGTCCGGTTCCTCTATCCTTGCTAACCCACCAACAGCTGAGGAGGCTACACTGCAGGAGTTTCAAGTAATTCCTGTCAATAGTACAAGTGGAGCAGCTACTACAGGTGTTGAATCCACTGATTTGCACCTGGCCAGTAGTTTCATTAGTAAGACTCCCTTGAAGGCAATTTCTTCTTTAGGAACCAAAGTGACCACTGGTGTGTTTCCATTATACACTGGTGTGTTTACTAAGGTAACCACTACTGAGGAAAGAAGTCCCCAGTACCAAGAACAAGGGGCATCGGTGGATGATTTTTGGGAAACTTTCCCTAAGTCAACTACTGATACAACCACTGCTAGTGGGAAATCAGATGATCCCATTCATTTGGGTGATGGTTTGAAATACAAAGAATTGACGGAGAGAGTGGATAAAATTGAAACATCTGTTACAGATATCAAAAATATGCTGCAGCAGTTGTTACAATCTTAAAAGACTACATCCACTGCTGCAACATCTGCTCCTTCCCCCACTGAGCTTTGGCAAATGTTTCAACCTATGCTTCATTAACAGAGACAGTATGCTGATCAACAACATGAAGTTTAGCTTCAAATGTTCAGAAATGTGATGGAAGCTAGGTACAAAGATACACAAGCTGATATCAAGGAAATCAAGGCCCATTTGCTTCAAACCACTGGCACTTCTCCTCCTACCATCCTTTGTGTTGAAAACCCTGATGATGCCAAAAAGGGGGAGAAAGGAAAGAAGGGAAAATAAGGTTTATACATGCCACCAGATCCAAGGTCCAAACTTGTGGTAGAAATTCCAAGGCCAGATGGTTCTAAAAAGGTTGATGGGACTCAAAATGCGTTTGCTGATCTAAAGGCAAACATGAAAGAGTCTATGGAAATAAAAGGGTCAAAAAGATTTGAACAAGAGAAGAAAGTTATGATGGAAAAGGAAGAGCAGGGTACTTCTAAAACTAAAAGAAGAAAGCCTACCAGAAAGGTTAGCCAACCCAAAACCACACCTTCCAAAACCACCAAATATACTCCTCAAATCCCCAAAAGTTCCTCACATCAAACCTCCAAACCAACAGATGTTAAGACACCTGTTGTATCAACAGTTGTTGGTACTTCAGTGGTTTCAACAGATGTTATCCAAACCACTTCCATCACCACTTCATCAGCCAATACTCAATCCACTGCCATACCAAAAAACACATCACCATCACAAAAACCACCTGCCAAAAAGCAGAAGACAACAGTGGTTGAAACACCAGTTGTTTCAACAGTTGTTAGTCAGACACCCACCATTTCAATCACCACCACTAAACCCACAATTACACCACCAACCTCTCCAAAGCACAAAAGGAGAAGGGTAACAAACATTGTACTGGAAGATGATAATTCTCCACTTCCAACAGCTTCACAACCACTGACCCTAGCCACCATTCCAAACCCTGTTCCAATCTCTTCAGTTCAAGCTTTCAATCTAAACACTGCCATTGTTCCTTTGGGAGTACAATATCCACTAGATGACCCTGAAAAGAGGAAACTCCCATCTTTCCAAGGCTATCCTCTGCCAAGAAACATAGAAGAATATTTGAAATTAAAGGCCAAACAAGCAGAGAATATATCTCAAAGAGACACAAAGGGAAAGTCTGACAAAGACATTCAAAGGAATTTACAATACCTGCTCACCAAAGTCAGAACTTTAGAGCAGTTCTCAAAAGATCTTTGTCATAAATTATCAGAAAAAGATGATGAAAGTATGAGACAAGACTACATTGAATACATCATGGCATACAAGAAATACATGGTAGAAAAGCATCAGTACAAGGAATGGACCATTAGTGAACTAAAAGAGGAGATAGCCAGAATTCAAAAGATGATTGAAGACAAAGTAAAGCAAACTCCTCCAGTCTGGGCCAATTACAAAAAGAACGTACCAGAAAGGGCTTTGAAGCTGAAAAGAATGAAAGAAGAGCTTATAGCTGCTGATTATGGGTCAAGGAATCAGGTTACAAGGTGGTCAGAGGTAAACGTGTTAGATACCTACAAAAGGTTGGAAGAGTTAAGGAAAAAAGATCCCACTGCTCCCAAAAAGCCTAATTATCCAGAAGTAGTGGTTCTAGTCAAACAGAAATTGCCAATTAGAAGATCTACTGCTCCACCTGCTGCCACCCTTTAACAAAGAAGGAAACAAAAGCAGATGGATGCAGAAACAAAAGAAGACAAGGCTCAAGAAGAATACATCATGAAGATGGTTCTTCAGACATTGATGGCAGAAAAACAAGACTTAGCACAATCTCAAGACCCTGCCAAAGTTCTCATCACCAGGCCTCCATCTCCAAACTCATCTACAATAAAGTCTCTCCCAAGAAACCCACTGGATTCAAAAATACTAAAGTGGAAGTCTGATCAAAAGACCCACGTATTGACTCTACTCAAATCCAGTGGTGAGGTGAAGCACATATCAAGGGAAAATGCACTTGGCCTGAGTGTAGAAGACTTACAAGATCTCCTTGAGCTTACACTGTGAAGGGATGAAGATGATGAAGATTCCATGAACTTTGAATTACATTTCAAAGGGCAAGTAAGGGAACTCTTGATGAGACAATAAAAATCTAGAATAATGAAGTGTTTTGGCATCATCTGTTCCAGGGGGAGATTGTTGGGATTGAACCCTACAAAGGAACAGTTGATAAAGCCAGAACTGGATCAGATCAGTGGATTCATCATAAGCAGTTGTTTGCATCAGATCTTTCCCCTTGAAAGTGGCCCTAAATCTGATGACCTATAAGTACTGCTCTTCACAACAACTACTGATCCCTAAAGACTGTTGAAGATAAAGCACTGATGCTCAATCTACTGATATAGTTCAAGTACTGCTGAAGACACAATGCACTGCTGAAGACACAATGCACTGCTGGAGCTATAACAGTGGAATGAAGAAGCAGTAGTTTACGTTATTCTTTGTATTATACTTGTAATCAGTTGTTTAGTTATCAGTGATTGTAATAGTCAGTGGTTAGAGGTTGTTAGGAGGTTAGATGTCACTTTCATGGTGACGTCAGCCGAATGATGCTCAGTGGTTGTTTTGTACTATAAATAGAACAGTACTCTGTACTGTTCTATTAGCTCTCTTCATCACCAAGCCATTCTGTACGAACAATCATAGTGAGCTCAGGCTGAGGGGGAGATTATGTGCATGCATGCATTGTAATTGATCATTGTAATAAATACAATCATTCGATTTCAAGTTAAACATGTTTGCTAAAACTTATTCTCTCATTGATTGTGTGTTGAAAGTTTGTTTCATTTAATTCCGCTGCATTTCTATTTCATCTTCATTCTAATCAAACGAACACAATCAAAAGAAACTCAGATCCTAACAGATGGAGTAATAGAATTTACAAAAAAAGCTGTCAGCAACTTATTTAAAGAAAATGACACGTTTCATCATTTATTTATCATGCCTGTATATCCCACAACAAAACGGACATACTGAAAGGAAACATTTACATATTGTTGGTGATAACTGCTAACCAACTTCCGTTAATCTTTGTTTTAATCTATAGCGCAACCAACCAACATGCATTCACGGTTTTGTGGGTCAACCCAAAATAGAAAAACGAATCAAGAAAGCCCAAACCAAATTGACAGAAGTACATATAAATAATAAATTGAGCCCAATTGGTTAATGCAACTAGAATCAGGCTACACCATCCACCCTGTTGTCCATCTTGCATTCACGGTAAAGCACCGTGTAGAACACAAACAAAATAACATCGAACCCAGTCACAAAAGGCATTTTTAAATCCCACATTTCTTCAATTGCCCATTCATCAAATATCAAGGAAGAGGCATCAAAATACTTTTTAAACACTCTGTTATCAGTTTATATTCTAAGAAGTTCATGGTAAAAAGGGCAGGCAACTACCAAGAGTTGCTTTCTCATGTGTGCATGTTCTCCCATATACTCATATAAAAATGTTCTTCCTTCATAACCTTGATCCCTAAAATTAAGGATTAATAGAGGTTGTAGTTCTTCCTTCATAACCTTGATCCCTAAAATTAAGGACCCGAAGGGGTTGAAGGATTATAGGCCGATCAACCTTATTGGGGTTCTTAGTAAGGTTATATCGAAAATATTGGCCAATAGAATGAAGAAAGTCATTGGTACGGTGATTTCGGACACACAAACGGCTTTTTTAAAGGATAGGCTCATTCATGACAGCCCGTTTATGCTTAATGAATTGTTGGCTTGGATGAAAAAAAGTAAAAGGAGAGGTTTTATGCTAAAAATCGATTTTGAAAAGGCTTACGATAACGTGCATTGGCCTTTTCTACTGTCGGTTTTAACGCAAATGGGTTTCCCGAGAAGGTGGTGTACTTGGGTGGATGGTATTTTGAGGTCGGCTAGGTCCTCGGTTCTTGTAAACGGTGCACCTACCTTTGAGTTCCAATGTAAAAAAGGGATTAGGCAAGGGGACCCACTTTCCCCGTTCCTCTTTCTCATAGTTATGAAAGCCTTTTCTAAGATGGTTTCCAAGGCTTGTGTGACCGGGGTTTTGGATGGTATTATAACCCCAAATGGGGGACCTGTCATATCTCATTTCTTGTATGCCGACGACGCGTTGATTCTTGGGAATTGGTCTAAAAGTAATGTCTTGAACGTCGCAAGACTCCTTAGGGTATTTCACTTGTGTTCCGGGTTGAAAATCAACCTTCGGAAGTCTAATTTGTATGGTGTTGGGGTGAACGCGGCGGATATAGAAGCTATGGCTTTGGTGGTGGGTTGTAGGATGGGAGATCTTCCTTTTTCATATCTTGGTATCATGGTGGGTGCCAATATGAATAGGGTTGGTAACTGGAGGCCTATTTATGAGGTGTTTGAATCTAGGCTCGCGTCTTGGAAAGCTCACACGTTATCTATAGGGGGAGGGTTACTCTCATAAATTCGGTTTTAGAGAGCTTACCTATCTATTACTTCTCGTTGTTTAAAGCCCCGGTGAAAGTTTTAAATGATTTGGAAGCGATGATAAAGAGGTTTATGTGGTCGGACTCGAGTAACAACAAGAAGGTATATTGGGTGGCTTGGGATAGGGTGTCCACGCCTAAACAGTCGGGAGGTCTGGGGATAAACAAATTATACCCTGTCAATATTAGTCTGTTATCAAAGTGGTTATGGAGATACAAAACTGAACCCAACGGTCTTTGGAGGAGAGTAGTCGATGCTTGCCATGGGGAGAAAAAAGAGTGGGCTTCATTCCCTTCTAACAAAGCAATTGCGGGATGTTGGAATGCATTGGTTAGGATGGAGAAAAAGGTTGACATTGCTGGAAAAAAGATTCACAGTTTCTTCAAAGGTAAAGTGGGTAATGGAGAGAGTATCCGCTTTTGGACGGATCTGTGGCTTACTAACGATCCTTTAAAGGAGGTCTGGCCGAACTTATATGCATTGGAATCAAACAAATGGTGCCGTATTGCTGATAGAGGTGTCCAGGGTCTGCAGCCGATTGACTGGGCGTGGGATTGGAAAAGAAATTTCACATCGGATTTAGAAAAAGATGAATGGGAAGACTGCATAAACAGATTAGGTTCGATTAGAGTGACTGATCAGAAAGATACGTGGGCATGGACCGGTGACAACAGTGGGCTTTTCTCGGTTGGTGCCTGAAAGAAACTTCTAATCGGGTTGGAAGATTATTCTCAAAATTATGTCGTCGAATGGTGTAAATGGGTGCCAAAAAAGGTAAACATTTTTATTTGGCAGGCTAGTCTTAATCGGCTCCCTACGTGTGACGCTCTTCTGAGAAGAAACATCCAGGTGGGATCTGACACATGTGTTTTTTGCGAAGAAGTTCAAGAAGGAGTTGACCACATGTTTACAGCTTGTCCTGTGGTTATGAGAATATGGTCGAAATTCTGGAATTGGTGTGGGCTGCAGTTTGTGTACGCCTTCGATCTAAAGGATTTGCTGGAGCATTTCAGTGGGGCAGGTATGGCAAAAAAGAAGAGGACGTTGGTTCATGGTTTAGTTTGGGTGGCTTGTTGGTGCATCTGGCGAGCAAGGAATGAAAAAGCATTTCGAGGGAGAAATTGCGACCCGGGGGAGGTAATGGGAAATATAAAATCGTTGGGTTTTCTTTGGTTAAAACATAGGGGTAAATTCGAAGCTCTTAACTGGGCCGAATGGTGTAAATTAGATGTTTATATGTTGGATTTGTAATGTGGTTTCCTCTTTGAGGTTGGTTTGGCCCAACTGCTGTTTTGTGCAGGGGGTGTGTTTTGTGTATAAAGTTCTAATTTTCAAAAAAAATATAAAAATGTTCTTTTCTATTTGTATGTATGTGTTGTCCTATCCTGACAATTGGTCCTCATGATCGGGCTCACATATAATGATAAGAAAATTTGTTTGTTGTGGTGCCCGATTTTAGCCTTAGGCGCACACACATGAGCACACGTAGAGATCAAGGACTAGAAATGTAATGCACTTTATTTATAAGATTCGAAAGCATGAGCGTAATTCATTTGTAAGATATGTAAATTTAAATAATAAAACTTGTTCATAATAATAAACCCGTGCGTGTTGCGGCGTAGGTACATCGCAAATATTGAATGGATTATTCCAAATGTTATGTGATGTGTTAACCATATGAAAACGTACATTTGAATGACGTATCTGATTGAACTCAATGTCACCTATATAAGCATTGCGATTGGATCAACACCTAAAGTAAATTGAGTTTATAGCATACAATCATAATGTATTATATGTGACCCGACTCAAACATCAGATTTCTTATATAAAACATCAGATTCTATGAAGCAAACATAAATCACTAAGTGGATCATGACTCGCTAAAGTTCTAAGTTATAACCTAAAGATCTTGAGTTCGAATCTTGCAAGAGACATGCTTTTAACACATCATCATATTTGCTTTTAAATACATCATATTTCTGGTTAAATCCGTCATATTTCAAAATATATATGAAAAAGTGATATAGCACAACTAGTTAAGTCTTAGGACTTAAGAGCTAGAGGTATGGGGTTCAACCCTAGTGACATTATTTTTATCAAATTTTATGATTTATGAATCAGATTTCTGATTATAACATCAGATTTCTTGTTTAAATCATCAGATTTCATAAGATAAACATAAATGATTAAGTGGCTCATTGGTTAAGCATTTTCACTCATAACCTTTAGGTCACAAGTTTAAATCTTGTGACTAACATTTATTTTTAACTAATGTGTATTTTATTTAAACCTATAATTAATGTTTATTTACTTAATACATTTTACGGGTATATAACTAAAAATAACATTATGGTTTGTTAGTAAATATAAATATAAATTTAAAGATATGGAAAATAATTATTTTTTTTAAATAATCAAACCTAATTTATATGAATGATTACTTAAACAAACTTGAGTATTTAAACTAGACATAGATTAAACAAGATCTCTAAACAAGCGAATATATATATATATATATGTACGAACACAACCTTATGAAATATATGGACATGATGTAGGTTTATACGAACACGCTTTGAGAAATTCTTTATTGTTATCTTGTTCGATTGTTTATGAAACCCGTTATGTACAGATCCTTACCCCTTACCATTTTGTTATTTTTTTCAATTGTTTATAAACCCGTTGACTATCATTTCTTTTAGAACTCCTAACATCTTTCAAATATCGATCCTTTCGCTGTCAATTCGTTACTTTTTCAGACTTGAAATTTGACTTGATATCATGCTATAGGATTATAATTATATTGTACTCATTATCGCATGTTTCGATACAGATTATATGGATATTGTTTTGTAACACCCCGAAAATTCGTGATCAATGATATAACGACACGTGTCATGTAAGACAAAGAGCGTTGTAAACCCGGATTTAATAAAGATGTTTTGGCAGGATTTAAAAGTGTCGTCATGTTAATTTTCACCTCTGAACGACCTCATTTATAAATCCCAAGACCCAATTATATTTTACACACATCTAACATATCTTAAATCCAGAAATTTGTTGACAATAATTGAATTCGAAGTGCATGATAGGTTCCTATGGAAATTTCTACGGTAAACCTTCAATTTCGGCACTTTTAAAAGGATTCAAAGAAACATATCATAATGGTAGGGTATGTAACTGTTCAAGGCACATAATAAGAGGCCCCATACTGTTAAAACAGGTCCCAAATTCGAAACCCACGAGTTTCCCCTTCAAAACATGAAAGAACAAAAGTTTTTGGCTGCTGATGAAGGCTTGCGCACCGCAAGCACAACCCTTACGGTGCACAAGCAGTGCCCAGCTCCAACAGATTCGCCTGTTTGCTGTTTAAACGCAAAATTCGACCTTTAAACGATTTTCCTCATATTGCTTGACCCCTAAGCAACCCCTAAACATCTAGGGACAACTGTGGGAAGGTTATGGTCAGCTGTAGACTTATTTGTCAACACTTTGTGGAGTCTTGGTTACTATATAAAGCTCCTAAGTGCAACACTTTGATCATTCCTTCCTCAAACAACTTCTGATCAATTGTGGAGCACAAGAGCACCTTCAAGACCTTCCTAATCAATCATTAGACACTTGTAAGTTTGCTTAACCTTCTTTAATTGAGTTTAGCTTAGTTATTTAGCTAAAAGTCAAACCGTCGTAATTACGGTTTGACTTCGAGATTAATTAATAATGGCTCAGTCAAATCTCGAATTAAAAGTACCTTTAAGTAGGTAATTATGTGGGTAATAAACCCTTAAAAGGGTTCCCCCGAATTCCCACTCTAACTAGGTCAAATGTCGGGTCAAACTTGTAAATAAAAAGTCAACAGGATACTTAAATTCTAATTTGTGCATGATTAGCAATGTAGAACACACACAACCTGTTTGATCATTAATATAACTTGGTAATTAGTGTAAGAACATGTCTAAACATGTTCAACCTGACAATTTACTGTTTAGACCCGGTTCGGAACCGAAAGTCGCAAAGCTTTGACTTTTGCTTTGACTTCAGTTCTGACCCGTTTTGGTATGATTTAGAAATACCTAAGAGATCCATTTGGACCAGGCTACATGCTAGTATAACCCTATGTGATTATACACCATGGTTCATTAGTTAACCAATTAATACGCATGATTCCGTTAATTGCTCATATGTTGACCATTATGCCCTTTTCACTTTAAAACGTGATTTGTGAAAATATAAAAGTGTAGAAACCTTAGTTACTGATATATAAACTTGTATGCAAAATTTGACATCAGTTTTAGGTGTAGATTGAGAGTTATGCTCATTAGCGTAATTAGAAGCTTCTTTAGCGAATAAACGGCGTAATTAGCGTATAGCATAATTACACCTACTTTTTGATATCAAACTTAATACCCACTGATGTAATATATTATTTTGGGATTTTTGAAGATTTTTAATTAATTTTAGGCGGAGCATAACTTAGAGTCGTAGGCTTAATCCGGTAATTGTCGGTTTTGCCCTTACGGGCCATAAAATGAGTTTTACATATCTAATTGACTCCAAACCTTTTTCTAATAATCACATATGATAAATAAATTATTTTAAGCCTTCTGGAATAGTAAAAATATCAGCTTTATGTATAGAACCCGGAAACGGCTTCTAATCGCCTTATTAAGCGTTTTTAGCGCATAGTATGTACTAAGACTATTTTTAAACATACAAGGGTGATACCTACTAATATTTTAGGAAAATTATAATATGTTAACAGTAAGCAAAAGTTGTTTAACTCAGACTTCAGTTTTGAGCTTTACGGCTTATGTGAAATTACCAAAATGCCCCTACGGTGCATAGTTTGGTTATAATTGATAAATTTCACATATATACTATACCCCACTGTTATAACTTAGTAAATTGAGTATTTTTTCTGATTATATCAGACCTGTAACTCAGGTTAATACTTAAACTCTTTTATCACCTTATAAATGACCAAACTACCCCTACGGGGCATAGTTTGTGTTTAAATTCATTTCGAGCATAATAAATGATATCTTACTGATGTCACAACATATTTGGAACATATTAACTTAGGAAACCTGTAAATGGCTCTCATTATTACCCGTTACGCTTATTACGCGTTCGGTTTGGTTTATGTAACTAGTTTACGTAAATTAGACGAAACGGGTCAAACCTTATCGGTTTTATCTCAAAATCCAGAATGCGTATAATACACCCATATTAAACAAGTATTCATACTTATCGGGTCTAAAACACATTCTATCCGGCCATCGCTTAATCGTGCGTACGAACCGTATCTTTGAAACTAACCGGTCTAAGCTTTAGCTTAATTAAAGACCCGTTAGGATTCTAATAGGTTATTATAAACCTTCGTTCCAGATTAGGAGTACCAGTAAAAGCTACTTGCATTTTCTTATTGTGATTATTACATTGCTCAGGTAAATACTTTTAACTTATTTTCCCTATACGGGCTTGGGTTACGGTATATAGCATATCGCTTGATCGGGCATCAAATCTTCCATCGTTGGGTGGTTAATTGAATAATTTGATCGGCTCGTTTAAACAGTCTTTTTTACTTAAAGCCTTTGGGGGGTTAATGACCATGTCCCGGATATCCTTGGCATCATTTTACGAAATGGCCACGACTTAAGCGCGGGGTGTAGGCGTACACCCGTCAGTGCACAAAAGAATAATGTGGTGTGTCTATTGATCTTTAACCCGGTACGTCCGGGCTACTGAACGCATAAGGAACATGTAATTCGTTCACAAGATTATATATTTAAATAATTCTCCCAAGTTAAATAAAATGTTTATGCCACGTGCATCCAAATCAATTTTCAACCATTTTCTAAAATGAGTCAGTTGATTGTATTTACCAGTGTAAACTGACGTATTTTCCCAAAAAGATTAAATGCAGGTACTAGGCGTAATTGGCTGGGATTTCTCCTTAGCATCAATAGAAGTCTCGCAAGCTTAAGATGCCTAAAGTCTGTTGAACTATTTCTATTTTATTTTTGATCCTTCTGTGGAGAAACCTTCAACTGTTGTGATACACGATATTACAATATTATTAAAGTTGAATTATATTTCTCATTTGCTTCCGCTGTGCATATTTATATATTGTGTTGTTTGACTATTATGTTGTCAACCACGTCACGATACTCCCCTACCCTGCCCACTGGTGACACGTGGAAATCGGGGTGTGACAGATTGGTATCAGAGCCAACACTGAGTGAATTAGACACTTGCCTTTTGTGTTTAATCTCAGTTACACAATTGCACATATCTAAACTTTCGAGTCTAGACAAATAACATAGGACAAATTCTACCTTGTTTGGTTTTTGTTTTGTCCTTTAATTTTTATATATTGTTGTTGTTATCTCATGCTATATTGACAAGATTAAAAAAATGCCGCCAAGATTCTTCCAAAGAAGAGGACGAGTGTTGGGATTGAACCCTACAGAGGAACAGATGATGTAAAGCCAAAACTGGTTCAGAATAGTGGATTCACAATAAGAAGCTGTTTACATTAAGCTTTCCCCTTGACAGTGACTCCAACATCTGATATGCGCCAAGTACTGTCCTTATCAACAACTGCTGATCTTGTAAACTACTGATAAGCCAAAGCATTGATGTAGTTTAAAGGCTGAAGCTCAATCTACTGACGGAATTCAAGCACTGCTGTAGAGTTAAAGCACTGACCATTCAAGGTCTGATCACCCTTTGAAGAAAGCACTGATGCTCAGACATCAGTGGTTGACTACATCAGTGGAATGAAGAATCAGTGTTTATACATCAGTGATTAGAACATAGTCAGTCTGTATGGTCAGTAGTTATAAGACAGTAGATAGAGTTTGTTAGTTTGTTAGATGTCGCTTTCATGGTGACGTCAGCTGAGATGCCTCAGTGGTTTGGTTTGCCTATAAATGGAGCAGTACTCTGTACTGTTACATTTGATTGACTGAGCGAGTTCTTCTCCTCTAGTCCAATCCTTTCATCTTGTGTGCAATCAACCTTGGAGCATCAGGCTGAGGGGGAGTTTAGTTTGTAAGCTTGCTTTGTAATCTTTTGATTTGCTTTGTAACCTTTCGACTGATGAAAAGCATGTGCTTATCAAAACTATTTTCCTCTTTGATTGTGTTTACAAAGTTTGTGTTTCATTTCCGCTGCATAACTCATTGAATCATGTTTATTAACTGTTCATTTATTACAAACAAACACAATCATGAGAGCCTCCGATCCTAACAATTGGTATCAGAGCTTGGACAGTCAAATTTGATCTAACAGTCAATTTAACATAACAGTTCAGCTCAAAATCCATTGATACTAAGGTTGATTGTATTCAGTTAAGGTTGATTGTATTCAGTTGAAAAACAGAGTAACGAGTAATCATGTTCAAAGTGAGTACTTAAAAGCTCTGTATAACGACCAAGATGTCATAGGACACACAAACTTCATAAAACAAGTGATGTCATACATAAACCACCTATAGATTTCAGATCTGAAAATATGTCTAATAACTATGGTAAAATTACTTACGAAAATTGATTTCAATTGTTGTTATGAAGTTTTTGCTGTTTCCATCATGTTTGCTACTAAAGTGTGAACCTCAGGTCGACAAAAACCTATGTTCATAAAACATTAGTGTTTTTGTTTACCTAAAATGAGGGAAATTAAAACTTTGGTCATTTAGATCTTATGTATTGAAAAACAGGTTGAGAATCCTTCAAAAGGACCAAAATCAATTGTGTTAAGAATACATTAAGAAAATCAGCAGTCAAAATGTCTAGATCATGTGTAATGTGAAATTTGGCATAAGCATACGCAAAAATGACCAAATCTCTCAAAACATTGCTGCAAAATGATTCTGGAATAAGTATTCCTTCAATAAATACCTCCCAGTGAGTATTTCAATACTTATGAATGGGAAGGGTAAAAAGGGAAGAAGAAATATCACAAAATCTCAAAAGTATGTTTATCTTAAATCCTTTGAAGTCAAAGGAAAAGAGTATAAATGTAAAACACTTAAGAGTTCAAAATTGAGTAAACAATGGTCATCAAGAAGCTGTGTGCATTCATTGATTCAGGGAAGTTCCGGTAACACTAAGTATCACCAGTGATTGATCTTAAAAGAGGTCTAGGCAAATTTTCAGCATCATCACATGGTAACAAAGTCTATAGCAGGACTTTCAAAACCTATGTGTACATGTTTCCTCATTTTTGCAATCGATTGACAAGGAAATGGTCTCAAACAGTGGTTATTACAATGTATTTCAAATCATTGACCATATTCCTAAAACTTGAAAATGATGTGACTATGAGTTTTAATTGGAAAAGGTACCAGATCCTTTTTGATGCTGTTTTCAGAATAACCTTTAATTATTTTTCTTGAAAAGGTTTTTCTCAATAAAACAGGATATATTATTCTTTATTTTTTCTTTAGAATGATATATTTTGTACTTTTACTTGTTTTTTTTTATAGTAAAAGCTTCAATCTCCTGTCAGGATATAAAACCTTTATTTTTGTTGGTGATATTATCCTTAAAAACAGATCAAAAGGAAATGGTACATGTGTCAAGGTCATGTCAAACTCAAGTTTGTTTTAACACTAATTAAACGATTGATTGCCAATAAACCCTAAATACTTGGGTACTCATGTTCTAATTAAAATATTAAGACACAAAATGAGTAGCCTTAGTAAAAGGGTTTTAATCATCTGGGATACTAAACCACTATCAGGAATCTATAAAAGCTTCAAAATGTGTAATTGACATGTGGTAAAACCTTAAATACAAAAACCAGGAAATTCTCTGCATTAAAAATTCCTGTAAACCCTGCTGTTATGATTGATTCTGATAAAATTGCATTTAAAATATTTGTCAAGTTTTGGTTTTGCAGGTAACTCACAATCACCATCAACTGATGTTGGACATGATACTAAAATCATTTCCTACATCAGAGCAGCAGATGTACAAAACAACTGTTAAAGCTCATCCACTGATGTACAAACAGTGTATTGACCAAAATAACCTTAAAAATAGTTTAAAATTGAATTTTTCAATAAATCCTCAAAGTCTGTTCAAAGCACTGAGGGCATTAAAACTCTGTTAAATAGTAAAATCTATCCAATGCCAAAGTGTATCCTCTGTTTGTGCAAAACACTGATTTACAACAGTGGTTACATGTGGACAGATGTTATTCAACAGTTGTGTGCATTAGTTTCCATGATCACTTTTTTCAAATAAATGGCCTTACATCTGAAACATTTACAAGGCTATCAAAAATTTCCAAAACAAAAGCAGAGGTTCCTGAGTAGACTTTAGCAGCTACCACTTCTCCTCAGGCACCTGCTGCTGAGCCCACTGCTCAAGGTGATCACAGCAGTAACACAACTGTTGTTAAACCCACACCTAAATCCACCAAAAGACCAAAACAAAAGAAAATTCAAAAGCCCCCCCAAACCTACAATAAAGGCAACTCTGGAAGATGAGATCCCAGAACAACTGCCAGTGACAACACAAAAGTCACTAGAAACCACTGCTGTTACTTCCTCACAGCAGATGGTAGAAAGGTCTCAACCTATGCCTCAAACTCCTCCTTCTTCTTCTAAAAAAGAACAGGTTGTAAGAATAGGGACACCAAATTATGATGCTCTGGAATCACTTGATTCCATCATCCATAGCCCACTGCCCGGGGAAAATTCACTTTCAACTCCCATCGTCATTTCACAAATACCACCATCAATAATGACCTTGTTGCATGCTTTGGATATAACTCAGACATAAATCAGTTCCTCTCAACCACCTATCACTGAGAGTACACTCCAACAAGTGACTGAGTCTGATGCTTATACCTCTGTTATCCCAGCAACAACTTAGGAGGTTACACCCCTTGAGTTACAATTAACTCTTGGTGGTAGTTCAAGTGAAGCAGCTACTACAAGTGCTGAACCCACTGGTTTGCACTTGGACAGTAGTTTCATCAATAAGACTTCCTTGAAGGCAATTTCTTCACTAGGAACTCTTGTGTATCCAGTCTTCACTGGTTCACTAAAAAGTGTTTCTCATTTTGAGGAAAGTAGTCCCCAGTACCAAGACAAAGGGGCAACAGTGGATGATTTTTGGGATACACTTCCTAAATCAACCACTGTTACAACCACTGCTAGTGGGAAATCAGATGACCCCATTAAGTTGGGTGATGGTTTAATGTACCAAGAATTGACGACTAGAATTGATAAACTGGATACATCTATTGCAGAAATCAAAGACATGCTGCAATAGTTGTTGAAAGCACAAAGGGTACCATCCACTGCTGCACCACCTCCAACAGCTACTCCATCATCTGCTCCTACTCCAGATGAGTTGTTGAATTTGTTTCAACCTCTGCTAGACCTTCAAAGAGAATTAGCTGATCAGCAATATGAGATATAAGTTCAAAAGATCAGAAATCTCATGGAAGCAAGGTTCAAGGATACACAGGCAGATATTAAGGCAATCAAGGCCCATTTATTACAAACCACTGACACTACCCCTGCACCTATCTTCGAAAGAGTTGATGATGCCAAAAAGGGGGAGAAAAATGACTCTGAAGAAAATCTTTCAGAAAATCTGTCAAAGAAAAGGAAAGGGGAGGTGATGAAATCCTGTAAATTCAAGCAGATGATGAAGATACACAAATGAGGATCGTTCAAAGTCAAGTCAATTCAGCTGGTCTCAAAACCACTGCTGATATTAAAAGGGTAAGGGATGAGAGCAGAGCTTTGGTTGAGAAAAAGATAGTTCTGCAAAAAGAAAAAGAAGAGGTTGGTACTTCATTAAAGAAGAGTCCTGTTAGAAAAACAAGGCAATCAACCTTCACAACTTTTAAAACTAAGCCAGTTACTATTTCAACCACAAATTCTGTTCCCACAAAATCACTTACACCTCCACCATTAACAACATCTGTCACCCAAACAACTGCCACCAATACCACATCAATACACACCACAACCACTGCCATCCCCACTAAATCAACCACTGGCACATCTAAAAGATCATCACCACCACAAACACCACCTGCAGCCATCCTTTATCAAAGAAGGAAACAAAGCAGATGGATGCAGAAATACCAAAAGAAGACCAAGCTTCAAAAGAATATATCATGAAGATGGTTCTTCAGATACATAGAGCAGAACAACAAGAAACAGCAAATATCTCAAGACACTGCTCAAGTTGTCATTACCATGCCTCAATCTCCAAACTCATCAGCAAATAAATCTCTCCCAAGAAACCCATTGTATTCAAAAATACTAAAGTGGATATCTGATCAAAAGACCCACGTATTGACTTTGCTCAGGTCCAATGGTGAAGTGAAGCATATATCAAGGGAAATAGCACTTGGCCTGGCTGCTGAAGATTTGCAAGATCTCCTTGAGCTTACACTATGCAGGGATGAGGATGACACAGATTCCATGAACTTTGAATTACAATTCAAAGGACAAGCTAGGGAATTATTGATGAGAAAATAAAGATCCTGAATAATGAAGTGTTTTGGCATCATCTGTTCCAGGGGGGAGATTGTTGGGATTGAACCCTACAGAGGAACAGATGATGTAAATCCAAAACTGGTTCAGAACAGTGGATTCACAATAAGAAGCTGTTTACATTAAGCTTTCCCCTTGACAGTGACTCCAACATCTGATATGCGCCAAGTACTGTCCTTATCAACAACTGCTGATCTTGTAAACTACTGATAAGCCAAAGCACTGATGTAGTTTAAAGGCTGAAGCTCAATCTACTGACGGAATTCAAGCACTGCTGTAGAGTTAAAGCACTGCCCATTCAAGGTCTGATCACCCTTTGAAGAAAGCACTGATGCTCAGACATCAGTGGTTGACTACATCAGTGGAATGAAGAATCAGTGTTTATACATCAGTGATTAGAACGTAATCAGTGTCTGTATGGTCAGTAGTTATAAGACAGTAGATAGAGTTTGTTAGTTTGTTAGATGTCGCTTTCATGGTGACGTCAGCTGAGATGCCTCAGTGGTTTGGTTTGCCTATAAATGGAGCAGTACTTTGTACTGTTACATTTGATTGACTGAGCGAGTTCTTCTCCTCTAGTCCAATCCTTTCATCTTGTGTGCAATCAACCTTGGAGCATCAGGCTGAGGGGGAGTTTAGTTTGTAAGCTTGCTTTGTAATCTTTTGATTTGCTTTGTAACCTTTCGACTGATGAAAAGCATGTGCTTATCAAAACTATTTTCCTCTTTGATTGTGTTTACAAAGTTTGTGTTTCATTTCCGCTGCATAACTCATTGAATCATGTTTATTAACTGTTCATTTATTACAAACAAACACAATCATGAGAGCCTCCGATCCTAACAACGAGGAAAGGGGCCAATCACCGCCCCCAATGACAACGAGGCAGGACCTTCGCATGTGCGAGCTCCTTCCACCACCGAGAGTGACGATCCCCGGCAGAACTGGAGGAACCTCTTTGAGCCGGATAGACGGTCGGTTTCTCACAGTTCAACACCTCCTGTTCATAACCCTTATGGGCCACAGCCGGAGTATGAGCCCAACAACCCTCAACCCTCCTACATACCATTACAGCGATCCTTATCGCACAACTCTTTTGGAGACCCTACACCTGTCTTCAGAGGCCGGTTTAACCCGGCCAATTACATACAAGAACCAGTGGGTTTTAACCCACTGGGGCCAGATGATCATTTCTCCGGAGATCATGCGGAAGATATGGACGAGGACACAGATCTCGTCGAACCTGCGAGCGGTACGCCGAACCATCCCATCGAGATCTCGGATGGATCTTCTTTCCACGGATCACCCTATGGTGGTCCAGACAGCTTTCAAGCTATGTTTACCCGGCACGAATGGTATTATACACCTCCTCGCCATTCACCGCCTCAGTAGCAGCAGCAACAGGATCCCTCTGTGGATTCACGGTTTGTGGCAGTCACGCCACCACCTCCACCGCCACCAGTTCAACCGGCACCTCCACAACCGCCGAGACGTAGGAGGACAGGCGCATGTATGTCTGCGCGAGCGGGGGATTTCCATTTTAGCTCCCCACGCCAATCAAGTGGCAGCCATTACCCGCCACTTCAGGAAGACCCACAGATGGGTGGACCTTCGCACCCAGTTGAACCGCAACCACCACCGATGGGTTTTGATAACCCAATTCCGGCATACACGGGTTCCATGGCGTATAACCCGCTTGAGCAGCCGGTGCACACCAACTACAACTACGCCGAAGCCGGCCCATACTTGGTAGCGGCTAACTATAACACCCAAGGACCGTATGGAGACCCATGGGGAGTAGGGTACCCAACTCATGGGTACCAGATACCGGCCAGACCTATCATTCGGACGCAATCATAGCCGCCACGATTTTCTCCCCCGGAATGGGAGGAAATTCTTCAGAGACTAGATCAGGTTAAGCGAGACTTTCACCGCGACCGCAGGGAGAGACAAAGCTTCTTCCAAGGATTGACAAGCTTGATCAAAGGGAAGAGCAAGAAGGACCACCGAATCCTTCCAATTGTTGTTGAGCCCCTGCGTGGGCTAGTCTTGCTGTATAAACCCCTGCGTGGGTATGTATGTTTGTTTGTTTTGACCCCTACGAGGGTCTATCTTTCTGTTAACCCCTACGAGGGTATGTTATTGTTTAAGTCCCTGCGTGGACTATTATGTTATTTGTGTAAGTCCCTGCGTGGACTATTATGATGTTTGTTGTTTAAACCCCTGCGTGGGTAAGTTTGTTTATTAAAAAGTCCCGTTTAGGGCGACGTGTAACCTCTTAATAAATTAATGGAATGTAAGTTTATAAATTTCATTTTTGCTATTATCTGCATAAATATATTATATGAAATAAATAAATCAAAATCATTCCTTTTTAATAAATATCTGCCTATTTAAATATTGAATAAGAATCTTAAGAGTGAAACCTAGCCTGAGTGTCATTATAAAGACCTAGCCATGATGGTAAGACCTGTTAAAAAGATTCAAATCCCTGTTAACATCTGTAAACATGTTAACGCTCCTGGCAGACGTGATTCATTAAAATCACACACGTCATTCTTATTATAGGATCTTTCCACAGATTCCTAACCCGATATAATGATCTCTGAATTATGGGTTAGATCATCAATTAAGATGATCATATTTTTACCATACGTGGTAATACGTGCCTACGGGCCCTGCTCATTTCCATATGAGCCAAAAAACAGTGGTAGCGATGACTCCCTGTCAGATAAAGGTAATGAACTAGGTTCAAACCTTCATGATTTGATTCTCTGAAATCATAGCTTATAATTTATAAATGTCCTTGTGACTAGGCCTATTGTGCCAGTATACCTTCATGTTTTGATTCTCTGAAATCATAGCTTATAAGTTAAAATGCCCTTGTGACTAGGCCTTTTGTGCCACTAATAAAACTGTTATTGTTTTATAATTAGGATAAATTATAATAGAAATCCAAAATAAATGTGATTGATAAATTAACCAAATATGGTCTCTGTTACCATGGTTAATGAATTACCCTAAGGGGCAATTCCATGATAAACTCCCAAATAAACTATTGTCCTTGTTTTCTGTAACAGTTCAATTAAAATGGCTAACTCAGATGAAAATAATAGCCATCCAGTGGAGAATATTGATAACGCCCGGATTAATTTAACGGGTGTTGAATTGAAAGCATTGGTAGACGACGCAGTTACAAAGGCATTGGAGCGGCAGTACGAAGAGTATAGTGGGACTCGGAGTAGGACCCTATCTACATCGCATACAAAGCCACCTTCCAAGAAGGATGAACCCAAGAAAGATGATGATCGACACTCCTCAAACCACCACAGTGCTCCATCTCAACACATTGTATTGAACCAAGGACCCCGTGAGAAGGGTTGCTCCTATAAATACTTCGTTTCATGCAAACCCCGGGACTTCACTGGGGAAAAGGGGGCCATTGACTGTATGACATGGCTAGATGAGATGGACACAGTTGTGGATATCAGCGGGTGCGCTGAGAAGGATATAGTCAAATTTGTGTCGCAATCATTTAAAGGTGAAGCTTTGGCCTGGTGGAGGTCGCTGATCCAAGCCACCGGGAAGATTCCCCTGTATAACATGTCTTGGGAACAATTCGTTGCCCTCATCAAGGAAAATTACTGCCCCCAGCATGAGGTGGAGAAGATAGAGTCTGATTTTCTATCATTGGTGATGACAAACCTTGACTGTCAAGCTTACCTCACGAGCTTCAACACGATGTCCCGGTTGGTTTCGTATCTGGTAACCCCGGAACCAAAAAAAATAGCTCGTTTTATCGGTGGTTTAGCCCCGGAAATCAAGGAAAGCGTGAAGGCTTCTCGGCCAGCTACTTTTAGATCTGTAGCTGACATATCTTTGTCCCTAACTCTGGATGCGGTCAGGCAAAGATCGCTGAGAAACAAAGATGCTGAGAAGAGAAAACGTGAAGATGATAGTTCACGGAGGTCGAACAAGAAGCACCGTGGGAACGGTGACAACAAGAAAGGATCTGAGTCAAGGAAAGAAGGGCATCAGTCTGGTGAGAAGCCCAAATGCAAAGTTTGCAAGAAACAGCACTTTGGAAAGTGCAGACTCGAGTCGAACTCACAGACTCAGTCAACAACCTATGCTTGTGGTATATGCAACTCCAAGGACCACAAAACCTTGGACTGCAAAAAACTGAAGGATGCAACTTGCTACAGCTGTAATGAGAAGGGGCACATTAAAACCAACTGCCCTAAATACGCCAAGAAGCCTGAAGAGGCCAAGAAGTCCAATGCTCGGGTCTTCAGAATGGACGCAAAGGAGGCGGTTCTAGACGACAACGTTATTACAGGTACTTTCCTTGTAAATGATGTCTATGCAAGAGTACTTTTTGATTCAGGTGCTGATAAGTCTTTCGTAGATAATAAGTTTTGTGAATTGTTGAAATTACCTGTCAAAACCTTAAGTGTGAATTATGAGGTGGAGTTAGCAGATGGCACACTAGAAACCGTCTCAACTGTGTTAGATGGATGTGTTATATCCATTAAGAACCACTCTTTTCCTCTGTCTCTACTTCCCTTTAAGTTGGCCGATTTTGACATAGTTTTGGGTATGGACTGGTTATCTCATAACCAGGCCCAAATTGTCTGCAACAAGAAACAAGTGGTAATAAAGACTCCGTCTGGTGAATCACTTACCATTCGGGGAGATACCCAGTATGGGCTGCCTGAGCAAGTGACTATGCTCAAAGCTTCAAAGTGTTTAAAGAAGGGTTGTGTCATCTACATGGCACAAGTGATTATTGATGAACCGAAACCGAAGATTGAAGACATCCCCGTCATTTCTGAATACCCAGAAGTTTTTCCGAAAGAACTACCTGGTTTGCCACCAGATAGGCAAGTCGAATTCAGAATTGACATCATCCCTGGAGCAGCACCTGTTGCTAGAGCACCTTACAGGTTAGCACCAACCGAAATGAAGGAATTGAGAACACAACTGGATGAATTGCTAGCTAAAGGTTTCATTAAACCTAGTTCGTCTCCATGGGGAGCACCAGTCTTGTTTGTCAAGAAGAAGGATGGATCGATGCGTCTGTGCATCGATTATCGTGAGCTTAATAAGGTCACGATCAAGAATAGGTATCCTTTGCCCAGAATCGACGATCTGTTCGATCAGCCACAAGGGGCAAGTTATTTCTCGAAGATTGACTTAAGGTCAGGCTACCACCAACTGAAGGTTAGAGATGAAGACGTACATAAAACTGCATTTAGGACTCGTTATGGTCATTACGAGTTCCTAGTGATGCCTTTTGGGCTCACTAATGCACCGGCCGCGTTCATGGATCTCATGAATCGCGTTTGCAAGCCTTACTTAGATAAATTCGTCATCGTTTTCATCAAAGACATTCTTATCTACTCGAAGAATCAAGCTGACCATGAGAAACACCTTCGATATATTCTCAAACTCCTGCATCATGAGAAACTCTACGCCAAATTTTCCAAGTGCGAATTTCGGCTTCGAGAAGTCCAATTCCTTGGACATGTGGTGAGTGTGCGTGGTATCCAAGTGGATCCCGCTAGGGTTGAAGCTGTTATGAACTGGCAAGAACCAAAGACGCCTACAGAGATTCGTAGCTTCCTGGGATTGGCAGGATATTACAGGCGTTTCATTGAAAATTTTTCAAGGATTGCTGCACCCCTAACTTCCTTGACCAAGAAGAAAGTAAAGTTCGTTTGGGGCCCTAAGCAGCAAGAGTCCTTTGATATCCTAAAGCAGAAGTTGAGCAACGCTCCTGTTTTGACATTGCCAGATGGAATCGAAGATTTTGTGGTTTACTGCGATGCATCACACACTGGCATGGGGTGTGTGCTTATGCAGAAAGGCAAAGTTATTGCCTATGCATCACGACAGTTAAAGGTGCATGAAAAGAATTACACCACCCACGACTTGGAGTTGGGTGCCGTTGTATTCGCACTAAAACTGTGGAGGCATTATCTATATGGAATCAAGTGTGTGATCTATTCTGATCACAAGAGCCTCCAGCACCTGTTTAATCAGAAGGATTTAAACATGAGCCAACACCGTTGGATGGAAACTTTAAATGATTATGATTGTGAAATCAAATATCATCCCGGCAAGGCGAATGTAGTCGCTGATGCCTTGAGTCGAAAGGAAAGGGTGAAACCCATCCGAATCAATGCCAAGCGCATTGAAATAAAGAACAGTTTGACTGAAAGGTTGTTAGCTGCACAGAAGGAAGCTGTGTTGGAAGCTAACTATCCTAATGAAAAGCTAGGAGTAACTGAGGAGCAGTTATCTCTTGGCAAAGACGGAATTCTGAGATTGAATGGACGAATATGGGTTCCAATTTATGGAGGACTTCGAGATGTTATTCTTCAGGAAGCCCATAGTTCCAAATATTCCGTTCATCCTGGAGCTGATAAGATGTACCAGGATCTAAGGGCAAATTATTGGTGGATAGGCTTGAAAAAGTCTGTAGCTGCCTATGTAGCTAAGTGCTTGACTTGTGCGCAAGTCAAAGCAGAACATCAAAAGCCGTCAGGCCTGCTACAACAGCCTGAACTTCCTACTTGGAAGTGGGAAATGGTAACTATGGATTTTATCACCAAGTTACCTAAGACAAGGAAAGGAAATGATACAATATGGGTTATAGTTGATAGACTGACTAAGTCAGCCCATTTCTTACCCATCAAGGAGACTTATAGCTCCGACATGTTAGCCCAGTTGTACGTTGATAAGATTGTATCCTTACATGGCATACCTGTGTCTATTATCTCTGACCGAGATACTAGATACACGTCACATTTTTGGAAGAGTTTCCAACAATCTTTGGGCACGCGTTTGAATTTTAGTACGGCTTACCATCCTCAGACAGACGGTCAGAGTGAGCGTACTATTCAAACTTTGGAAGACATGCTACGTGCATGTGTAATTGATTTAGGTGGTAGTTGGGATAACCACCTACCTTTGATTGAATTCTCCTACAACAATAGCTACCACACCAGCATTAAGGCTGCGCCTTTTGAGGCCTTATACGGTAGAAAGTGTAGAACGCCCGTTTGTTGGGCAGAAGTTGGAGATGTCCAATTATCAGGACCAGAGATAGTCTTTGAAACGACGGACAAGATTGTCCAAATTCGTGACCGTCTCAAAGCTGCCCGAGATAGGCAGAAGAGTTACGCAGACCCAAAGCGTAAAGCTTTTCACTTCGAAGTAGGTGACAGAGTGTTGCTTAAAGTATCACCCTGGAAGGGAGTGATGCGATTTGGTAAGAAAGGCAAGCTAAGCCCAAGATACATAGGACCTTTCGAGGTTATCGAACGTGTCGGGTCAGTTGCCTATAAGTTAAACTTACCAGAAGAGCTCAGTGGAATTCACAACATGTTCCACATCTGCAATCTGAAAAAGTGTTTCGCTGACGAATAACTGGTAATACCACATACAGATGTGCATATAGATGAGAGCTTAAAATTTGTGGAAAAACCATTGTCGATTGAGGATCGACAGGTTAAGAAGCTTCGAAGAAAGCATGTACCAATTATAAAGGTCAAATGGGATGCCCGTAGAGGTCCCGAATACACGTGGGAGGTTGAGTCCACGATGAAAGAAAAGTACCCTTATTTATTTCAGTAAATCTCGGGGTCGAGATTTCTTTTAAGGGGGTGAGGATGTAACACCCCAAAAATTCGTGATCAATGATATAACGACACGTGTCATGTAAGACAAAGAGCGTTGTAAACCCGGATTTAATAAAGATGATTTGGCAGGATTTAAAAGTGTCGTCATGTTAATTTTCACCTCTGAACGACCTCATTTATAAATCCCAAGACCCAATTATATTTTACACACATCTAACATATCTTAAATCCAGAAATTTGTTGACAATAATTGAATTCGAAGTGCATGATAGGTTCCTATGGAAATTTCTACGGTAAACCTTTAATTTCGGCACTTTCAAAAGGATTCAAAGAAACATATCATAATGGTAGGGTATGTAACTGTTCAAGGCACATAATAAGAGGCCCCATACTGTTAAAACAGGTCCCAAATTCGAAACCCACGAGTTGCCCCTTCAAAACATGAAAGAACAAAAGTTTTTGGCTGCTGATGAAGGCTTGCGCACCGCAAGTACAACCCTTACGGTGCGCAAGCAGTGCCCAGCTCCAACAGATTCGCCTGTTTGCTGTTTAAACGCAAAATTCGACCTTTAAACGATTTTCCTCATATTGCTTGACCCCTAAACATCTAGGGACACCTGTGGGAAGGTTATGGTCAGTTGTAGACTTATTTGTCAACACTTTGTGGAGTCTTGGTTACTATATAAAGCTCCTAAGTGCAACACTTTGATCATTCCTTCCTCAAACAACTTCTGATCAATTGTGGAGCACAAGAGCACCTTCCAGGCCTTCCTAATCAATCATTAGACACTTGTAAGTTTGCTTAACCTTCTTTAATTGAGTTTAGCTTAGTTATTTAGCTAAAAGTCAAACCGTCGTAATTACGGTTTGACTTCGAGATTAATTAATAATGGCTCAGTCAAATCTCGAATTAAAAGTACCTTTAAGTAGGTAATTATGTGGGTAATAAACCCTTAAAAGGGTTCCCCCTGATTCCCACTCTAACTAGGTCAAATGTCGGGTCAAACTTGTAAATAAAAAGTCAACAGGATACTTAAATTCTAATTTGTGCAGGATTAGCAATGTAGAACACATACAACCTGTTTGATCATTAATAACTTGGTAATTAGTGTAAGAACATGTCTAAACATGTTCAACCTGACAATTTACTGTTTAGACCCGGTTCGGAACCGAAAGTCGCAAAGCTTTGACTTTTGCTTTGACTTCAGTTCTGACCCGTTTTGGTATGATTTAGAAATACCTAAGAGATCCATTTGGACCAGGTTACATGCTAGTATAACGCTCTGTGATTATACACCATGGTTCATTAGTTAACCAATTAATACGCATGATTCCGTTAATTGCTCATATGTTGACCATTATGCCCTTTTCACTTTAAAACGTGATTTGTGAAAATGTAAAAGTGTAGAAACCTTAGTTACTGATATATAAACTTGTATGAAAAATTTGACATCAGTTTTAGGTGTAGATTGAGAGTTATGCTCATTAGCGTAATTAGAAGCTTCTTTAGCGAATAAACGGCGTAATTAGCGTATAGCCTAATTACACCTACTTTTTGATATCAAACTTAATACCCACTGATGTAATATATTATTTTGGGATTTTTGAAGATTTTTAATTAATTTTAGGCGGAGCATAACTTAGAGTCGTAGGCTTAATCCGGTAATTGTCGGTTTTGCCCTTACGGGCCATAAAATGAGTTTTACATATCTAATTGACTCCAAACCTTTTGCTACTGATCACATATGATAAATAAATTATTTTAAGCCTTCTGGAATAGTAAAAATATCAGCTTTATGTATAGAACCCAGAAACGGCTTCTAATCGCCTTATTAAGCGTTTTTAGCGCATAGTATGTACTAAGACTATTTTTAAACATACAAGGGTGATACCTACTGATATTTTAGGCAAATTATAATATGTTAACAGTAAGCAAAAGTTGTTTAACTCAGACTTCAGTTTTGAGCTTTACGGCTTATGTGAAATTACCAAAATGCCCCTACGGTGCATAGTTTGGTTATAATTGATAAATTTCACATATATACAATACCCCACTGTTATAACTTAGTAAATTGAGTATTTTTGCTGATTATATCAGACCTGTAACTCAGGTTAATACTTAAACTCTTTTATCACCTTATAAATGACAAAACTACCCCTACGGGGCATAGTTTGTGTTTAAATTCATTTCGGGCATAATAAATGATATCTTACTGATGTCACAACATATTTGGAGCATATTAACTTAGGAAACCTGTAAATGGCTCTCATTATTACCCGTTACGCTTATTACGCGTTCGGTTCGGTTTATGTAACTAGTTTACGTAAATTAGACGAAACGGGTCAAACCTTATCGGTTTTATCTCAAAATCCAGAATGTGTATAATACACCCATATTAAACAAGTCTTCATACTTGTCGGGTCGAAAACACATTCTATCTGGTCATCGCTTAATCGTGCGTACGAACCGTATCTTTGAAACTAACCGGTCTAAGCTTTAGCTTAATTAAAGACCCGTTAGGATTCTAATAGGTTATTATAAACCTTCGTTCCAGATTAGGAGTACCAGTAAAAGCTACTTGCATTTGCTTATTGTGATTATTACATTGCTCAGGTAAATACTTTTAACTTATTTTCCCTATACGGGCTTGGGTTACGGTATATAGAATATCGCTTGATCGGGCATCAAATCTTCCATCGTTGGGTGGTTAATTGAATAATTTGATCGGCTCGTTTAAACAGTCTTGTTTACTTAAAGCCTTTGGGGGGTTAATGACCATGTCCCGGATATCCTTGGCATCATTTTACGAAATGGCCACGACTTAAGCGCGGGGTGTAGGCGTACACCCGTCAGTGCACAAAAGAATAATGTGGTGTGTCTATTGATCTTTAACCCGGTACGTCCGGGCTACTGAACGCATAAGGAACATGTAATTCGTTCACAAGATTATATATTTAAATAATTCTCCCAAGTTAAATAAAATGTTTATGCCACGTGCATCCAAATCAATTTTCAATCATTTTCTAAAATGAGTCAGTTGATTGTATTTACCAGTGTAAACTGACGTATTTTCCCAAAAAGATTAAATGCAGGTACTAGGCGTAATTGGCTGGGATTTCTCCTTAGCATCAATAGAAGTCTCGCAAGCTTAAGATGCCTAAATTCTGTTGAACTATTTCTATTTTATTTTTGATCCTTATGTGGACAAACCTTCAACTGTTGTGATACACGATATTACAATATTATTAAAGTTGAATTATATTTCTCATTTGCTTCCGCTGTGCATATTTATATATTGTGTTGTTTGACTATTATGTTGCCAACCACGTCACGATACTCCCCTACCGGGCCCACCGGTGACACGTGGAAATCGGGGTGTGACATGTTTAGTGTTAAACGAAATTACTGTTTATGACTAACCGTGTTCTGTTCCCCTAAGTTCTACACTTCTCGTCGAGTGTCCCACGAGCACGTTATTGAGGCATCGTTAACGTATGCTCCGTCCGTGACGGAGAGATTAGTTCACGGCATTCTTAGGTACAATTGTGGTACATGGCTACTAGGAGGCATATGGATCGCTTGTAAAATTATTGTTACTGAAGTAGATGGTTTGTGTGTACCAACACCCATCATACCTATTACTGTTCGACTCGAGGGTACATCTGTATGTTACAAAATGGATTGTGGCTTTATATTATATCATATTACTGTTACTGTTATCATTGTTACGGGTTATTTTTGTTACTGTTACTATCATTTCAAAATCATTTATCTTGAAATTAACAAAAGACGTACACTAAATATAAATTAATATAATGTAAATGATTTATTTATTTTATTAAACTAAAGTAGTTAAGGGTAGAAACTATTTCAAAAATGTTTATAAGGGGTAAACAAAAACATTAATCAATGTTTATTGGTTCTATACTTTTTTTTCGTGTTCAACTCTCAACTCAAATACAGTATTCACTGTGTTTACGTGACATATATAAGAATCGAATATATCCGTTAGTTTTTTTAAAGATATAATTTTTATTAGATTCATTCAACACATGTAATAAACGAGCTTTTTTAAAGATATAATATTTTTATTATTACTATACAAAATTACAGTTATGCAACTCGTGTAATACACCAGGTTTTTAAAAATATAACTTTTTTTTTATTTGTGGTATATAAAATTAGATTTATTCAATCCGTATAATACACATGGTTTATAAAGATAACTTTTTATTAATTGGTATATAAAATTACATATGCTCAACCAATACAATACATGAGGTTCTTAAAAATGTAACTTTTTTCACGGGGTTCTTAAAGATAAATTTTTTTTATTATTTAATATATAAAATTATATTTATTCAACTCGTGTAATAAACGAGATTTTTAAAAATATATATTGTTTTATTATTTGGTATATAAAATTACATTTATTCAACCCGTTGAATAAAAAAAGTTTTTAAAGATATATTTTTATTATTTAGTATATAAAATTACATTTATTCAATCCGTGTATTACACGGGGTTCTAACCTGATGATTATTATTATATAAAAAAGATAAATAATCATCTCACCCGACTTGCACGCTTATGTTGGAGCAAAGGTAACGAGGGTGTTGACTTGACTGAAGTTGTTCAACCTTTGTTAAATAGTTTAATTTTATTATTTTGCTCAAATTTATATTTTATTTAAATTATTATAGTTATTGTTTTAGTATTTACTATAAATACAATTACTTATCTAGTTTATTAAATAATCTTTTCCCCCACAAAGTTAAAACCCTCTTAAATTCCAGTTAATTCCGTCAGTTTTGTTGTATTTAGAAGAACTTTGTATCACTATTAAAACATAGAAAAAAAACGTTGTTGAATGGATTTATGAAAGTGCATAGTCTGTTATCATTAAAATACAAATAATTATACAGGAATACATAGAAAATACCACAACCACATACTTACATACATAAACGAACACATTTATTTTGCAAGAAAGATTCAATACAGCCCTAAACTTCATCACCAGCAATAGGTAGATAAAGGCTTTTAGCTGCTTTCTCATCACAAACCTCTTTCTGCTCATGGTAGAATATTGTAAACACCACAAACATAAAGAGTTTTAAGGCACATATCAGCCCGGTAGTCAAAACGACTGAGATCACCATTTCTGACCATTTTTCTGGAGTCTGGCTTATAATGGCATGTGTCACCCAATAAATAACACTAGAAGCAACACCATAAAGAACCATGAGCAGTGAAGCTTTAACATTCTCACCTTTCATCAGTTCTCTAGCTTTATAAATCGCGTCAAGACCGCCAGCGTCTTCTAAAACCGAAACTACAAGACTCATCATCCAAAGTGCGCTACCGTAAATCCATAAAACAACAATCGACAAGAAAACAACTCCGTAGAACATATATGATGCCCATGAATTACCAGCCAAGATAGAGACCATACCAATATAAAAGAAACATGCAAATATAAAGCCCATAGTGAATAAAATCATGTAAAAACTAATGCCAATTGGTTTTTTCCAAGATTTTTTTATTTTCATGATCATTTCTGTTAAGTTTAGGGCTTTTGCAGTGTAGGCTTCAGATGAAGAAGAAACCGTGGCAACAAAGAAAACTAGAGAGATTATCGAAGAAAAGGTGAAGATAAAGAGCTTCACCAACAGAACCTCACGGATATCGTTGAGTGCACCGCGATAATCAGTTCGATGCATATTGTTGCCAAAATCCTCAAACAGTTTCGGATGTTTAGCCAGTTGTGATGCTAAATCTTTTCCCACCAGCTCGAGTAAGTAAATCTGAGCAACCTCTAAGAGTGAGAAAAAAAGAAACACATGAAGTAGAAGAGGAAGCATCAGCTTCCTGTTTCTTTTTAGGGTTTTGAATGACTCCCTAAGAAGTCCAAAGATCCCTAACCCAGGTTGGGGTTTCAAGTCGGAGCTCCATTGTTTGGTCAGTTCAGTATCCATGTTTTGATGATTCAAGTTGGTTAATCACAGAGGCTTTATAGGGTTTATCATATGCCCTCGACTATCAGGTACATAGTAGTAATATTCCACCTTTGAAATAATCTTGTGTAGAGGAAATTTCTAGGAAAATGGTTGATTAGTCTAAAGACTTGACTTGAGGACGCGGTTTAATTATAATACATAAACTTAACACGGAAGAGAAATATAAAATGCTTTGATGAGTATTGATCGGGACTTGGTAAACAGACTTAATAATGTACAATAATGCGATGCTGGGTAAATAATTTATTTTCTTTGTTGTACATGCCCAGTTTATTTTCTTTGATGTACATGACCAACTTAGGACGAAATTACAATATGTGAAAGTGAAAATAGAAAATTGGAACATGCAACTGAAACGAAAAAAAATGAAAAGTTGCCGGATCTGCCGGATCTAAACCCACACCGCCCCAATCTTCAAAAATTCAAGAGTCCGCCGCCGCCTTTCCAGGCCAAAACCAGCATAAGGAGAAACCATATACAACTATGCTAAAATCCTGTGTATTAAAGAGGTTGATTATTGTAAAGTGGTATAATTAGTAATATAAAATTTATGTTTTAAAAAAACATATACATTACACGGTTGAATAAAATCGTACAGAATAAGATATATAATTTAATTTGTTAACATATAGAGTCCTCAAAATATGTATTTAAAAAATAAACATTGATGTCCTGGTTATAAATTTTGTTAAGTTCTTTAATATATTTAGTCGTCAATATATATATAATTAAAAATAACATTGACATAAGAGTTATATGTTTTATTAAGTTATTTTTTTAAACATTATTTCGTTGGTGTTAACTTTGATTTTTCAATAAAACCTATACTTATTTTATCATTTAACATATTGGGTTTTTAACATTCTACCATCTAACCATATTAAATATTTGAAATTTTTTGAAAATCGCTAATAAAAACAATTATTATCAATATTTTTCTTTTTTTAATATTTTCACCAACATTCTTTTAAACTTAGTGAATCTTTTAAGTAAAAAATATAAGTTTATTAAAAAAGATTAATAATTAATATCTATAATACCTTATTAAGCAAATTGTGTTTTTTACCATTTTGGTAATTTTACCATATGTACAAATTTTGAAGCTACATGTATAAATGAAGCAAGCCATTTTAGTGGGGGGAAATTGGGACAAGTTCCAAACTTTTAAGACCCTTGAAGGACAATATAGGAATTTCATCTAAACCCTACATTTATGACAGTGAAACAAAAAGTCAAAGATTAAGACTGTGAAAAGTTATGGGAGAGAGAACAACATTATTAGGCTATGCGGTATGTGGTTCGTCCCCAAGGCGTCGAGGACCGGCGCCGGCCAGCACACCGTGCCGCCTGGGTCGTCCTCGTCCTCACCGGCGAGCTTGAGACGTTGGAGACGGGGCATTAAACAACAAAAATTGTGGGGACCGATGCATTAGACCGTTTAAATAAAAAAAAATCAAATTAACATTTTGCATTTATTAAATGACGGCCATTTTTCAAAATTATACCCAATTCACTCTCACTTTTATAAATACTCACATCTTTTACACCATTTTTCACAACTTTTCACCCACTACAATCTCATATCTCTCTCACATTTTATAAACCATCTTACCTTTTTATAAAAACTCAACAATTTTTATACCATTTTTTACTCACTATCACCCCATCTCTCTCTCAAAAATTACCATGGATTCACCTTCTTCCATTTCTTCCATTTCTTCATCTCCTTCGTCGACGTGGTATTCATCATCTTCGGAAGAGAATGACGCATTTATGGAAAACATGATTATGAACGCGGCTCAGGTCTTCATGGCGGGTGATGAAGCGTCGTCCCAACGGCTAACGAGACGAGCAAAATTAAAACGAGACCAAGAAGGTACTTTACTAAGTTTTCCATATGTTTTATATAGATTTGAAAATGTATTTTATAATGAATTTCATTTATGTTTCATTTTAAATATATAGCCGCCCACGATAAACTAGTAGCCGATTATTTGCCGACGAACCCGTGTACATAGACGAGATGTTTCGACGTCGGTTCCGCATGAGTCGTCGACTTTTTTTATGTATCCCAGGCGACATGGCCCAGTCTGATCCGTTTTTAACACTGTGATACGACGCTAGGGGGCAAAGGCGTTTCACTAATTTACAAAAATGTACGTCGGCCATTCGCCAACTGGCATACGGTTACGCACCCGATGCATTAGACGAGTATTTAAGGATGTCCGCAAGAACCGCACGTCTATGTTTGCACAAGTTTTGCGAATGGGTTGTCAAATTATATAGCAAGAGATACCTGCGGAGACCGAACGCAAACGACGTTCAAAAATTATATCAAGCAAACGAACAGAGACATGGTTTCCCAGGAATGCTCGGGAGCATTGATTGCATGCACTGGCCGAGGCAGAACTGCCCAGTTGCCTGGCAAGGTCAGTATACTAGGGGAGATCATGGACATCCGACTATTATTCTAAAGGCTGTTGCGTCACAGGATCTCTGGATCTGGCATGCTTTTTTTGATCTACCTGGTTCGCTCAATGACCTTAACATCATATACCAGTCACAGATATTTGACGATGTAATGGCGGGACCAGGTCCAGACACAAGTTTTACGGTTTCGGGGGTGGAATACAAGCGAGGTTACTACCTAGCAGATGGAATATACCCAACGTACTCGACAATCGTTAAAACTATTCCGCACCCGACAGACGAAAAAAGAAAAAAAATTTGCGAAGTATCAAGAGGGTGCGAGAAAAGATATTGAACGGACTTTTGGTGTTCTACAAAAAAATGGCATATCATTGAACATCCAGCACGTTCGGCTACACCAAAGAGGTTACGACACATTATTTACGCTTGTATCATCCTTCATAACATGGTCATTGAATACGAAGGTAGAGCGATATGCGAGTACGACGAAAATGCGTCTACTGGAAATTCTGTTCCAGTTAGTGGGGAACAACAAGATTTGAACATGTTCGCTCTACGTAACGAGTACACACATCATAACCTACAAGCGGACTTGGTGGAGTACATTTGGAACAACGCTCAAAACGAACCAGACGACCACATGTAGGACGAAGACTAGTAGCTTTTTTAATATATTAGGATTTTTTTTAAGTTTATTTTTTTTTTAGTCTATGTTTTTATTTTTAAGTCTATGTTTTTTTTTTTAGTTTATGTTTTTTTTTTTAAGTTTATGTAATGTTTTTTAATATTAATGAAAATATTTTGTTAATTTATTTGTTAAATGTTAAAAAAAAGTAGAAGATTAAAAAAATAAAAAATATAAAAGTGGTGGGGTAGGATCATCTAGAACCATCCTTCCATTTCCACTAGTTTTGTGGGATGGACCATCCTTGGGAGGACTATGATGTGGTGCCTACGTGACGGATCATCCTCCAAGGAAGGATGAGCACTATACCATGTAGCCTTAAGGAGTGGCCATGCCCCTCCTTCAGTTCTTCTCTTCAATCAACTCAATGGTCTCTCTTTCAATGCTAATAACCCTTGAATTACCTCATTCATAATCACCACCATTAAAATCCCCAATTGAATGTTAGAACAGTTTCAATTCCCCTCACCCTTTCTACCACCAAATCAATTGTATTGAATCGCACAAGCACCAGTAACCATAATCGTTCCCTTCTCTTCTCTAACAAAAGCATCACCATCATGAAGAAAAACTTGAAGAATCAAAATCTCTTCATCTATGCGAACGTCATCGCTCAAAATTGAACATCTGAATGTCAATTTCAAAGGTACGGTTACTCAATTGTTTCATCGCTTATGTTGATTATGTTGTGTTTTTGTTTTTATTTCTACTCCAAATAAACCCCTATCAATGTATTTTATCAAATTACACATACATGGGAGGGTTCGGGTTATAAGGGGTTTTACAAAAATGAACAAAGGTCAAAATGGCTTAATGGGCTCACTTGCTCACTATGTTTTTATGGCGGTGGTGGTAAAGGCAGTGGCGGTGACGAGAATCAGTGGCGGATCCAGGAATATTTTTCACTGGGTTCACTTTTTTAGATACTCCAATTTCATGTGACTGAACATAAAGAATTTCGGGTCGGTTCGATAGTTCGGATCGGGTAAGGTTCATCACATAATAAAAGTACGATACAATGATGAAAAGAAAATCGTCATTAGAAATCTAAAAACACATAATATAAAATACGATAATCTTTACAAATAAAAAACTACCCAAATTCAAGTTTAAAACATACATCAAAACCTGTTTATTCTCAGCTCAATAAAACATCAAAAGCTGATTTAAAACAAACAGATGGTTAACCGAACTGTAATCACTGATGTAATCAAAATTCAAACCCAATTTATGTATAACAAACTGAAAGATGTATTATCAATTTATGTATAACAAACTAACAGATGGTTAACCGAACGTCCGAACTGTAATCGTTGATGTAATCAAACCCAATTTATGTAATCAACAGATTAACTTAACTGAACAAATGAGATGATGATGATGATAATCGCTTAATCATATAAAACTAACCATAATCGCTGATTCGCTGATGATAATTGTATAAAAAACATAGTGATGGCTGTCGTCCGCGGAGGCGGAGCAGCGGAGAGGAAGGACGTCGCGGTGTCGGTAGCAATCGGCGGAGAGGAAGGATCCGCCGCTGGTGACTGAGCCCTGAAGGTGGAGCTGGTGATGTTGTTTCACTCTGTCTCTTCTTCGTTACTTGTTCTGTGCGGCGGGTTGTTTTGTGATAACCCTAAATGGGTTTTATTACATTAAAGAAAAAAAATTAAAAGAGAAGTAAAAAACGGAACAAAAACCACATCATACGGGATTCGAACTCGGGTGAGTTAGGAAGAAAAACCCGGACATAACCAGTGGAACCAAGGCTTTTTTGTTTATGGGTTCCCTTTATAATTTACTTATGGGTTCCTTTTCAATTTCTTATATATATTTACACTAAAAATTAAAAACCGAATGGGTTCCCGAGAACCCGTAGTTTCTTAATAAGTCCGCCCCTGACAAGAATAGGGCCTTTTGTTGTAGGACTTTAATCCATCTTCTTGTTAGAGCCTTACTAAGAATATGTGCTATCATAGTGGGTCGTGTTTAATATAGATAATTTGAAGTAGAGAATTGTAAGAGCCACATAAGATTTGAAAGTAATTCATAGTGTATAATAAGCCAAACTTGAACATTATATAACACTCTAATTTGTAACATTTTAGTGTTGTGGGAGTTGTACATTTTGCATAAGCTGTGTTTTGTGATAATGTATGTTGTATGTTGTGTAGTATTATTTGTACAATACTTTTTAGAAGCCCTTTTGCTACTCCTTCCTTCCTATCCAGTTTTAGATCTAGGGTTGATAAGAAGAGAGGGTTCTGGAGAGAAAGATTCGCCGGCCACCGGAGGAGAAGAAACAAAGAACAACGCAACGATCCACTGATCTCCACTTCATTCAAATCCTAATTTCAACGAATATCCACCGGAGCAAGTCGTAGGTTCATAATCTTCCCATACCAAAACCCAAATTTACAGATTCATGTAGAAATTCATATTATTACTGATATTATTGCTAATTATTCAGAGGTTTCGGCAATTGTTCATGCGTGTGAGGGAGATTCGGTTACGAAGATGACTAATGATGCTTTTATTTCCCACGCGACTTCTGTGGTTACTCGAGTGATGAAGATGACCAATAGACTTTCGTATGTTCTTTAATTTTGAAATTTTAGACTTCCAATTTTGTTTTTTTACCATGATTCTTGCAAAACTTGTATGTATTTGTACTGGAAAGATGCTTTAGACGATGGTTATTGTTAAAAGGGGTGAAATGAAATAAAAGTTGATCCTGCTACAGCGGATTTACTGTGTGCATACCACATGCTCGATGAAATGCCTGTGTGAACATTTGAGGTGACTTTGATACTTGTGATTCTTTTTTTGATCTACATACATAGTTACAATTACTTGGTAGTTTTTCTTAACTTTTTTTATGAGTATTGTATGTTTCATAATTCAGAGACAATAATTTAACGTAGGGATCTACATATGGTACCAAATAAATAGACCTTTTCGTGTATTTTTTTTTTTTTTTTTTGCCTGTGAGTTAAGAAAATGTTTTGCTACAACGACCCAACTTTGATACCTACTTTATCGATCTAGGGCAGAAGTTGGGACTGTCGATGCAGTATCATCCATATGATCTGGTTTTCTTCACCCCATATTTGAATCGACATCAATAACATCAGTACTTAAGACCCATGCAAATAAGGGTGATGTTATCAGGTATCTTTTCCGGTTAATTGTGGTGTTCATGAAGCCTCTGGTGATTATATTGATTGTGTTTGATAAGTTTTATTTGCTTACTAATGTAGAAAGCATTCTTATTCTCTATCTTTATACTTAAAAAATTGTGGGTTTATTTCATGCGATATGAGGAAATGCAATCTCAGGTATTAACTATTGTTTTACTTGAGAGGTAGGATTTTGACCTGTTCATTAAAAAATATGTTGAGGTGGGTGTATGCATTTAGAAAAAAAAAGGCTATCAATATCATGTTTTAATGAAATTAATATTAAAAAAACTGAAATATATATGCATTCTGGTCAATTTATATAATAAAATATTATAATAGATAAAACAATTTATGTAGTTCTCCATCAACAATTTTTTTAGAGTAAACTGTAATTTTACCGCCTGAGGTTTGAGTATGCTGACACTCTTTTACCCTCTAATTCTATTTTCAAATTTTTGTTGTTTTACTCTCTGTCAAGTTCTAACTACATCAACCTTAGACCCTAGACATAAATTTTGTTAAAGTCTACGTGTATATATGTGTTGTGTGTGAAGGATAACAAGGAAACTTAAAAAATAATTAAAAGCCAGGAAAAATCTAAATAATCAATCACATAATTTAATAATAACTCTTTTCTGTTTATTATAAACACTAAACAGTATTATGTAAAACTGAACATCTTATTTTTTAGCTATTTGTTCATTTTAATTCAAATTCCTTTTTTCTTTAACTATATAAAAGGGACACAAAAATCATAAATGCAACTTCATTCACTATTGAAAGTAAAGATCACACTATAGGAAACAACGTTATGGTGTAAAAATATTTCTTTTTGTTGAGTTTAAATGATTTTTTTGAATTAAAGATAATTGTTTGATAATCTTGAATTGTAATTTGCATAAGTTTAGGGATTGCTAACCTTTAGTTCTAAATTCATTTTAGCTGGCTGCAAGTAAAAGAAATGGACGATATATCGGCAAATGTGTGAAGGTTTTAGAAATGAGTGGCCTAAAGCTTTTTTTACATTGAACCAGATTAAGGTATATTTATTAGTACATATTATTATATTTATGTCTTGCCACTGCAGCTACTGACAACAATCTCTACTGTTGTTGATCTCAACTACCCGGAGAAAACGATCACATATTTTATCGCAAATATGGCAGACAGGAGGCGCATATCGATCAACTTGTAGGAGAAAAAAAGGTTGCTCAAACTTGTGGTATGTTTTCTTTCATACTACATACGTTCTACATTGTGCATAAAGCCATAAACTATAGCATATTGATTACCTTCTTTAAATTAGAGTTGTTCACTTTGCAAAGAAAATTATAGTTTCAACTGCTAACTACGGTTTTGGAAAATGGCAAACCAAACTGGGTTGGTTGGGTTGGGTTGCCTAGACCAGCCAAACTAGCCTAAAGAGTTTGGAAAAAAACTGGCAATGGTTGGATTTGTTGGGTCGGTCGGACTTTCCAAACCAACCTTAAATCGTGGATGGTACCGTATAGATATCTTACCGGCTGACCAATCCATAAAGATGGTTTGGTTGGTTACAACTATTTATAAACACACTACGAATTACAGGATCTGTACAAAAGGCAACAGTTGAGAGAGTTGTTATTCTAAAGAATAACCTTCGATGGCACAGCACGCAGCCAAGAGGCAGTGTGTCGCATTTGGTTCCAACAGAATAAAACGTCCGAAGACCAGGTTCCGAGGAAGCCGGCATCGTACTCGGGCTACTTTAAAACTAATGATGAAAAAAGGGTTACTCAGACTTTAGTAACAGTTACTATATTTATTCGTCATCAACATGTGTTTATTAGTATACACAATTATTTATATCACGGTGTACTTAAAGTTGTTACTCGGATTTTGATGACGAAAGAGGTATGATAAGCTTAAACACAACTGGTATGAATCTAAACGATTGCACGCCAATTTCGTTGCCCGCGGTGCAACGCGCGCGGGTCACTTTTCTAGTTTAAATGTATTTCCTAACCATGCTTGTAAAAGGTAACAGTAATTATACTTAATAAAGATAACTATTAACTATCTTATATAGTATCAACCTCATCACGAAGGTTTGTTTACCCCAACCGATGAAAATGTATTTCTGGAAGAGCTCTTTTTGAAACGCCAATGTGGCTTTATAGACGCGGTAGTTGGAGTCAAAATACGCCACCGTCTGGTGGTTGTTTTAGGTTTTACTACTGAGCTAGAAAATTATCATGTTTTATTGCATTATATCAACCCTTTTTCTTTGGCTAAAGTGCAAATCTAAACTTAGTGGTTTTGATGACACAATGGTTAACCAAGGAAGGTTAATTCACTGGTTTCGTCAAGTAGGGTTAATCCCTTCTTTCCGAGGATCGGTGGCTAGACCGTCCGCTGGTTGATCTCCTGCACAAGGAAACAAACCGTGACTGGTAACAAGGAGGACGGGGTGGGGGGTGCTCCTTGTTACCACTCTCCGGCATGAAAATCAGTAATTTACTTGTGTAGCAAAGTGTGTGATAGTAGTAGTAGTGAGAGAGTTGAAAGGAGATACCTCAAACCTGGTTTGGGATGGGTATTTATAGCCGAGGAGTGAATGAGGGTAATTGAGTGGCTAGACTGACAGCGCACAGCCTCCTGTAGGTGTGTCAGGCTGGTCGGTTACGGTGGTGATGCCACGTCCTGCTGTGGTGTCAGTCTGTTGCTTACATGTGGGCTGACAGGCGACTGTCCTCAGTGCCATTTGCTCTGTGGTGTCAGTCCCACTTGTCTTATGGACAGGATGCGGTGTCGGGCCGCATCGCTGCTTGCGGTAACTGTTGTTGTCCGCATTCTTGTTCTGGCCAAGACATGTGCGGGATGCGGTGCTAGGTCACATCTCCACTCGTAGTGACTGTTGCTATTCTCCAGATCCCTTGTCGTGACAAAAATGTTCATAGGATGCGGTGCCAAGCCGCATCGCTATGTGTAACACCTGTTTTCATACTTAAGGTAAGTCTTCTCATCCCTTGACCGATTGGATTCGACCGCTGTGTTCGTGCATGCCCGCACGGACACAGATAAGTTCTTGCTAGTGGGGGTTTTTGATAAGGGTAATGGTCACTCGCGGCCATGCTGGTGCGAGATCTGGGACCATACCCCTTCAAGTCCCCCCCCCCTAGTCTATTGTTGTTTCCCCATCCAGCATGTGGGAAGAATACTGGACTATGAGGTCGAGAGGGTACTTTGGAAGCTAGAGAAGATTCTAGGCCAGGTCGATGGCTCCTGTTTCAAGTAAATCAAGCCGTGGATCTGGTTACGTCTCTTCCGTATCGGTGAGTAAGTTCCGTCTGATGCGAAATTCTCAGCCGAGGGTTTTGATCTGGTAGTGTGGTCTACCTTTTTCTGATGTCATCAGGGTCGGTAGCCACTTGTTGGTGTGCCGAACCAACCTTTGAGACGGTGACCGAAGATGTCAGTGTCCGCAACTCTACTTGTAACCTCTGCGGTTGCGGATGCAATGCTGTAAGTGCTTTGCTATCACTTTATGTTTATCAACTGGACATTGAATGATGATCCCTCTTTTGTGGGGTGTTCGTGTTCATCCAGTTTAGCTCTCAAGTAACCGCACGTCCTTTGTGGTTACCTCGTTGCCACATATCGCTGGCCATGTTTGACCGATCAGTGGGGGTCTTGCGTCATTCTTGGTCGTGTTTGGTCGAACAATGTGAATCTGAACTATGGGCGAATAAACATGGTCATAGGCAGGGTTGTGCCCACCATTGTTTATTCTATGCGGCTCAAAGGTGGGCAAACAAAGTCATAAGCAGACTTGTTACCACTGTTCCTTGGCTTGTTGCCTGAGGAGCTCACCTTAGATTGTTAGGAATTTGGGTGAAACTCGTCCGCATTCGTTTTGTAGCCACTTTCCTTCACGCTTAGGTGGAAAGTAGTTTTCCTGGAAGTAGCATTGCTCGTTCGTGTGATGACTTAGTCATGGCTCTTTCGTAGCTACCGTTTGCATGGTTATGCTTAGCCGCAGTGACTCATGAGTGTTTGCGGTTTGTAACAAAAGATTCGCTTTAAAAGAGCTTTATGCTTGGATGTGGCTCTTGAAGGATCAGGAGTAAGGGTTGCTGATGTGCGGTTGCTCAACATACTTGTCCTTTTTCCTAAGGAGAACCTGTTTGCGTCCCCTCTGTGGTGGTGAACCAGACATGAGGGATTTGAAGCTTGAAGAAGCTCTTAGGCGATGCGGTCTCCTGTGCCTGAGATGCGGTTTTCGCAGTCCAAAGAACAACGCTGGTTCTGAGTATCTGATACACCTGTGCGGGCTCTTGTGTGTCCTCTCCGCATATTCCACGTGTGCTCGTGGATATATGAGGATATTGGTTGTACCCCTTTACATAGTGTGTGTGTATATATATATATATATATATTGAGGGGTAGGTACAAAACGACATGCGGTATGGGTTATGGTGCGGAATACCAGAGAAACCGCATGCCGCTTAATTTTGAATATTGTCGTCGCTTTTTTGTTGCATACGTAGCAGAATGCACGTGTGAGTTTGTAGAAGTTGTTAGGATTTCCTGGCATGTGCTGAAACGAAAGGACATTTGCACTGCCCGAGGTAATAAATGCACTGTAGCAGGATTGTACAAAAAGTCTCTTTTGTCAGGCGCGTGGGCGGCTACTCGCAAGTGGTAACCGTCAGCGGAACTGTTGCTTGTACACATGGCACCGCATAATTCGTTCTTTTTGCACATGACGTTTCGGTTACTGTTTCGCATTTATTGCGATGACTATAAAAGGGGAAACCGTTGTGGGGTTTCCCCACACTTCTTCGAAATTTCAAAATTTTCCGGTGAGAGAGAGTAAGAATTCTTCGTCTTCTCCGATCAAGTATTTGATTTTCCGGTGAGGTTTCTGAGTTTCTAAACTTAATTCTTCATTTTCTTTTTTCAACATTGTGATGGCTGAACCATCTAATCCCCATTCCACTGTGGGTGAGAATCCGGAATCGTCGTCGTCAGTGGCGGCAGAGGAGGAGGAAGGTGATGCCCCTGGTGGTGGTTTGCCGGTTCTGAGGTGGTCGAAGGCGATGTTCGACAATCTTTTGAGGGACACTCGGATGCCGCCGGAGGATGGGGCCATTTATCCACAGGAGGGTGAGACCGGTGCCGATGCTCCGGCGGGGTACGTCACCTTATGGGCTGATTTTTTTTGTTTTTGTCACCTTCGCTTGCCATTGACGGTGTTTGTGGTTGAAGTTTTGGAGTGGTACAAACTCCACATTTCTCAAGTGAGTCCGTTTGGGATGATGCGGATTCGAAATTTTGAGTATACGTTCCGTGCTTTTGGTATCGAACCGACTGTCGGGGATTTCCGACGGTTTTATCAAATGACTGTATCTTTGGGTTTCTTCTCTTTCCGTCAACGGGACGGTAGTCCTAAGTTGATGGCACCTCCGAAGGGTTTAACGAAGTGGAAGACAAAGTTTTTTTTACGTTAAAACTGCTGCTGTTACTGCGAGGTTGCAGCTTAGAAATGTAACGGATACTATCATAACAGAAAACATCAGTCTCCCAAGAGCGGATACGATGGACTGGTTCTCGGACCTGCGGATCATCAGTTGGGTGAAGTTGGATAACACGCAGCTGTGGGTGCTGCGGATGATGCTAGGGAGGATGAACAGGAAAGCGAGGCCCGTTGTGCGGGAGAAAAGTGGTGGTAAGTATCCTTTTTCCCCTGTGCGGTTTGCATGCTTCTTGTTTTTTGTTACTAAGTTGTAAATGTATTATCAGAGGATGCTCCGCTTTGGAGAATGTTCTGCCCGGATTTCATGGGCAAAGTTGTGGTGTTGCCATGTGAAGATGGTGAGGAGGGATTTAATGTCACCATTCGTGGCAATTTCCGGGTGCCTTAGCAGGCCGCACTAAAAGCAGTATTGCCGCAGGGCAAAGGTGCAGTAGATATACTTTCCTTACTTATTTTGTGAATAAGTTGACTTTGGTGACTATTTGTTGATGGAAGAAACGCAGGGAATGTTGGGGCCCTAGGGGACCCTGATGGCACAGGTGTTCCCAAACAACACTAGGAAAAACATGGTGACAAGAAGTTTCGCAGGGCGAAGAAACCGCACGAGCCGGTTGTGATTCCTCCTTTGGTTCCGGAGGTGGTAGGTAACTCTCGTGTTCGTTTACGCACATACACCGATTACGTGGTAGTGTCTGACACCCTTGAGGGTTTGGGTGTTCCAGGTGGTGGTGCGGGTGCGGGTGGATCCTCCGCAAGTGCAAAGCCTTCTGCTGAAAGGAAGAGGAAATGAGATGCCGGTGGGCAGAAAGCTCCTAAATTGAGGAGGACCCGTACGACTGCCATCACGCAGGCAAAACCTGTGGTTGCAACTGGTAAGTTGATCTTGAGTTAACAAGTGTTTGCCATTTTTGCTTGTAACTTATAGTTATTTTTTGCTTTGTTGTAGAACCGCGTGAGGAGACTTTTTCCTTTTTTGATGCTCCTCCTTCTCCCCCGTGAGATGCTGCTGCGGACATGGGGGTTAATAAAGAGTTCAGAAGAAGCCCTTCAATTGAAGTGGTTCTTCTGCCTTCTGCGCATGCGGAAGATACTGAAAAGAAAACCGCGGGACAAACCATCGTTGATACAGTAGATTCCTCCAACAATTTAATTGAGCCGCGTGATAGTGAGGTTGAGGGGGGTGAGAAACCGTAGTCCCCTGATGCCACAAAGCCAAACTCCCCCATTGCCAAGGAGAAGTCATCTGGTTCGACTGTTGCGGGTACAGGGGTTGAAGATCAACCGTCCATTCAGCCTGGTGAGACTGAACTGGAGTTTTATTACCGCTCTTATGCGGAAAATCGGAGTGTGAACTATCATCGTCCCCCTTGGACTGTTATGCAAGGGGATGACATTTCCAATGATCCCTCCGCGTGTAGGGATATCTTGAGTGGTTTGGGTACTCCCTTTGAGGTTCTTCGTGAACGCGGGCTGCCTCGTGAGAACCAGATAAACCAACTCTCCTCCATGCTTGTTGGGAGTTCTATAATGGCTAATGCTATTATAGAAGACTACAAGGTTCTGGGACGCAAGGAGGAGGAGATTGTTCGCCTGCGGGCTGAGGCTGAGGCAGCGGCATGGGCTGCTCGGGAGGGTGCAGAGCAGCCGGAAAAGGATAGGGTTGCTTTTCAGAAGCTTAAGCAGACTGAAGCTTGGGCTGCGACTGCTGGCCTTAAACAGGTTCGTACTCTTGCCAAACTGCTTTCTGATGAGCGCAAGGGTTGGAAGGAAGCTTGCGCTCGAGAAAATGAAAAACTTTTTCGTGTTCGTCAGGAGCTGACCAATCTTAAGGCGGTGAATGCTGCTTTGATGAAGGAGAAGGCCGCAGATGAAGCGGCTGCCAAAGAGGCCAGAGAAGCAGAGGCACGCAGTGCCAAGGCTCTTGAAGCGGCGGATGCTGACCGCAACGATTTAAACAAGGTTGTTGAGGACCTCAAGGTATGACTTGTGTTAATACTTGAGTTTGCTTCGTTGTTTTACAAGTATAATTGATTATCCTTCTATACTTGTGTATGCTTTGTTTGTTGATAGGTTGAAGTGTAGAACCGGGTGACCATTCTTGAGGAGATCACTGCCCGTGTGACTTAAGCTGAGGCGTAGGCAAGGGAGGCTGCTGAGGCCAGAGATAGTTTGGTTACCTCTTTGGATCAGCTTAAGGCAGACCGTGACTGGATGCGTGATCACAGCATCGGGCATGTAAGTTTCTGGTGCCTTTGTTACCTTTAGGTGTTGCTTCTGTTTAACCTCGTTACTTGTGTTTTGTAGATTGTTGGAACCATTTTTGACGCGCCTGAAAACGCAAGTTCTGTTAATGAGCTTAAGGAGCGTGCGCGGGAGGCGGGGTTCAAGGCTGGTTACAACGAATGCCTTAATCATGTGAACCCTTTCTACAAGAGCAAGTTTACTGATGAGAGATATGGGTTTCATGGTGTAGATACCGAGGCTCGTTATGTTACAGTTATTAACGAGTATAACAGCTTATCCATTTCCGCCATTGGTGATATTGAGAAATGCTTGGAGGCGGAAGATTATGTGGACCGGTTGTGGTTGTTGTATAATGATCCTGAAGAGGAGGAGGAAGAGACCCTTGGTGGTGCCAAGGGGGATGCGGGTACCAGTGGTACAAAAGAAGATTAGGTTGGCCTGCGTGCCTTCTTTTTTGTTTGACTTCCTCTTTGATGTAAATGTTTGAAAAACTTATGTAAATTTCTTATGCACCGAATAGGTGTAGAAATTTTTTGGAATATAAAGTTTATCTTTTTGTTCAATTTGGACAAGTGTTTTTATTCCTTGCGTTTGAACATATGTGAGTTAATGTTAGATAAGGCCAATGCTTAAGGTGTTACGTAACATTAATTCTAAATTTGCCCTTTGCCTGTCTAGGTGACATGCAAGTATACGAATGACTCCGTTGGTTGTAAAGCGCGGTTGATTCATAGTCAATTTCCATCATGATCCCGTTAGGGTTTAGGAATTGTATAGGTTTTGTAAAAACCGTATGTGCGTATCCGGGCGGATAAGCATTTATATTTTGCTTTTGCTGGTCTATTACAATAGTTGTGTGTGGTCACCACTTTGTGAGGGTATCGCGAATGAAGATTTTGCCAATCTGTTTTTGCAGATACCGCAAAGTGGAACACGCATTTGTAATATAAAGGATAAACAATATTGCATTGAATTGTTCATTTATTTATTGTCAAATGGCCTGCGGCCCATTGGGTTACATAGAAAATGTAAAACATAGCTTACATGTAACAGCGTCGGAGTTGCTGCGCATTCCATGTGCGTGCGATAGGTTCGCCTTCTAACATTTATAGTTTATAGGCGCCTTTGCCTAGGAGCTCTTGGATGAGGTAGGGTCCTTCCCATTTGGGGGCAAGTTTCCCTGGGCGTTCAGCGTTCGATGCCTCATTGTCACGGAGGACATAGTCTCCTGGGTTGAAGGTACAAATGCAAACGCGTGCATTGTAGTACTTTTCAAGTTTGGTTTTGTACTTGGCCTCATTAATTGCTGCGTTTTCACGCCTTTCTTCTAGGAGGTCCAAGTAAAGCCTGTGTTCGTCATTGTTGTCCACCTTGTTGATAGCCAACATTCGAGGTGAAGGGAGACCTATTTCAGCGGGGATCACCGCCTCAGAGCCATAGACCAGGCTGAAGGGTGTCTCACCGTGACTTGTCTTCGGGCTAGTCCTATGAGCCCATATGATACTAGGGAGTTCATCTACCCAGCCACTCCTGGCTGTTCTCAACCGTGCCTTGATGCCTTCGACTAAACTTTTATTGCTACTCTCTACTTGGCCATTCCCTTGCGGATGCGCCACTGAGGAGAAAATATGCTCAATGTTTAGTTCCTTTAGCCAGTTTTGAAAATCTTCGGCGGCGAAGTTGGTGCCGTTGTCGGTTACAATGCACATTGGTAGACCAAAACGGCAGATGATGTGTTCCCAGATAAATTTCCTTGTTATCATGGCGGTGGTAGAGGCAAGCGGTTTTGCTTCTACCCATTTGGTGAAATAATCGACAACCACTATGATAAACTTTACGGCACCTGGCGCTTCTGGATATGGTCCCACCACGTCGATTGCCCATTTTTGGAAAGGCCATGCGGGGGTTACAGGGACGAGGTTGTTCTTTGGGCGCAATGTTTTTGGTGCGTGTCGTTGACAATTGAAACACTTGCGCAAGACTTTAACCGCGTCAAGTTGCATGTCGGGCCAGTAGTACCCAGCATTGATGATTTTGGCCACTACCATGCGCGGGCCCACGTGTATGCCACATATTCCTTCGTGTATCTCTCTGATTAGATACATGGCATCTTGGGGGTCAACGCATCATAGGAGTGGCCCCAGGTATGATATGCGGTATAAAATACCGTCTGCCATCTGATAATGACACGCTTTGTGTTGTAGCTTGCGTACCTCTGCTTTACTCTCGGGAGTAACACCTGATTGCAAGTATGCAATAATTGGTGCCATCAGGGCTGACGAGTCGCAGACCTGCACCTGCTCCATCCCCATTGGATGCACCATCAGTGTATAGTGCCCAGATATCTGATGAGGATGGTGGAGGTGTAGGGTTTTGTTCGTTTTCGCATTCTTGGGTGCGATTTGCCGGTACCTCGGCTACAAAATCAGCTAGGACCTGTCCCTTTATTGCTAGGCGCGGTTTGTAGACCAACGTGTGCGCGCCCAGTTCAATACCCCATTTTGCAAGTCTCCCAGAGATTTCGGGTTTAGAGAGGATTTGCCCGATTCTGTAGTTGGTTAACACCGTAATGACGTGGTTTGCAAAGTAACGGCGTAACCGTCGAGACGCATGCACTAGCGCGAGTACCAATTTCTCCATGATGGAGTATCTTGTCTCTGGGTGATTGAGCATTTTGCTGACATAATAGATCGGTGTTTGAACTCCCTCTCGCTCCACTATGAGTACCGCGCCTACCGCGTTGTCTGCGGCGGATAAGTACAAGATGAGTGGTTCCTTCTTGCGTGGTGCGGTTAGAGTCGGGAGTTCGATCAAACACTCTTTCATCTCCCGGAGAGCATTCTCAGCCTCTGTGGTCCACTGGAATTGCTCTTTCTTTAAGCAGTTTCGCAGAGTGCTAATGAAAGGATAAGATTTAGCTGCATGATTGGCTAAAAACCTATTTAGCGCGGCTAGTCGGCCGGCCAGTCATTGCATCTCCTTCATTGTGGAAGGCGATGGCATGCGCTCGATCACCTGAACCTTTTCCGGGTTAACCTTTAACCCATCTTTAGTGACGATGAATCCAAGGAACTTGTCTTCTTCCATTCCAAACGAGCATTTCCCTGGGTTGAGCTTCATATTGACGCTGCGCAGAGTTTGGAATGTTCTTTCAATATCGTTGAGCATGGTATCCTCTTCCATGCTCATGACGACTAGGTTGTCCATGTAGATTTCGACACTCTTGCTGATTTGATCACCGAAAGTGTCGTTCATCAACTTTTGATAGATTGCGCCCGCGTTGCACAACCCAAACGGCATTTTTGTGTAACAGTAGTTTCCGGTAGGTGTGCGGAATGCCGTTTTATCTTCGTCCTCGATTGCCATCTGCACTTAGTGATACCCTTTATAACAATCAAGGAAACACTTCCATCGAAACGGGGAAAGGTTATCGACTTTTTCGTCGATCTCGAGAAGTGCGTAACAATCTTTGGGGCAGGCTTTGTTCAGATCTTTATAGTCAACGCACATGCGCCAACCCCCAGTTGGTTTCTCTACCATGACTGGGTTGGACAACCAAGTCTAGTATTTGACTTCCCGCAGGATACCTGCGGAGAGCAGTTCTTTGACCTGCTCATGCATCGCCTCGTTCTTTGCGGATCCAAGGTGGCGTTGGGCTTGGATCACCGGCTTGATACCTGGCAGGGTATTCAAGCAATGTTGTGCGACTTCGCGGGGCATCCCTGTCATGTCGGCGGGTGTCCATGGGAAGATATCTTGATTCCTGAAGAGGAGTTGCTTCAGGCGCGCTCTAGTGTTATTGGACAAGGCATGACCCAACGTGACCGTCTGTTCTGGGTACCTTGCGTTAAGTACCCATTTCTCCGGTTGGGTTTTGGGGGTAAGCCTCGCCGTCTTTGTCGGACGCAGTTCGTCCGTAGAAATAACCTCTCTGCAGGCATAGATTATCGCGACCCCCGTTTCGGTTTGGAAACCGATGGCAGAGTGGGGGACGGATGTAATCATGTTGAAATCGCCCTGGGACTCTCGTCCGAGAAGTACGTCGTATCGGGAGGTGTGGGGTAAGACCATGAAGTTTACCTCCTTCGTTCGTGTGTGCCTACCTTTGGTAAGGCGCACGGGGAAAGTGATTTGGCCCATGGGGAACACGGTTTCCCCTGCGAAACCAGCTAAAGGGTAATCCACCGGCTACAACCAATCTTTGTCTTCTTGATCGAACTGGTTGAAGCATTGCTCATATATAATGTCAGAGGTACTGCCTGGGTCGATGAACAACCGCTCCGTGCAGTAATGAGCTAGGTAGCCGGTGATGACGACGGCGCGTCTGTCACGTGGTCCGCCTCGGATTTTGGGGAAAATGACTTGTTCGTCTTTCCAGTCATTGTCCCCTCTTCTTGCCGCCTTGCGCGGCCTTCCACGGCCTCCATGAATCATGTGGGTTGAGGCCACATACATGGTTTTCTTGCCCGTGGAGGTGCCCTCGTCCTGGGGGTGATGCGCTTGGTTTGTTTCTGCGCGGCTATCAACAAATGTTGCAGCTTCCCCTCCTTTAGGGCTCGCTCAATCTACAATCGGAGACTGATGCAGTTGTTGGTTGAGTAGCCCGTGTCCTTGTGATACTCACAATAGAGAGTGAGATCTTGGTTTTTCTTGGACTTCATCGGTTGGGCCGGTTGCAAGAATTGTGCGTCCGTAAGGAGGACGTCTCTTGGCGACTTGTTGATCTCGGTCCAGCTACGGTCCCGAGGTTCCTTCTTTGATGCCCGGTTGTCGCGCTGGGCATTTATCGTTGCCCTTGCGTCGGCCTGGTGACTGCGTGGGACGTACGGTTTGGAATCGTTGCCGCGATTACACGAGTCCCGGTTGCGCTTGCCGTTGCGCTTCGTGTTTTGGCGGGAGGATTGGCCTTCCGCCTGGGGATGTTCCTTGGTAGTGTGCGGTTTGAGAGACCTCTGAGTTTGTGCGTACGTCTTGACCGCGGCCATGACGTCGTCCCATTTCTCTGGCAAGTCGTCCTTGCCTGAGATGGTCACGACTATTTCATCGTCCTTGACGGCTCGGATGAAATGGTTGCGTGCCATTTGATCTGCTATACCGCCGGTCTCGAGGCACTCTTTATTGTAGCGGATGACAAACGACTCCAGGCTTTCGTTGTCTCCGCGCCAGATGTTCATGACGTCCATGGAATCGCACTTGTGACGTTGCTGTTGGCTGAAATGTGCAACAAACTTTTCTTACAGCTGTTCAAATGAAGCTAGTGATCCAACTGGTAAAGAATCGAACCAAGCACTCGCTAATCCGGTGAGGGTCTGGGGGAAAAAATGGCACCATGTGGCCTCGTCCCACTTACCCATGCACCCAGCGCCGGTAAAAATGTTCATGTGGTCGTCCGGATCGGACGAACTGTTGTATTTCCGAATCGTAAGTGGAAGTTTAGTCGTTGTGACTTCGGCGTGGGCGATCTCCGGTACGAATTTCGAGTTTTCGGCCGCGGATCTTGGCCTGTAGGGTTGGGTTTGGTTGCGCTTTGCAGCGCGAATGTATGTAGTGCGAGGTTCCATGGGAGGAACGTAATTGTATCCTCCTGGTCGGCTGTTAGCCGAGTGGGATTCTCCGCAATACGTGCGGTCGTCTGGGTCAGTGCGGTTATACCCCTCGTTGTGGGGTTGTGGTCCCAGACGGCTATGGATGCCGGAACCGCGGTGGGCTGTTGACTGCCGCCTATTTTCACCATGAGGGCCTAGGCGGCTGTGTACTGGGCCCCTACGGCGGGACCCATATGTGGACTCGTTTTCGTCAAGCGTATGGACGCTACAGTAGGATGACCCGCGGTTTTCGCGCCTACTTCGGGAGGCTGGGTGTGTGGGGGCCCTGCCCTCGTATTGCAAGATACGAGCCGCAGTGGTTTGTGGTGCGGGGGTGGAGCCGCCAGGAATTTGCGCCTCAGCGCAAGCTTTGTTGTAAGCTGCGACCAGCATAGTTTGTTGTTGGTAATACCAGGTATGAAGGTCAATGCCTGGAGGTATCACAGAAGCGTACTGTGAAAAATCTGGTGCAAACATGGGGGGAGCGCCCCCTTGTGTGGATGTGCCAATGTGGCCAACGTGTTGGACTGGGGGAGCAGTCCCCGTAAGCCCTGGGTTTGTGGGGTTTATGCTTTCCCCGGTGGCATTGTTTTGACGATCAGACATGATCTTCAAGAAAGAAAAGGATGTGAAAAAAGTGCTAAGAGTAGCGGTGGGCCCCAAGGATGAAACAGTGGTTAACCAAGGAAGGTTAATTCACTGGTTTCGTCAAGTAGGGTTAATCCCTTCTTTCCGATGATCGGTGGCTAGACCGTCCGCTGGTTGATCTCCTGCAAAAGGGAACAAATTGTGACTCGTAACAAGGAGGATGGGGTGGGGGGTGCTCCTTGTTACCACTCTCCAGCGTGAGAATCAGTAATTTGCTTGTGAAGCAAAGTGTGTGATAGTAGTAGTAGTAGTAGTAGTGAGAGAGTTGAGAGGAGATACCTCAAACCTGGTTTGGGATGGGTATTTATAGCCGAGGAGTGAAGGAGGGTAATTGAGTGGCTAGACAGACAGCGCACATCCTCCTGTAAGTGTGTCAGGCTGGTCGGTTACGGTGGTGATGCCACATCCTGCTGTGGTGTCAGTCTGTTGCTTACATGTGGGCTGACAGGCGACTGTCCTCAGTGCCACTTGCTCTGTGGTGTCAGTCCCACTTGTCTTGTGGACAGGATGTGGTGCCGGGCCGCATCGCTGCTTGCGGTAACTGCTATTGTCCGCGTTCGTGTTCTGGCCAAGACATGTGCGGGATGCGGTGCTAGGCCGCATCTCCACTCGTAGTGACTGTTGCTGTTGTCCAGATCCCTTGTCGTGACGAAAATGTTCATAGGATGCGGTGTCAAGTCGCATCGCTATGTGTAACACACGTTTTCATACTTAAGGTAAGTCTTCTCATCCCTTGACCGATTGGATTCGACCGCTGTGTTCGTGGGTGCCCGCACGGACACAGATAAGTTCTTGCTAGTGGGGGTTTTTGATAAGGGTAATGGTCACTCACGGCCATGCTGGTGCGAGATCTGGGACCATACCCCTTCAGGTTTGGAGGGGGTTTAAGTGGAATAATAAGAAGAAAATGAAATGGAATATGGGTTTGGGGCACAATCGAAGCAACAAAATAGAGGGGGTAAGTCTTTCTAAAATCTGTCTGGTTTCAAAAATTGTAAGAACATCTACATCTTCTGGACAACGCTCGATTCTTATGGTGTTTGGATGCTTATTTCTTGCAAAGGTAAGTGAAAATACCTTGTATACTCAGGGGCGGACCCAAGTTATGGGGTCGGTGGGCGGCTGCACCCTTTGAAAAAAAAAATTTAGTGGTATTTTTCGCGAAAAATCCAGACCGCACCCCTTAGAAATTTTCGTCCGCACCCCTTGAAAAATTCCGGCCGCACCCCTTAGAAAAAAATGTTAGGAATTTATGTAAAAAAATTGTGAACACGGATTGAAACCCGATCAAATTATGTAAACAAGTTAGCCTACTAACTTAATACCCATTCAAGCTCAACTCAACTACTAGTTTTGTTAAACAAACCCGTCAACGTAATTAAAAAAAACCCAAATCGCTGCCACTTGCCAGCGACTCCCACCCTCCCTCTGCCTCACTTGGCAAACATGTTTGTTGATTATATAATTGTTGGTTGGCAAATAATAATTACTAGGGCTTGAAATTCAAAAATTTAAATTGAAAATTACGAAACATGGGCTATGGTTGAACACTTGAAGATCCTTGGTTTATTTTGTATGTGATAGGATTAGGAATGAACAATGAGTAGGTAAGTTATGGCGCGATTTCTCAAGAGGAAAGGGGTTGAACCACTTTTTTTCGCCGGATTATTCTAGTTAAAGACCAAGGTATGTTATAAATAAGTTTTTTTATTCTTTTATTGAATGATTAAGTGAAATAAAAGTAGGGATGGTTTGAACTTTGATGTTTTTTTGTTTGTTAATGTGATAGGAAGTTAGGAACTAGGGTTTGATTGTTTGAGAATTGAAATGGACCCGATCTGATTCGACACGCCATTAAACTTTGTTTTTTTTACTTGTTTTACATGACCCGACCCGATCCGACCCGCTATGAACCGATTTTTTTTATATAGCTAGGGGTCTAAAATCTTTAAAAAATTTCCGCACCCCCAGGAAAAAAATCCTGGGTCCGCCACTGTGTATATTTCCTTAAAAGTATGTATTATGAATATGAATTAGTTACCTGTCGTATGGTGAATACAACATGTAGTCACTCACAAAACATAAGGGTAGGTAAAGTTTTTGGGTTTTGAGACTTTTTTATATGAATTCTTGTAGAATTTATATAAAAGTATAATAAATTTGTTTTTTATTGACATTTGGACAGGAATGCTTATATGATTTATGACAAAATTGTAATATGGCTACGTTTTTTTTATCTAATACCCCAAACCTTTCGTGAGAAGCTACAAATCATCAAAATTCCAAAGAAAATTTCATGGTAACAATTTAGGACAGGTTGTTGATGAGCGTGACCCATGTGTGGGACGGACCAGGCAAACTCCTATGCGTGCCCGATGAGTACCAAGATGGACGCATTTCTCAAGTTTATGAATAGAGGTTGTGATGTATGAGGTTGGTTACTTTACCACACCACAAACCCCAAGAACAACTACGAGGCGATAAAATAGACGCACCCGTCGCAACGTGCGAAAATTCCCACGATATAATGATAACATGTGCATTTGTGCTGTAATTAGTTGTTGAGTTACAATACCACCTTTAAAAAATAAATTTTCTCCAAGCTACTTAGCACTAAACAAATAACATATTATAATATTAAGAGATGAGAAAAATGCTCGGGTAGTCCTTGTGTTTTATCCATTTTTCACCTTTGTTCCCTAACTTTCTAAAATTACTACTATAGTCCCCAACTTTTGTAATTTCTTTCCGGGATAGTCCCTAGCGTGGATGAGGGTTAGTTTTTGGTGTTAAGTAGGTGTGAAATGACAAGATTACCCTTATTATCAATAAATATAACCAGTTATAATATTAAAAAAATAGCGGGCCCCACCTTATCATATCCCCATACCCACACCTACCCCTTCTTTTCCTGAGTTTTTTCTCAAACTAGTGCAGATACAAAAAATATTTAACTATTTGGGTACTTTGAAAAATATTTACGTATTTGGGTACTTTTCTATATCCCTTTAATTTTTTTACCTAAATTATACGTTTCTTTTTATTTTTCTACCCAAAGTTAAATTAGATTACTCACCTAATTAGAATCAGCAAAAATATGAGTATTTATTTTTTTGAAAAAAAAAATCTGCTAATATTCAAAAAAAATCTGCAAAAATTCAACAAAAAAATTTGCAAAAAATCTGCAAAAATATATTAAAAAATTCTACAATAATTTTGCAAAGTTAAAAAAAATCTGCAAAAAAATTATAAAAAAAACCATATAATCTACACTAGTTTGGGAAAAAAAACTCCATTTCTTTTAACGTTTTATTTTCTTTTTATAACCTGAAATTGTCTAGGCCCCGTTTAAACTAAGCTCGTAAAAAAATAAAACAATAAATTCACAAATTTACTCCCCTAAGTTATATCGATTAAGTGATAGTAATCTGGCGGAAAGTTTGATATTTCAAAAAAGTTTATTTAAACTCAAGCAATTTATAAATAAAGTTACAAATTTCGAATTTCTTGAAATTTGAGTTTTGAGACAAGATCCTAAGTAGTTTAATTATTTCAATTTTATTAATAGTGATTATTTCTCCAATATTCTGTACGTATAAGTATTTTGGTTTTTTTATAGATATTAACCCCAAACGAACTACACAATGTGGACCATCAAACCCACCAACTATTACCCTATAAATTATATGGTTTTTTATAATATTTTTTGCAGATTTTTTTAACTTTGCAGAATTACTGTAGAATTTTTTAATATATTTTTGCAGATTTTTTTGTGGATTTTTCGCATATTTTTTTTTGTAGAATTTTTGCATATTTTTTTTGAATATTTGCAGATTTTTTTATTTTTTTACAAAAAAATAATTACTCATATTTTTGTTGATTCTAATTCTGTGAGTAATCTAATTTTACTTTGTGTAGAAAAATAAAAAGAAATGTATAAATTAGGTAAGAAATTAAAGAGATATAGAAAAGTATCTAAATAGGTAAATATTTTTCAAAGTACCCAAATATGTAAATACTTTTTGTATCTACACTAGTTTGGAAAAAAAAAAAAAAACTCTTCTTTTCCCTTTCTCTCTTCCTCTCTCTCGTCTACAACACCAATTAAATCACTTTCACCACAATTAACCGCCACAACCATATAACACCATAAGTTCAAACAAAATTTCACCAAGATTCAAAGTCCAAATCAGAAACACCTCAAACGCCTCACCGAAACACCCGCAATTCGCATACATGTGCACAATATTGTGACATATATAATCATCAACAACAACCCTAACTTCAAAACTCTCCCATGAAGCTGAGCTCCATTTTTACACAAACCCAGTTCAGCATACGCCTTGAAAATCGAAGGGTAAATGAGATTATCTAGATCAACAACCGAATTACACAACATTTCAATAAACAACGAAATGGCCATACGAGGGTTTGAGCTTTTGGAAAAGCCTCTGATGATGGTGTTTGATATTGGAGCATTTGGTTTCTAGAAGGGAGAGGTATGGTTGTTCTGAAATGAATTTGGATATGAAGATTGAAGATGGGAGTGGAGTCAGCGAGCAGATGCAAGGCACCATTTTCCCTTTTTTCTGTTAGATTACAGGAAGCTGTTATCATTTAAAAAAAATACTGAAGACGGAGATGATGTGAAGCGGTGGAGAAAAGTGGATGGTGGTGGTGGTGATGGTGAGGAGTTGGGAAGATGAAGTGGATGGGTGGGTCCACATAAATTCTAAAATATTAATTATATTTTTTTTTACTTTTTAGTTATTAATTTGGCACTAAGGGCAATCTCGTCATTTCACACCCACTTAACATAAAAACCTAACCTCCATTCAAGCTAGGGACTATCCGGGAACGAAATTGCAAAAGTTGGGGACTATAGCAGTAATTTTAGAAAATTAGGGACTAAAGGTGAGAAATGGACAAACCACAGGGACTATCCGGGCATTTTTCTCTTAAGAGATTGATAATTCGAAATACTATTCCAATTCAAGTCTCAAATCATCATATCATTACCATAAAATTGCTTCAAATCTCAAGTGGCCATTACTATAATCAAGTTAATTATCACAAATACATTAAACTTTGTTTGAGTTAAATAATATCTATCTCTATACTTGATAAATAAAAATAGTAGGGACACATGACACAATTCTAAGCATTCTTAATTTTTGTTTTTCCGCCTAAATTGTATGCCAATTTAACTTACGTATGAATCCTTACACATTTCAAATTTACTCAATTTGCTTTTCAATATTACATTTAATGAATTAATACATTATTTATTTCCTTTTTATCAACCTCGTACGTTTTCATTATTTAAACTTTATCATTTTTATAATAAAAATTTAATTCACCGTCATTTTGTTTCTATGTTTCTATATTATATATTTTAGAGTTGTGATTCTCATGTTTCTCGTTTTCCATTTTATAATCTACATATTTAAATTTACAAAAATAAAATCAAGTTTATCTAATTCAACTCGTGTAACAAAATTCTAACCTAGTGATATAATCAATTGGTTAGTGATATAATAACAATTTTAATTAAAAAAATAAGTGTGCATAATTAAGTATGAAAGAGATGTAGCAAAACCAAAAAGTGGATTCCTCTTGTATATGACATGTTTCCTTATTGTTTTTTTTTTCATTAGAGTTAAATACTATTCTAGTTAAAATCAATTGGGGTGATATAATAACAATTTTAATTAAAAAATTAAGTGTCCATAATTAAGTATGAAAGAGATGCAGCAAAACCAAAAAGTGGATTCCTCTAGTATATGACATGTTTCCTTATTGGTTTTTTTCATTAGAGTTAAATACTATTTTAGTCCTTATGTTTTGCTTAAAATATCTATTTCAGTGTAATTTTTTTTCACTTTTTTAATCTAATAGTTTAGTTTTAATATCACTTTTGGTCCAATTGACTTAACTTCATCTAGGGCTGTAAACGAACCGAACGTTCAGCGAACAGTTCGTGAACCGTTCGGCGGGAAGTTCGTTCATGTTCGTTCGTTTAATAAACGAACGAACATGAACAAGAAATTTCGTTCGATTAGTTAAATGAACGAACATGAACAAAGGTCTCGTTCGTTCAATTGTGTTCGTGAACGTTCGGTAAGGTGTTCGCGAACATTTGTTCATTTGCGTTCGTTTATGTTCGTATGTTCGTTTTTTAATTAAAGATTTTTATACTTTCATATATTTTATCTATACTTTTTATACTATTAAACTTTTATTTATATCATTACCTTAACAATTAAACTAGGAAACCTTCTTTCACCTTGTTTATGCACCATTCCCTTTCTTTTCTCATTATTTACATCGACGAATATGATCTACCTCCGTTCCACAATAAGGGATTCAAGTTCTAGTGCTACTCTCTGGGCCATCCACCTTTATCTTTCATCGCGTTCGCCAAATTTATTTGTGTTCGTGAACCGTTCGTGAACACACTCATTTCCTTAATGAACGAACACGAACATAAAATCTCGTTCGGTAAGTGTTCATGAACCGTTCGTGAACACATTTATTTCCTTAACGAACGAACACGAACAAGGCCTCGTTCGTGTTCGTTCGGTTCGTTTACAGCCCTAACTTCATCCCATTTTTATGTTAATTTTTCACAAAATGACCAAATTAACCTTAGCCCCGTTTCTAAACTAATATATAATCTTTATTATACTAATAAATGAAATCGTTTTAGACACATGTCACTACTACAGAAAAGGGCATTTGCGACCGTCAATATGGTCGCGAAACAGTCGCAAATGCCCATTTGCGACCGTTTTTCTACCGGTTTCGGTGGTCGGTTATACTTTGGCCGGTAATTATTTTTGCGACCATTGTTTGTAATCGAAATATTTTTGCGACCGATTTTGCGACTAAACATTTGGTAGCAAATTTAGCTACGAAATTTGTGACAGAATTATATTTGCGACCGATTTTGTGACTGAAAATTTAGCGACTGGGATTGTGACCGTTTTTTTTTTTTTTTGCGACCGATTTTGTGACCGAACATTTAGCGACGACAACTGTGACCGAATTTTTAGCCACTGGTTTTTCGACCGAACCTATTTGCGACAAAATTTGCGTCCAAACAATTAGCAACAGAAATTGCTACCGAAACTATTTACTACCAACTTTGTGACCGAGTTCTACCAACCGATTTACCAACCGAGTTTTAGTTTAAATTGTGGCTGGATTTTTTACCATTGTTTCAGTCGCAAAATATATGTAGTTTAAATTGGTCCTAACTAACCCTGATTGCACATAGTTCACCTTCGTTAACTATTATCGACCATCATTGAGCAATATTTTCCTTCAACAACACTAATTAATACCTAATTGTATCTAATCGATCCTAATTGTCTCTAATTGATCATAACTAAGACGAATTTCTCTTAATTTTCTCTATTTGTCCCTAATTGATCAAAATAAACTAGTTAGACGTAATTGACTAATATAACATGAATTACTCCTTATTAATCGATTTTGTCTCTGAATGACCGAAAGTAAATATATTTGCGACCGTTTTTGTGACAACTTTAATGTATATTGTTTTTATAATATTTTCCTAAATTGGCAAGTATGTTTGCGACTGAAATAATTTCGATTGCTATTTCCGACCGTTTTTCAACCAAGTTAATTCTGTTATATATCTTATTTTTAAAAAGCAGTGTTCTTGCGACCAAAACAAGTTTGGTCACTCTATATGCTTCCGTTTTTGCAACCAAATTAAATTTCATTTTATTAGCTTTTATTATTTTGTACAAATAGTGACCGCATTTGCCACCGAAACAATTTCGATCGCTGCATTTGCGACCAAAACAATTTCGGTCGCTACATTTGCTAGTGTTTTACAACAAAAAAGCTACGGTCGCTAAATGTGCGACTAATGTTGTTTTGGTCGCTAAATTTGCGATCATTTTACGACTGAAATTTTTTGGTAGCTAGATTTTTGACCGGTTTTTATTTTAGTCGCTGAATTTGCGACCGTTTTGAATTGGTCGCTACATTTGTGACCATTATACGACCGATTTTTTTGGTCGCTACATTAACGACCGGAAATAAATTAGTCGCTACAATTGTGACTGTTTTGCGACCGAAAAAAACTCGGTTGCTAGATTTGCCACGGATTTTGTTATGGTCACTGAATTTGCGACTGCTTTTGTTTTGGTCGCTAAATTTGCGACCAATTTGAGCTTGGTCGCTATTTTTGCGATCGATTTTGTTTTGGTCGCTAAGTTTGCGACCAATTTTGATTTGGTCGCAAATTCAGTCGCTAAATTTCCGACATTTTTGTAGGTCATAAATTTCGGTCGCTTTTGCCCGTAGTAGTCACTCTCTAGTGACTTCTCATTTTAAATAATAGTATACTAATTTTCATACACATTATAAGATATATATATATACATATATATATGTATATATAGAAAAAGTATATCGTACATTACGGCTTAACGTATTTCACGTACGACAACGTGCGTGATTTGTTCTATAACATGTTTGATTAATGTTTTCAATATGCGTGATTATTGTATTTCAACATGCGTGATTTTGGATTTGAGTTATAATGTGCGTGATTTTAAAATGAACGTGCGTAATTACCTGTCGTACGTGATGTACATTAAGTCGTAATGTACGTTAACCTTCCTATATATATATATATATATATATATGTATGTATTCACCTATTAAATAAAAATTAAATTAAATTTACTTTAAATTGTTACATTATTTATAACTAGTAATACATGTAATATTTTTGAAGAATAACAAGTCAACTTTTTTAGTTTTACAGCTTCCATGAATAGTCAATAAAGCTTTGTTTCTGAATTGGATGACATCAAACTTCTGAATACTCATAGGTTCAGATATTTAAGTTTCATTAAACACTATTGTATATATATTTAAAAAATGAATAATGCGTGATGAATAAGGTATATTAATTAAATGTTAACAGCGTCTTCTAATTAAAAATACTTATCAATTATAAGACAATGAAAACAAACTTGATCATATTCGTTTAGGTGATTATTAACAAAATCTTAAATTACTCGAATCCCAACTTCTTGCTTAACATGTGAAACACGTCGTTCTAGAGGACGAATCAAAGCTTCTTCAGAAATAAAACTATCATATCAAATTTTTAATCATATCAAATATAATAAAGTGATGATTAGTGATGGACATGTCTTGTTTGATAAAAAAAAATATTCAAATCCAATGGGGTGATTAAAATTGTGATAACTAAAAATTTAACATAATATTTGAAAACATTAATATGATGTTGTCCTATTATATATTATATTATATATTATTATATATATTAATACAAAGTGCCCATGAATAGTAATCTAAATATTAAATATTATTATAACTTTTTTTAATCTTTAATATTTTATTATTATAACCTAATTTTTAAATATTATTATAGCTTTCTTAATCTTAATATTTTATTATTATAATATCATACTTGGATAATAGTAACATATAGTTTTTTTTAATATTTTGTTATTATAATTAATTTATTTTGTTTTCTCTTATAGATAAGATATGATATTTTATATATTAACATTGTTTATCATTTTATTTATTCTAATAATATAGTGCAATGTTTTATAAAACTTCGAATGTAATATAGCAACATGTTTATTACATCTGTGTTTCGTTTAACTGGGCCGATATCATTCGAACAATTACCTTTTTTCGACTTTGGTAGCGGTATTGAGTACCTTTTTATATCATATGCTATAGCGAGTGTCAGTGATGAACAAAACTATACCGTCCAAACAACAATGGTACCATGTCGATTTTGGCCGAACATCGGTGTCGATATTTGTACTTTTAAAATCTTATCAATATTCATTTTTATAGTTTTATATCAATTTAAACATCTGTCGATATCCTTTTGGGCATATCATGACTTTTTTTGGGTTTATCTTTCGATCGTTATACAGAGTGTTGATTACGGTACCGATACCTTATTGAATCGAATCGATACCGATTGACTTTACGCCGCAACGCGCGAGGGAAGTCCACTAGTATATATTGATTTCGAGGGACGATGAATAGTAACTTTATTTCTATAATATATAGTTTTTTATTATTTTATTATTTAATATTATAATAGTTTATTATTATATTTACTTTTAATAATATATTTTTCTTTTTTTAAACATCTATTTCCATTACCTTTTTTAATATTTTTTTTCTTTTTTTAATATATATTAATTTATCTGTTAATTTGACACTTCTTTAGTAAGTTACGTTTATAATTTTTTTCTAAAAACTTAAGTACGTAGTTGTGCTTGATTTCTTTCCCTGACATTCCGTTATAAGTTTTGTTAAAACGAGGTTATACTCAAAATAAAGTATTTATTTGGTATCATAAAACGGTACGATGATAAACTAAATCGTTCTAATGGGTTGACTTTCTAAACAACATGCTTTATTTTCAAATCATGTTTGTTTTGCATTATCATTTGTTCGGTTTCGCCGCAACGCGCGATATAAAAAACTAGTTTAATTTATAAAACAATTGATGTCACATGTAAATGTCATATTATCAATTATCATTATCAATCTATTAAATAACCAAGCTTGTGAATAGTAACATGGCCCATGTGTGGCTTTTTGATTTGTTGTTTTTCCTCCTTTCTCGCTTTTTTGTGTGTATAAATATGGTATGTGTTGGATGTACAACATGTTTAAGCTGCTGGCAAATTGGTTGAGGTGTGGATGTCCTATTCAGTGACGCGGGTTTGATTTATTTTCACCTTTTTTTATTCCCCTCTTTTCCTGTTTTCTTTATTCGGCGGTCTGGTACTATTCCATTGGACCACGTTTCTCATTGTAGCCACGTGTTGTCTCTTTATCACTTTCGTCAATCTCACTTCTTCTCTCTAAAATCAGTTTCCTATCTGGTTCTCTCTCTCTACCATCCACCTTTTTCCGGCGATGCGTGACTGTGTATTGGTTCCATTTTTTTTATGGTTGATCAATGTTTACAGTGTTTTGAAGAGCCTCAATTTTACTCGTAATTATACAATAAGAAATCCCTTTTTGTTGATATATGTTTGTAGTGTTGAAAATCATGTATGTATAATTTATGAACCACAATTAAGTTTGTTTTAAATTTGGTTTAGAAAAGTGCACCAGAGTACACGTAGGCGCTATGTAGTTAATATCCAGATATATCACCGATATATCAGTGATATACCGGTTATCGGTCCTTTGCCGAGATATTAGTGCAAAATATCGGTTATAATATTGGTACCGATAATATCGGTGATGTTGACCGGTATTTGACCAATATTGGACCAATATTTGACCGATATATCACCGATTTTCCCGATATGAGTACCTATCTTCTTAGTTCTACCATTCGTCTTTCTTCTTATTGTTGTTATTAGTGTTTGAAGTCTTAATTGTTAGTTGTTAGTGTTAAATGATAGAGTTTTAAGTCTTAATCAGTTCCTACTTGCTACAATTGTTAGTGTTTTGCAAGTTGTAAAAGGTTAATTTGTTAATGGTAGGAGACTGTAGATTTAGTATGATATTAAAATTACTGATATATCACTGATATCCCATTGCGATAACTGATAACTGATATTTATTGGTCCTTAACCGATACCCGATATTTTACCGTATTAACTACTTAGCGTAGACGTAAGGCGATCTAGAGCATGTAGGTGGACAGAAAGGCATTTGAGGCGTAGTTTTGAAGCGCGCCTTTTGTTTGGTGAATGTTTTGTATATCAGGATGTTGTATGCATAGCTGGTAAAGATGGAAAAGATGGTGGTGGCTTGAGGGTTTTCCGGTAGTTCCATTCATCTCAGTATAAAAAAAATTAGGTGTAGGCCGAATTCATTAAAGAATCATAATTCGATTAATATGATGACCTGTTATCTATAGAAGTCATATGAACCTTTAGCCTATTCCTAATTTGCGCGTTTTAAAACGAATCATTAGATGTAATGTGATACACGTAGGTTGTTTTCTTGATATAAACTTAACAGAAAGGGATAGGGGGTCGGAATGCTTTCAGGTCAGAACGCACAGTTACCAATATGTGTTCGGGTCATAACGGGTAAAAAAATGTTAAACTATAGGTCCAACAGTTAGGTTTGATAGGAAACACTAAATATTCTTCTCAATCCTTAGAATTCTTTTATAGTCAATTTAAGAAGAGGTTAAGTTGTTGAGGTGTGATCCAAATGGGAACAAAACAGAAAAACTAGTTTCCTCAAGTACAACGAGGCAATGGCTTGCATGGTGTATAGAGGTGATGTGTATAGCAACAATAGGCTTATAGAAATGTTCATAAAAAGTTGTAAATTTAATTAGATAAAATAAATAATTACATATTTGTAAATATAAGTGTATTGGGTAGTTAGCATATCAATTGATTTCCCAGTTTTATGAAACTCTTGGTGGTAGTTCAAGTGGAGCAGCCACTACAACTGTTGAATCCATTGATTTACAGTTGGACAGTGGTTTCATACATAAGACTCCCTTGAAGGCAACTACTGTTGAGGCTACAACTGTAACCTCTGTTCCAGCGGGAAGTCCCCAGAACTAAGAAAAAGGGGCATTTGTTTCTGATGACATGGAGTCTTCTCCGGATATCAAAACAAATACAACCCCCAGAACTAAGAAAAAGGGGCATTTTTTTCTGATGACATGGAGTCTTCTCCGGTTATCAAAACAAATAAAACCACCTCGGATGGGAATTCAGATGATCCTATTAAATTAGGTGATGAATTAAGATACAAGGATTTGACGGATAGAATGTCTTCAATTGAAAACTCTATTGGTGAAATAAAAGACATGATGAAACAGATGTTGGAGAATTCTAAATGTCAGCCTAGTTCTCAGCAAATCTCCTAAGAGCTATGGAACTCTATACAACCAATACTTGCAGCTCGAATGGAATTGGCTGAACTCAACCACAAGAAGCATATGGAACTTATCAGAATCATGGTTGAGGCTAGGCACAAAGATACACAGGCAGACATAAGGGGCATCAAAGAATACCTGCAAAAACTCACTGGCTCCTCCCCTGCACCAGTTTTTAAAAAGGATGATGATGATAATGCCAAAAAGGGGGAGAAAGATTCTATTAGGAAATTGGAACCTGATCCAAAAGTGAAACCAAAATCAAAGGTCCAACAAAAGCAAGGGTCTGCCAAACAAACTTCTGTAAAAACTTCAGAAACTTCAGATGTTGGAAAGAAAAAGGGAATTGATGAGACCCTAAACATCCAAACTGAAGGGAAGATTTTAGAAAAGCAGAAGAAGCATGATATAGAAGAGAGAAAAGCTTATAATTGGAAGAAAGAACAGGAGGAGAAGATGAAAAGAGAAAACATTGGTACTTCACAAAGAAGGAAGTTTTTAGAAACAATAGACCACCAATAGCCACATTTCCCAAAACGCCCGCTACTCCTAAAAAGCCTGTATCCTCTACTACACCAAAAACCAAAGCTTCCCCTAAAAAAACACCAGCAAAGAAGCAGAAAATAGCTTCAAAGCCATCTTCACCCACTAAACCAACAGATGCTGATGTAACAAATGCATCAGTAGATGTTAGGCTATCAGCTGTTGAGACACCAGTTGTCTCAGCAGAGGTTAGCCAATCCACTACCACAATTCATTTCAACACACCACCATCAACACAACCACCTCCAACACATCAAATATTCCCTTCACAACCACCTTCTTCACCTAAACCACATTCTTCACCTAAACCACATTCTCCACCTAAAGTTCATCCACCACCAAAACAACATCATGTACGCAAAAGAAAATTTGTTGTACATTAAGATGATAAGGAGATTCCATCACCAATCCCTTTTATCATCTGCTCCCGTTCAATTCATTCCATCCTCATCACTTCCACCTAATTCCACTTTGACTCCACCCACTGGTTCATTACCATCTGTCATCCCCTTGGCTGCCAAATATCCTCTAGAACTGCTTGCAGTTCAAGGTGAAATTGAATCATTTTTCAAGATAGAGGATCCATCTAAAAGAACCTTCTCATCTCTCTATGGCTTCAGACAACCTATAAACTTGGATGAGTACTTGAATATGAAAGCAAGACAAGCAGAGGTTATAGCCAGAGAAGATAGTAAAGGGTTAGGTGATAGGAAATACCAAGGTATGTTATCACATGAGCTTAACAAAGTCAGAAAGCTTGAAGACTTTGCTAAAGAACTTAGTAAATCCATTTCTGAGCAGCCATTGGAAACTGAGCTTGAAAAGGAACTGAAGGCTGATTACATTGATCACATAATAAAGCACAAGCCTTACAAAGCAACCAGGGCACAATTCAAAGACTGGTCAACAAATGCTCTCCTGGAAGAAATTGACAGAATCACCAAAATGCACAATGATAATCTGGTTAAGAAAACTCCACCAAATTGGAAGAAATCCAAGCAAGTGGATCCTGATGAAGCATTAAAGTTCAAGAGAATGAGAGCAGAACTTATTGCTGCTGATTATGGGCCTGCAAGATCAATAGCTAGATGGTCAAAACCTAATGTTAAAGAGACCTACAAAAAGCTAGAATAGCTTAGAGTAAAAGACCCAATTGTTCCTCAAAAGACTGTTTATCTTCCAACCACTGCTTGCAGGCCTCAACAAACCCATACCTCCAAAATGCTTTCCTTAACATCTGCCTTACCCACAAATGCCTTGAATCAGTTAAAAAGGCAAAGGCAGACTGATGAGGAAGATGAGCAAAGATATGAAGAATATAGAAAAGAGGCCATCAAATGCCAGATTGAATGTCACACCCCAACCGATGGCGGAAACATCGGGATGAAACGAAATATATTGCAAGAGACTCCATAACACTATGTGAGTATACAAGTTTGATACATAGCATAAAAAGGGTTTTAAAATAGTCTAACGCTCGTATCCAACATGAATCACAATATGCAAGTTACTAGTATGTCGTAACGGTGTCAAGTATATGTTCAAACCCAAGAATCCAATGCTTTAAAATAGCCTATCCCCGGATAGAATAAAGGGAGGTTAACATGTTTGACTTAACAATACCCCAAGAATCGTGGACGGTGCATTACTCCTATAGCGCAATAATTGTTAAGGTAGGCTTGTACGAAGTTAATGAGCATATAGACACGAAAAGTTTACATAATATACGAGATTAACAAGTATCATATAGTTTCATGTTCAAACATGGATAGAGAGTGATTCAAATAGTTTCAAGTGTTTCGTGTGTTTATATTGAATACATGTTGCACCCAAAAGTGTTAAAAGTAAAATGGGTTCGAGTATACTCACATTGGTCGCGTATTTGGAGATTCCTTGAAATTACGCACGAGTAAGGATTGGAGAAATCCAAGAGAGCGAATGAACGGTTTATCCTAGATGTTAAAATGTCACGTATCGATCTAGTTAATAATTATAAATTAATAAGGTCCTAATATTTGTTGTTTTAAACTTTCATTAATTAGATCATCTATTATTTGAAACATTATGTTATAAAAATAAATTATAAATTTTATTTGTGTGTTCATAAATAACCCTTAATCTTATAATTATAAAAGAATAATAAAAAGTATATATGAAAACAGTGAAGACAGGGTCGGCTGGATGTTATCTTCTTCCTTTTAAACGAACCGGAAAATGACGTGAACCCAAAAAAGAAACCCAAACCAGTCCTCAACCATTGACAACTGAATTGAAAGTTGTTGATTTCTTAATTCACTTAAACATGTTTTGAACAGAATCAACTTCTTTATTAAAAAAAATAATAATAACGTAAACTGTTCTTTATTTTTTGTTTCAGCTTGGTTCTTTTCAATCAAGAAAGTATGAAACCAACAGAAAGTGTAATAATTCTAAACCTCATTTCTTGCTTTGATAACTCATATTTCGGCTTCATTTAGTAAATAAAATAAGTTGAATCAAAAGAAAAAAAAAGAATATACCGAGATGCGAGAGAACTATAACAACCCTCCAAAATATCCCGACACCCCTAAATATATTTTAAAATATCCTCATATGTCCTAAAATACACCCCGTATGCGAAAACGGGCCCCGATAACCTTTATTTTTCATTAAAATTAAATAAAAACGAATTTTTATGTTCTCTCGCGGGGCGCGTAAGCCACCCCCTTGACCTACGCGGGCGAGTGACTGGTGGCACGACCCCAGGCCGCCACGTGGCAGGACACACGGACAACCTATACTCGAGACCCGACGAAGCTAAACCCTAGGTGACCATGTCGCGGGCCGCGAAGGCCCAGCCTTCTTTCTACGCGGGCCGCGAGAGAAGGTGAAGAGTCGCCTATAAATGGAGGCTCTCAGCCTTCAGTTTCCGATCGTTCAAAATCTCTTTTTTTTCTCAAATTTTCTACATAGTAGGCATAATCACCGGGTATAATATCCCCCTAATTAAGGAAATTCTGCCCGTTGTAAGTATTATAACCCCGGTTACATATTAGATATGCTGCCCGATTGATCCAGGGTTCCGTAACGGCTGTCGTGGTTCTGCCCAACGTAGTCGTTGTAATACCGTCTCGGGGAGGGTATTGCTAATGTAAATATTGGGTTATTATACTAACGCGTGTGCATTTGTGTAAATTATAGATAATCACCAGGAAACCTTTAAAGAAAACCTAAGACAGCAATGTGAGTAATCTCCTTTTTGCAAACTGTTTTTACAAAACCTTTATTTATTTTTAATTTTAATTAGCAGTGATTGAGTCTTTGTAGTTCTTCAATTACTGCCGGTATGTTGGGGTTTTGTATACAAAATGTGGAACAGGTTACCATTGGACAAAGAGTTAGCCAGTGTGTAATATGACCCACCAGTCAGGATTGACAATACTGAATGAGTAATTGTGTAGAAATAAATATTGTAATAGCTCTCAATACTGTGAAAAGATAAAACTCTTCTTGATTAAACTAGGAATCACTCACCAGTATTTCCCACTGACAAAATGTTTTTAAATGCGTTTCAGGTAACAAAATGTGAGAGCCAACTAGAAGTCAGCTGGACAGCACTGAAGGCTTGGAAAAGTGGCTATAAAAGTTACCTAAATAAAAGAAGATGTTTTATTTAAATAAAATAGGGTTTATCACTATAAAACAGTTTGTAATGAAAATTGGGTTTTATCCCAATAGATTTATATAAAGTGTGGTATTTACTCTGATAAAATATTTCCTAACTACGGTCCTGATGTAATTTACGCTGCCAAAATGATAAATACCAATACCACCAAAACTGGTCTCGCGGCCGCCCGTTCCCGGGACAGATAGGGGACGGGGGTTGCGACAGAAGGTGGTATCAGAGCTAAGCCACTGATTCAGCCACAGAATTGTTCTGCTGACACCAATATATTATTCAAATCGTTAGGAAATTAATTATGGAAATACGTGCATATCTGTATTTTGTTGTGTGTTATTTGACTATTTGTTAGTTTACAGTATGAGTAATCAAGGACCCTCCGACGCTTATCGTCAGTTGTCTGGCTCACCTAGAAGCGAAAGCACCTCTTCACAGCCTGCCCTCTCAGGGTATTCAGCTGACAATGAAGATGGGATATTCGTGTTTAAGGCTTAGTCTGAAGAGCCATTCCCCCAGAAAAAGAGAGGATGGTTCAGTAGGGGAGCGCACGAGCGTAGGAAAAGAATGAAAAAGTTACAACAACAACGAGTGCTAGCAGCCGCTAAAAGAGAAACAAATGCCTACACCCAAGACATGCTTAATAAGAGTTTAGCAAACTTCCATATTTTAGCATCTACACCTGCCGACCCAAACCTGGGACAACTAGTAGCCCCTCAACCATTACCTTTGTTTCCCACGCAGCCAATGGAGATAGAAAATAACCCAGAAAACCAAGTCCAAATGCATGATTTCAACCCAGAGGAGATACCTAGGGTACCAGCACCCAATCCCTTAGACCCAAACTATGATCCGTGGTGTGATGATCATAGGGATTATGTGCAACACTACCACCTGACGGACGAACCTATGCCGAACTTAGCAGCCTACCCAGGTCTGGACCCTCTAGATCCCTACTATGATAACAATGAATACATTAGGGAAATCCTAGAGAATCCGTACCCTCAAGAAGAACCCATGCCCCAGTACCAGCACCTGCACCCCCAATGAGTGCAGAAAATGTGCAAGAGCTCCGAACTTTTGGAAAAGAGATTTTAGAAAATAGCGAGAGGATGCGACATGTTGGAGAACGACTCGTCTGGAAGTACGACGAACGTAATATGGAGTTCTGGATGAACCCATATCAGTGATGGTGGTGATAGTAATAATAATATATATAAATATATATAATATGTGTGTATGAAAAAATATATTTTATAATAATAATAATAATAATAATAATAATAATAATAATAATAATAATAATAATAAATCTATCTTGGTATAGGCCACTTTGTGGTTAGTGATGCATAGTAGTATTGTAATTTTAAATTCCAGTTTTAGTTTGTATTAGATGCATACTATAAGAAAGAGTAAGTCGCAATGCTCGACGCTTTTGACCAATATGTGTGTTGTGTGATTGTTTGCCTTAAAATATTATTTTATGATATTAATAAGTGGCAAATGTTTAAAATTCAGATGGATAACGAAGTGAACCAGGAAAACCCGAATAATGATAACCAGAGTAACAATAACCCGGAAAACGAAAACCCGAACAACAACAATAATGGAAACCAAGTAGATAATAGTGTCATGCAACACATAGTGGCACAAGGGATAATAGATGCGATGCCATATATTATCAAAACGGTTAAAGAAGCGGAAAATAAAAGTAAACGTGATAGTAAACGACCCTCTGAACCTGAACACAACGTAATCAATGGACCCATACTTCAAGTGCCCATTCCCAAAAGAAGAAGAACCATGTCTTATGGTTGTTCTTATAAGGAATTCTGGTCTTGTAAACCAATGGAATTCTCAGGCAATGAAGGGGCCGTTGCATCTCTACGCTGGATAGAAAAGACTGAGGCAGTCTTAAGAGTAAGCAAATGCGCGGAAGAGGATAAGATAATGTTTGCTTCCAATCTGTTTAAGAACTCAGCCTTAGAAATGGTGGAACACTATCCTCCAGTCTAGGGGAAGTGATAGGGTTTATGATGTGTGCAAAATGCAACATATAAATTACATCAGTTGTGGCATAAAACTAACCCTTTTTAGTACTAATGTTGGAAAAAGTGTGCTTTTGTCTTCCTTTTGTATTTTCAGGATTAAATGAGCTCAAATTAACAAAAGAAGCAAAAAAGGCAGCTAAATCTAACATAAATACAAGAAAAGGAACAAACGTGGCATGCCCGACCTCCCCGAAAGCATCTTCCCAAGCAAAACAAGAGAACAGAAGGCTGAACACTCCCCGTGCTTAGTGAACACGGGGGCGTGCCTAAGTGTCAGCATAAAAGACAAAGTTGTAGAAGCTTCCATCGCCCACCACGGGGCCATGCTCAGCGGAAATGGGGCCGTGGTCAACTATAAGATTCGCAGAATCCAGGCAAATCTTGATAGTACAGATATGCTTCTACACACGGGGTCGTGCCCAGCGGACACGGGCCGTGGTCAACTAATACAGACAAAAGCAATTAATGAAGACAGAGAAGGATGTGGACACGGGGCCGTGCCTACTGGACACGGGGCTGTGCCCGAGCTTCTGGTCAGCCTATAAATAGGAGTGCTTGGCTCAAGCTCAAACCATCCCTTACCCTTTAGGATTGTATCCTTGCTGACTCAAACTACTGGGTTGAGGGTAACGTCGCCTTCAAAAGAGGGGCCTACTACAATAACTAAGATAATCTCTTAAAAAGTGCAAAAGTGCGGAAATAATCAAAGGTTACACTAAACACGAGTCGGAGCCAAGTGATTCATCTTGTCTATCTGTTTTTTTTATTTTATTTTTCAGCATTTTAGTTAGTATTTATTTTTGTAGTTTAAAACCTTTTTTCTAACTTTTGATTTGATTAGACGTTGAGGATAAACCGGTACTAAAAGCTCTTGTGTCCTTTGACGACCTCGGTATCTTGCCAACACTATACTACGCTCACGATGGGTGCACTTGCCCATATGTGTGTTTAGTGTTAGTAAATATCGTGTTTTATAAATTTAAAACTTGGCTAAAAAGTGTTAAAAAGGGCTTAACATATACATTAAAAACTAATAACACTCACGCACATCAGTTTACAATATGGAATGGGAGGAATTCAAAAACATGGTAGAAAGGAAATTCTGCCCTCCCAATGAAAAGCAACAGATAGCAAATAAGTTCCTAAACCTTAGGATGACTGGGATAGATAGTAAGGGTTATACTACATTATTTTTCGAATATGCTCGAATAGTACCAACCATTGCATCACCTGAACCAGTATTAATCTCCCGTTATATTTGGGGATTAATTGGGGAGATTTGGCATGTAGTCAAGGCAGCTAGACCCCAAACCATAGAAGAAGCTGTAGAACTAGCAAACACCTTGACAGATAAGTTAGTCCGTACACGAGAAGAGGATCAGCGGAGGAACCTAACCCAGAAGCTTACCGAAGAATTCAATTCTGGAAATTCTAACCGTGGGAAAAATGTAGGTTCTACCTCTGCACCCTACTGCAAGTATTGCAAAAGGAATCATTCTTGAAGATGCTCCATATACTGTAACTTCTGTAAAATATTTGGACACAAGGATGAAGATTGCAGGAAGAAACCTAACAACAGGATATGCTACAACTGTGGAGAACAAGGTCATATCAAGCCGAACTGTCCAAAACTAGCTCCAGCCATGAACACCAAGAATACTAAAAATGCTAGAGCATTTGTTCTAACTGCAGAAGAAGCAAAGATGATCCCGGATGTGATCGCCGGTACGTTTTTAGTTAATGATGTTTTGCTAAAGTATTATTTGACTCTGGTACAAACCAAAGTTTTATTAATACTTCATTTTGCAAACTTCTTAATCAACTATTAACTAAACTCCCACAAGAATGTCTAGTAGAGACAGCAAATGGGGAAACCATTAAGATTTCTGAAATCTTACAGAGAGCAAGAATAGAAATTCTAAATCAGAAATTTATTGCAAACCTTTATCCAATGAATCTGGCAGGATGTGATGTCGTGTTAGGAATGGATTGGTTAATAGCCAATAAAGCCAGTATTTTATGTGATCAAAAGTCAATCCAAGTAAATTCACCAAAAGGTTAACCTATCACAATTAAAGGAAACAAGCCCTCTAGATCCATAAAATTCATCTCTGTGATGAAAACAGCAAGTTATATAAGAAAAGGATCATTAGTGTATTTGATTTCCATAATCATTAACACTAAAGGAAAAGAATTAAAGGATATTCCAGCAGTATCCCAGTTTTCAGATGTATTTCCAGAAGAATTACCAGGACAACCTCTAGACAGAGAAGTTGAATTCAGAATCCATTTGATACCAGGAACAACACCAATTGCCAAAGCACCTTACCGTTTGGCACCTGCAGAAATGCAAGAATTAAAGAAACAGTTAGATGAATTATTGGAGAAAAGATTCATTCAGCCAAGCTCATCGCCATGGGGAGCACCGATTTTATTCGTTAAAAAGAAGGACGGATCAATGCGTATATGCATTGACTACCGTGAATTGAACAAAGTCACGATTAAGAATCGGTATCCGTTACCAAGAATCGATGATCTGTTCGACCAGTTGCAAGGAGCATGATTTTTCTCTAAAATCGATTTAAGATCAGGATATCATCAATTAAAAGTACAGGAAGAGGACATTCCTAAGACCGCTTTCAGAACAACGTATGGCCATTATGAATTTACTGTCATGCCATTTGGTTTAACCAATGCCCCAGCTACATTTATGGACATGATGAACCGAATATGTAAGCCATATTTGGATAAATTCTTAATTGTCTTTATAGATGATATTCTTATTTATTCTAAAAGCAAAGAGGAACATGCAAAGCATCTGCAGTCACTTCTAAGTTTATTAAGAAAAGAAAAGCTTTATGCTAAGTTTTCGAAATGTGAATTTTGGTTAGAACAGGTACAATTTCTTGGACATCTAGTTAATCATGAAGGAATACATGTAGATCCCACCAAGATCGAGGCGATTACCAAATGGAAAACCCCTGAGTCACTAACCGAGGTTAGAAGTTTCTTAGGATTAGCCGATTATTATAGAAGATTTATTTGAGATTTTTCTAGAATAGTCATTCCCTTAACTAAGCTAACCTGTAAATCCGTTAAATTTGAATGGGGACCAAAACAAGAAGAATCCTTTAGAATCCTTAAGCAAATATTAACCCATGCACCCATACTAGCGTTACCAGAAGGATCTGAAGACTTTGTAGTCTATTGTAACGCTTCCAAGTTAGGTTATGGATGTGTATTAATGCAACGTCAAAAAGTGATAGCTTACGCCTCTAGACAACTTAAGAATCATGAAGAGAATTATTCAACCCATGATCTAGAATTAGGAGCCATAATTTTTGCCCTTAAAATTTGGAGACATTACCTTTACGGTAGTAAGTTTACCATTTTCACCGACCATAAATGTTTAAGGTATGTCTTCGGACAAAAGGAGTTGAATATGAGACAAAGATGTTGGATGGAGATACTTAGTGATTATGATTGTAATATCCAGTACCATGCACGAAAGGCAAACGTAGTAGCTGATGCTTTAAGTTGAAAGTATCACGAAAAGCCAAAAAGAGTACGTTCACTCAACCTAAATCTGCAAGTAGATTTAAATGAACAAATTAGGAAAGCACAAGAATCAGTAATCAAGGATGATACTGAAAAATTGAAAGGAATGATTAAAGAACTAGAACAAGGAACAGATGGAATTTGGAGATTCCATAAGAAAAGAATGTGGATACCTAAATTAGGAAACCTACGCCACCGTATATTAGAAGAAGCCCATAAGTCTAAGTATACGATGCATCCTGGAAGTGATAAGATGTATCAGGATTTAAGAAAGAATTTTTGGTGGATAGGAATGAAAAAGGATATAGCAACATATGTTGCAAAGTGTTTAACCTGTTCACAAGTTAAAGCTAAACATCAAAAACCCTCAAGTTTATTGCAGCAATTAGAAATGCCTGTATAGAAATGCGAATTGATAACAATAGATTTTGTTACTAAATTACCCAAAACAAGAAAATGTAATAATACAATCTGGGTGATTGTAGATAGATTAACCAAATCAGCTCATTTCCTACCAATGAAAGAAACTTTCAGTATGGAACAATTAGCTAAATTATATGTAAATGAAATAGTTTCATTACATGGAATTCCTCTATCAATTGTTTCTGATAGAGATAGTCGTTTTACCTCTCATTTTTGGACAAGTTTCCAAAAAGAAATGGGTACTAAGTTGAATCTAAGCACCGCTTATCATCCTCAAACGGACGGACAAAGTGAAAGAACAATTCAGACAATGGAGGACATGCTTAGAGCTTGTGTAACTAATTTCGAAGGTAATTGGGACGATCATTTACCATTGATAGAATTTTCTTATAATAACAGTTATCACAAAAGTATCAATGCTGCACCATTCGAAGCACTTTATGCACGAAAGTGCCGAACGCCAGTCTGTTGGGCATAAATCAGAGAAAAGCAACTATCTGGACCTGAGATAGTACAAGAAACAACAGACAAGATCATTCAAGTCAAGGAACGACTGAAAGCAGCACGTGATCGATAAAAGAGTTATGCTGATAACAGACGAAAGCCATTGGAATTTCAGGTAGGAGATAAAGTGTTATTAAAAGCCTCTCCTTGGAAAGGAGTGGTAAGATTTATCAAAAGGGGAAAGCTAAGCCCCAGGTATGTTGGACCTTTTGAGATTATTAGAAGAATAGGACCTGTAGCCTATCAGCTACAACTGCTAGAGGAAATGGCAGGAATACATGATGTATTTCATGTATCTAATCTCAAAAAGTGCCTAGCTGATGAATCACTCGTAGTGCCTCTTATGGATATAGAGGTAAATGAGCAGTTAAAATTTGTAGAAAGGCCTCTACAGATTGAAGAGTGGAAAGTCAAGAATCTCAAGCACAAGAGATTGGTTCTGGTCAAAGTAAAATGGGACTCCTAAAGAGGACCAGAATACACATGGGAGCTTGAATCAGAAATGCAAAGGAAATATCCACACCTGTTCCAGTAGATCTCGAGGACGAGCTCTAAAACAAGGTGGGGATGATATAACAACTCTCCAAAATATTCTGACACCCCTAAATATATTTTAAAATATCCCTATATGTCATAAAATACACCCCGTATGCGAAAACGGGCCCCGATAACCTTTATTTTTCATTTAAATGAAATAAAAACGAATTATTATGGTCTCTCGCGGGGCCCGTAAGCCAACCCCTTAACCTACGCGGGCCGCGAGTGAGTGACTGGTGGCATGACCCCAGGCCACCACGTGGCTGGACACACGGACAACCTATACTCGTGACCGAACGAAGCTAAACCCTAGGAGACCTATGTCGCGGGCCGCGAAGGCCCAGCCTTCTTTCTACGTGGGCCACGAGAGAAGGCGAAGAGTCGCCTATAAATGGAGGCTCTCAGCCTTCAGTTTCCAATCGTTCAAAATCTCTTTCTTTCTCAAATTTTCTGCATAGTAGGCATAATCACCGGGTATAATATCCCCCTAATTAACAAAATTATGCCCCGTTGTAAGTATTATAACCCCGGTTACATATTAGATACGCTGCCCGATTTATCCAGTGTTCCGTAACGGCTGTCGTGGTTCTGCCCGACGTAGTCGTTGTAATACCGTCTCGGGGAGGGTATTGCTAATGTAAATATTGGGTTATTATACTAACGCGTGTGCATTTGTGTAAATTATAGATAATCACCAGGAAACCTTTAAAGAAAACCTAAGACAACAATGTGAGTAATCTCCTTTTTGCAAATTGTTTTTACAAAACCTTTATTTATTTTAAATTATAATTAGCAGTGATTGAGTCTTTGTAGTTCTTCAATTACTGCCGGTATGTTGGGGTTTTGCATAAAAAATGTGGAACACGTTACCATTGGACAAAGAGTTAGCCAGTGTGTAATATGACCCACCAGTCAGGATTGACAATACTGAATGAGTAATTGTGTAGAAATAAACATTGTAATAGCTCTCAATACTGTGAAAAGATAAAACTCTTCTTGGTTAAACTAGGATTCACTCACCAGTATTTCCCACTGACAAAATGTTTTTAAACGCGTTTCAGGTACCAAAATGTGAGAGCCAACTAGAAGCCAGCTGGACAGCACTGAAGGCTTGGAAAAGTGGATATAAAAGTTACCTAAATAAAAGAAGATGTTTTATTTAAATAAAATGGGGTTTATCACTGTAAAATAGTTTGTAATGAAAATTGGGTTTTATCCCAATATATTTTTATAAAGTGTGGTATTTACTCTGATAAAATATTTCCCAACTACGGTCCTGATGTAATTTCCGCTGCCAAAATGGTAAATACCGAAACCACCAAAACCAGTCTCACGGCCGCCCGTTCCCGGGACAGATAGGGGACAGGGGTTGCGACAAGAACAGTCCCCATCGTGATGTCGTCGTCGAGCTCCGGTGGCGTCTTCGAGTTCTCAGGTACGTCTCCGGTGGGTTGCTTATTGAAACAGAAGAGGGTGAGAGGGTGTCGAGATGTGTGGTTATGAAATTCTTTCCGAAAACCGTGTTTCTGTTTCTTGTCTCCGAGAGGTATTTATAGCCGTAATGAAGATATAACGAGATAGTATCTAGTCCAGAACATCCAGGTTCATGATTTGGCACAATAATGGAAAACGCGTATACGAGTATAAGTTCCGAATAATCAGCAATGGTAAAGTACTAAAGTTGGAAGGTGAAGTTGGATTCATGATTTTTTGTAAGAATGGAAAGATGAACAACAAGTTGGTCTATGTTTGGCGGCAAAAGAAGGAATCAAACCTTCCATGTTTGAGAAGCTCCTGTGTTTTTTTTTTTTTTTTTGGGTTTGGTATAGTAAAGTGTAGAGATGGAGAAGAAGATAGAGAATTTTGGAAGGGGAGACAAAGATGAGCGGCTGGTTAAAAGTGAGGAGATTAGGGTTAGTATTAAAGAGTGTAATTAATAAATAGAGTAAACTTCCGTTTTGCTCCCTGTGGTTTGGTCACTTTAACGGTTTTGCCCCAAACCTTTTAAAATAGCCATTTTACTCCCTGATCTTTGAAGGCCTTCATGATTTTGCTCACCGCCCCTTAACGTCATCCATTTAAGCAGTTAAAGCATGTCATGTGCAAAACACCTGAGGGGCAATTATGTCTTTTCGCAACCCTAATTAATGAGTCACATTTAAAACCCTAACAACCCAGTATCTGCTTCCCCATTTCATCTTCTTCCCCATCACATTCAAAGCCCTAACATACCAACACCTTGTAATCTCATGGATGTTTGGGCTCGATTCCAGGTTACCCGATCAGCAAAGATTCGAACTAGCCGACGACATATTAGGCGACGACAATGACAGGATTTCATTCTTAGGTTAGATCTGTTGAATATGGTGGTTGATTCGGTCACCCCTTTTGTCGGAGAGGTTTGAGGGAGGCATTCAGTGGTGTTGACAGGAGTGGTTGGCTCGCCGAAGATATATACATGAGGCTATTGGGGAGGTGTTGTATTGGAGGTCAGGTTTTGTGCCTTCATGTTTGTAAAATTTTATTCTTGTACTTACAGCTTTAATAATTTTGGTAAGTATTTTAACTACAAGATTTGTTTATGAAATTTCTATTTGAGAGTTAAAGCTTGATATTGTTCATGCTGTTGTAGATATGCTTGATACCTAAAGGGTCATGGGTTTTTCTTTATTTTGTGGAGTTCATTATACTACTGCTGATTATTGAAGATTGATATTGTTCAAGAAGGTGACGGTGGTGTGGGGTTGCCAGTGGTGGTGTGGGTGGGTGTTGGTATGATAGGTGCTAAATGAGATTACAGGAGAGAGAGACTGAGAGAGAGGGAGAGATTAATTAAATCTGTTTTAATTGTATAATATAGGGCGTTGAATGTGATGGGGAAGAAGATGAAATGGGGAAGCAGATAATGGGTTATTAGGTTTTTTAAATGTGACTCATTAATTAGGGTTGGGAAAAGACATAATTGCCCCTCAAGTGTTTTGCACGTGACATGCTTTAACTGCTTAAATGGATGACGTTAAGGGGCAGGGAGCAAAATTATGAAGGCCTTCAAAGATCAGGGAGTAAAATGGCTATTTTGAAAGGTTTGGGGCAAAACCGTTAAAGTGACCAAACCACAGGGAGTAAAACGGAAGTTTACTCTAATAAATATTAGTTGGAAGGTAAAGCAATAATAAATAAAAAAAAGGTCCAATGGCTGCATATTAAGACTTGGGGCGGCAAGTCTTCCCCCATGTTTTAAAAATCTCTCATGTTTTCTATTAAGTCCCAAAAGTTTCCTAATGACATATGATATTTAATGTTCAAAGTATAATTCAGAATAAAAATGGCCCAAAGTGGGTTGTGGAGGTCTCTTGGGCGCTCCATAAGCTGACCGAATCAGCTGGCCCATTCCTTTTTTTCTTTTGGCCACTAGGTGTTGGATAATTAACATATGTTAGGTTATATTAATATTTGATCCATTAATTTATTAAACATGCATATCTATTAATATTTCAAGATGTTAATAAGTGGAGTCAAAATGAAACAGTGGAAATCATGTTTGGCCGCAAGGCCTTAGATCTTTTTTTTTTATACACTATGGCCCCTAATGTTTCATGTTAGCATAATATAAGGCATTTAGTGTAATAATAACATATAATTAGGTAACCATTATGTAAGTAACTAGTAGATGCCCCGCCCGCATTGCGGGGCGATGGCCGAATAATTCTCAATCAATTAAAAAAAAGACTACTATAATTTTGCAATGAAAAAAACGATGATAAGACCGTCAGGACTAATGAGCCAGTGTTAGGCAGCTAGAGTTATGCGCCGCCCACGTTGCGGGGCGCTAAACCGAGTATTTCTTAGCTTAATAACATGTACGCCTTTATGTCGGTTAGTTATACATGCTACATATAACACGATATAAAAAAAGATACATCAAGTTAACCAATTAAAGAAAAACAGTACCATAGTTATGATAAAAAAAATAACTAAAACGATGACAAGCGTGTAATTTAGAGTTGGGGGCAAAACAATAACTTGTGAGTACCAATTAGCGAGTGCTAGACAGCAATTTGGCATGGATAAAAACAAAATTAAGTCAACAAAGTAAAGTAAAATAAAACACTACCATGGTTTTGCCAAAGAAAAAAAAAATGATGGCAAGATTGCAATTTTTAGCGGAGGTAAAGTCGTAATTTTAAAATGGACGCAAAATAATATTTTGATGTAACACCTCGAAAAATAACGTCCAATGAAGTATTGACACGTGTAATAAACCTTAATGAAGTCAAACGTTGAATTTAAGGGACTAATTTTTCGAAAAATCGAAAACTTTGATTATGAAAGAACTGGAAGTATTATCATACCTAAAATAAGTTTCTAAATAACCTTTTATGGTTTTATATTCACAAATGAGCCACTTGTTAATCAAGTGTAGCCGTTTATGTAATTAATTGAAAGTTTGCGCAGAAAAGGGTTAAAAACGTCAACATGTTAATTCTTACCTCTGAGTGACCTTTTAAAAAACCGAGAGCCTCATGATATTTGATTATACTCTCGGGATTGCCAATCATTGGCCACCCAAGGCTTTTATGCCCAAAAGTGAAGTTACGCGCAACTTTGCAAGTATAAGGGACTAAAAGTGTCAATATGTTTAATTATACCTCTGAATGACCTTTTATCGAGCCCTAAGCATTATGATGTTTAATAATACTTTCAAGAATGCCTAATATGAATTAGATGAGGCTTCAATGCTATTAAATGATGAGTTGCGCAAGTTTGCGCATTAGAAGGACCTAAAGCGTCAAACTGCTAAAGTATACCGATTCGTATGTTATCGGACCTTCCGGAATATGACCATGAGATAAACATACCATAATTATCCCTAATATAGCTTAGATATAGGCTTAGAGGTGTTTGGTGCGCAAAAATAAGCTTTTAAGTCATGCAGGGACTAAAGTGTCAAAAAGCGTACAAGTTTGCGTTTACGCGCATATCTTACATTCTGAATATCCCCGGACACCCAAAAATTTATGTAAGCACTAAAATATGTTATTTTAGTGTTTAGCTTGATAAAATTCCATTCGTAGCGTCATTTGGTTCGTTTTTCGCCTCCGTCCGTGTTTCGTCGTAATTAACCGAACAACGTGACCGTACGACCAAACGAACCGACATCCGGCATATTTTTGAGCATGTTTCATGTTCCCCATACTTAGGCATCATTGTAGAGCCTTAAAAATGGTTTAACGGGCCTTGGATGTGTCGGAAATGGCAATTGGAAGTGCAGGGGCTAAATCTGTCAAAAAGTGAAAGTTCTGATTGCTGACCAGGTCCTTACGGACCGTAAGACCTGGACCTTACGGTCCGTAAGCAGTGCCCAGATGCAGCAACTCGGAAATGTTGTCTGTTCAGCCCTTCAAACGACATGTGCCCTTTTTCACTTCCATGCGCGTCCCCTACTAATTTTAGGACTTAGGGACATTTGTTAATGATCAGGGATCACTCTTAGACTTAGTTGTCATCATCAAAATGGATCAAGAACACTATAAATAACCCCATTGTTGCAAGACTTGATCACTCATTCCTTCCTTCGTCTCCTGATCATTTCTAGAACTCAAGACCTCCTTCTAAGCTTCCCTAATAGTGCATAGGACCTTGGTAAGTCTACTTAACCTTCCCTAATCATGTTTTGCTTAGTTATTAGCTTAAAAGTCAAACCGTCGTAATTAACGGTTGACTTAGCGATTAATCATTAATGGTCCAGTGATTAGTCGAATTGAAGGTAGTTATAAGTTGGTAATTATGTGGGCAATAAACCCTTAAAAGGGCACCCTCTGATTCCCGTTCTAACTAGATCAAATGTCGGGTCAAAGTTGTTTATAAAAAAGTCAACAGGATCCTAATTTGCGATTTAAAACATAATTAACAATGTAGAAGCTTTGCAACCTGTTTTATTACTCTTATAACTTAGTAATTAATATAAGAACTGATCTAAGCTTGTTTGATCCGACAATTTTCTGTTTAGACCCGGTTCGGAACCGAAAGTCGCAAAACTTTGACTTTTGCTTTGACTTCAGTTCTGACCCGAATTAGATAGGTTTAGAAATGCCTTAGGGCTTCCTTAGGACCAGGTTACATGTTGGTATAACCCTCTGTGCTTGGTTCATTGATTGCCCCCTTTCGTTTACGCGTTTCCGTTAATTGCATAATGTTGACCAATATGCCCTTTTGACCATAAAACAAGAATTTTGGAAATGTGAAAGGACAAGAATATTTATTACTGATTTATAAGGTTGTCCCTAAATTTCCACATCAGTTGGAGGTCTAGATTAGGAGTTTGGGTTTAAAACCATTTTGTCATATAAGACCTATTACCAACTGATATGACCTAATAAAATAAGTTATTTTACTGATGTATTCGGACCCGAATCTCAGAATTTTAATTAACCTCCTTTATAATCTTTAAAATGACCAAAATACCCCTACGGGGCTTATTTTGAGATTAAACTCGTTTTGGGCATAATAGAAGATATCCTACTGATATCACAACATATAAAAGGCATATTAACTTAGGAAACCTGTATATGACTCTTTTGGTTACCCGTTACGCTTCTTGCGCGTTCGGTTCGGTTTATGTAACTAGTTTGCTTAAATTAGCCGAAACGGGTCAAACCTTATCGTTTTTACCTCAAAATCCAGAATGTGTTTGGTTTGCCAATATTATACAAGTCACCAAACTTGTCGGGTCTAAATCACATTCTATTCCGCTCTTCGCTTAATCATGCGTTTTGAACCGTAAACCTTTCCTTAAAACTAACCGGTCTAAGTTACGACATAAATAAGACCCGTTAGGAATCTAATAGGTTAATAAAACCTTCGTTCCAGATTGAGAGCCCCAGTAGAAGTACTTGTGCTTGCTGATTAGAATATACGGCTGAGTATAAATTACATTTGCTAGCTCAGGTAAATACTTTTAACTTATTTTCCCTTATACGGGCTTGGGATACGGTATTATAAAAATACCGCTTGGTCGGGTGTAGAAACCTTTTAATCGGAGATGATTAAATTGCATAATCCCGTTTTAATATGTATTGATTGATAACAAATAACAAATAACATTGGGGGTTAATGACCGTGTCCTGGATATCCTTGGCTCATTTAAAAAGTGAATGGCCATAACTTAAGCACAGGGTGTAGGCATAACACCTCCTGTTGCGTATGTAAAAGATATACTCAATCGTAAGGATGTCTTCTTGTGATGTTATATTTATGGTGTGTCGATTAATCTTGACCGGCTTGTATTGTAGAATCACCGGCCCTAAATGTTGGACAAACATGTAAATCGGATACAAGATTTTTATTAATAAGATTGTCCCAAGTTATAAAAGATATTTTGTGCCTCGTGCATTCAAATCAATTTTCAAACTCTTTTTCAAAATGAGTCAGTTAATTGTATTTACCAGTGTAAACTAACGTATTTTCCAAAAAGGTTAAGTGACAGGTACTGAACGTAATTGACTGGAAGCTCAGGGCGTTAATAAGGAATCTTGCAAGTTCTAGATGCCTGAAGTCTGTTGAACAGTTTTTCTTTTATTTGATCCGCCTGTGGATCCTTTACTTTCCGTTGTAATACTTTGATATTACTTTACATTCGGATTGTAATACATTTATCTTTTGCTTCCGCTGTGCATTTACATATTGTGTTGTTTGACTATGATGATATCAACTACGTCACGATACTCCCCACCGGGCCCACCGGTAATACGTGGAAATATCGGGGTGTGACAGGTTGGTATCAGAGCCAACACTGAGTGAATTAAATGCTAGCCTTTTGTGTTTAATCTCAGTTACACAGTTGCACATTCTTGAGTCTAGACAAGAACATAGGACAAATCCTAATTCGTTTTATTTTGTCCTTACTTGGTTCCTTTGTTATTTTTCTTATTGGCCCTCGCATGGGCAAGTCATTTTCTGTAGAAGTCCCATTTAGGGCAACCATATACTTGTTTAAATTTTAATGGAACGATTATAATTAAAATATCATTCCTATATTATAAGATCTACCATTATAATAAAATGGCAAAATCTAAAAAGGACAAGACCTTGCCACGTGTTATTTTGAGACAGGGCCAAGACGGTAGTTCCACAATTAGATTCAGATCCTTGTTAACATTTCAAGTTAGGATTGTTTTGCGTTAAATATTAAAAGAATCTTAAAGGTAAAACCTAGCCTAAATGTCATTGTAGACATGGCCAAGACGGTAAAACTTATCTAAAAGATTCCAATCCCTGTTAACATCTGTAAGTATGTTAACATTTTTGGTAAACTGTGAATCGTTAAAGTCACACAGGCCATCTTTAAAAAGGGGGTTAATCTAAATTCCCTTATTTGAAATAATCATCCCTTAGTGATGAAGTGCCTACGGGCCAAACTTGTTGTCCGATAAGACAACGACTGTGGTGGTCTCTGACCCCCGTCTAAAAATGTTGGACTACGTCCAAGCATAATAGTTTGTATGATCAATGCGATCCTGACTAATATCATCAAATGAAGATGATCATATTATAAACATCCATAAGTGATGAAATGCCTACGGGCCATACTTATTTTCCTAAGGGACAAAAGACAGTTGATGTCTTTGACTCTCTGTCAAGAAAAGGTAATGAAATATGTTCAAACCTTAATGCCTTGATTCTCTGAAATCATGGCTTATATCATCCTATAAGATGATCATATTATAAACATCCCTTAGAAGGGAAGTGCCTACGGGCTATGGTTAATGTCCTCTGAGACTAAAGACAGTGGTAGCCCACAACTCCCTGTCAAGAAAAGGTAATGAACTTTGATTCAAACCTTAATGCCTCTATTCTCTGAAATCATGGCTTATAAATTAAACTTGTCTACGCGACTAGGCCATTTGTGCTATTATTAACTTGTAAATTAGGATTTATGATGAAAATCCTGAATAAAATAAATATCATTCCTTTCCTGCCTATATTCATATTAAAAGAGAATCTTAAAAAGGTATAACCTAGCTTGAATGTCATTAAAGACCTGGCTACGATGGTAGAACCTATTTAAAAGATTCCAATCCTTTTTAACATTTAAAAACATGTTAACACTTCAGACAATAGGTGATGCGATAAAATCACACTTGTCATCCTTATATTAAGAATTTTCCAAACCCCTTATTTTTAGCGTAAATGATCAAGAGGAATCATGGCTAATAAACGTCGAACATGATGAACACATCAAAACATCCATTGGGATGTATACCTACGGGCAAAGATGTATATATGAAAAGATAGTTTTATTTCATCACTTCCTGTCAAGACAATGGATTATGAAATTTACCGATCCAAAGGAATAATTGATTATGTTTTAAAATTTCCCTATTGACAAGGCCTCTGTGCCATCAAAAAGTCCTTGGGACAAACCCTTATGCTATATAAAATGTCAGTACGACATTGACTGTCGTGACTTATGTCCCCTGTCTAATAAATATGAAGGATATATTCCGTTTGAACGCCAAAGATGGTTTATTTAAAAACCTAGGCAAAACATAATCAAATAAATCAAATGCTATCTACTGGCCTATATGGTTTATTTACACCATGGCTAATTAATCATCAAATTCGACAATTCACTATATACTTAAACAAATTATTACTACTTGGATTAGTAGCCTTCAAAGCTTCACCACGGCTGACTCCTCTGAAGCTCACAATCATCCGGTTAATCAGAATGATGTCCATTGACTAGCCTTTGTGGCAAAATAAATTAACTTCCAAAGAGATGACGGTTGTGGTCTTTGACTCTCTGTCCAAAGGTGAAGAACTATGTTCGAACCTTAAGATCTCTAATCCGATAAAATTGCGGTTTATATATTAATGCCTTAAGTGCCATATCTTATATGTCCTTTGTGACAAGGCCTTCGTGCATATCACTATTAATGTCCTTCGTGACAAGCCTTCCAACCATCTAAATATTTTCGTTATGACAAGGACAGTTGTAACATTTTGATCCCCTGTCAAAAAGATGATGGATTAGGTCCAACCCTTAAATGCCATTGATGGTCTTTTGTGGCCTAGGCTAAGTGATATTGATATATTTTTAAAATAACGTTCATTAAGAATGTTAGTGTCATATTTGGCCTGTATAGTTAAATGAAACCATGGTTAGTATATGTTAAGGCCATCAGGATGATGAATAGCAGTTGTTGGATTGCAACTAAGTAAATGATTCATCTGGTAATAGGAACCATTTCTTCTGTTCCTGTCAGAAATCTTCAGTCATAAAATTCTAATGTACTCTCTCTCCAGATAAATGCATTCAAATGAAATTGATATCTCTTTGATCTCCATCGATTACGAATACCAGATGGTATGACAAAAGCGCCATATGAGGATTGGTGTATCTTAATATGTTCCATAGATTACTTCCATGCTTGATCAGTATGGAGGTTTAATGCATGGAACCACAAGGATATTCCAATGGTCATACGGTATTAAAGTCAACTAATGGTATTCAAAGATGATATCCAGAATGGAATTGTCTAACTAAGTGTCTCTGATTAAGAAATCCGTGGACTCGTAACATAAATGTGTCAATCATTTGACACCAGCAAGGATGGATGAACTGGAGCCTGAGATTTGGAAAATCTCTGTAACCTCCTTGTATCTTGATTATCTTCTCCTAAGACTACCCTGTTACCTCCCGAGAGATAAGTAGAGTTAAGATTAACATCCCGCTTAGGGTTGGAGTGTTGTAAGAACTCCGTGTTGATCATGGAATAATCGAAACTCTGATTAAGTAAACTTTAAGATAAGAGATTCATATAGCCTAACTCGATATTCTGAGAGTTTGATAAGAAAGACGGTTCATTTTGCTTATGCATTCATTACCGCAACCCTATTTTAACAACGATTAAGAATCACCATCAACTACCCAGGATCGTTGAGTTATTCAACTAGCTATAAGGATTAACTACTCCTTAGGATTAGTTTTAAGCAATGGTTGGGATAACCATCCCACCTTAAGATAAGCTTTTCTATAATAATTGATATGTAAGTATTAAGGCTGCTCCTTTGGAGACCTTCTATAGATGGAATGTTAAACATCTATTGTTAGATAGAGAATTGGTAAGTCCAATTATCAGGATCTGAAAGTTACCTAGGAAACAACAAATAAGATCATACAAATCCATAATCGATTGTAAGTTGCCAGTATACGGCAGGAAATCAAGGATTTATGAAAATAGCAACCCTCCTAAGTTTTGGTTAAAAGATAAGGTTCAACAAAAGATAACACCCTAGAAGGGTGTGCCGAGTTGCAATTTTCAGGTTAGTTAAGCTCAGAATATATAAAGTCATTCGAAGGATTCGAATGTATCAAGACTAAATGGCTTACGAGTTAAGACCTAATTTAGGAGCTTGGTGGAACGCGCAATGTGACCCACACTAATGATTTAGCGACGTGTCACCAATAAGTCGAAAAGCACTATTACATAATGATATGAAGATCTATGATAGTATGAGCAACCTATGTCGATTGAGAATCGACAGGTTAAGGAGCTCCAAAAGAAAGTATGCACCTATTGTATAGGTCAACGGGATACCCTTGGAGGCCCAATTATACTATAGAAGTTAAATCCATGATACGACAGAAAGTACTTCCTTTACTTTAAGCAAATCTCGAGGTCGATATTTCTTTTAAGGGGGTGAGGATGTAACACCTCGAAAAATCACGTCCAATGAAGTATTGACACGTGTAATAAACCCTAATGAAGTCAAACGTTGAATTTAAGGGACTAATTTTTCGAAAAATCGAAAACTTTGATTATGAAAGAACTGGAAGTATTATCATACCTAAAATAAGTTTCTAAATAACCTTTTATGGTTTTATATTCACAAATGAGCCACTTGTTAATCAAGTGTAGCCGTTTATGTAATTAATTGAAAGTTTGCGCAGGAAAGGGTTAAAAACGTCAACATGTTAATTCTTACCTCTGAGAGACCTTTTAACAAACCGAGAGCCTCATGATATTTTATTATACTCTCGGGATTGCCAATCATTGGCCACCCAAGGCTTTTATGCCCAAAAGTGAAGTTACGCGCAACTTTGCAAGTATAAGGGACTAAAAGTGTCAATATGTTTAATTATACATCTGAATGACCTTTTATCGAGCCCTAAGCATTATTATGTTTAATAATACTTTCAATAATGCCTAATATGAATTAGATGAGGCTTCAATGCTATTAAATGATGAGTTGCGCAAGTTTGCGCATTAGAAGGACCTAAAGCGTCAAACTGCTAAAGTATACCGATTCGTATGTTATCGGACCTTCCGGAATATGACCATGAGATAAACATACCATAATTATCCCTAATATAGCTTAGATATAGGCTTAGAGGTGTTTGGTGCGCAAAAATAAGCTTTTAAGTCATGCAGGGACTAAAAGTGTCAAAAAGCGCACACGTTTGCGTTTACGCGCATATCTTACATTCTGAATATCCCCGGACACCCAAAAATTTATGTAAGCACTAAAATATGTTATTTTAGTGTTTGGCTTGATAAAATTCCATTCGTCGCGTCATTTGGTTCGTTTTTCGCGTCCGTCCGTGTTTCGTAGTAATTAACCGAACAACGTGACCGTACGACCAAACGAACCGACATCCGGCATATTTTTGAGCATGTTTCATGTTCCCCATACTTAGGCATCATTGTAGAGCCTTAAAAATGGTTTAATGGGCTTGGATGTGTCGGAAATGGCAATTGGAAGTGCAGGGGCTAAATCTGTCAAAAAGTGAGAGTTCTGATTGCTGACCAGGTCCTTACGGACCGTAAGACCTAGACCTTACGGTCCGTAAGCAGTGCCCAGATGCAGCAACTCAGAAATGTTGTCTGTTCAGCCCTTCAAACGACATGTATTGCCCTTTTTCACTTCCATGCGCGTCCCCTACTAATTTTAGGACTTAGGGACATGTGTTAATGATCAGGGATCACTCTTAGACTTAGTTGTCATCATCAAAATGGACCAAGAACACTATAAATAGCCCCATTGTTGCAAGACTTGATCACTCATTCCTTCCTTCATCTCCTGATCATTTCTGGAACTCAAGACCTCCTTCTAAGCTTCCCTAATAGTGCATAGGACCTTGGTAAGTCTACTTAACCTTCCCTAATCATGTTTTGCTTAGTTATTAGCTTAAAAGTCAAACCGTCGTAATTAACGGTTGACTTAACGATTAATCATTAATGGTCCAGTGATTAGTCGAATTGAAGGTAGTTATAAGTTGGTAATTATGTGGGCAATAAACCCTTAAAAGGGCACCCTCTGATTCCCGTTCTAACTAGATCAAATGTTGGGTCAAAGTTGTTTATAAAAAAGTCAACAGGATCCTAATTTGCGATTTAAAACATAATTAACAATGTAGAAGCTTTGCAACCTGTTTTATTACTCTTATAACTTAGTAATTAATATAAGAACTGATCTAAGCTTGTTTGATCTGACAATTTTCTGTTTAGACCCGGTTCGGAACCGAAAGTCGCAAAACTTTGACTTTTGCTTTGACTTCAGTTCTGACCCGAATTAGATAGGTTTAGAAATGCCTTAGGGCTTCCTTAGGACCAGGTTACATGTTGGTATAACCCTCTGTGCTTGGTTCGTTGATTGCCCCCTTTCGTTTACGCGTTTCCGTTAATTGCCTAATGTTGACCAATATACCCTTTTGACCATAAAACGAGAATTTTGGAAATGTGAAAGGACAATAATCTTTATTACTGATTTATAAGGTTGTCCCTAAATTTTCACATCAGTTGGAGGTCTAGATTAGGATTTATGCTCATTAGCGTAATTATAACGCCTTTTAGTAATTAAACGGCGCAATTAGCATAATTATAACGCCTTTTAGTAATTAAACGGCGCAATTAGCATAAAGCCTATCTAAACCCAATTTTTGACACCAAACCTTTTACCCACTGATGTAATATAATATTTTGGGATTTTTAAAGATTTTTAATTATTTTTAACCTGCTCATAACCTAAGGTTATGGCATTAATTCGGTAAATACCGATGATACCCTTTTTGTGTACCAAATGAGATTTACATAGTATTTTGACATCAATCCAATTGCTACTGATTTTATATAATAAATAAAGTATTTTGAACTTTATAACTTGATCAGAAAACTCAGATTTCATATATAACCCAGAAATCGCTTAAAATGGCTTTTTAAGCGTATTAAACGCATAGTTTGGGTTTAAAACCATTTTGTCATATAAGACCTATCACCAACTGATATGACCTAATAAAATAAGTTATTTTACTGATGTATTCGGACCCGAATCTCAGAATTTTAATTAACCTCTTTTATAATCTTTAAAATGACCAAAATACCCCTACGGGGCTTATTTTGAGATTAAACTCGTTTTGGGCATAATAGAAGATATCCTACTGATGTCACAACATATAAAAGGCATATTAACTTAGGAAACCTGTATATGACTCTTTTGGTTACCCGTTACGCTTCTTGCGCTTTCGGTTCGGTTTATGTAACTAGTTTGCTTAAATTAGCCGAAACGGGTCAAACCTTATCGTTTTTACCTCAAAATCCAGAATGTGTTTGGTTTGCCCATATTATACAAGTCACCAAACTTGTCGGGTCTAAATCACATTCTATTCCGGTCTTCGCTTAATCATGCGTTTTGAACCGTAAACTTTTCCTTAAAACTAACCGGTCTAAGTTACGACTTAAATAAGACCCGTTAGGAATCTAATAGGTTAATAAAACCTTCGTTCCAGATTAAGAGCCCCAGTAGAAGTACTTGTGCTTGCTGATTAGAATATGCGGCTGAGTATAAATTGCATTTGCTAGCTCAGGTAAATACTTTTAACTTATTTTCCCTTATACGGGCTTGGGATACGGTATTATAAATATACCGCTTGGTCGGGTGTAGAAACCTTTTAATCGGAGATGATTAAATTGCATAATCCCGTTTTAATCTGTATTGATTGATAACAAATAACATTGGGGGTTAATGACCGTGTCCTGGATATCCTTGGCTCATTTAAAAAGTGAATGGCCATAACTTAAGCACAAGGTGTAGGCATAACACCTCCTGTTGCGTATGTAAAAGATATACTCACTCGTAAGGATGTCTTCTTGTGATGTTATATTTATGGTGTGTCGATTAATCTTGACCGGCTTGTATTGTAGAATCACCGGCCCTAAATGTTGGACAAACATGTAAATCGGATACAAGATTTTTATTAATAAGATTGTCCCAAGTTATAAAAGATATTTTGTGCCTCGTGCATTCAAATCAATTTTCAAACTCTTTTCCAAAATGAGTCAGTTAATTGTATTTACCAGTGTAAACTGACGTATTTTCCAAAAAGGTTAAGTGACAGGTACTGAACGTAATTGGCTGGAAGCTTAGGGCGTTAATAAGGAATCTTGCAAGTTCTAGATGCCTGAAGTCTGTTGAACAGTTTTTCTTTTATTTGATCCGCCTGTGGATCCTTTACTTTCCGTTGTAATACTTTGATATTACTTTACATTCGGATTGTAATACATTTATCTTTTGCTTCCGCTGTGTATTTACATATTGTGTTGTTTGACTATGATGATATCAACTACGTCACGATACTCCCCACCGGGCCCACCGGTAATACGTGGAAATATCGGGGTGTGACATTTGAACTGAGGGCAAAACCATTTTTTTATTTTGAAATGGGGGCAAAATCGTAATATTTTAGCTGCGGGAAAATCGTAATTTTTAGCTGGGGGCAAAATCGTTATTTTAAACTGGGAACCAAATCGTAATTTGGCAGGACTCTAGCTGAGGGAAAAGCCATAATTTTATTTTGAACTGGGGGCAAAATTGTATTTTTTAACTGAGGGCAAAGTCGTAAATTTAAGCAAGGGGCAAAATCAAAATTTTATTTTTAATCGAGGACGAAATCGTAATTTTACATCTGATATAAAATTGTAATTTGGCATCACCTATAAATAACTATTATATGAAAAAAAAAGTCAAAAGTGGCCGCCACTTTTGGCCAACCACTCTCGACAACTATTACATGCTGACGTAATCAACTTGTGATTGTTAATATGTATAATTAGGTATATTATAAGGTAAGGTGTATTATGTATTATAATAAAAGATTAAGTATTTTATTTAGGCATGTACACATAGTTTATATATGTTAATGAAATTAAATACGTTTGTATAAAACAAAGTATAGATTGTGTATCAAGTGTTTGTACGTATAGGATACCTGGAGTCACATATTAGTTGTAAGTTACACATGTGTTTACAAGAGTACGGGTATGTATCAAATGTATATAAAATGTTTAAGCATGTAATAAAAATAAATAAATAAACGGAGTATAATACGTATGAAATAATAAATTTTATTTCAATCAAAGTCTCGGATTTACAACGGTTTGAAATGAAGTACGATTACAAAGGAAACGAATTTCCAAAAATAGGATTACAAGATAAACTTTCTAAAAACGGAAAGCTCCGAAAAGCGAAGCGTTACATTGAATGTCACATGGATGATGCTGTGGATCAACTCACTGCTCAGCTAACTGAAACAATTAAAAGATTGGCGAGCAGACCTCATTCACCAAACTCATCACAAATAACTCTTATCTCAAGAAACCCATCTGATCCAAAAACACTAAAGTGGTAGTCATCCTCAGACACCCACGTATTGACTCTGCTCAAATCAAATGGAGATGTTGAAAGGATAAATATGAAGGATGCATATGGTCTGAGTGCATGTGACCTTCAAGATCTTTTGGACCTTCAACTGGAAAGGGATGAAGATGACATGGATTCCTCGGACTTTGAACTATAGTTCAAAGGGCAAATCTGGGAAATGCTGATGAGGAAATAAAGATCAGATATAAAGAAGGGTTTTGGCATAATCTTTCTAGGGGGGATTGTTGGCTCATGTGGATCCCAACTTGAGAACAGATGATATAAATCCAAAATATTTCTACAACAGTTTATCCAGAATAACAGTGCTTTGAATTCCTTCTTCCCCCAATGACAAAGACATTTAAACAACTGCTGATTCTAAGGTCTGCTACAAGTCAAAGCTCTGCTGGTTTACAAAGTTTGCTGATGTTAAACCACTGAAGAAGACAAAGGTCTGCTGGAAGCAAAGGTCTGATCACCCTTTGAAGAAAGTCTGCTAAAGCTTCAACAGAGGATAGAGTCATCAGTGTTTTGTAATCAGTGTTTGTATTGTAAACAATGTTTAGCTAGCAGAGGTTAGAGTTTGTTAATGTTGTTAAATGTCATTGTCTCGGTGACGTCAGCAAAGATGCCACAGTGGTTAGGTTTGTACTATAAATAGACAGTGCATGTACTGTTCTATTAGATCACTTCACTTTGCATTTTGTACGAACAAACACTATGATCTCAGGCTGAGTGGGAGTTGTAATTCATGCATATGTGAATCGTTTGTGTATTCAATCATTCAACAAAAAGTAGTCATGATGAAAGCATATCTTCCATTGTTTGTGTTGTAAAGTTTTCTTCATTCTGCTGCATATTATTATCTTTTTATCATCTTCCATTTGTTCATCTTTAAAACAAACACAAACAATTCAAACTCAGATCCTAACATTAGGTTTTCTCGATGAGCGTCGATGCATAGAGCAAGTAATTTCTTGTTTGGCACCTATTTAAACCCTAAATTTTAATGTTCTTGATCGACCTAGATGTGTAGTTAGGTGTTGGGTTTTAGCGGCAGTGGTGATGGGGGTTCGGGTGTTGTTGAGTTTTAGATGAGAATTGTGCCATTTTTCATTCGTGTTTGAATTTGGGGTTTTGGTGTTGTTGTGTTTAGCAGAGGTGGTGATGAGGGTGGGTGGTGGTGATGGCAACAAGTGGTGGTGGAGGTGTTTTGATTGCAGCAAGCCAGCAACCAAGGTGCCGGCTGGATTTTTTGATTGTAGCAGCCAGAACCAATGACGAAGATGAAGGATGGTGGACGTACGTCGGAGGTGGTGGTGGTGGTGATTCTGCGGTGGAGGCTGGTGATGGTTGTAGTTGATGTCGGTGACTATAGTGAACGAGAGAGAAATGGGGGATAGGTTCACAATAAACCATGTGGGCCCCACCTTAATTAATATATTTTTCTTTTTATATTTAAGTTATTTTTTAATAACAATGGCATTTTAGTAATTTCACATCTACTTAACATAAAAAACTAAGCTTCATTCGTGCCACGGACTATCCGGGAACGAAATTGCAAAAGTTAAGAACTATAGCTGTAATTTTAGAAAGTTAGGGACTAAAGATGAAAAATAAGCAAACCACGGGCATTTTTATCAACAATATATTTATCATTATCAAACTTTTCAATCCACTTGACAACTATAGGATGTTAAAAAAAATAGATTTTAAACTACATTATTATAATGTACAAAAAAATAAATAAATATATAAACATCAAGATAAAGATTGAACTGTTGGGTTTCAATGAAACTTCAGTGAGCATGATCTGAAATGTCTTCAACAACCACACAGCAGCAATTAGTCACATTGAATTCTAAATTTCAATTCTAACCAACTCGAATCCATGGATTCAACCATTGCCACTAACATTCAATTTCAATTTCAGCACCACAATGATTCAAAACTGTGTCAAAAAAAAAAAAAAAAAAACCATGAACTATCTAATATCTATTCATTGAATCTGCAATTGATCATATCACAAAGTTACATCAAAACAAGATTCAATCACTACAAACTACATTTAATTTCATCCAGACACACCAAAAAACCTGAATCTTTCATCTACCTACCTACACCAATCGCCCACAAAAACTTCGTTTCATCATCACTAACAACCAAATCAGACGACCCACCATTATCCAACCGGACCCGGGTCCTGCAAACCGGGCAACTGGGCACCTTCGTCAACCACCTATCCACACACCGCGCGTGAAAAACATGATCACAAACCGGAAGCACCCGACAGATCTCCCCTTCATTCAGAAACTCCAAACAAATCGAACAATCATCAGATGCGGGGGTGGTGGAGGAGAATTTGAATGGCGGGATGTGGGTCTGAATGTCGTGGAGGGAGAGGGAGGAGGTGCGTGGGGTGGAGGAGCGCGTGAGCAGACGGCGGCGACGGTGGAGGAAGGAGCCGGCGAGGAGGAGGTGGAGGAGGATGATGGCGGCGAGGCCGATGAAGAGGAGGAATAGGGAGAGGATTAAGGACATAATGATGAATTTGAGGAAGATTGAGAGGATTTTACGGGTGGGTTTGGATGTGGATACGACGGTGTGGTGGTGGTGGCGGTGGCGATTATGGTTTGATATGTCCATTAACGAGTAGGATTATTTTCGTTGTTGAGGGGGAATAAGGAAGGGTGGTGGTATCTAGGGTTGTAGATATCTAGAGAGAGAAGGCGGTGATGGGTTGAGAGAGAGAGAGAGAGGCGGTGATGGGCTAGTGAGAGAGAGAAGGGGGTATATTGGTATGGCATTCAATGTCGGGGAATATTCTCGTCGTGTGAACTAAAATCAATGAATGAATAACGCGAGTGGGGCGGAGGGGCCTACCCGAGTTATAGGGTAGGTGCGATCTCTATCGCCTGTTGTAGAAATATCGCCGTTCAAAAAAAAATAACGCCGTACGAGATATTTTGTTCATCCGTCCATTCACTGAATTGTGTGTGAAGAAGCAAAATTTTAGCTGTTTTTTTTTTTTTTGGAATGTCGTATGTTTATGATTTGTGTTGGGTTTTGTGTTTGAGACTAATTAAAGCCAATAATATTTAAGTGTTGGACTACATTTCTTTTAAAAGATGCAACTTTAACTTTCATTTATTGCAGAGTGAGACACTATTGGGTAATGATAGGAGACCTAGGGAAACTTTGGTTTGATCCTTGAGCCAAACGAGTTTTACTGATAAATTCACCATCACGTCTACGGGCCGGTAGGTTGCCGAGTTTTCCCCGGAATTGGTGGTGGACTCGGGTTACTCTCGAGTTACTCCGTTTGGTCCAGTGGATGCCCGGAGAATGCTTGGGATTAATTATGTATGCCGTTAAAAAATAATTAGAAAGTAGGTGTTCTGGAATATTGTGCTAGCACCTTGCTGGCAGTGTTGTAAAAATTGCGCCTAGGTGGAAATTAATCGTTCATCGGAGACCTACCGCCTAGATTTGACCAAATCGGTTAAACTAGGCGGTGAAAGTCAAAATAGGTCAAACTCGCCTAAAATCGGTCAACAATCGTAAAAAAACGCCAAAAATTGGTCAAAATTAAGTTCGGTCAAAATTGGACCAATTAGGTCAAGTAAAACGACTTCATACCTCGAAAATCTGATGATATTCATGATTTCGAACCAAATCGGATGAAACTCCCTGAAGGAATTTATGCGTCTGATGAAAGAAGAGATAAGCGGAGAAAAAAGCGGCGCATATAAACGATGGGGATGATTAGGTTTATTTAAGTTTAGGCATTTTAACATTTAACCACCCTTCATCTTCACTAGTTTATATTTGTTCCCTAAACTTATGAATTTCTACATAAAAAAGTATTAAACTAACATTATATATGTATAAACTTGGTCCTAATCTAATTAATCCAGATTAATCTCTAGGCAGTACCTTACCGCCCGACTAACGCCTAGCGCCTTCTGCAACATTGCTTGTTGGTGCAATTTTGTATGTATTGTTGTAATGATGAATAAAGTACTCCTTGCCGTCCAAAAAAATTTGGTCTAGAAAGTACAAGGTGTGTGAATAAGCAGCCCCATAATTATATGTGACGAATTGTGTATTTTTTTTTATATTTGACTATTAGCATGTCTACTTGATGTATAAAATTAAATTACGTATTATAAATTCAAGTACATGTAAACACTAATGCATAACTCAGGTACAAAGAAAGAAATCGTTATGAACCGGGGGTCAAGTTATTCTACAAAGGCTTCTAATTGTAAGAAGTGTAAGAAGAATTTATAGAGTGACAATTGTCCAATAACTTAAAACCTAAACCCACTACATCACCACCAAAAAACCTAAATCCCCCCCCCCCCCCCCCACCCCCACCCCCAAAAACCAAAAAAAAACCTAACCCCCCCACCCCCTCCAAAAACCTAAAAAACCTAAACCCCCCCCCCCCCCCCCCCCCCAAACCTAAAAAAAAAATAAACACCCACCCCCACCCCCACCCCCTCGGCAAAAAAAAAAAATTGGGGTGGGTGATGGGGGGGGGGGGTGGAGGTTTAGGTGTTTGGTGGTGGTGGATGTTTAAGGGTTTTTTTTTTTTTTTTTTTTGTAGTAGGGTTTTTTTGTGTAGTGGGTTTTTTTAGGTTATTGGACACTTGTCACTCTATAAATCATTCTTACACTTCTTACAATTATGATCCTTTGTATTTGATCCTAATCCATGAACCGGTGGTATTTTACCGAAAAATGTGATACAAATATATCATATTTTGCAAGATCAATCAATGTGGGCAATCAATATGGTTTACAAGAACAGTCATGTGAATATGAATGATGTTATGTAACGTTTTAAACCTATTTAAAAGTTAGAGCACGTAGTTATCACATCATGTTTGCAAGGATTCGATGAAAACAAACAAGCTTTTCACCCCTTTTGGTGCCTTTTTACAAAGGTTGAGTATTATGCGGGTGTAAGAGGGTTTACAAACCTTTAAATGCATATAAATGTCAGGATCGTAATTCATGTAGATGTCATAAGGGTTGTGACCAGATGTATTTTCACTTTTTCAATATGATGACAAATTGAAAACGCATCTGGCCAGTGACGTCTCTAATAATTCATGTACCATGTACAAGCTTGAAAAATGCGCCCTTCCGAAATATTTTATTAGTAATATTTTTTTTAAAAATCAATTGGGTATTTGGCTCACTAAACCCAATGTCAATTGGCTAACTTCTAAACCATAAAAATTGTTTTGTAAATGGATCTATCTTAGATTTGGCGGGTATACTATTTAAAAAAATGAACATATATATCTATATATATGGGTTAAGTTATTTAAAAAGACTCCTAATTGTAAGAAGTGTAAGAAGGATTTATAGAGTGACAAGTGTTCAATAACCTAAAAACTAAACCCACTACACCACCACTCAAAACCTTAACACCCACCCCCCCCCCCCCCCACCCCCAAAAAACCTAAAAAACTACCCCCCTGCCCCCCCCCCCCCCCCCCAAAAAAAAACCTAAAAATATCCTAAATACCAACCACCACCCAAAAACCTAAACCCCTCACCCACCCCCCTCGACAAAAAATATATTTTTTTTTATTGCGTGGGTGATTGGGGAGGGGTTTAGGTTTTTGGGTGATGGTGGATGTTTAGGTTTTTTTCTTGTAGTGGGTTTATTTTAAAAGCCTTTGTACCCTTCTTACAATAAGGAACATTTGTATTTGATCATAATCCCTATATATATATATATAGGGTAAGGATAGTGTAAAAATGGCCTAAAGTGTGAGAAGTGTATTATAACACTATGTAACACCATATAACACTATGTAACACTATATAACATTATATAACAAATATAACACTATACATCTATAATAGACATGCTATCAGACAACCTATAGTGTTATATTTGTTATATAATGATATATAGTGTTACATAGTGTTATATGGTATTATATGGTGTTACATATTGTTATACGGTGTTTATATGGTGTTATATAGTATTATATATAGTGTTATAATACACTTCTCACACTTTGAACACTTTTTACAGGATCATCTACCTATATATATATATAGAGAGAGAGAGAGGGGGGGGGGGGGGGGGGACCGCTAAAATGAAAACCACATCCAGTTGTAAGACTCATGAGAACTTTTTAATCCGGGGCGAGTTGGACCAAAATTTTTTTTCATAAACGTAGATAGATGCGTGTATTATAAACACATTTGTAAAAATAAAAATAAAAAAAATGTCGTGTGTGTAGTTTTGAGCACTACAAGTTTGTGTTTACGGGTACCGTAAATTTTATTTAAAATTTACGGTACCCGTAAATACAAACTTGTGGTGCTCAAAACTACACACACGACATTTTTTTTTTATTTTTTTTACAAATGTGTTTATAATACACGCATCTACGTTTATGAAAAAAATGTTGGTCCAACTTGCCCCGTACGGTGTAGTTCTCATGGTTCTTACAACTGGATATGGTTTTCATTTTAGCGGTCCCCTATATATATATAAATAGGGGAAGGATGTATAGAAAACCCACTTGTGGTTAGAAAACCTGGGAAACTCAAAGCTCCCGATTTTTTTTTAAATTTTCACATGTCATACACAAGTTTTTAAGGGTTTTGGGGAAAACAATCAAAAAAGCGCCGAGTAGATATTTAAACAAAAAATAAACAAGTTTTGGTGTAACATATGTTACATTCGTCTGACATATGTTACCCTAGAAATTTAGTTATTATTTTTTTTTAAATATCCACTCGGTGCTTTTTTGATTTTTTTTGCCCAAAAACCTTAAAAACATGTATATTACATGTGTAAATTTTTTTTAAATAAAAAAAAATTCTGGAGGTTAGAGTTTCCCAAGTTTTCTAAATTATAAGGGTTTCTGTAGATACTTCCATTATATATATATATATATATAGGGTAAGGATAGTGTAAAAAGGGCCTAAAGTGTGAGAAGTGTATTATAACACTATATAACACCATATAAACACCGTATAACAATATGTAACGCCATATAATACTATATAACACTATGTAACACTATATATCATTATATAACAAATATAACACTATACATCTATCATAGACATGCTATCAGACAACCTATAGTGTTATATTTGTTATATAATGATATAGAGTGTTACATAATGTTATATGGTATTATATGGTGTTACATATTGTTATACGGTGTTTATATGGTGTTATATAGTATTATATATAGTGTTATAATACACTTCTCACACTTTGAGCACTTTTTACAGGATCCTCTACCTATATATATATATATATATATATATAGGGATGGTTCAAATGAAAACCGAAAACTTAAAAACTAACTAAAAAAAGCATAAAAAACACACAAAATTTTTTTTTTTCAATTTTTTATAAAAATCGCTGGTTTTTATATATGAAAAAAAACTTTTTTTCAAAAAAAAAAAAAAAAAATTTTGTAGTACACATGTGTAATAATACACATGTGCACTACACAAAAAAAATTTTGTTTTTTTTCTTGAAAGTTTTTTTATATAAAAAAACATGCGAAAATTATTATGCAAAAAAAATTTGGTATGTTTTTTTGGTTTTTTTAATTAGTTTTCGAGTTTTCACAATAACTAGTGGTTTTCATTTGAACTTTCCCCTATATATATATATATAGGATAATGATCATTATAGAACACTAATTATTGCGAGAACAAAAAGAACAACTCTAAATCACTAAGTTTTGGGATTTAAGGTTCATATTTCTTAAATTTTATGTTTTCTTACATTCATATGTGTATTATATATGCATAAAAAATCATATATTTTTCCCTACACATAGTATACATACATGTAGGTAATTTAGCCTACACATAACCTACATGTATGTAGGTTATTTAAAAACTGGAGATTTTTCATAAACATAGACGAACTCATACCAACCGGGCGTGAAGCATATAACCGTCAATCCAACAATGACCAAAACGATAAAAAGTATACAAAAAAACACGAATTTGTAATAACAAGTGACTCAAAGTCAAAGGTTTGAAGAAGTGAACTTCAAAGTTGAATAACTAAATAAATAAAAGCTTAAATAAATTAAGGGGTCAAAGTTGACCACCAGATAACGTTTGGTGGTCATATCCGAAACTCACAAAAAGCAACTGTCTCCAAGGCCTACGAGATTTGTTATATACACTGAGTATATTATATACCCGTGAGCTTCACGGGTTATGAGTTGTGTTAAAAAAATCTATATGTATAAAACTATTTTTTTTTGTATGATTTATAACCTGATAACTCTTCATGCTATGACCCATGTTTGGCAAACCTTACCAAGAAGAAAAAAAACAGAAATTGAATTACTTAGGACATTTACTTCAATATGGCAATAAGTAATAGAAATTGCAATACTATTAATTCACTACAAAATACCTATTTAATTTCAGATGGACACGAATCCGAATGAATATGGATCGGACCTTTTGATTCGGATCATCCAACTTGTACTAACGGATTATGAGTTCCAACTGTCAAACGGCGGAAATTGAAGTTATTTAAATTAAATATTCCAAAATAATTTCATAATGGTATTTTGATAATATATAAAAAATTGATAACCAATATACAAAAGTTATTTGTTGTAGTAATTGATTTTTGAAATAATTTTCGACTTGTCATATAAGTAGTTGTGTAAGGGAATGCGCATAAGTTTTTCTTCTTTCCGCTTGAGTTCTTAGTGCCTGAATGGAAGGACTCTTCGACTACATTAATGGGTTGATCAACATCATTGGTGGTTATATGATCAAAGTAATAAGATCAATCAAAAGGAATTTCCATCGATCTAACTCAACAACTAAAAGAGAGAAGTAGTAGCATAAAGATTAACTAAAATAATTCACCAAAATATGGTTATAATTGATAATAAAGACTACAATAAACAAAACATATACATAATATTATCATTAAACTCTAACACGGGTTTAAAACTGGTCCAAAGGAATCAGTTCGTTATTCAGAACTTGTTTATTTATAACCGGTTTCAAAAAACCGATTTCGGTTTTTTCCAGTTACGGTTTGAAAACCGGTTTTTATGTACACCTCTACACGGAAAGAGTATCGTGCCGCAAGCCCCATCTTATAAATCATCTTAATGATTCGAACCCACCCAATTGATAGAACTCACACCGTGCACAAACATAAATTTAAACCCACCACAACTTACAGCTGAGGTTCACTTCAAATACTCACAATAGAGTTAAAAAAACATCCATAAAATTCAAAATCAACCTAAATATGGTGAATCGAATTTTTGCCTGTGTATTATATAAATAAGCAAAAGCGAAACTTGTTAAACCATTTACCTGCCAAAAAAAACATTGGTACACTATTTGTTATATAAATTTACCTTATTATATATAGATATATACCCTCAAAACGTTATATGTGGAAGTTATACCACATTTGGGATTATACCCATATGAGCCTTAATCTCCATTTAGCCAATATACTCCTACAAAAAGATATAAAAAAAACTTTAACATCTACTTTTTATGCTTAGTTATTCCAATATATCATTCGGCCAAAAACGCTGCCACATAGATGTTGGTGCACTGATGTCTGCTAACTTCGTCTTTAATGAGTCTTGTATTGTATTTGTTAGATCAGGGCACGGAAATCGAGAAACAGTATTTTAGGGTAATTCCGCACGAAATTACACTTGTGTAATTTCGCATGGAATAGTAATCTCGCTTGAAGGTTATTCCGTGTGAGTTAATTTTGCATGGAATTAAGTCTCGCGTGAACCGTTCATGCGGAATTATGTAGCCTATAAATACCTGTTCTCTCTGATTCATTTCATACGGAATTATTGTGTGAGAGCTAAGGTGCTGTCGAATTTTTGTCAGAATTGTTTGTAAAAAGCTTAGGAAATCAGTAATAGATAAAGATTAGAAAGGAACAAGCTGTGTTACGTCATTTACATTGATTCCGCCTTTGTACTTGATGATGAACTACTTATACTGACTATTTAGGGTCACACGGACGATCCAACAAGTGGTATTAGAGCTCAGGACAAGGAGTTCATACCAATTCAGCTTGATTTTGCCGGATTCTCACACTTCTACTCTTTCTTTTTTGATTTGAACAAAATTTAACGGTTGAAATGGCGTAAAACTCTCATATAACAAGCGAAACATAGTTTTAACTAATCCTTGAAAGAATTGGACATTAATTCGAACAAAATCTGTTAAAACTTGGTAATTCCGCTTGAAAAACTGATCGCACATAATGACGTCATCATAATTTCGTTTGAACCAGACCTTAATTCCGCACGAAATTAGCCAAAGGGTTACTAATTTCGCTTGAAAGGTCACACGGAATCAAATTCCGTTTGAAGAGTTGAAACGGAATTACTAATTCTGCTTCAAAGAACCTATTTTCGCTTCAAACATCTTAATTTCATTTGAAAAGAAACTAATTCCGCACGGAATTAGTATTTGATTGGTAATTTCGTTTGAAGCTAATAACGTTTGAAGGATAATCTCGTTTGAAGTTCACAATTCCGTGTGAACTAATTTCGTTTGAAAGCAAATTTTTTAAAGTTCAAAATTTTTCTAAGTGTTTGTTGATTGTTTCAGGTGCTTGAAAGATGGATGATTACACGAATCCGTTCTGTGATGTTTTTGCGTTTGCTGGAAACGGTGGTGATGATACTTCAAACGACACGTCAAACAATACAAATGATAAAGCTCCGAGTGCGAGAAAGACTTTTTCGGATGCGTTAAGTGTTGAGAGTGCGTATGGGACGTACAACAAACCTCCAAAACTGTTGGCAATTGAAGATTATAATAGGTGGGCTACAAGATTTGACGAGTGGCTTCAAGCCTTTGCATATCCAAGCTGGAAAAGTTTAAAGATTGGTTACGTTAAAGGAGATAGTTTTGGTGAAAGTTTGACAGATACTGATGAGATTGAAAGATATATTGCTGAACAAAAGTGCATCGCGTTGATCCATCACTCTGTGAGAGATTATATAATTTCATTGATTGAATATGAAAATTCAAAAGATCTTTGGGAGAAACTGAGGGTAAAATGTGTAGGCAGTGCTGAGATAGTCAAAAACAAAAAGAAACTGTTAAGAAAAGAGTTTGATTTATTTGGTTGTTTAAAGAACGAGTCTGTTTCCAAGATGATTGAGAGATTCGGGCATCTGAAATTGAAACTGGCAAGACACAAAATTGTATATACTCAAGAGGAGTTGGTTGACAAACTGTTCGACTCACTGCCGAATGAACAAGATTGGCAGTATTTTGCATTAATGTTGAAAAATACAATCAAGACTGAAGAGTTGACAGTGGATCTGCTTATCGAAAGACTGGAGAGTCACGAGTTAGAGATCAAGAAATCTAGCAAAGTCAACAACTTATCTTATCAGCAGAATGTGGAGTTATACAACAGAGGAAATCTACAAAAGATTGGTTCTCCAAGAACAGCATTTTCTGCAGAGAGTTCAAATAATGTGAATCAAGAAACTCCTCACAGTGGTTTTCATAGTGGATCTTCTTCAACAACTTCAAGCCAATCTGCATCTAAGAATCTATTTCAATGTAACATTGCTGTGGATCTGAAGAACGCTCAAAATTTCAGTGAAGAGTCAGCAAAACAACAGATGGTGTTCTTAGGATCGGTATTAGAATTGTACGAGAGCCTCGTGGCGGGCAAGATTGGAAACACCAACCTGACTAAAGAGATGATCAAATAGATCCTGAAGAGATGGAACTGATCGATATCAGGTGGTGTATGGCCAGTGCAGTCCGGAGAGCGCAACGATTCATGGAGATTACTGGGAGACATTCTATCGGCGGGCCGTCTACAAAACTTGGCTTTGACAAATCAAAAGTCACATGTTTCAGGTGTAAACAGAAAGGACATTTCAAACGTGAATGTCGTAATGCTCCTGCTGATACTGCAAATCCATTTCGCGAAGATTACTACAAAAGAGCAATCTACCATCAAAACAAATCTGAACCCCCCATAATGAAGCAGCTTGAAGATACCCCCAAAGAAAAATCAAGAGCTCTTGCTGTTATTCATGATGATAAAGGATACGATTGGAGTGATGTGCTACCAGAGGAAGATGCAGTAGGATACGCTTTCGTAGCAGAAAAGATTATTCCTTTCAAAGACACAAGAAATGAAGAACAAAAATACAAAAGCAGACAGTAGAGAGCAGAATTCAAGATGATGAGATTATCTAAGGTGTTCAGTGAAGCCAGGAGAGCAAAGAGATGGGATGCTGATAGAGAATGTTACCTTGATCCTCAAAGAAACATTGCTATTGATACGAAAACTCTTAGTATTGAAGCTTTCATTGAGGAATTTGCTGAAGAAGAAGAAGCCAAACAGAGAGAATGGTGGGGAGGAGGAGAAGCAATTGAGAAAGAGAAAGAGAACGAGTCGCAGTCTAAGAAGATTGATGATGGGATTATTGATACTTCACAAGAATTCACCACTGAAAACTTGGGGAAGATGGCTGACAAAGTGCTTGCTGCAAAGGAACTTGAGGTAGACTCTAAGTCTGAAACTGAGTCTAAAAGCAAGCTCAGTCCAAACGATTCTACAAGTGAGTCAGGTAAGAAAGTCAAAGGTGATAGTGACTGCAAAAGTTGGATGAAAAACTGCAAGTTTTGTAGTACACTTACTTACCTTAGTGATACAAAGGTTGAAGAACTGACAACAAGAGTCAGAAAGGTTGAAGATCAGATTCTAGACCGTGATAAAATGCTAAAAGCTTCAAATGATCGAGCTAAAAATTTGACTGAGAAAATTGAAAATGATAAAATTGAAGTAGAAAGAATTAGGAAAGAGAATGAAAAGCAAATTCAAGAAAATCGTCAATTCTCAGAAAATTTTGATAAACTAAAACGAACGGTCAAGGATTCTAATGAAAAAAATGGTAAAACCAATAAAGAAAATGAGCATTTAACTGTAGTTCTTAGATACAAGGAAGAGCAAATCAACCAAAAACTGGATGAGATTGCTAAATTGAAGCTTCAGTTTGAAGAAGCTAAGATTGAGAATGAGCGTATCAATTTGAAATGGAAAAGTTACAATTCTGCAAGCTTTGTTTTACAACACATTGTTCCAAAACCCATCGGGAAAAACAAAGCAGGCGAAGATGTTTACTTTGATGGAACTGGGGTTGGGTTTCATCAGGTTCCACCACCAGTTCTAAACAATTTCTCAAAAAAGAAATCCGGGTTGGTTAATGATGAAGATGAAACAAATGAAATAAAACTTCGAGAGTCAATTGATGTTACATTTTCTTCATCTGATGATAGTGTTCAAACTGGGAAAAACAAAGCAGGCGAAGATGTTTACTTTGATGGAACTGGGGTTGGGTTTCATCAGGTTCCACCACCAGTTCTAAACAATTTCTCAAAAAAGAAATCCGGGTTGGTTAATGATGAAGATGAAACAAATGAAATAAAACTTCGAGAGTCAATTGATGTTACATTTTCTTCATCTGATGATAGTGTTCAAACTGAGATTGTGCAAGGCATGGCTGAAAGTGTTTTGAAGTCTAATAATGATTCAGTTGAGGATGAAGAGTGTTTTCTGGACAAATACATTCCGAAATCAAAACCCAAAAACAACTTAAGTGAAGAACCTAATCTTGTAATGTACAAGATGTCGGGATCGGATAAGTTGTATTCGGATTCTGAATTTTCGTTGGAAAATGTGAATGTGGACAAATTGAAAAAAGTTTTCAAGTTGGTCGAAATTGATGTTTCTGAACTTAAAAATCTGAAACGTGCTGAGAGACAATTGAATTTTGAAAAAGATAAAGCTTACTACAAGAAACCTGTTGTTCCACCGCGTTTTTATAATAACAATCGAAACAAATGGTCGGGTGGTTATCAGGGTGGTAAGAATTATCAGAAAAAGAATGTTCAAAATAAGAAGTTTGCTGAGAAAAAGGTGTTTATTTCGAGTTCAAGTTCACTTTCTGATGAAGAATCTAAGATTTTTTCGAAAACAAATGAAGAATTCTTTGAGAAAAAGGCCTCGCAACATCAGTCTGAAGGTACAAGTCGGGTAATTGACACTCGAACATGCCTCAAATGCAATCAAGTTGGACATATTGCACGAAAGTGTACCAACTTGAAGCCTAAGACTGAAGTTGTGATGAATTCAAGAAAGAAAGATGATGTGAAGGGAAAAGCTCCATTGGTTGTTGAGAAAAAGGTTTTGAAAAATGACAACACCAAGATCAAAACTGAACCTGTTAAAAATGTGGTAACTAAAAATGACAAGTTTTACAAACGGGTTGCTTCGCCTCAACAAACATGGAAGCCAAAAAAGTTCTCCAAAACCAAAGGTTTCAGAGTTAGAAAAACAAGCGTCTTCTACCACTCCGGTAAAGATGGATGTTCCTTTGGATTATTATGAACAATTGGAGAAACAATCTTCTACTCCACCAGAGAAGAAGAATGTTCAAAAGAAAAATCAACCAACTGGTCAACCTAAGAAATATGAGTTTTTCCTATACAAAAAGGTTGAGGTTGGATCTAAAGATAGCTTGAAGATGAATGACTAAAACTTTCCACCACTTTACATTGTAAAAACTCGCCTTAATGTCAAGTTACCTGAGTCCAAAGAGGCTTGGGTGGCATCAACTTCTAACAAAGCATTTTTGAAATGTGCAGGAGCTTCCAAGATCCGTTTCACGTTGGATTATGGATAGTGGAGCTTCTCGGCAGATGACGGGGAAAACAGCCTTGCTGTACGATGTTAGAAATTTCAATGGAGGTTATGTAGGTTTTGCGGGAAATCAAGGTGGTAGAATAGTTGGTGAAGGAACGTTATCCAGTGGGATTGTTACGTTTGAAAGAGTTAACTACATCGCCGAGCTTGAGAATAATCTTCTGAGCATTTCGTAATTCTGTGATCGCATGTACACAACACACTTTACAGACAAAGAATGTTTGATCTTGAAACCAGGATTTGTTGTTCCCGAAGAGTGGATTATCATGAGGGCACCTAGAGTGAATGATCTGTACGTGTTGGACATGAGCGTAGCTACTACAACCACGGGTCAAGCTCACTGTTTTGTGTCAAGAGCAACGAAAAAAGAGTCAAAGTTATGGCATCGAAAGATGGGCCATATTCACTTGAGAAAAATGAATCACCTGGTGCATAACGACTTAGTTACTGGTGTTCATGTGAAAGGTTTTCATCTGGAAGGGGAGTACATTAGCTGCATCAAAGGCAAGCAAAAGAAGAAATCACATCCTCAAAAGACAGTCAATTCAGTTTTGAGACTGTTAGAGAGACTCCATATGGATCTGTTTGGTCCAGTAAATGTCAAAAGTATTACCGGGGATCTCTACTGTCTAGTAGTAACTGATGATTATTCCAGATTTTCGTGGGTATCATTTCTGAAGTCTAAAGATGAAACGTTTGATAGTTTGATGGCGTTGTTCAGAAAAATTGAAAACTTGTACCAAAGGCGTATCAGAAAAATCAGAAGTGATAATGGTAATGAGTTTAAGAATAACAAGATGGAGAGGTATATTGCATGAATTTAGTGCTCCTTACACTCCGCAGCAGAATGGAGTAGCTGAAAGAAAGAACAGGACACTAATCGAAACAGCCAGGACGATGCTTGCTGATTCCAAACTACCTGTAAACTTTTGGGCAGAAGCAGTCTCAGCTGCGTGCTATACGCTCAACCGGGTTCTCACTGTAAAGAAATTCAACAAGACATGTTTCGAGCTGATCAACAACCGCAAACCGAACCTGAAGTATTTAGAACCGTTTGGGTCTCCCTGCACAGTCTAGCACACCCCCAAAATACCACCTAGGGAATGTCCCTGTTAGGCGTGTAACGTACCAACAACGAGCCACTAATTACATTGAACCCATTCAATTATAAATAAAATCCTCAATTATTAACAAAAATACCATTAACAAGTTTAAATGAAAACCAACACGTTCAGCGGAAGCAATTAGTAAACCAAAGTTAAACTGTTGTGAAACCACGGTATAAATACTCAATCACAAGAATCCATCCAGTTCGACCCATGACCACTCCAGCTACTCCAGACAGCAAGTTCCAAATCCAAGTCGTCTAAAGACCTGCGAGCATGCAACAAGTGTATCAGACAAAGCTGGCGAGTTCACAGTTTAAGAAAGCGTTTGTTACCAGTTGAATGTAAAACAGTTCAATAACCAATGCAAGTAATATTGTCAATATCTCAATTCCGAACAAGACGGCTCCTGATGTACATGACTGCCCTTTCCCACGTACTCCTATCCAGTACTGGGCACGACTGAGTCATTAGTTCACATCCGTCCTATCTAGGAGCGGTGTGAGGGTGCCAAACCTAAGTAGAGCTACCAACTAATACCCGTTACCCTCCAGGTAACAACATAAGGGACTTACAAGAATGATATGTGAGAATATTAACCAATATACCCGTTTTTACCCAAAAGACTTATCCCTCCACGGGATACCCACTGAATGTCCCCAACCACTGGGACGCATGCTCGAATGTAGTGAACTCACCTTAGAGTGCTCGGTAGGTTTAATTATCCGTTTAACCACCAAATCTATCAAGTCCTATGATGAACACATATTTAACATTCAGTATTCATACTAGCTCAATTCATGATATTCCACATACACTTGTCAACTAATGCACGTATCGTACAAGTAATAATACTGTTAATTCAACATGCCATACTAACGATAACATAACCGTTCGCGCACACTTCCTAGTCAACTGAATCGGATCGAGCACTACCGTTTAATTAACGAAGGTTTATCCGTGATCGAACAAGATGAAAACACTCAGTACAACACAACTAATAATTATACTCATATGAACATCAGACCCTTATCACTATATCGAGATCGTATGATCGCATAGCCGATTACATCTTAACAGATTACAATACTCGATCATGTATTCAAGTAACTACAATCAAAACAACCTCATTTTCTATTAATAGTCCAAACAATAATCGAATGTTGCCAGTTCACAAAAATCATGTTCGTAACAATCATTGCTACACATGCAGCCCACTACCCAACATCATAAAAGGATGCGGTCCAACCAAAACATGCGGCCCAATTATACCAATCAGATCAGTCCAAGAACTCTACTAGCCCACTTACAACTACCGGTTACACACACACATAATATGAATTCATTATTTTGTTTCTATCGGCCCACCGATTACGCACATGCATTGACATCGGTTCAATAATCATATTAATCCCATCGATTTACTAGTGTTCCTATTAGCATGAAATCGAGATTCTGTAACATGTTTTAGTTCCATATACCAAGCATAACCAATCCACAAATCATCAATATTATTATCATGACATACATCACCAGTTGCCACTATACATATACATACTGACTCACCACAAACGATTTCCCTATATCATTACTGAAAGTAGGGATGTTATGTAAGATGTGCAAGACCCCTACATGCTATTTAACAACCTCAACAACCAGAATATTAAACAACAGAATGTTTAACATGATTCCAACTAACAATTAATCATCCTCATACACCTTAACATTATCGCCTCTAACCATAGATTAATATCATCAGAATCTCGTGACTATTAAGCCCTATAGCAATCATCTAACATACTTATCATCGAGTACAACATAATCAATAACAACAACCAGGTATCGCTACAATCATGCTTGCATGACAAAAGAATCAGATTCAGAATATCAAGAAGTTATACTAACCAGAAAATCGAGACGTGAAGCTGTAAATAGTTAACACAAGAACAGGCTACGACGATCTCTTCCTGGTCGTCGTTCACAATATTAGGGTTTGGAGGTGTTTGCTTTTATGTCGACAGTTAACAAATATCGCACAAAAGTGCATGCGGCCAAGAGTTTGGACCAAGTTTGGGCTTATTATGTGTGTGGGCCAAGACCTAATACCCTTAATGTTGGACTATACCCGCCCCCTTAACCCATTTTGGTAAACTAGTTCTAAAAATGTGCAAAGCCCATAAAGATGTTGGTTTAAGAGTTGGGTTCAAGTAGTTCGAGCCAAAGATATGTGCGGCCCATGCCCAAACACCCACAATGATCAAAACCAATTACATTTACGTTTAACAAGTTTAACATAGGATGAAACGTTGGAGAGCAATAATGAGAAGTTACGATCACGAAACAAAACGACACTAACCTTAAAAGTTCAGGTTGTCACATCATCCCCAACTTAAAGTAAATTTCGTCCCGAAATTTGATAAATAATCCAAAACAGCGAGAAACAACAAAGTGTTAAATCAGGATGGTTGTGGATTTTCCGCAGGTGCTACATCATCCCCAACTTGAAAGGGAATTTCGTCCCGAAATTCGTCTATGATATCAGAAGTTGATACAACCGTTTGAACAACTGAGGATACTAGAGCTTACTCCGATCATCGCGTTCCCACGTGAACTCCGATTCACGTCTTGAGTTCCAACAAACTCTCACGATTGGAATTTGACTATGCTAACGAATCTTGATGTCCTAGTCCATGTTTTCAGTAGATTACTCAATAACTGCAACTTGTCATTAACCTCAGACTCTAATAAGGGTATCACAAGCGTTTCACTGGACAAACGCTGCCTTAGATTCAAGACATAATTGATATTAAGCACGTTGCCCAATTCGTCGGGTAACTCGAGTTTGTAGGCGGCATGACCAATTCTTTCCAGAATTCTGAATAACGCAACATAACGTAAATTACGCTTGCCACGCTTCCCGAGCGTACCACACCCTCCCAGGGTGAGATTTTCAACACGATACGATCGCCTACAATGAACTCCCAGTGTTTACTAACCTTATCATCTTTCTTGACGGTCACTCGTTGGCACCAAACGATTTCTGATCCAAGCAATCTTCCCAAGAGTTTCGAGTACAAGTCCTGGACCCATGATTAGGTAATCACCCACCCTATTCCAACAAGGAGTTTGACGTTACTGTACATTCAATGCCTCAAACAGAGCTGTCTGAATACTAGAATGGTAACGGCTGCCGTAGAACTCAACCAAAGGTAAGTGTCCTTCTAAATGTGTACTAAAGTCAATCACGCACATGCTTGCAGCACGTCTTCACGCGTCAGGATGGTTCGTTACTCTGTCCGGTTGTCCCACAGTGTTAAGTAATCTAGACGTGAGCCAAGGGTGTTGCGTATTGCCTGATATGGATCGAGTATATATCAAAACCAGAGATAATAGGAGGGGCACCTCGTGCCTCAAAACCGCCGCTCTCAGAGGAATATTCATAAGTTGTAAAAACTCACCAGTTTCCTTGATTGCAAGAAAGTGTGCTGGTTACGTGAGACAATCAACGATCCCCCAGATGATAACGATAACGTTTCCGTTTCGAGTTTTAGGTAGACAAGCAACAAAATTAATGGCAGTCTGTTCTCACTTTCCATACGGGTGTTGTCGGTTGCTGATACTTCACCTTAACTTTTCCCACAAGTCAAACATCGTCCACATACATTGCCAGGTGGGCCTTCATGCCCGATCACCAGAATAAGATTTAAAAGTTATAATGTCTCTCATCAAAACCCAGATGACTAGAATTTGAAGGCCGGTGTGCTTGCTCACATAATTTCCCTACAGTTGCCGTATAACGAGTCCCACATTCGTTCCATGAGGTAGCGAATATCGTCCGACCTGCCAACGGTCGCTTCTCCATGCACCGCATTGGTTTAACTTGAAAATTCTCTTCCTCCAGCTCCCCAGTTTGAACAGAGCGAGTCTGATCAGGTAAGTTAGAGTCGATAGCTAGCTGCAAAGCTCGTGCATGTCCAGGTTTCACGGTCGTATTCATCTAATAGCTCCATCCAGCGATGTCGTTACATGCTTAGCTCCTTCGAAACAAGGGTATACGAGAGGCCCTTGTGATCTGTCTAGGTAGTGCATTTGGTACCGTCCAAGTAATGCCTCTAACTTAAACCCAAAGACCATGGCTTCCACCGTAGGTCGTGACTCGTGCAGTTCTTCCTGTAAGTCCACCACGTGGGCCATCTCCTTCTCGTGTTGCATCGATGTGTAACTCAGACTATGATTTGAATCATCATGGTATACCGCCAGATCATCGGTACCCTCGGATAGAAGTGACGCTCAGTGCGTCGCAGGGTTGGGTTTCAAAAGCTGAAAAGATGTTCTCTTGTTTTGTCTTTCACAAACACAGCACCCTGCTGTGCCAAAGAGATTTAAGCTGCGCGACCTTCGAAAATCCTGTGATTAAGCTGCGATAGTATCTAGTGAGACCAAGAGATTCCTGTATCCTCGAAGCGATCTTTGATGTTAATCAGTTTCTAACAAAATGGATCTTAGCGAGATCCACGTGTATTCCCACTTCGTTGTTCATATAACTAAAAATGTGTACTTCCCGAATCCTGAAGTCACACTTAGGTATACTTCGCACGTAGATGCTCCTCCCCTAGAAGCTCTGTCATGAAATACAAGTGTCGTTCATGGTGCTCCTTTCTCTTGGAAGTGGTTCAAAATGTCATAGATAAACATGGTTGGCGAATCTGGCAAGATGGGGTTGGCACATACTATTCATGTGATCCCAAAGGCTGCTGGTGTGTTAGGTAACTTTTAAACAACGAGAACAGAAAATCGTAGTGGCCGTACCGTGCCTGTAAAGCCGTGTTAGAAGTCATCCTCCCCTGGGTCTTCCATCAAGTGATAGTCTGATCTTAAGTCGGTTTCCGAATAGAGGCTTGATCATTGCAGCGGGTCAAGCAGGTTGTCGATGCAAGATAGAGGGTGACGGTTTATGATTGCCACCTTGGGGTAGTCTGTACGCGTACGAAAGGACTTGTCCTTCATTTCCACAGTAGAGCTCGGGCTCCCCAGAACAAGGAGCTTGATCGCTAAAACTCCCACCCGGTAGTTCCTGAAGTTGACTAGACAGTTCTCGCAACCCTCCTGGTGCGAGACGGTATGAAGTACGAGTGATCAAGGTTGCTTCTGGCGTGAGATTAAACTGAGATTCTGCCTAACAGTTGTGGAAGTAAGCCCGAAAGTTCCTCGGGTAGCATACCGAGAAGAATCACGAACAATTGGTGGATCCCCGACCCTCTTTTCAATACCTTAGCATCAGTAACAGTTGCTACATAGCGGGGTAATCCTCCCGTAGACACTTCTGGGCCTTCACAGCTGAAATGGCGCTAACCTTTGCACCACTCTGACGCTTTAGAACAGATAACAACTCTCCACTAGAAAGAGGGATACGCAAAATCTTCTCCTTACAGGGTATATCTATGCGATCTATGGGTAACCAATCAATGCTAGCTACTGCATTAAGACCATCAAGGATAGTAGTAGGTAAGTCGATGTCGAACACTTGTCCCACAAGGTCGAGTTTGCATCCCAACGAACATAGGAGGTTTCCCTTTACATGCCATCAGTCGAATCCACAACAGGTTCGGTTTAAAGAAACATCAGGGTTATACAGAGCAGGGAAGAAGCGATTAGTTACCAAGAATGTGCAGGCCACCATGTTGCTAAAATCCTTGCGTCGCCCATGCCAATCCTAAATGCCCTTCCACAAACATCATTTCCGGTGTTGTTGTCTTCGTTACAAGGATTTCCAGTACTATCGTCATCCCCTTGGTTGTTGTCGTCTTGAATTATCATCGGCCTATCCATGCCGTAGGCACCTTCATTTCTATACTATAGGCTACAATTACAAGTACCTTGATGTTTCCGTAATTGTTACCTCTATTGTCGTTGCTTAAAACGGAGCCTTAAAATCTTTCACCAACAGGGTCCATCTCGTCACATTTTCCGTGTCACGTACCAGGCGTTACTCATTGTGCTGGCAGTTTCACATTTCATACCATAGTCCATGGTCATCGTTTATGTCCTGATTAACCCGTAAGAGTTGACTCCCATAAGTCGCTGACTAGGGTTAAAGATCCGATTGGCGTCAAATTGCTGATGTTCATTGTTGGTAATCAGGGTCGTCCAAATACTGGAGTTGGTAAAATACTTCACTTATCCTCTTGTCCATCAATCTAGCAAGTTGATTGAGTAATACACAGTATGTTACGAGAGTGTTGCAGAAGTGATCGTACTTCGGAAGCTACGATGTCAATACATTGAGTTCCAGCCAATGAAGTGGAGTGAGAATGATATCGACCAATCATTTAACGCTGCGATGCCCAACTCAGGGGCGTTCATACAAGCACCTAACATTCTACACAGTTCGCTAGGCGTTCATATGGGTGTTCAGGTAATACTCGATAGCATCGAGATTCGAAAGGATTCAGAGAGGACTGAAAAGATCACGTTCGAGTAAAAGTCAATCACTACTATGACTCTTATAGACTGTTGTGTTTCATATCGATCAAATAATGGAACAGAACCCCTCTTTCACTCGTTAGGTCTCACTGGGACTCACATGCACCCCACATTATTATTATGTGTGCACCCACAATAATATTGTGATTTGCATGCCCATCTCAGTTCCTCCTACCTCATGTCAAATGGTTCCTCAAACTCTAGTAGCAAGCAAAGAACATCACAAAACACGAGTCATGAATGTCTAAAGAAACACCACACTACCGATCACGTAACACATGCAAGTAATGAATTCATACTGTTGTGCTAAATGTGCCATCACATGCAATATCATATGTAAGTGTTCACTAGTTACGCAGTAGAATGAGTATACGAGAGACGAACCTTTCAATCTGGAGCTGAGTGTCATGGTCGTATTCACGTGTTCAGAACTGTTCGGTTATAGTCTGGTTTTATAAAAAGGTTTTTAAAACCCAGTTCACTATAACCAGTGGGTCTGATACCAAACTGTCACACCCCCAAAATACCACCTAGGGAATGTCCCTGTTAGGCGTGTGACGTACCAACAACGAGCCACTAATTACATTGAACCCATTCAATTATAAATAAAATCCTCAATTATTAACAAAAATACCATTAACAAGTTTAAATGAAAACCAACACGTTCAGTGGAAGCAATTAGTAAACCAAAGTTAAACTGTTGTGAAACCACGGTAAAGTATCAAATACTCAATCACAAGAATCCATCCAGTTCGACCCATGACCACTCCAGCTACTCCAGACAGCAAGTTCCAAATCCAAGTCGTCTAAAGACCTGCGAGCATGCAACAAGTGTATCAGACAAAGCTGGCGAGTTCACAGTTTAAGAAAGCGTTTGTTACCAGTTGAATGTAAAACAGTTCAATAACCAATGCAAGTAATATTGTTAATATCTCAATTCCGAACAAGACGGCTCCTGATGTACATGACTGCCCTTTCCCACGTACTCCTATCCAGTACTGGGCCCGACTGGGTCATTAGTTCACATCCGTCCTATCTAGGAGCGGTGTGAGGGTGCCAAACCTAACTAGCGCTACCAACTAATACCCGTTACCCTCCAGGTAACAACATAAGGGACTTACAAGAATGATAGGTGAGAATATTAACCAATATACCCGTTTTTACCCAAAAGACTTATCCCTCCACGGGATACCCACTGACTGTCCCCAACCACTGGGACGTATGCTCGAATGTAGTGAACTCACCTTAGAGTGCTTGGTAGGTTTAATTATCCGTTTAACCACCAAATCTATCAAGTCCTATAATGAACACATATTTAACATTCAGTATTCATACTAGCTCAATTCATGATATTCCACATATACTTGTCAACTAATGCACGTATCGTACAAGTAATAATACTGTTAATTCAACATGCCATACAAACGATAACATAACCGTTCACGCACACTTCCTAGTCAACTGAATCGGATCGAGCACTACCGTTTAATTAACGAAGGTTTATCCGTGATCGAACAAGATGAAAACACTCAGTACAACACACCTAATAATTATACTCATATGAACATCAGACCCTTATCACTATATCGAGATCGTATGATCGTATAGCCGATTACATCTTAACAGATTACAACACTCGATCATGTATTCAAGTAACTACAATCAAAACAACCTCATTTTCTATTAATAGTCCAAACAATAATCGAATGTTGCCAGTTCACAAAAATCATGTTCGTAACAATCATTGCTACACATGCAGCCCACTACCCAACATCATAAAAGGATGCTGTCCAACCAAAACTTGCGGCCCAATTATACCAATCAGATCAGTCCAAGAACTCTACTAGCCCACTTATAACTACCGGTTACACACACACATAATATGAATTCATTATTTTGTTTCTATCGGCCCACCGATTACGCACATGCATTGACATCGGTTCAATAATCATATTAATCCCATCGATTTACTAGTGTTCCTATTAGCATGAAATCGAGATTCTGTAACATGTTTTAGTTCCATATACCAAGCATAACCAATCCACAAATCATCAATATTATTATCATGACACACATCACCAGTTGCCACTATACGTATACATACTGATTCACCATAAACGATTTCCCTATATCATTACTGAAAGTAGGGATGTTATGTAAGATGTGCAAGACCCCTACATGCTATTTAACAACCCCAACAACCAGAATATTAAACAACAAATTGTTTAACATGATTCCAACTAACAATTAATCATCCTCATACACCTTAACATTATCGCCTCTAACCATAGATTAATATCATCAGAATCTCGTGACTATTAAGCCCTATTGTCAAGCAATCATCTAACATACTTATCATCGAGTACAACATAATCAATAACAACAACCAGGTATCGCTACAATCATGCTTGCATGACAAAAGAATCAGATTCAGAATATCAAGAAGTTATACTAACCAGAAAATCGAGACGTGAAGTTGTAAATAGTTAACACACAAGAACAGGCTACGACGATCTCTTCCTGGTCATCGTTCACAATATTAGGGTTTGGAGGTGTTTGCTTTTATGTCGACAGTTAACAAATATCGCACAAAAGTGCATGCGGCCAAGAGTTTGGACCAAGTTTGGGCTTATTATGTGTGTGGGCCAAGACCTAATACCCTTAATGTTGGACTATACCCGCCTCCCTTAACCCATTTTGGTAAACTAGTTCTAAAAATGTGCAAAGCCCATAAAGATGTTGGTTTAAGAGTTGGGTTCAAGTAGTTCGAGCCAAAGATATGTGCGGCCCATGCCCAAACACCCACAATGATCAAAACCAATTACATTTACGTTTAACAAGTTTAACATAGGATGAAACTTTGGAGAGCAATAATGAGAAGTTATGATCACGAAACGAAACGACACTAACCTTAAAAGTTCGGGTTGTCACATCTAGAGCCTTTTGGTAAATTTGGTGCAAAGAGCATTGAGGGAATATTTGTGGGTTACTCAAGTCCACAAAAGCAAGTCTTTGTTCCAAGCTTGAAGCGGATTATTGAAGCTCACAATGTTGAATGTCAAAGTAATACAATGCCTCTGCAGAATCCTGGAGATTCATGGTGTTTTCATTACGATACTTTATGGGATTCGTTTGACATGGAAGAAGAAAAGGAAGAAGAAGATGATTTCTTTCACGAGTTGGATATTCTGAGAGAGTATGAGTTATCGCAGGAAAGGTTCCCAGCTGAGTATTCAAGACGACCACGACAAACTTCAAATGATGATGAAGCAGGTCCAAGCAATGCTGGAGAACATGATGATATTCAACAAAATGAAGTTGCTCCTGATAGTCAGACGGCAGTCAATGATAATCTAGAATCTGATAATATGCCTGTATTTGATCATGGTGATTCAGATTCTGAAGGGGAGCAAATCCAGATCTCAAGTCAAACAGTTCCAGTCGATGAACAAGGTGCAAATCAGAATGTCACAAATTTGGAAGGTAAGGTAGATGTTCCAGGCGAGGTGATGCCAAGAACTCTTTCGTACCATCCAGAGGAGTTGATCATTGGAGAATTGCAAACAGGCGTCCGCACAAGACGACAAATTGACAAAGGCCTTATTTGTTTTTATTCTACAGTAGCACCTTTACAAACTGGGTTTTCACTAAGTTGTTTTATTTCGCAGATCGAACCGCGAACTTACAAAGAGGCGCTAACTGAAGATTCTTGGGTCAATGCCATGCAAGAAGAGTTCAGTCAGTTTGAGAAGTTAGGTGTGTGGAAGTTAGTAGACTTGCCTGATGGTCAGAGGAAGATAAACACCAAGTGGGTGTTCAAGTGCAAGAGGGATGATAGAGGAGTTGTTGTTCGTAATAAAGCTCGACTCGTAGTCCAGGGCTTTAGTCAGCAGGAGGGTATAGATTTCACTGAAGTGTATACTCCAGTTGCGAGACTAGAAGCAATCAGAATCTTCCTGGCATTTGCATCTTGGAAAAATTTTAAAGTTTATCAGCTAGATGTAAAATCGATGTTTCTCTACGGGAAGGTAAAAGTGGAGGTATATGTCGGACAGCCACCGGGCTTCACTGATCCAAACCACAAAGACAAGGTCTACTTGCTAGACAAAGCGCTGTATGGGTTACACCAGGCCCCAAGAGCTTGGTGCGAGACATTGTCTCAACACCTGCTAGCCAACAGCTTCATCCGTGGAAAAGTGGATGCCACTCTCTTCACCAAAGAGGTTGACGGACATCTTCTGATAGTTTAAATATACGTGGACGACATCGTATTTGAGTCAACGAATGAAATTCTGTGCAAAGATTTTGAAAGAGTTATGAAGCAGAAATTTGAAATGTCATCGATGGATGAGATGAAATTCTTTTTGGGACTGCAGGTTGATCAATTACCCAAAGGAATTTTCATACATCAAACGAAGTACGTTCATGATATCTTGGAGAAATTCGGGATGTCAGGTTCTACTCCAGCTTCCACCCCATTAGCGACGAATCATGGGATAAACCCTGATCTCACCGGAGAGAAGGTAGATGAAACGATGTATCGTTCCATGATCGGATTGCTGATGTATTTGACAGCTTCAAGACCCGATATTATGTATCCAACCTGCCTCGCAGCGCGGTTTCAGTCTAATCCTAGAGCTTCGCATGTGGTGATTGTGAAAAGGATAATACGCTACCTGAAAGGAACTCCATCATTGGGGTTGTGGTATCCAAGAGAAGGCGATTTCACGCTCGAAGGGTATTCTGATTCTGATTTCGGATGCTGTAAAGTTAACGCTAAATCAACAACAGCGGGGTGCCAGTTTTTCGGACCACGATTGGTCACCTGGCAATGCAAAAAGCAGACCTCTGTGGCTCTATCCACATGTGAAGCGGAGTATGTATCTACTAGCAGTTCCTGCTCTCAGATCTTGTGGATCCAGTAACAGATGCGCGACTACGGTTTGCAATTTCTAAACACCCATATCTTTGTTGATAATGAGGCATTGATAAATATTACTAAAAATCCAGTACATCACGCTAAAACGAAACACATTGAAATTCGTCATCACTTCATTCGAGAAGAAGTTGATACGAATAGAGAAAATCCACACTGACGAGCAAAAAGCTGATTTACATACCAAAGCATTTGATAAAACACGTTTTCATTATTTGCTAAAACTGAACGATATGAAGCTTTTATCGGTGTCGGATGGCATTATTGGCGTTGATGAGGATAACATTGTAGATGATGTTGAGAAACAATCTGCAATGGTTTGTCGATTTTTTACTTGTTTTGGTATTTAGGGGGAGAGTATAGGGTAATATTTTCAGAAAATACAAAAACAGTAAAATTTTTTTCAGAAAATACAAAAACATGAGATATTTTCAAAATCCAAAAACAACAGAAAACCAGAAAAGAGCTTGTGTAAAAAGGGAAAATGATAGTACATCGGCTTGAAAGTTACGGTATGCTAAAGATTTGTAATATTTAAAAGTTTTAAACAGTCTCGCTGATGATGTGCCGATAGGTTTTTACACATTTAGTAGGTTTATTCGGGATATAAACCTAAATTTTTACTTACTTATTTTGTAGGGAACACTACTTGGATATATAGGTAACCCCTGAAATCTTGTTTGAAAGATCCCTCTTTCTGAGATACTAGGTCTTTATACTCAGTGATATCTGGGGTATTATCCCGGGACTTCTGATTTTGCGGAAGCAATGGCCTAGTCATCGGAGAATACTTTACCGCTTGCTTGAAAAATAGCGCCACCCTCAGCATAAATTGATGAGACAATAAAATTGCTAATCAATGCTGTAGTAAAAAAGATCCTCTAAAGGGGACCACCCAAAGTCAAACCGTCATCTCTCTGCTGAACGGAAGTTCTGACCTGAGCTCTCACGGTTTCGACGATTTCATAATTTATTCTCTTACAGATATCATCTGTGGTATACTCACATGTAAGACTGAATATTGGGATCTGGATACGGGAGTATATACAAGAGGTGGGACACATGTATAAGTTTAAGTCTCTAAAACACTTAATCCGTATCCTGGACAGATTGAAATTTGTGTGAAAATTTAAAGTGGACTAGTATATCGACAATCTAAGTGAATTGTTTAATTCTGAGTATGAAATTAAAGCTTAACGGTACTTGTGACTTGTCGAATAGCTGATATGATTCCCTAACACACTCACCAAAAATATGTTTGTAAATAGTTTACATTTTCTGCATTTTATTTCTGTAATTCATTTCTAGTTTAGAAACTTTTTTAAAAATTCAAAAAGATTTTACATTTCTGCTTTATTTTCCGACAAACCAAAGTGGAGAGTTGATCTTCTAATTCAAGTCAAAGAAGATGCAGGAAGTTTCTGGGCTGGATGATGAGTTTGGAGCTAATCTTGATTAATTGAGAAATGGAAAGTCAAAACAAGTTCATTAATTTGAAACTTGTAATTTTTAGAAAAGTTTGAAAATATTTGAACAAATGTCAGTGTGAATTGTCTCAGATCAACCAAGGTCATTAAGTTGGACTTGGTAGACAAATTGAGCAATCAGGGTCATTAATTTGGACCTGAATACTTAAGTGAATTTCTAAACACTGATAAGACTATCAAATGAAGTGAATGGTAAATTTGGATTGAAACTGTTATTGTCATATATCTTATATTTAGGTAGAGATTGTGCAGGAAACAGGAGTTAAAAACCCCATGGCAAAGAAAATGTCAAAGTTTGAATCAGAATTCAAGTCCCAGCTTATCGAAAGGGGGAGTCTGCGAAAGGGGGAATCAAAATTCTGGATCAACATTCAAAGGGGAGATTGAAGAGTAAAGTTTGAAGATTAAAGATTGAAGGAAGCTTTTACAATGTCAAAACAATTTGGAGCAAGAGAACGATCAATCAAGACTAAAGACTGAAGACACGATGCTAAAGACTTCGTCAACATCCAAGGGGGAGTCTGTTGGTGCACTGATGTCTGTTAACTTCGTCTTTAATGAGTCTTGTATTGTATTTGTTAGATCAGCACACGGAAATCGAGAAACGGTATTTTAGGGTAATTTCGCACGGAATAGTAATCTCGCTTGAAGGTTATTCCGCGTGAGTTAATTTCGCACGGAATTAAGTCTCGCGTGAACCGTTCATGCGGAATTATGTAGCCTATAAATACCTGTTGTCTCTGATTCATTTCATACGGAATTATTGTGTGAGAGCTGAGGTGCTGTCGAATTTTTGTCAGAATTGTTTGTAAAAAGCTCAGGAAATCAGTAATAGATAAAGATTAGAAAGGAACAAGTTGTGTTACATCATTTACATTGATTCCGCCTTTGTACTTGATGATGAACTACTTATACTGACTATTTAGGGTCACACAGACAATCCAACAATAGAGATCTCATCCTTGCAATCATTTTAGATAAACAATTTCTTATCATAACTCCTTCTCGTGCATACTAAACTCTAGCTCTCACTTCTTGAATAGACCCTTTGCCAACAAATAGAAAACAATGAACAAACATGCAAATAAATATACACCAATAAATGTATACATTTACAAAAAACCTTGAAGAAAAACAAATTCATTTCCGTGACACGACTATGAAATATACCTTGTATGATGAAGCATAGATAAGGATTTATTTGTTACAGTTTATGATAACAATATGTATTGAAAGGAATAACAAGTTTTAATATACTCATTCTGAACTGATAGAAATAGGATTATACTATTTAACTTATTGTTATCTATTATATGTTTAAATCATGAAGCATTAATCCAACAAAAAAACTTACTAAAATAACAAAACATATGAATAACAAAGCTTGGAAACTTACAAAATCATCACAAACGCCAACCAAACAACTCACTAAAATATGCTAATTTAGTAACTTTATGCGATTTAAACTACTAACTAAACCCTACTTCAACAAAACCTCCATTAATCTGAAGATCTATAACAATTCGCCGTAAATGATAAGTCAAGCACAACGAATCTCACAAACAACAGTAACCAAGTAATAGAACATATGAATAAGTATGCAACACAACAATCACAGTCAATTATACGAAAAACCCACGAGTATCATACGATAACCAATTGAAAGAAGGTGAAAGTTACCTAAAATCGAGAAAAAATTGAGCAGATGCCGAAAACCGGAAAAAATTGACATGAAGTGATGCTAATTTCCCAATTTTGGAGTTCTATTTTCCAATATAACTACACATATAAGCATATTCAAGGAAGAATTAGGCTGCATAGAAGCATACAATAACTATCAAACCTTCTACCAGACATTGATAAGATAATAATCACCCGCGGTAGAGGGTAAGTTACCAAACATTTCTATATTCTCAATTTTAAGTAACTAAGCATTTACAAATTGGCACCAGATTTGAAAATCATAAGAGTGTTACAGATACCTTATGTTGCTTGTATTTTTCTCTAACTGCCACCAGATTGCCTGCTCTTCTACCCGATTGTAGATCATGTAAAATTTGAACACATTCTTTCAACTCGGATGGCTTGTATCCAGAGAGTTGCTCCAAAGCCAAATTCTGTAAATGTGAATACATATTATTATAAGAGAAAAGAATTCCAAACCCTTTTTCAATTAAAATGAGTGAATTTAGGCCGCGTGTTCTTACCCATGGATGTGCCCTTGGTTTGAGTGTGAATAGCGAAAGAAAGATAACAGATGCAGCCATGGAAGGCAAAAAATTGAGGCACCCATACTGTAATAAACTTAACTCGGCCAAATAATAACCCAAGAACTCTAACTACATATAGGAGCTTAGTTCATAATCTTCTTGAGCAACAATGGTAATTCTTCTGTTAATCAACAAGTCAAAAGGGTAACACCAATTAGTTTATAGTTAATGAACGTACAATCTGGCGTTACTATATCTAGATTCTCAATTGTTTCAATTCATACCTAAGGAAAGATTTAACTGTCGGATTTCCCATTTCAAAATTGAGAGCTTTAGCACATCAGCTTCCATTTTCACAACCTCTTGCTTAGTGTAAGTATTATCCGTGATGTAACGGAAATCTTCCGTATGCGGGGGGCTAATTTCTTCATATTTTTTGTTGTACCAAAAACGCATACAATTCGTATTCAACAACCAATCCTAATTCATTAAAAAAACATACCAACCACAAAAATTCCAAACCACTTACGCTGCGATGAGCATCGAAGAAACACCAAGAAGTTGCAGCCTCTTTCTATTAAGCACATTTACGGATAAGAATCTATCTATGTACGAGACAGTGAGATACAAAGTGTGCGAAAGAAGCTTATACTCCTCAGCAACTTCCACCAACCAATCAGTTAATACCCCCCTCATGTTTATACCAACATCCTTCTTCACTTTCTCAATGTAATCCGCTATCGATCTTCTATGTACCTTTCTCTAAATCCACAAACAAAATAAACACAGAACTTCAATACTCTTTCAAATATATGTATTAATCCATTTTCCATACAAACCCTAAATCCAGTTAGTTAATAACTTTGAAGATAAAAATGACAATCAAATTCAATCATAAACCGTAAAAAATTAACCTTTTTTATCCTTATGACAATCTAATAAGGTTAACCACCAAACACTGCGTTTTGATTTAGCAGTAAACAACAATTATACAACATAAACAGTAAACCCTAAAATTAACAAAATAAATCAATCGATTAATTGAATTAAATGAAAAAGAAAATTTTCAAAAACCTCCATATTATGAAGATACTCATAAATATCAGAAACATAAGCTTCACACATCTGGGGATCACTTGATTTCTTGTTAATAGTATCCGCAAACACTTGAGGCTTCTTCACCTTTTTCGATCTGCATTTCTGCTCCAACCACCACCGTCTTTTCACCTTTTAACCCTCATCTCTGTCATCTGAGCATGCCACAACGTCGTTGATCGTCTGACTCTAACTGGAACAAACTTCGTTGACATCTCCCTTGAAAACCCTAGCCGTCGTTGCTAACACCGAGAACCAGAGACCATAAACCACCATCACTACCACCAACAATAATCGACACTGAAGATCAAAACAGATAGATCAGAACAATTATTTTGAGAGAGAATGGTTTTGGTGATGGATCGAAACAAAATTTCAGAGAGAAAAGAAAAGATTCTGGAGATGGGGTAAGAGATTACGTACGCGAAGTGCGATGGTGAGAGCGATGTCTTCACCGCTGTTGTCTTCATCTTCCTCGTTCAACCCAGAGAAGCACAGAGAGAAGGGGAGTAGATCTGTACCGTAGATTCGAAACAGACGGCCCGAATGCATTACCCCGGCAATTGATCTTCATCTAATTTTTTGATACATCGAGTCACCGATGTATTCCACCATGTGTAGGCTTCGTAAAACCAAATCAGGAACATCATCTTGCCTAGAGACTCTCTCCCTTCTCTCTTTCCCTGTCTCTCTAATCGCTGACCAGAACCTTGGGCTTTCTTCTCTCTAGAGACTCTCTCCCTTTTCTCTCTCTCGCTAACTTTCTTTTTTCTCTCAATCTCTCTCTACCAATGAAAAGAAGGAGGCATAAATGGGTTTTGGGGATGTGGAGCGGGAATTCAAATTTAAATCCAAGATCTGGCAGCCCAAAAATTGTTCAACACAAACCAATGATTATTAAAAAAACGAAAAATATCTTAAAATTACACATAGGATGTAATTAGGGGGGAGGGCTTGGGAGATTGCCACATAGGATTGTAAAGTTTTCCTTTATTATAGTAGAGATTCTAGTATGAAAAACAATAAATCTTACGTTTATAACATTTTCATTTATTTTTTAGGTTTTTAGGATTGAAAAAATTAGTGATTCATTTTGTTCAGCGTGTTCTCGCAATATTTAGTGTTCTGCATATATATATACATATATATATATACATATACATATACATATATATACATATATATACATATATATATATATATATAGGGGACCGCTAAAATGAAAACCACCTCTAGTTGTAAGAATCATGGGAACCACTTTCTAGCCCTTAGATCAACAAGATGGATGGATGAGATTAAAACTAACTAAAATTAATATTAAATACATTTTGTCTTATTATGTCTTTAATATTTTAATCCAAAAGGGTAGTTTAGTAAAATAATTTTTTTTGTCTTTTTGTCTTTATTATTTTTTTATTACTTTTTTGTTTTATTATATTACTTTTTGGTTTTATTATATTACTTTTTATTTTTTTTAAAGATTTTTTTATTAAAAACATTTTTAAATTCAAATTTTTTAACAAGACAATTTTTTTGCGCGCCGGTTTTTGCACGTCGTTTTCACGCCCGGCTTTTTAACGCATCGTTTTTTAATGGGTCTTTTTTCACGCCATTTTTACGCTCGACTTTTTCAAGCGTCGTTTTTTTAACGCGGCGTTTTTTACGTCCCGTTTTTTTTTCGCGGCGTTTTTATGCGCCACATTCACGCCCCTTGTTTAGGCGCCGTTTTATCACACGGTTTTTTACGTTTTACAACTTACGTAGAAAAAGTTTTACGTTTTATGTTTTACGTTAAAAAGTTTACGTTTTACGTTAAACTTTTTACGTTTTACGTTAAACTTTTTACGTATTACGGTAAACTTTTTACTTTTTACGTTTTACGTTTTTACGTTTTACGTTTTACGTTTTACGTTTTACGTTTTTACGTTTTTACGTTTTACATTTTACCTTTTACCCATTACCTTTTATGGTTTACGTGTTACGTTTTACGTTAAAAAGTTTGTGTTTTACGTTACAAAGTTTACGTTTTACGTTAAAAAGTTTACGTTTTACGTTAAACTTTTTACTTTTTACGTTTTACGTTAAACTTTTTACGTTTTACGTTTTAAGTTTTACGTTTGAAGTTTTACGTTTTACCTTTTGCGTTTTATGTTACAAAGTTTACGTTTTACGTTAAAAAGTTAACGTTTTACGTTAAACTTTTTACTTTTTACGTTTTACGTGTTACTTACGTTAAAAAGTTTGCGTTTTACGTTACAAAGTTTACGTTTTACGTTAAAAAGTTTACGTTTTACGTTAAACTTTTTACTTTTTACGTTTTACGTTAAACTTTTTACGTTTACGTTTTACCTTTTACCTTTTACGTTTTACTTGTTACGTTTTACGTTAAAAAGTTTGCGTTTTACGTTACGAAGTTTACGTTTTACGTTAAAAAATTTACGTTTTACGTTAAAAAGTTAAAAAGTTTGAGGAACTTAAATATCCAATCACTCCAATGCAAGAAGAAGAAAAAAAAGCATACAGAAACGTGACAACTATAGTCCAATCAATCCAATGCAGATTTTTAATCCAAAAACAAACCGAAAATCTACCGAAACTTATCCGATTTAAGAATCTTGCTTACAGGAATGTTCAAAAATCGATCCGAAACAAACCGAAAATCTACCGAAACTGATCTGATCTCACCGAAACTTGTCGAAAATCAACTGAAAATAGTCCGAAATTCGACCGAAACAATCCAAGTTCAATCAATGGTTAGATTCGGATATGAACATATGAAGAAACAACAACTCAAATTTTGACACTCGGTTCACTGTTATCATCGTTTACAAGTCCAATTTTCATGTATACTTTTCTATTTTCTAAAAAAATCCCGATGTATTATTGTTTCGACCCAAACCAAAACCCGAAAATGAGAGATAAAGGTGTACTAGATCTTGATTTGATTGTGTAGGGGATTTTAAAACCCGTATCATTATTCATTATTCATTCACAGCCGTATCATTCACAGCATTCAACATTCTTATCATCTGTGATCAACATCACCTTCACAGTCCATCTTCATCCGGGTTCCATCCGAGTTTCACACATCATCACTGACATTCATTCGGATAAGATCTGTCGTTAAACCTGCACTCTGTTTTCGATCTCCATCTCCGGCTAACGTAACCTGTCATCACCACCTGCAACTCCGGTCATCAGTTTCATAACACAATTAAAACCCGTCAACTACCATCAGCAGTTATCACCCTCTCTTCATCATCTCGTTCCTCAGCATCATCAATCTTTCATCACCCTTCGGTCTTCATCTCCGTCGATAACCACCCTCCGTCACCACCCCGACGTTCACCGAACACCGAACTCCGTTCTCCGGGGACCACCACCTCCCACATCTTCTCCGTTCATCACTGTTATTCTCCGACGGCCATCGAACCTCCTCCACCATCACCGTCATTCATCTTCATCATCATCTCCGGTGTCTTCACCATCATCTTTCTTCATCATCACCATCGTTTTTTCTCCGACGACGTACAATCAACCTCCTGTCTGTTATCTCGCCTCCGGTCATCTGCATCGTCGCTGGAACCTGCATAATCTCCGGTCGTTGTCCATCAACACCTGTCACCACATCACTGCTCATCGATCTTTCACCGGTATAACAATCGACTTCTCCGGCGACCACTACCAAACCTGCATCCTTTTCGATCGACATCTTCGGTCGCCGTCGAATCTCCGTTCATCCTTGTTCATTTCCTTCAGTCATTGTTTTTTTTTGTTCTAGATGAAGGAAGAGAGATAGAGAGAGGTGAGAGAAAATGGTGAGATGAGGGATGAGAGAAGTGAGAGGAGAGATAAGAGACTGCTGCAATAAATGAAGAGAGAGGGAGGAAGATTAGAAATTTTGAAGGAAATGACCAAAATACCTTTTATTGTGATTGGTTGAGAGTGGTTCTCACGGTTCTTACAACTGGGGGTGGTTTTCATTTTAGCGGTCCCCTATATATATATATATATCATATTTAAAAAAAACATGTCCCTCGAAATCACGGGTGTTGTGCAGTGGTCCTCCCCGCACACCCTCATCACCGCCCCTGCATCTACCATTGACATATCTCATGGCTTAGGCGACTAGAAGTAAATATGCGAGCAAAAGTTCATATGAGATCAAACATTGACATATCTCATGGATATTTGGGTAAGGTTTCTGATATAACAATATATGAATAGCACATAAGTATAGGACTTCCGATTTGATCTTGTTATTATCATTATTTGGCTCAATTATATGCGGTGAGATTTGGAACTAAAATAAGAAGACGCTAAAACCATGAAGTATGTCATGTATTCCTTGAAGTTTATGTCATATTTGTGGTGTCTCATGTGAAACTACGTCTCACTTGTTCACGGAGTGCCCCACTACATCTCGAGTGTGGAGGCTTATTGAAGAATGTTTGAGATTCAATTTCCGTGGTCATTACTTCCGAATAATTTAATCAAGTGGATCTATGAACAAATGGACTAAAGGATTGTTTTGTATTACTGACTTCGATGATTTACACGTGAATGTACAGTGACTATATATACACAAGAAGAGGAGCATTTATAGGAGGGAAATATGCTCTATACAATTTTTATTATTGAACAATATTAAATATAATAAATTGTTGATTTGGTAGGAGAGAATTACGGAATTCTCATTATTGTGAGGAGATATTATTGGTTTCCTTGATACGCCCCCACAAGATTGAGGATCCATTGGAGACTCCAATCTTGGACCGAAATTTGACAAATAGTCGTCTAGAAAGAGGTTGTGTGAGAGTATCAGCCAGTTGGTCTTCTGAGTTAATGTGATATACTTTAAGGTGGCCAGCCGCAACCTTTTCCCGGATGAAGTGATAATCAAGGGCGACGTGTTTCATTCTTGAGTGATACACCGGATTGGAACATAGGTATGTGGCCCCCATGTTATCACAATAGAGATTTGGTGATGTTGAGGGTAAAGCGTGAAGTTCTTTGAGGAGATTTTGAACCCATGATACCTCAGCTACGACATTAGCCAAAGCTTTGTACTCGACTTCTGTGGAGGATCTCGAGACAGTTTTTTGCAGAGCAGACTTCCACGACACTATGTTTGAGCCAAGGTAGATAAGATATGCAGTTGTGGACCGGCCGCCATCACGAATGCCACCCCAATCTGAGTCAGCAAAGGCAGTAGTGGTTATGGGTTCGCATTTCTTTAGGAACAACCCATGATGAATGGTACCTTTTAGATAGCGCATGACACGTTTTAGAGCATGCATATGTTTTGTTGTGGATGTATGCATGTACTGAGACAACTTTGACTGCAAAGCTGACATCGGGCCGAGTAAAGGCAAGATATTGGAGTGAACCAATGATTTTTCGATAGGTTGTTGGATCAATGCGGGATGAGCCATCATCTAGAGAAAGAGTTTCCGAGGAGCTTAATGGTGTTGCAACATCTTTTGCACCTTCCATATTAAAATTGGTTAGGAGGTCACTGATATGTCGGGGTTGCGAGAGGAACATGCCATGAGTCGTTGGTATAACTTCAATGCCCAGAAAATGATGTAGGTCCCCTAGGTCTTTGAGAGAAAATTGCTTGGAAAGAAGGGTGACAGAGTTGTTCATGAAGCTTGTATTGTTACCTCTTAAGATAATATCATCCACGTAGACTAAAAAATACATAAGTACTCCATTAGTGTTATAGACAAAAAGCGAGGCATCCAAGTGAGATTTGTGAAAACCATAATTTATAAGAAATTGTTTGAGTTCCATGTACCATGCTCGCGGTGCTTGTTTTAGTCCATATAGAGATTTCCTAAGTTTACAAATGTGATTTGGAAATTGTGGATTAGTAAACCCGGGTGGTTGAACCATGTAAACATTTTGATGCAATGTGTCTTGTAAAAAGGCATTGTTGACATCTAGTTGCCGTAAGCTCCATTTGTTAGAAAGGGCAAGAGAGAGAACAACACGAATGGTTACGGGTTTAGTGACTGGGCTGAAAGTTTCAAAGAAGTCTTTCCCCGGTTGTTGATGAAAGCCTTTTGCGACTAAACGTGCTTTATACTTGTCAATAGACCCATCCGGTTTGCGTTTCACACGAAATACCCATTTGCAACCGATGGGTGTATGGGTAGAGGATGGAACAAGTTCCCAAGTTTGGTTGTGTAGGAGAGCGTTGTATTCCTTATCCATGGCTTTCCTCCATAATGGGTCTTTGATAGCTTGGGAAACACACGATGGTTATATGGTAGGAGGAATCGGATGAATGGTGGTGTGATTGACAAAGCTAGATCCATAGTATTTGGGGTTTGGTTTCCTGCTTCGTGGAGGGAGAAGGGTAGGCGTGGATGGGGTGTTGTTGGGAGAGGTGGTGTGAGGAGATGAAGATGTGGTTTGAGCGGATGGTAGTATGGTGGTGGAGGTGTTGTTGGTTGGACAAGAGGGTGTGGGATCCAAAGTTGTGTGACCGGGTGTAGGGGATGCTTGGGTGGAAGTAGTAGGAGCGGTGGCATGGTGGATCGACGAGTCATGAGGAGATTGATTGGAGGATGGCATGGTTGGTGAGTCATCAGCGGGTGAGGATGAGGCAGAAGATGATTGATTTGCGGAGGTTGGAGTTGGTATTTGGGGAGATGAGGAATCAGATGATGGAGGTGGGTCACTTGTGTTTGGAGTGTGGATGTTTAGGAATGATGTATAAGTGTGGGTAATGGGTTTCGAAGTTGGTGTATGAAGAGGGAAGATGTGTTGAATAAACTCAACATGTTGTGAGTGGTATAATTTATTGGTGTTAGGGTCAAAGCATTTATATGCGGATTTTGAGGAGGAATAACCAAGAAAAATGCATGATGCGGATCGGGGTTGTAATTTGGAGGTGGTATAAGGACGTAGCCATAGGTAGCAAAGGTATCCAAATGGTTTAAGTTTGGAGTAAGTGGGAGTGACGTTGAATAACATTTCATAAGGTGATTTGTTATTCAAGACTATTGTGGGTAGGCGGTTGATGAGATAGGTAGCGGCTTGGAACGCATGAGACCAAAATGAGGATGGAAGATGGGCATAGTGAAGTAAAGCAAGGCCGGTTTCAACTACGTGTCGGTGACGACGTTCAGCTATAGCGTTTTGCTCAGGTGTGTGAGGAGGTGTAGTGTAATGAGATATTCCATGAGTGGAGAGAAAAGACTTGAGTCCAATATATTCGCCACCAATATCCGTAAAAAGCGAAATACTGGACGTTTGAAAAAAAATTTCGACGAGCGACTTAAATTGTGGAAAAATTGTTGCAACATCGGATTTTCTTTTAATTCTTTTAATTGTAAATAGCCAAATATATTTTGAAAAATAATCAACAAAGATTACGTAGTATTTGTAACCATCAAGGGATGCGTGGACGGGTCCCCATACATCCGAGTATAGAAGTTGTAACGGTTTGTTAGCAACAAACGAGTTTTTACCAAAAGATATTTTGTGACTTTTATTTGATGAACATGAATTACAGTAGAAAGACTCAATGGACACTTTATTAAACTTAAGTCCTAAGGTAGACATTATAGACTTGAAGACTTGGAGCGAAGGATGTCCAAGGATGTGGTGCCACACAAGTAAAGATCCTGTTGAGGTTGTGTTGATTTGAAGAGAGGTTGTGGTTGGTCCATAGTAAACGTCATTGACGTTAATAACCCGCATGAGATGCGCCCCCGAGCATAGATCCTTAACCAAGAAATAAGAAGGAAAAAATTCAACAGAAACTCGGTTGGTACGACAAACTTTAGCAACGGAAATTAGATTATTACGAAGATTACGGGCAATTAAAATATTGTATAAGAAAAGTGGCTGTGAGTTTGTGGGAAGAATTTGTTGGCCAATGTGTGTATTGGGAAGTGATGTACCGTTACCCAAAACAATCTCATCCGGACCACCATATTCGGAAAGAACGTGTACGAAGTTGCGACCATTACCGGCGTGGTCGTTAGCGCCAGTGTCCCACATCCAAGAGTTCAAACCCACCTGTGGAGAGGTGTGGTTCACAGTAGGGGTTTTTGTAGAGGAAATGTTGGTGGTTACTTGGTGTTCACGAAGGAATCTTCCAAGTTTTCTACATTCCTTGGTTTCGTGTCCGGGTATGTTGCAGTAATGGCAAAATAGGTTGGACCGATTCATGCGGTTATTTGGTTGTGAAGATGTTGGTTTGGATGACAATGAGGAGGAACGATTGGGTGAGGGTTGGGTAAAGGTTGATGAGGGTCGAGAGTTCCGATTGTAGGGTCGGTTTTGGTTGTTTCGGTGGGTGTAGTTGACAGTGGAAATGGTTGGTTCGGGTGCCGATTCTTTGAGGGTTCGTTCATGGTCAAGGAGTTTTTCGAAGAGATCGGGAAAGGCAATAGTTGTGTCACGGGTTTTGAAGGCTGCGACAAGGTTTGCATAGTCATCGCCTAATTGGTTCATAACATGAACCACGAGGTCTTCTTCAGGAATGGGACTTTGAGTGAGAGCAAGTTCGTCAAAGATGGAATTCATGTCATTGAGATACTCTGTGATAGAGCGTGAACCACGAGGATATTTGGCATGGCGAGACTTGAGTGATATTATGCGGGACCGTGAGCCGCTTGCATAGCTCGAGTTTAGAAGATCCCAAGCTTGCTGAGCAGTGTCGGCGGAGGATACAATAGGTTGGATCTGATCCGAACAGCTGCCAAGGATGGTAGAGATTATCATTTGGTCTTGGCGAAACCATTTGAGATATTCCGGGTTTGTTTGGTTGTGGTGCCTTCGGGGACGGTTTCTGAGGGTGGTTGTTGGGTGCCAACAATGTGGTGTTCAAGCTCCAAACCGATGAGGGTAGAGTGAACTTGTTTTCACCATGAGGGAAAGTTTTGCGGGGTGACTTTGATCGGGAAATGGGTAGCGGCGGTGATGTGAACAAGAGTAGAAGCCAAGGATGGGCATGGAAGAAAGGGAAAAAGGGGTGCAGGATCGAAGAGATTAAAAAGAAGGGATCGAAGGAGCTAATTGGCTCTAGATACGATATGAAACAAATGGACTAAAGGATTGTTTTGTATTACTGACTTCGATGATTTACAAGTGAATGTACAGTGACTATATATACACAAGAATAGGAGCATTTACAGGAGGGAAATATGCTCTATGCAGTTATTATTATTGACCAATATTAAATGTAATAAAGTGTTGATTTGGTAGGAGAGAAATATAGAATTCTCATTATTGTGAGGAGATATTATTGGTCTCCTTGATAGGATCGAGCACTCTTTCTCTTTACTGCTAAGAAAGAAGTGGTCGGGTCGATTATCTGTCACTTGGTGCTCAATTTGGAGGTTAAGGAACGAGGCGATTTTCACACATATGAGAAAGAAGATCTTTGTTCTGTTCGATGATGTTTTACACTTCTCATTTGCGTGGTATGCTAACAGGGTTAAGAAGTGTAAATTAAATGGACCGAGTGAATAAAAAATTCGTTCTTAATCACATTCTTACTTGTGTAGTTGTAATTCTATTTGGCCGGCTAGCTTCTTGCTCGTTGTGTCTTTTATTTTTATAAAATTAGTCGTTCCAATGGCCGGCTAGCTTCTTGCTAGTTGTGTCTTTTTTTTTATAAAATATGTCGTTCCAAAAAAAAAAAGAACATGTGAGACCGGTTACCACTCGTTAACAATAAGGACCATAAACACATTTATCTAAGAGCTACCTTATTAATTCGGAAAATCCCATAATGTTATGTAAAGGACGCCCATATGCCATAGTCAAATAAATAATCACATAAACTAATACATGGTTTTTTGTGACGAACCCAATGGACCCGAGCCGCACAAGTAGAAGGCCCATGCATGCATTGCATGAGGGTTGTGGGTGTCTGGTGATTTAATTTTAATAGTTCCTTTGTTATTGGGTCTTTGTTTATTATTTTTTAAGTCTATTTTTTTTTTTTTGAAGGGTGACTTTCTATGTACATGACCAGTGGTCACCGGGTTCTTGTCGATGACAATCCCCCGTCAGCCCCGCCCTCCGGCGCGATGTTCTATCGGGCCCCGGCCGTCTCGTAAGCTGACCTTCGCCCGGAAACCATACTGCCCCCACACGAGAGACTCGCTGGGGTAACAGCTGGGTAAAACCGGGTTGCCCTCAGGATCGAACCATGCCTCGGTAGGAACGAACCATCATTGGGTCGTCCCCGCACCTTTCGCTGCACCCGGGAGTCGAACCGGCGCCTCCAAGGAAGCAAACCGGCCCAACTCCCAACTGAGCTGGGGTGGGGGATTATTTTTTAAGTCTATTAGTGGTGTGGGAATAAAGGGGATCGTGAGCCACTGCCTGGTTTCCCATGTCTGCATGTTTTCCATTTTAGTAGGATGTTATGTTAGTGGTGAGTCCTTGTTTGTACCCTGTATAAGGGATTGTCTTTGTTTTGGAATGATTATTCAGAAAATTGCCCCAATACTCCTCTCTTAATTTCTATCTAGCTTCCCTCCTTTTTGCTTAATCCGATCGATCCACATCATTTTTATATAAGCCTAAGGGTGTAAATTAATTAGGTAAACAAATGTGCAAGAAACTAAAATCTATAAGGTCATCTATAACGTTTGGGACATACATTATCTTCTTGTAGAATGAAACTAAACACGAAATTTTCTTATTGTGAAGAAAAACCAACCACGTCAGTCCTTTTTACGGGTGTAAATTGAACACAACAATTTGTTCAGGAAAAGTAAAATTGAATAAATATGTTCACTCGGGATTGAGTGACACTAAGCACATAACATTCACAGCCTTAGACCATGTGTAGTGGTAATGCTCCTACCCTTGGGTGTTTTGCGCCATATAGCAGCCCAGTAAGCAATGGGGCATTATGGGGCGTTTTCTAAAATGGGTGTAGTGGGGATGTGAGGCATTATGTTAAAAGTGGTGTTAAGCAATTAAATAAATAAAAAAACCATAAAAAAATCTTATTGGCCAAAAAAAGGAGATTAACTGTGACTAGCCACTTCATCCCCTTCTTTGGCGTGGAAAAAAGGACGCCTTGGAACAAATATTCGAACAAAACGCCCCAGGTGGCGGTCGATTGGGCGTTTAGGGGCGTTTTTCAAGGGTAAAACGCCCAAAAACCTTAACACTATGCATGGTCTTAAGGTGAAATAGATCCAAATCTTTATATTTTCTTCATTGCAAGGTCCTCTAACTCTACAATTCTTGTTCTTCATCTTTGAAGCTTATATTCGTATTTGGCTTGATGAACATCTTTGTTGTTTGGACATTAGGTTCTTGATAATTTAAGCTTGAACACCATTGTAACGTTGATCATCAATGTGGATTTGATAATTATTTAAGTCGGTTTATTGGTATGATATGGTTATTACTATGGCCTAAAAGTCTTTTTAAGCTGATTTTCTATACTTTTGAGTACTTGAAAACATGGTTTGAATATTCTTACAAAAGATTTTAAATAATTTTCTTGTCTAAATATGTTTTCATAAACAGAAGTTTTATAACAACATCTCAAGCTTATAAAATAATTAGTTTGACTTTGGTGGTTATACAAAGTCACAAACACTTTGTTGCTTTATAAAAAAAAAGTAAATCATTTCATAAACAGAAGTTTTCTAACATCTCAAGCTTATAACATAATTAATTTGACTTTGGTGGTTATACAAAGTCACAAACACTTTGTTGCTTTATAAAAAAAAGTAAATCATTTTGGAAAAGATTTATTCAAAGATCATCAGTTAATACCATATAAAGGTTTTTATCTGGTTTTCTTTCCGCACCTTAGACTAGAGGGTATGGGGGCCGGCTGAGGCCCGGTTTTGCCCGGCGCCGGTCCTCCACACCGCCCCCACTCCTCCGGTTCGTCCCATCCGTCTTCCACCAGCCGATCTCGCCGGGCCTCCCTTCTCCTCCCTTCTCTCACATATACCTATACATACATACATACATACATATATATATATATATATATATATATATATACATAAAGGGGTTCATCCCCCACCCCCCTAGGTCCATCCCCTCCAAACAACTCCTACATGGCGCCGACGTGACGGCTCATCCCCTTGGGGATGAGGCTCTCCATACCCACTAGTCTCCGTTTATCTTGATTTGTTTCTTTACATCATCTCCAAGACACATTTGTATAAAGGAATTATCATCTTTCCGGCACACTATTCACGAGCTTTCATTTTAGTTCATTGTTTGATTTTTGAACCTCTTTTTTATCTTATCTTATCTAAAGTAAAAAAAAAAGGTTAATAGTAAGAGGAATGAGTTCTCGGTCAAAGCGTCCTAACAACAACAATATCCTCATTTTTTTTTATCATGACAAACTTAAACAAATCTAAAATAAACAATACAGCAAGTTAGAAAAAGTGAAAATTAGTGCTTAACTTATTGTTGTTGTCGTCGTCGTCATCATACTCACTAAATCTCACCAATAGCAAATCTATGGTAGGGTCTGAGCAGGGTAAGATGTAAACAACCTTACTTCTACTCCACAGGAATAGAGAGGTTGTTTCTAGTAAGACCTCCCGACTCGATAGTAGTTTTGCACATAACTAAATAAAACTTGTCACTTGTGAAAGAGAAGTGAGAAAAAAGTGTGAATAAGTGACTTATTGTATATAACTAAATAAAACTTGTACGTGAAAGAGAATGGATAAAAACCAACACACTTAATGCACACACACATCGTTACATCGACCGTCCATAGCCTAACGATTTCTTTTTGTGAAAGACAAAGTTTATAACGAGTGTAGCGAAACAGACCGGGTACACGACTATACCGACAACAGTAGTGGTATCGTGTATTATCAGAACCGATACTGGTATTTGCTTTAATTGTTTCCATTCGATGTAAAATACGTGTAAAATTATTTGTAGTGTTAGCCGAAATGATACCAATGAATTCCGATAGTGAAGCACAGGAGAATCCCACTAATATACTACCAATTACCTATAAAATGTGTAGTATGAATAATTGAAAAGGGTACATCTTCTCATTGAGAAGCTATGAATATATACAGATATACAAGCTCCATTTTAGGAGAGAAATAAGCAATCTGTAACACCTCGAAAATTCACGTCCTATAATGTATTGACACGTGTCATAAGCTTTGAACGTGTGAAAGAATACTCTAGAAGGATTAAAGTTGACGATCATGGAAAGTATGTGTAAATACGAGTTCTGAAGGTCAACAGTGAATAATTTTATTATACATTAACCCTACATGATGCTCATACCTTCAAACGAATAATTCATGGATCATACGAAGCTGAAAGTGAGAGATTACAATTACAGGGGTTAAATGTGTCAACATGTTTAAAGATATACCTCTGAGTGACCTTTTGACAAACCCGAAGCTTTGTAATGGTTAATTATGCTCACTAGAATACACGATTAAAATTTCATAAAGTTTCGTAATCGTATGAGCAAGTTGTGATCAAATTCGTATTCAAGGGGTTAAAGTGCAAACATTGAAAGTTAAGGCTTTTTTTCGGGTTAACCGGAAGTGATCAGGGACTTGGCAAAGTGGGTATAAGTCCTAAAGCCCTTGTGGGTAAATATAAGGGGGTCAAAATGCAAGAAATAACCTTAGTTGCCCCTTCGTGAAGCCAAAGGTCAAACTGCAAAACAAAGAAAAGGAAAATTCTGATATTTAAGGGCCATGCGGCCCGCATTAGAATCAGTTAAACATGAAGCGGGCCGCATCAGACCTGCAGATGCAGAAAAACAGGCAGCAGCCTGTTCTGTGCAATTGTGACCCATCTAGCCGGTTTTTATCACTTATAAATGACCCCTAGGCACCCCCTAAGCACTAGGATCATGTGTTGATCAGTTGTGGAGTGTGCTAGACTTAGTTGTCAAGCAATTGTGGTGCTTAAATCCACTATATAAAGCCCCCTTGTGCAAACACATGACCATTCATTCATCAAACTCACTTCTGGTCATTTTGAGGAGCACAAGAGCTGATACAAAGCTTCCTAATCATCCATTAGACACTTGTAAGTATGCTAGACCCTTCTTAATTAAGTCTTGCTTTATATTTAGCTTAAAAGTCAACATATCGTAATTAGCAATTGACTTCGTGATTAATTAACGATAGCTCAGTCATATCCCGAATTAAAAGTACCGTTATATAGGTAATTATATGGGTATTAAACCCTTATAAGGGCACGTACTGATTCCAGACCTAAATAGGTCGTTTGCCGAGTCAAACGTTGACCGAAAAAGTCAACAGTTTTGTAAATTACGATTTAATATACGATTAGCAATCCGAGAGGCGTGTAACCTGTTTTAACCTTAATATAACTTGGTAATAAGTATAAGAACTTGTTCATACTTGTCCGACTCGACAAATTTCCGTTTAAACCCGGTTCGGAACCGAAAGACGCAAAACTTTGACTTTTGCTTTGACTTCGGTTCTGACCCGTTTTAGTTTGATTTGGAATTGCCTTAGTGCTTCATTAGGGTTGGGTTACATGATGGTATAAGCCTCTGTACTTGCTTCGTTGATTATCCGATTCGTTCGCGCGGTTCCGTTAAATGCTTAAAATGGACCGTAATGCCCTTATAACCTTACAACGAGAATTTTGAAAATGTGGAAGTACAATAATCTTAGTTACTGATTATTAAACATGTACGTAAATTTTCACGTCAATCGGAAGTCTAGATTAATAGATATGCGCATTAGCGTAAATAATAAACTTTTTATTAATTAATCGGCGCGATTAGCGCATAGCCTATCTAAACCCGATTTTCGGCACCAAACCTTTTACCCACTGATGTTAAATAATATTTTGGGATTTTTGAAGATTTTTAATTATTTTTAAACTGATCTTAAGCTAGGCTTATCGCCTTAATTCGGTTAATACCGAATTTACCCTTTTCGGTCATAAAATGATTTCTACAAGGAATTTTGACGCGAATCCAATTGCTACTGATTTTAAATAATAAATGTAATGTTTTGAGCCTGTTTAACTAATCAGAAAACCCAGAATCGTATTTTTAATCGTACGTCGCTTAAAACGGGTTTATACGCGTATTATACGCGTAGTTTAGGCTTAAAACCATTTTGACACATAAGGATTATTACCAACTAATATAATCTATTAAAAATAAGTTTTTTACTGATTACTTCAGTCCCGAACATCAGGGTTACGTTAAATCCCTTTTTATAATCTTTAAAATGACCAAAATACCCCTACGGGGCAGAATTAAGGATTAAACTCGTTTTGGTCATTATGGAAGGTATCATTATGATATCACAACATATTTTAAGCATATTAACTTTGGAAACCTGTTCGCGACCTATTCGGTTACCCGTTACGCGTTATTCGCGTTCGGATCGGTTTATATAACTAGTTTATATAAGTTAGCCGAAACGGGTCAAACCTTATCGGTTTTATCTCAAAATTCAGAGTGTGTATGAAATACCCATATCAGACAAGTCTTCAAACTTGTGGGGTCTAAAACACGTTCTATTCCGGTCTTCGCTTAATCATGCGTTTGAACCGTTTTATTTCCTTAAGACTAACCGGTCTAAGCTTAGGCTTATTTAAAGACCCGTTAGCATCCTAATTAATTATTTATACAATCATTCCAGACTAGAGCCTTCCGGTAAATGGTACCTACGCTTACTTAAAGTGAATACGGCTGAGTTATTAAATTCTTACTATTTAAGACAGGAGCTAGCTCAGGTAAATACTCTTAACTTATTTTCCCTTTACGGGCTTGGAATACGGTATAATGATACCGCTTGGTCGGGTATTGAATGTTTAATCGGATTGTGATTAAATTATTGAGGTAACCCGGTTTAATCTGTATTGTTTGAAATAAAAGCCTTTAGGGGTTAATGACCATGTCCCGGATATCCTTGACATCATTGTATTATAAAATGGCCACGCCTTAAGCACGGGGTGTAGGCATACACTTAAAGTTGCTTAAAGGGAAACGGTATCTCACTCTCTTGTGGGCTTATACTTGTGGCGTGTCTGTTAATCTTGACTCGGTTTCTACATCGGGCCCTGAACGTATAACGAACATGTAAATCTGTATACAAGGTTATAACTATAATTGTTCCAAGTTAAAAAGGTTAATTATGCCTCTGTGCATTTTAATCAAATTATAATAGATATTTTGTGCCACGTGCATTCAAATCAATTTTCTTAAACTCTTTTCAAATGAGTCGGTTGAGTGTATTTACCAGTGAAAACTGACGTATTTTCCAAAAGGGTTAAGTGACAGGTACTGAACGTAATTGGCTGGAAGCTCAGGGCGCTAATAAGGAATCTTGCAAGTTCTAGGCGTCTAAAGTCTGTTGAACAAGTGATATGTTTTAAGATCCGCCTGTGGATCCCTTACTTTCCGTTGTAATACTGGATATTACTTTATACTCGGAAATGTAATAATATTTATCTTTCGCTTCCGCTGTGCATTCATATATATTGTGTTGTTTGACTATTATGTTGCCAACCACGTCACGATACTCCCCACCGGGCCCACCGGTGACACGTGGAAATTCGGGGTGTGACAGGTTGGTATCAGAGCCAACACTGAGTGAATTAAACACTAGTCTTTTGTGTTTAATCTCAGTTACACAATTGCACATTCTTGAGTCTAGACAAGAACATAGGACAAATTCTAATTTGTTTTTGGAGTCCTTTGTTATTTTGCTGATTAAGCTCTTGCATGGGCAAATCAATTTTATTAGAAGTCCTGTTAGGACAACCATATACTTGTTTAAATTTTAAAAGGAACAATTATGTTTAAATTATTATTCCTATATTATAAGATCTACCATTATAATAAAATGGCAAGAATCTAAAAGGACAAGACCTAGCCTCGGGTCATATTAAGACCGGCCAAGATGGCAGTTCCTCAATTTAGGTTCAGGTCCATATTTAGCACCTCAATTTAGGATTGTCCTGCGATCAATATTAATAAGAATCTTAAGAGTGTAACCTAGCCTTCGGGTCATTTTAAGGCCGGGCCATGATGGTAAGACCTGTTTAAAAGATTCGAATCCCTGTTAACATCTGTAAATATGTTAACACTCCCGACAGAGGTGATTCATTGGAAATCACACACGTTATTAAGGATTCTTCAAAAGATTCCTAACCCAGTTTAATGATCCCTGAATTCTGGGTTTACATCATCAATTAAGATGATCATATTTTAACCATACGTGGTAATATAGTGCCTACGGGCTATAATATACCGTCCATTTGAGACATTGACATTTGATCTTTATGATTCCTTGTCTATGGTGGTGAGCTATGCTCAAGCCTATTAGTCTGTATGATCAATGTGATCCTGACTACTATCATCAAATGAAGATGATCATATAATAAACATTCCCTCGAAAGGAAACGCCTACGGGCTATAGTTAATGTCCTCTGAGACTAAAGACAGTGGTAGCCTACAACTCCCTGTCAAGAAAAGGAAATGAACTTTGATTCAAGCCTTAATGCCTCGATTCTCTGAAATCATGGCTTATAAATTAAACTTGTCTACGCGACTAGGCCATTTGTGCTATTATTAAAACCTTAATGCCTTGATTTTTAAAATTATGGCTTATAAATTTAAAACTGTCCATGTGACTAGGCCTTTGCGCCACCTTAATATCCTTAACGTTTTATAACTAGGATAAATTATAATAAAAATGCTAGATAAATGTAACTAACAAATTAACCAATATGGTTTATATTACCATGGTTAATAAATCGTTTAAGACGATAAAACTGTACAAGCGTCCATATAAAGCCTTGTCCTTGTTTAATTTTTATGTAGTAATTAAAGCTACATGGCTGGGTCAGAGGAAGGGAACAGTCATCCTTTGGAAAACCGCGATGATGAAAGGATTAATATAACCAGAGGAGAACTTCGTACATTGATTGACTCAGCTGTATCTAAAGCTGTGAAGGAGCAATTCCAGGAGTATAGTGAGACAAATAGTAAAGCCTCATCGGTACCCCACCCTAAATCCATCCCTAAAACTCATTCAGAGCATAATAACAAACCGCCCTCAAAGAAAGATGAGTCAAGGAAAGATGATGATAGACGTTCATCTAATCAACACAGTGTTCCATCCAAGAAGATAGTGTTCGATAATGAACCGCATACCAAGTCTTGTACCTACAAGTACTTTGTCTCCTGTAAACCCCGGGATTTCACTGGGGAGAAAGGGGCAATTGATTGTATGACCTGGTTAGATGAGATGGACACAGTTGTCGATATCAGCGGTTGTGCTGAGAAGGATGTAGTGAAGTATGTATCCCAATCATTCAAGGGAGATGCGCTAGCATGGTGGAAGGCTCTCATTCAAGCTTCTGGGAAGATCCCCCTTTACAACATGTCATGGGAACAGTTTGTTGCTCTCATTATGGAGAACTACTGCCCCCAACACGAGGTCGAAAGAATCGAATCAGATTTCTTATCATTGATGATGACAAATTTAGATTGTCAAGCATACCTCACCCGTTTCAATACCTTGTCCAGACTGGTTCCTTACTTAGTAACACCAGAACCAAAGAGGATTGCTCGCTTCATCGGGGGTTTAGCCCCAGAAATCAAAGCCAGTGTTAAGGCTTCAAGACCGGCTACATTCAGGTCAGCGGCGGATCTGTCACTATCTCTTACACTCGATGTAGTCAGAAGCAAGGCTGCCAAAGCCTCTGAAGATGGAAAGCGAAAAAGGGAGGATGAGAATTCTCATCGCTCCGATAGGAAGAGGAATTCTGAAGATAAGAAGAGTTCCGGGTTTAAGAGAGACAGCCAGCAATCGGGAGAGAAGACCAGGTGTGAAACTTGTAGGAAATACCATCTGGGGAAATGCAGATTTGAGTCTTAACCTCTACCATGTGGAATTTGCAAGTCAAAGGAACATAAAACCCTGGATTGCAAGAAGATAAAAGATGCAACCTGTTATGGTTGCAACGAGAAGGGGCACATCAAGACCAACTGCCCTAGGAATCAGATGAACGCCTAAGAGATGATGCAGAATAATAACTATATAACATGTACCTTTCCATTTCAGCAGTTTATGCATGAATTTTATTTGATACTGGCACATATAATTCTATAATGAATGATAAATGTTGAGAACTATTGTCTCCGCCTGATTATGACTCCGGTCATTTAATGCGAGGTAGAAATTGACCGGTGATACTTTAGAAAATGCTCCAACAAATCCTATATTGATATTTAATATCTATTAGAAATCGCTCTTTTCTGATACCCTTATGGCAAACTTTCAAGCTATCCAAATTCATCAGTAAATTAAAGACAGATGTGACATTTTGATCCCCTGTCGAAAAGGTGATGGACTAGGTCCAACCCTTAAATGCCATTGATGGTCTTTTATGACCTAGGCTACGTGATATTGAAATATTTTTAAAATAACGTTCATTAAAAATGTTAGTGCCTTGTTGGCCAGTATAGTTGATGAAACCATGGTTAGTATATGTAAGACCATCAGGGTAATGAATAGCAGATGTTGGATTGCAACTAAGTGAATGATTCATCTGGTAATAGGAACTAAATCTCGAGTATGATAAACTCGGATAAGACAACAGTCAATCGCGCCATTGATAATGTGACGCATGCTATTGATACTACAATGGTAGACCGTAGAAAGTCCTAATATACTTCCCCTCCAGATAAAGTACATCATCATATGAAATTGATATCTCTTTGATCTCTACTGATTTAGAATACCAAATAGTATGACAAAAGCGCTTTATGAGGATTGGTGTATCTTAATATGTTCCATAGATTGCTTCCATGCCTGATCAGTATGGAGGTTTAATGCATGGAACCACAAAGATATCCCAATGATCATATGGTACTAAAGTCAACTAAAAGTATTCAAAGGAGATGTCCCGGATAGAATTGTCCAAATACATATTCCCTGGTAAAGAAATATGTGGACTCATAACATAAATGTGTCACTTAATAGACACAAGCGTTGTTGAGTGAACTAGAGCCTGAGATATGGAATCTCTGTACCCCCTTGTACCTCGATTATCTTCTCCTAAAGATTACCCTGCTTACCCCAGGGAGGCAAGTAGAATTAAGATTTATATCCCATTAAGGCTGTATTATTATGAAATCTCCAAGACGGATAGTACCATAATTGGGAGAACCGAAAACCTGATTAAGTAAATTTTAAGATGGGAGATTCATATAGCCTAATACGATATTCTGATAGTTTGATGTTGTTAGATAAGAAAGACGGTTCATTTTGCTTATGCATTAATTACCGCAACCCTATTTTAACAACGATTAAGAATTTCCCTCAGCTACACAGGATCGTCGAATTGTTCGACTAACGACAAGGACTAGCTATTCTTTAAAATTAGTTAAGCCATGGTTGGATAACCCTCTCACCTTAAAATAAGCTTTTCTATAATAGTTGATATGTAAGCATCAATGCTGCTCCTTAGGAGACCTTGTATAAAGGAAATGTTAAACATCTGTTGTTAGCACAATAAGATTGGTAAGTCCAATATTCAGGATCTGAAAGTTGCATTGGAAACAACAAACCAGATCATACAAATTCCTAATCATCTGTAAGTTGCCTTTATTAGGCAGGGAATACTCCCTTCATTTCGGTAAATCTCGGGCCGAGATTTATTTTAAGGGGGTGAGGATGTAACACCTCGAAAATTCACGTCCTATAATGTATTGACACGTGTCATAAGCTTTGAACGTGTGAAAGAATACTCTAGAAGGATTAAAGTTGACGATCATGGAAAGTATGTGTAAATACGAGTTCTGAAGGTCAACAGTGAATAATTTTATTATACATTAACCCTACATGATGCTCATACCTTCAAACGAATAATTCATGGATCATACGAAGCTGAAAGTGAGAGATTACAATTACAGGGGTTAAATGTGTCAACATGTTTAAAGATATACCTCTGAGTGACCTTTTGACAAACCCGAAGCTTTGTAATGGTTAATTATGCTCACTAGAATACACGATTAAAATTTCATAAAGTTTCGTAATCGTATGAGCAAGTTGTGATCAAATTCGTATTCAAGGGGTTAAAGTGCAAACATTGAAAGTTAAGGCTTTTTTTCGGGTTAACCGGAAGTGATCAGGGACTTGGCAAAGTGGGTATAAGTCCTAAAGCCCTTGTGGGTAAATATAAGGGGGTCAAAATGCAAGAAATAACCTTAGTTGCCCCTTCGTGAAGCCAAAGGTCAAACTGCAAAACAAAGAAAAGGAAAATTCTGATATTTAAGGGCCATGCGGCCCGCATTAGAATCAGTTAAACATGAAGCGGGCCGCATCAGACCTGCAGATGCAGAAAAACAGGCAGCAGCCTGTTCTGTGCAATTGTGACCCATCTAGCCGGTTTTTATCACTTATAAATGACCCCTAGGCACCCCCTAAGCACTAGGATCATGTGTTGATCAGTTGTGGAGTGTGCTAGACTTAGTTGTCAAGCAATTGTGGTGCTTAAATCCACTATATAAAGCCCCCTTGTGCAAACACATGACCATTCATTCATCAAACTCACTTCTGGTCATTTTGAGGAGCACAAGAGCTGATACAAAGCTTCCTAATCATCCATTAGACACTTGTAAGTATGCTAGACCCTTCTTAATTAAGTCTTGCTTTATATTTAGCTTAAAAGTCAACATATCGTAATTAGCAATTGACTTCGTGATTAATTAACGATAGCTCAGTCATATCCCGAATTAAAAGTACCGTTATATAGGTAATTATATGGGTATTAAACCCTTATAAGGGCACGTACTGATTCCAGACCTAAATAGGTCGTTTGCCGAGTCAAACGTTGACCGAAAAAGTCAACAGTTTTGTAAATTACGATTTAATATACGATTAGCAATCCGAGAGGCGTGTAACCTGTTTTAACCTTAATATAACTTGGTAATAAGTATAAGAACTTGTTCATACTTGTCCGACTCGACAAATTTCCGTTTAAACCCGGTTCGGAACCGAAAGACGCAAAACTTTGACTTTTGCTTTGACTTCGGTTCTGACCCGTTTTAGTTTGATTTGGAATTGCCTTAGTGCTTCATTAGGGTTGGGTTACATGATGGTATAAGCCTCTGTACTTGCTTCGTTGATTATCCGATTCGTTCGCGCGGTTCCGTTAAATGCTTAAAATGGACCGTAATGCCCTTATAACCTTACAACGAGAATTTTGAAAATGTGGAAGTACAATAATCTTAGTTACTGATTATTAAACATGTACGTAAATTTTCACGTCAATCGGAAGTCTAGATTAATAGATATGCGCATTAGCGTAAATAATAAACTTTTTATTAATTAATCGGCGCGATTAGCGCATAGCCTATCTAAACCCGATTTTCGGCACCAAACCTTTTACCCACTGATGTTAAATAATATTTTGGGATTTTTGAAGATTTTTAATTATTTTTAAACTGATCTTAAGCTAGGCTTATCGCCTTAATTCGGTTAATACCGAATTTACCCTTTTCGGTCATAAAATGATTTCTACAAGGAATTTTGACGCGAATCCAATTGCTACTGATTTTAAATAATAAATGTAATGTTTTGAGCCTGTTTAACTAATCAGAAAACCCAGAATCGTATTTTTAATCGTACGTCGCTTAAAACGGGTTTATACGCGTATTATACGCGTAGTTTAGGCTTAAAACCATTTTGACACATAAGGATTATTACCAACTAATATAATCTATTAAAAATAAGTTTTTTACTGATTACTTCAGTCCCGAACATCAGGGTTACGTTAAATCCCTTTTTATAATCTTTAAAATGACCAAAATACCCCTACGGGGCAGAATTAAGGATTAAACTCGTTTTGGTCATTATGGAAGGTATCATTATGATATCACAACATATTTTAAGCATATTAACTTTGGAAACCTGTTCGCGACCTATTCGGTTACCCGTTACGCGTTATTCGCGTTCGGATCGGTTTATATAACTAGTTTATATAAGTTAGCCGAAACGGGTCAAACCTTATCGGTTTTATCTCAAAATTCAGAGTGTGTATGAAATACCCATATCAGACAAGTCTTCAAACTTGTGGGGTCTAAAACACGTTCTATTCCGGTCTTCGCTTAATCATGCGTTTGAACCGTTTTATTTCCTTAAGACTAACCGGTCTAAGCTTAGGCTTATTTAAAGACCCGTTAGCATCCTAATTAATTATTTATACAATCATTCCAGACTAGAGCCTTCCGGTAAATGGTACCTACGCTTACTTAAAGTGAATACGGCTGAGTTATTAAATTCTTACTATTTAAGACAGGAGCTAGCTCAGGTAAATACTCTTAACTTATTTTCCCTTTACGGGCTTGGAATACGGTATAATGATACCGCTTGGTCGGGTATTGAATGTTTAATCGGATTGTGATTAAATTATTGAGGTAACCCGGTTTAATCTGTATTGTTTGAAATAAAAGCCTTTAGGGGTTAATGACCATGTCCCGGATATCCTTGACATCATTGTATTATAAAATGGCCACGCCTTAAGCACGGGGTGTAGGCATACACTTAAAGTTGCTTAAAGGGAAACGGTATCTCACTCTCTTGTGGGCTTATACTTGTGGCGTGTCTGTTAATCTTGACTCGGTTTCTACATCGGGCCCTGAACGTATAACGAACATGTAAATCTGTATACAAGGTTATAACTATAATTGTTCCAAGTTAAAAAGGTTAATTATGCCTCTGTGCATTTTAATCAAATTATAATAGATATTTTGTGCCACGTGCATTCAAATCAATTTTCTTAAACTCTTTTCAAATGAGTCGGTTGAGTGTATTTACCAGTGAAAACTGACGTATTTTCCAAAAGGGTTAAGTGACAGGTACTGAACGTAATTGGCTGGAAGCTCAGGGCGCTAATAAGGAATCTTGCAAGTTCTAGGCGTCTAAAGTCTGTTGAACAAGTGATATGTTTTAAGATCCGCCTGTGGATCCCTTACTTTCCGTTGTAATACTGGATATTACTTTATACTCGGAAATGTAATAATATTTATCTTTCGCTTCCGCTGTGCATTCATATATATTGTGTTGTTTGACTATTATGTTGCCAACCACGTCACGATACTCCCCACCGGGCCCACCGGTGACACGTGGAAATTCGGGGTGTGACACAATCAATCTTGACCAAAGAATGAGTAAAAGACTACCTAAAAATACTATGTAACTGAAAATACAATAAATACAAATGACAAAGATCGAGGCATAAATCATGTATTGTTAACACGCCCCCGCAAGATGGAGTATCCGTTGGAGACTCCAATCTTGGACCGAATTGAGAGGAAGGGTGTTCGTGGTAGTGGTTTAGTGAGAACATCCGCGAGTTGATCTTTAGAGCTTATATGCAAAACTTGTAGCTTGCCCCCATTGACTTGTTCTCTGACAAAGTGGTAGTCCAAGGCGACATATTTCATTCTAGAGTGGTATACCGGGTTGGCACATAAGTAGGTGGCACCGGTATTGTCACAAAATAATTGAGGCTTACGTAGCGGTGGAATTCCAAGTTCATGAAGGAGATTTTGTACCCAAGCGATTGCGGCAGCTGTGTTGGCCGCGGCTTTGTACTCGGCCTCGGTAGATGAACGGGATACCGTCTTTTGGCGAGCAGAACGCCAAGAGATAATATTAGCACCAAGGTATAAAATATATGTTGTAGTAGACCTCCCTCCATCAATGACCCCTCCCCAATCCGAATCAGAGAAGGCACGAAGTGTTAAGGGAGGGTCACGACGTAAGTAAAGCCCGTGATGTACCATTCCTTTCAAATAGCAGAGAACCCGTTTAAGGGCTTGCCAATGAGATTGTCTAGGTGTGTGCAAGAATTGGGAGAGTTTGTTGACAATAAATGAGATGTCCGGTCGAGTAAAGGCTAGGTATTGTAAGGAACCAACAAGTTTTCGGTATTGGGTGGGATCAACGGTGGGGGTGGAGTCAACCGGAAGGAGGGGATCGGATACACTCATGGGAGTGAGAACATACTTGGCACCATCCATTTTGAATGTCGTAAGAATGTCATGAATATGGCGATGTTGAGATAGAAAGAGGCCTTGAGGTGTAGGGATAACCTCAATGCCTAGGAAGTGATGAAGAGAGCCAAGGTCCTTGATGGAGAATTTGTGACCAAGGGAGGTAATGAAGGTTTCCAGAAAGGTGTTGTCACTACCGGTAATGACAATGTCGTCGACATAGACTAGTAGGTAACATGTGACACTTTGACGATTGTAGATAAATAGAGATGGATCGGATAAGAATTTCCGAAATCCGAAGTGCAAGAGGAAGGCGGTGAGTTCATTGTACCATGCCCGCGGGGCTTGTTTGAGCCCGTATAGAGATTTTCGAAGTTTGCAAATGTGATTTGGAAACTCCGAGTGGGCAAAACCCGGTGGTTGTACCATGAAAACATCCTCGTGTAAGGTACCATAGAGGAATGCATTGTTGACCTCGAGTTGACGTATGACCCATTGTTTAGAAAGAGCAATAGATAAAACGGTACGAATCGTGACTAGCTTTGTGACCGGGCTAAAGGTGTCAAAATAATCTTTGCCGAAAACCTTTCTCAACAAGGCGTGCTTTGTACTTGTCAATGGTGCCGTCGGCCTTTCGCTTAATCCGAAAGATCCATTCCATTTGTAGCCAATAACATGTTGGTTGGTTCGAGGAACGAGCTCCCATGTTTGATTGTGGAGTAACGCATTGAACTGAAGATCCATGGCATGGCGCCATTGAGGATCTTTCATAGCTTGTGTGTGGGTTGTTGGTTCAAGTGTAGGAGGTATATGGTGGAGGGAGGTGGAGTTTATGAAGTTTGGGTTGAAATATTTGCAGTTGGATTTGGGCTGCCGTTTGGCAGGAGAAGGCGAGGATTGGGCTGTAGTGGAGTGTTCGGTAGATGAGGGATTGGATGGGGTGTTCGTGGGAGTGGAAGTGGTGGCGGGGGGTGAGGTCGTAGAGGAGAAGGGTGGTGAAGTGGGAGTATTTGGTGGTGTTGAAGTGGGGTTATCGGGGGACTGATTTGGGTCGGTTAAGGGTGGAGTGGAGGGTGATGTTGAGGACATGTTGGGAGAGGGTGGTGGGGTCGGTGAAGGACTCGGTGTGAGGTTGGATGTCTCGGGTTGGGATATATGGTTGGTTGGGTAGGCAGGAGTGAAGATGGGAGGAATGACAGGTGGTGTACTGTTGGAAGGAGAAGTGTTGGGTGTTAAGGTAGAAGATGTAGGTGAGGAGTGGTCTAGATTGGGTATGGGAAAGGAATAAGTTTGAGGAGGATTAGATTTTGGGTGTTCACTGGGAAGAGCAGGGAACTTGTTGGGTATGAATTCTACATGTCTTGAGTGGTAGAGTTTGGATGTTGTTGGGTCAAAACAATTAAAGGCCGATTTCGATGTCGAGTATCCCAAGAAAATACACGAGTGAGAACGGTGTTGAAGTTTGGAGGTAGTGTACGGGCGCAACCATGGATAGCAAAGACACCCGAATGGTTTGAGTTTCATGTAGTCGGGTGGTTTTTCAAATAGCATGTCATGCGGGGTTTTGTTGTTAAGAATGGGAGTGGGAAGGCGGTTGATAAGGTAGACGGCGGTTTGAAAGGCATGAGACCAAAATTTTTTAGGGAGGTTGGCATAGTGAAGTAAAGCGAGACCCGTTTCAACCACGTGACGATGACGCCTTACGGCAACACCGTTTTGTTCGGGTGTGTGTGGTGGTGTTGTGTAGTGGGAGATTCCGTTTGAAGTTAGATAGGGTTTGAGGCCAATGTATTCACCGCCATTTTCGGTAAAAAGAGACACGAGGCATGTTTTTAAAAAAGCGTTCAACAAGTGATTTAAATTGTGGAAAAAAGTGTGGAAACGTCGGATTTCCGTTTCATGGGGTATAACCACACATATTTGGAGAAGAAATCAACAAAGATGATGTAGTAGTTAAACCCGTCAATAGAGGTTTGTACCGGTCTCCATACGTCCGAATAGATAAGTTCTAGTGGTTTGTGCACAACAAATGAGTTTGAGCCAAATGGAAGTTTGTGACTTTTATTCAAAGAACAAGATGTATAGTGAAACGACTCGGGTGACACTTTATTATATTGTAGTCCTAATTTGGTAATTAAAGACTTAAGCACTTGGTATGACGGATGCCCAAGAGTGTGGTGCCACGCGAGTAGTGATCTTGTTCCGGTTGCATGAACTTGATGAGATGAAGAAAATGGTCTGTAGTAAACATCATTGACGTTCACTCCCCGCATGAGATGCGCCCCCATGCGTAGATCCTTAACCAAGAAATGGAACGGTAAAAATTCAACAGAGACACGGTTAGTACGACATATTTTAGCAACGGAAGTGAGATAATTTCGTAAATGAGGGACAACAAGGACATTATCTAATAAAAGAGGTCGTGAGTTAGTAGGAAATTTTGTATGACCAATGTGAGTGATGGGTAGAGATTTACCATCGCCTAAGACAATCTCATCCGGGCCACCATATTCGGAAAGAACGGGCAACGAGTTTTGATTTGGTGCGGTATGGCCAGATGCTCCGGTGTCCCACATCCATGGTGGTGTCGAACCTGTAGTAGGATAAGCAGAAGTATAGTTAACTGATGATGCGGAGCCTATAGGACCGTGACCCGGGTAGTTGTAGTCGCGAAGAAAGCGTCCTAGTTTGCGGCAATCCTTAGTCTCATGACTAGGGCTGTAAACGAACCAAACGTTCGACGAACAGTTTGTGAACTGTTCGGCGGGAAGTTCATTCGTGTTCGTTTGTTTATTAAACAAACGAACACGAACAAGAAATTTCGTTCGTTTAGTTAAATGAACAAACATGAACAGAGGTCGCGTTCGTTCGTTTATGTTCGTGAACGTTCGGTAACGTGTTCGTTTATGTTCGATAGTTCATTAGTGTTTTCAGTTTTTATATTTATTTAAATATATCAAAATTCTGACTAATTAAATATCTAATAAGTGTCAGTGTACTATATATTCTGTTCACGAACTATTGTTTGTGTTCGTTTGTTTCCATTTGTGTTCATGAACATTAGTTTGTGCTCATTTGTGTTCGTCAACGTTTGTTGCCTAAAATTAACAAACAAACACAAACGAACATGAATAAGTTCATTTCTTTAACAAACGAACACAAACATAAAATCCCGTTCGATAAGTGTCCTTGAACGGTTCGCGAACACATACATTTTTCAACGAACGAACACGAACAAGGTCTTGTTCGTGTTCGTTCGGTTCGTTTACAACCCTACTCATGACCAGGAATGTTGCAAAAATGGCAATAAGTATTGTTGCGGGTGTGACGGTTTTGGTTTGGAGGGCGGGGTTTGTCTCGGGTGTTCAAGGAAGGATGAGACGGGTTGGGTTTTTGTAGCGGAAGTCGGTTTGTGGTTTGGAATAAGTTCGGGCAGGATGGTGTTGGGTATGATTGACTGTGGTAATGAGGGGTTCAGCGGATGCGTCTTTTATAGTGCGTTCATGGTCAAGCAATTTGTCAAAGAGTTGGGCAAATGAGATTGTGGTGTCTCATGACTTTAGGGACTGAACGAGTCTGGCGAACTCTTCACCAAGTTGATTCATGGTATGAATCACCAAGTCTTCTTCATCAATAGGGCTCTGAGTGAGGGCTAACTCGTCTGAAATGGATTTCATATCGTCTAGAAAATCGGTCACGGGCCGAGAACCTTTTGGGTTCTTGGAGAGTTTGGACTTGAGGGAGATGATGCGTGAGCGAGAGCCGCTGGCATAGCTGGCGTTTAGGGTGTCCCACGCTTGTCGAGCAGTGTCAGCAACAGAGACAAGGGGCTGAATAGCATCCGAGTAACTGCCAAGGAGCGCGCTGATTATCCTTTGATCCTGCCGAAACCAAAGCAGGTAGTCGGGATTCGATTTGGAGACTTCACCAGCGGCCACAGTTTTGGCCGGTGGTTCAGAACTTCCGGTGATGTGGTGGTCGAGTTCGAGTCCGATGAGGGTCGATAGGACCTGTTTGCGCCAAGAAAGGAAATTATTTGAGGTGAGTTTGATGGGGAAATGGGTGGCTGCGGTGAGGGGCACGATTTGTTTGGTAGCCATGGTTTGGTTAGGGCTGAGAGATAAGGTTGCAGGAAAAAAAAAAGACTGAGGATGGAGCATAGCTACTGTGAAAAAGGTGGTTATAGGTGTTTGTGGATCAGAAGAAAAAGGAACTCGTAGGAGTGTGTATTAGGCTCTTGATACCATATTAAATGTATAGTATGAATAATTGAAAAGGGTACATCTTCTCATTGAGAAGCTATGAATATATACTGATATACAAGCTCCATTTTAGGAGTGAAATAAGCAATCAATCTTGACCAAAGAATGAGTAAAAGACTACCTAAAAATACTATGTAACTGAAAATACAATAAATGCAGATGACAAAGATCGAGTCATAAATCATGTATTGTTAACATTACCAACTTAGTCTACAATACTTGCACCCGATTTATCCACGTGGATGGACATTTGCTTTCCTTTTTTTTGTTATTTGTTATCTTTTCACTAACATATTTTGTATTTGTTTCTCCCTTTTTTTTAACACAAATGAGCAGGTCGGGTGACTGAGTCGCTTTCCTGCACATTGAAGAGAGACAGGTTTGATTTGGAAACCCCCTTCGGTTATTAAAAATAAACATTTAATCTAGTGTTTATCTACTACTCTCTTCGTCCCATTAAAAGTGTCATATTTTGAATTTTCAAAGTGTTTATTTATAAATTTTGACCTTAAATAATTTTGTTTGTGTTAGATAATAGTTGATGAAAGTTATATGATTTGAGTGTGTTTTACAAGTGTTTTTAACCGGTTAATTTGCATCAAGTTTTATCTAACAAAAAAAATATATAATTAAAGTCAAAGTTTATAAATAAAGATTTTGAAAATTCAAAATAAGAGATATTTAATGGGACGGAGGGGACGGAGGGAGTATTTATTATTATCACAAAAATATCATAACTATGTATACAAATAAGATTTGGGAGGATGGAGATAAGATTCTCATTAAACCCTTAACACATGTGCTTTTAGCCCCATGTGATGCCTGGCACTTAGACTATGGGGTGTGAGTGTTTGGGTTGGGGGCATTGTTCGACACATGGCGAGTGTGTGCTCTACTAGCCCACCCAAAAAAAAGTGAGGTGTGGAAGCGGCGTGACCAGGCGGCGTTAGGGTGTCATGTTGATTTTTTTAAAAAAGTGGGGTGTGGAAACGGTCATCTCCCACTAACCAATCCAAGCCAGCCACCTCAGACCTCCCCTAGGCCAACGTCAGACTTCAAAGCCACGCCAGCAAGGCAACGCTGGCACGGTGTGGTTTAGCCAGCGTTACCTGACATCTCCGCCTCAACCAACACCTCACACCCACTAGTCTTAAGTACACCCTAACCCATCTAATCTTGTATAAGACCATCATCACCACCACTACACCACACCACTCTCTCCCCCTATCAGCCCCCCTCTCTAAAACAGAACACCCACACCCACAACACTTCAACACTTTAAAAGTTGAAGAACAAAAGTGTCTAAAACAATCTTGAAATAAACACTAGTTTGCTTTAAATTGTATTTCTTCAATATTTAATTTATATTTTGGTAACCCACCCCACACCCCACCCCCCATCCCCCAGCTCTTTCGTTGATTTTTTTACTTCATTATTTATTTATTTTTTTCTGTTTTTAATTTATTTATTCTTTTTAAATTGAAAATTTAATTCTTTTATTATTTTACTTTAACTCAACTTTTATTAAACAGTTTATGCTAATTCTTGAAACGCCTTTTTTGTCATTTCAAATTAATAATCAATATAAAATATATAAATCGAGCACATTTTGCATATATTATTACAATATTTATAACGAGTGTACCAAAACTTAATCACATACACGACCATGCCGACCGTCACTGATACTAGTATCGGGCTTTGTTCAAAACCGGTTCCGATATCTTTTTATTGTTTCCGATCGATGTAAAACGCTTGTGGATATATTAGTAGTGTAACGAACTGAACTAATTTCAATTGGATTCCCATAGGGAAGCATGGGGGAATCCCGCTAGCTACAAATTACAACAAGCCCCTGGCTCAATTGTAAGTGCTCCGGTGTCCCACATCCATGGTGGTGTCGAACCTGTAGTAGGATAAGCAGAAGTATAGTTAACTGATGATGCGGAGCCTGTAGGACCGTGACCCGGGTAGTTGTAGTCGCGAAGAAAGCGTCCTAGTTTGCGGCAATCCTTAGTCTCATGACTAGGGCTGTAAACGAACCAAACGTTCGACGAACAGTTTGTGAACCGTTCGGCGGGAAGTTCATTCGTGTTAGTTTGTTTATTAAACAAACGAACACGAACAAGAAATTTCGTTCGTTTAGTTAAATGAACAAACATGAACAGAGGTCGCGTTCGTTCGTTTATGTTCGTGAACGTTCGGTAACGTGTTCGTTTATGTTCGATAGTTCATTAGTGTTTTCAGTTTTTATATTTATTTAAATATATCAAAATTCTGACAAATTAAATATCTAATAAGTGTCAGTGTACTATATATTCTGTTCACGAACTATTGTTTGTGTTCGTTTGTTTCCATTTGTGTTCATGAACATTAGTTTGTGCTCATTTGTGTTCGTCAACGTTTGTTGCCTAAAATTAACAAACAAACACAAACGAACACGAATAAGTTCATTTCTTTAACAAACGAACACAAACATAAAATCCCGTTCGATAAGTGTCCTTGAACGGTTCGCGAACACATACATTTTTCAACGAACGAACACGAACAAGGTCTTGTTCGTGTTCGTTCGGTTCGTTTACAACCCTACTCATGACCAGGAATGTTGCAAAAATGGCAATAAGTATTGTTGCGGGTGTGACGGTTTTGGTTTGGAGGGCGGGGTTTGTCTCGGGTGTTCAAGGAAGGATGAGACGGGTTGGGTTTTTGTAGCGGAAGTCGGTTTGTGGTTTGGGATAAGTTCGGGCAGGTTGGCGTTGGGTATGATTGACTGTGGTAATGAGGGTTTCAGCGGATGCGTCTTTTATAGTGCGTTCATGGTCAAGCAATTTGTCAAAGAGTTGGGCAAATGAGATTGTGGTGTCTCATGACTTTAGGGACTGAACGAGTCTGGCGAACTCTTCACCAAGTTGATTCATGGTATGAATCACCAAGTCTTCTTCATCAATAGGGCTCTGAGTGAGGGCTAACTCGTCTGAAATGGATTTCATATCGTCCAGAAAATCGGTCACGGGCCGAGAACCTTTTGGGTTCTTGGAGAGTTTGGACTTGAGGGAGATGATGCGTGAGCGAGAGCCGCTGGCATAGCTGGCGTTTAGGGTGTCCCACGCTTGTCGAGCAGTGTCAGCAACAGAGACAAGGGGCTGAATAGCATCCGAGCAACTGCCAAGGAGCGCGCTGATTATCCTTTGATCCTGCCGAAACCAAAGCAGGTAGTCAGGATTCGATTTGGAGACTTCACCAGCGGCCACAGTTTTGGCCGGTGGTTCAGAACTTCCGGTGATGTGGTGGTCGAGTTTGAGTCCGATGAGGGTCGATAGGACCTGTTTGCGCCAAGAAGGGAAATTATTTGAGGTGAGTTTGATGGGGAAATGGGTGGCTGCGGTGAGGGGCACGATTTGTTTGGTAGCCATGGTTTGGTTAGGGCTGAGAGATAAGGTTGCAGGAAAAAAAAAAAAGACTGAGGATGGAGCATAGCTACTGTGAAAAAGGTGGTTATAGGTGTTTGTGGATCAGAAGAAAAAGGAACTCGTAGGAGTGTGTATTAGGCTCTTGATACCATATTAAATGTATAGTATGAATAATTGAAAAGGGTACATCTTCTCATTGAGAAGCTATGAATATATACTGATATACAAGCTCCATTTTAGGAGTGAAATAAGCAATCAATCTTGACCAAAGAATGAGTAAAAGACTACCTAAAAATACAATGTAACTGAAAATACAATAAATGCAGATGACAAAGATCGAGCCATAAATCATGTATTGTTAACATTACCAACTTAGTCTACAATACTTGCACCCGATTTATCCACGTGGATGGACATTTGCTTTCCTTTTTTTTGTTATTTGTTATCTTTTCACTAACATATTTTGTATTTGTTTCTCCCTTTTTTTAACACAAATGAGCAGGTCGGGTGACTGAGGCGCTTTCCTGCACATTGAAGAGAGACAGGTTTGATTTGGAAACCCCCTTCGGTTATTAAAAATAAACATCTAATCTAGTGTTTATCTACTACTCTCTTCGTCCCATTAAAAGTGTCATATTTTGAATTTTCAAAGTGTTTATTTATAAACTTTGACCTTAAATAATTTTGTTTGTGTTAGATAATAGTTGATGAAAGTTATATGATTTGAGTGTGTTTTACAAGTGTTTTTAACCGGTTAATTTGCATCAAGTTTTATATAACACAAAAAATATATAATTAAAGTCAAAGTTTATAAATAAAGATTTTGAAAATTCAAAATAAGACATATTTAATGGGACGGAAGGAGTATTTATTATTATCACAAAAATATCATAACTATGTATACAAATAAGATTTGGGAGGATGGAGATAAGATTCTCATTAAACCCTTAACACATGTGCTTTTAGCCCCATGTGATGCCTGGCACTTAGACTATGGGGTGTGAGTGTTTGGGTTGGGGGCATTGTTCGACACATGGCGAGTGTGTGCTCTACTAGCCCACCCAAAAAAAAGTGAGGTGTGGAAGCGGCGTGACCAGGCGGCGTTAGGGTGTCATGTTGATTTTTTTTAAAAAGTGGGGTGTGGAAACGGTCATCTCCCACTAACCAATCCAAGCCAGCCACCTCAGACCTCCCCCAGGCCAACGTCAGACTTCAAAGCCACGCCAGCAAGGCAACGCTGGCACGGTGTGGTTTAGCCAGCGTTACCTGACATCTCCGCCTCAACCAACACCTCACACCCACTAGTCTTAAGTACACCCTAACCCATCTAATCTTGTATAAGACCATCATCACCACCACTACACCACACCACTCTCTCCCCCTATCAGCCCCCCTCTCTAAAACAGAACACCCACACCCACAACACTTCAACACTTTAAAAGTTGAAGAACAAAAGTGTCTAAAACAATCTTGAAATAAACACTAGTTTGCTTTAAATTGTATTTCTTCAATATTTAATTTATATTTTGGTAACCCACCCCACACCCCACCCCTCATCCCCCAGCTCTTTCGTTGATTTTTTTACTTCATTATTTATTTATTTTTTTCTGTTTTTAATTTATTTATTCTTTTTAAATTGAAAATTTAATTCTTTTATTATTTTACTTTAACTCAACTTTTATTAAACAGTTTATGCTAATTCTTGAAACGCCTTTTTTGTCATTTCAAATTAATAATCAATATAAAATATATAAATCGAGCACATTTTGCATATATTATTACAATATTTATAACGAGTGTACCAAAACTTAATCACATACACGACCATACCGACCGTCACTGGTACTAGTATCGGGCTTTGTTCAAAACCGGTTCCGATATCTTTTTATTGTTTCCGATCGATGTAAAACGCTTGTGGATATATTAGTAGTGTAACGAACTGAACTAATTTCAATTGGATTCCCATAGCGAAGCATGGGGGAATCCCGCTAGCTACAAATTACAACAAGCCCCTGGCTCAAGGAAACCCCAACCAATCTCCATATGCTATCCCAACACCTGTGAGATGATATATTTTTTTCTTTTTGTTTTAATAAGCATCGATAATCTTAATCTATACTCGGTACCATTTTGTCGCGGACCTATAAACAAGTATGAAATACCCATCAGGTACACGGATATACTCATTGGTATCATGTGGTTGAAAATTATTCGGTCCTTGAATCACCTTAACACCAACTTAAAATATTAAATACTCAACTACATTTCTAGCAATTCTATAATTTCTACAATTTTATGTTTTCAACAACTTTAGCATTCTATTTATTATATAATTTTAAATTACAAAACATATTAATATTTTCGGATAAATATGTTAGAATAACCGAGCGGGTATCACTTACTCCAATTTCCATCCACAAGTCATGAAAATTTATAAAACTAATCCCATGCTCACTCTATTTGCTATATACCCATCTCATTAAAAATTGTGAAGTTACAAAGTTTGACACTTAAAGGTACTCAAAACTGACATTTCTGAAGTACAGGAACAAAAGTGGAAATTTACGCTGCAAAGTGCAAACCCCACCTCCAGTTCCACATCTTCTTTTCTGGCTAAGATTGTTTTTTTTCCATATTTGGATGATAAAAGAGACATCAATCAGCAATTACAAACCCCCCTTCTGTGAGCTGAAAACATGATTTGTTCTTCATCATCAATGTCCACTGCAAATGCAAATAGTGGTCGCCTACTCCAACAACCATCGACTTCATCTTTCTCCAGTAACCGAATCTCTGAAGCAGCATTCAGGTACATTTGAACATGACCCAGTTTCCCATTTTGTCAAAATTTATGTTTTATCAGTCGGTATTTGCTTTCTTGACTATGTATGTTTCACTTTCATGATCACAGTTCATAACATAATTGGGTGTTCTTAAATTTAGTTTTTAGTGTGAAGCATTTTTTACAGCCCTTGATTAATTAATGCCTAGGTGATGCACTGAGGCCATTTTTAGGGTTTAAATATTTTGTGTATGTAAAAGAAAATTTTGAGTCTTGATTGTGCTGGTCAACTCAGCTCCTGTTGGATATGCTAAAAATAAATAGGTTTTTCAAACCCTTATCTAGGAAGAAATTTGACCTAAAACATCACAAAAAGTAGAATTCACATATCAATATGCATAAAACTAGGTCAAAGTTGATGTGTATAAATCATATAGTGTATTTATCTAGGGTGAGTTCAATACGAAACCAATTTTTAGATCGAGAGGCGCTTGAATCACACTAACACTTATAAGTAGTTCTGCCCAGATATAATTTGAGAGGCGAGATTGAGTTATACGGTTCCCATATATAGTTCTGTATTTAGAATCCGTTTTGTATTAGTGTATTAAACGCCGCTATATATACCTATATGGATAAGTAAGGGGCTGTTTGGTAGCCTCTTAATGACCATTCAGATGCTACCTCTTAATGGTTTAAAACCTCTGAATGAATAAGAGGTAACCTCAAGTCTGAATGGTTAAGAGGTAACATCTGAATGGTAAATCATCACATGTCACATTCTTCTACCTTCTCATTGGTAAAATTCTTAATGGTTCCATTAAGAGGTAGCCTCTTAATGACCATTCAGAGGCTACCAAACAGCCCCTAAATGTGTTTGTTATTTGATGTTTGAAGGTACACTAAATTTACAATTTTTTTCTTTCCTCTTTGATTGATTTCAGATGGGGTTTGAGAAAAGATATTGATTCGGGATCACGCATTTGTAGAACCAAGGGCCAAGCATTTCGTGTGGTTAATGCTAATGTATGCTAACCAAGGCTCCACATGTATATTTGTGTTAAATATATTTTTTAGGTATGTTATAAATGAGTGTATACCATTAATTAAGAACCGTGAAAGTCTATAACTACATTCATGTTATATTCAAGTTATGATTTTTTACACGACTAAAACATTATTATATATATTCATTGTTTGTAGCATGAACCAATTTTATATAGATACTCGAGAACCGTAGAAATACATGTACCTATTGCTTTAGTTGTCACACATAAGTGCTTTATAATGGTCTCTCTTTCTCTCCCCCACTACCTGGCCAGCACTACGCGCAAATGCTTATGCATACGTAAATGAACATGTCCCTATATGTGCAAATGAATATAGCTTAGATGTCAATTCAAATTTTGAAGACTGATACAGGTTTTCTAACTAGCTTTGTTCCAGAAAAAAACCATTTTGACTTTTCAAAGTCAAACGAGTTACTGTTGAACTTCTATACTGTTAAAGATTCTAAATGTTCTTGTCATAAAGTTGATACCCATAAATACATTGTAATGAAGTCAATAAATTTTAATCTAGTGATAATTAGCATGAAGCAACATTCATATCATTTATGTATATGGAAAGTGCTAGGGTTGACATCTGATGAAAATCTATAAACTGATATAATAATCGATATCCGGTCTAATTAAACGGGTCTACATTTTTATCTCAAAACTAGTTTAAATTATTTATATTATGCAGGTCACGTTAGCAAGTGGAAAGGCGAAGAAAGAGGTGATTATGGTTGATCCGGCTGAAGCAAAGCGGTTAGCTGCTAAACAAATGGAAGCTATTAAAAAGAAACAAACTTTTAAAGTAAGTTTCATGGAATTGTTGTTCTATCTATTCTGTAGTAGCTTTGTTAGGATTTTAATTGATCGTGAGGTGGAATCTGTATCCGGATCATGTATTTAATAAAATGTTGCTGCAGAGGAGTCGTCAAATAGAAGCTATAAACGGGGCATGGGCTATGCTTGGCCTTACAGCTGGCTTGGTCGTAGAAGGCCAAACTGGAAATGGTATTTTGGCTCAGGTGAGTTCATGTCATGTCTAACCATTTAGTCAATCGGCTTGTGTAACATTGTTTGGTAAACCACTGTTCCGGTTCGTGCAGTTGGCTGGATATTGCGCAGTCGTGTTCAATATTTTTACAAGATAACACACAATGGTTTGCCTGTAAGGACTCTGGACCTACACAATGGTTTGCAAGATAACACACAGCGGTTCATATATACTTGTTTATAAGAAATGAATGAAAGATGGATACATTGAACATCATCCCGAAAACAAATGCTTTGGACATAGTTTTATACAACATAAAGGGTGAAACATGGATAATTATCTTTTACGGTTCTCTAATAAACCAATATGCAATAAATATATATTCTTTTAACCTTCACATTGAAGGTTTGTCAAATACATTCACTACTAGAAAACTAGGTTTTTCCGACCGCAATTTTGGTCGCAAACCGGTCGCAATTGCCCTGTTGCGACTGTTTTCCGACCGGAACTACAATCGGAAAAACACCCGTCGCAATTGCTCTATTCCGACTAAGTCGCGACTGCTACTATCTTTTGCGACCCGGGTTTTGCGACTTTAATAATGGTCACAAATATTGCGACTGTTCCTGGTTCTGTGGGACTTCGGTTGCGACGGTCTTGATGCGACCGTATTGCGACGGCATGCCTTTTACAAACTGCGATTGTTTTCCGACCGCCTGTCTTTTACAAACTGCGACCGTTTTCCGACCGCCTGTCTTTTGAAAAATTGCGACCATTTTTGCGGTCGCAATTTCTATTTATTTTTCAAAAATTATTTTTATCCATTTTCTATTTTAACCTGCATATAATCTCAATTTTAAATTTCACATATTATCAAATTTTCACAATTATATAAAACATCCCACTTGAAACATCAAATACCAAAGTTATCATAACAAAATACATATTCAAAACAAAGTGTTTATACGTTTTGAAACCTAGCTTTTAGCATCGCTTCAATGTTTGCCATCCTCTCATTCATAGCCTCTTTCTCCGCCTTATCTTTCTCTTTTTCCACCACCAATTCCGCAATAATATCGTTCAACCTTTCTTTTTCTTCTTCATTTTCTTTCACTATATCTTGGATAATCACGTTCAATCTTTCGATCTAATAAAACCAATACAAAGTGAAATATTAATGGCCAGCATTATCACAATTTATACAATTTATGAAACTTATTAGCTGCTTATACAATTATAGAATAAAGAGAAAAAAAATCAGTTTGACTTCTAAGGTCAAATAGCCTATTTTTCAATAATATCCATACAAAATCAGTTTGACTTCTAAGGTCAAATAGCCTATTTTTCAATAATATCTATACAAAAGTTAACATATTATTGACTATTATTGACTGAGAAGTGAACGCATGAAAAATTAATGTCAATATTTGAGTTTAAACATGTTTGAACCAAACAACTTAAAAGAATAAACATACCTCTTGGTCTTGTTTGCCATGATGCTGAACGTTAAAATCATTCTTAAGATTGCTTAACCCATATACTTTGCCTCTCTTCTTTCCCCCGGAAGCTCGGTACCACAGTTCTTTGTCAAGTTCTGGGTGTTGGCTACTTTCCTCCCCATACTTCTCCAAATGATATCCCTCATATTTCACCTACAAATACAACCTAATTTAACATACTTTGCACTACCGAACCAATAAAATTGTTATGTAATTTTTTTATTATTTATAAAAAGAACACCAAATATTTGAAGTTATAACAAAATACTTAATTATAGTCTTAATCAGCAACAAGGTATGTTAACAAAAAAATGGCATCCGATATAACTAAACTAAACAAATTTTCTAATCTGAACAAAATCTCCAGGAATAATGTGTATGTGCTTTCTTAAACAAGATCAGCCAATTAACCCATTCAAGGGGAATAATGTGTAACTTCTATAACTAAACACGGAGAGGGTTTGGATGTGCATTTCATCAGTTGTAAGTAATTGGGGTAATCACGGTTTAATTATCTTTCAAGGGGAGAGATTTGCATGAACTAACTGTAATCATCTGCTTATTCTGGATCCACTGCTCTGATCCAGTTTTGGCTTTAATTATATGTTCCTCTGATAGGGTTCAATCCCAACAATCTCCCCCTGGAACAGATAATGCCAAAACTCTTCATTATTTGTGGAATTCTTTATTGCCTCATTAACAGCTCCCTTATCTGACCTTTAAATTGTAATTCAAAGTCTAGGGCATCTGTATCTTCATCATCCCTGCTAAGTGGAAGATCAAGGAGATCCTGCAAATCTTCAAGACTCAGGCCAAGAGCTTGTTCCCTTGATATTTTCTCCACTTCTCCACCAGACCTGAGCAAAGTCAATACGCAGGTCTGTTTGTCAGTTTCCCACTTTTGTATTTTTGAGCCTGGTGGGTTTCTTGGGAGATGTTTATTTGCAGAAGTATTTGGAGAGGCTGGCCTATTCATGACTGGCTGAGCAGTACTTGCAGTTTGATCCAAACCAAGAGTTTCCATGATCATCTTCTTTATACCCTCTTTTCCAAGGTCTTCACCTTCCATTAACTCTTTGATTGTTTCAGCAATCAGCTGTTTCTGTGGCCTTCTTTTGTAGATGGCAGCACCAACTGGAGCTGTGGATCTCCTGATTTGCATGCTTTGATAGTCTTTGGTATGTAGATAGTGGAGGCTCCAGGCACATGACAGGATGTAAAGCCCTCCTCAAAGACTTTAAAATCCATGGAGGGGGTGATATATCCTTTGGGAATAATAGTAAAGGAAAAGTTCTGGGGTCGGGTACAGTGGAGTCTGGAAAAGTAAAATTTGAAAATGTCAATCTAATAGACAATCTAAAATTCAACCTTCTGAGTGTATCCCAAATGAGTGACAAGGGATTTGGGTCATTCTTCACAAAAGACTATTGTAGGATTGTTGGACCAGAAATGGTCAAAAAGATTGAAGCAATAATCAACTCTGGTCAAACTAAACTTGTTGCTTAAAGAAGTGGCAATGTTTATGTTGTTGACATGTCAAAAGAGTGTCCCAGAGCTGATGCCTGTCTGTTCTCAGCTGCCTCTAACAAAGAGACAGAACTTTGGCACAGAAGGCTGGGACACACAAATCTTAAGACAATCACAGAAATTTCAAAAAATGGTTTGGTGAGAGGCCTACCACAAAAATTGTTTTCATGTCCTGAACATTGCATTTCCTGTTTAAAAGGAAAACAGCATAAAAGTTCTTACAAGTCCATTGAAGAGTCCAAAACAACCCAGTGTTTGCAAATGCTACACATGGATTTGTTTGGCCCAGTTCAAGTCATGAGCCTCAAAAAGAAAAGATATTGTTTGGTTATTGTTGATGACTTTTCTAGGTTCACATGGACTTTCTTTTTGCACTCAAAAGATGAAACTGCAGGCATTTTGCAAGACTTTGTAATACAGGTTGAAAAGCAATTTGACCTTCCAGTGAAAAGCTTCAGGAGTGACAATGGCACAGAATTCAAAAATAGGGAGTTGGATGCCTTTTGTGTGAAGAAAGGGATTGTAAGGCAGTACAGTATCCCTAGAACACCAGAGCAGAATGGGGTAGTGGAAAGGAAGAACAGAACTCTGATTGAGGCTGCCAGAACCATGCTTGCAGATTCAGGTTTGCCATTAACTTTCTGGGCAGAGGCAGTAAACACTGCTTGCTATGTTCAGAACAGAGTTTTAATAAACCCCAGGCACAAAAAGACTGCCTATGAAATTCTGTATAAAATTAAACCACTGATCTCATATTTCAAAGTGTTTGGCTGCCCATGCTTTATTTTGAACTTAAAAGATTCCATTTCAAAATTTGCAGCCAAAATTGATTGTGGTTATCATTTGGGATACTCAACCACTGCCAAGGCCTACAAAGTGTTCAATACACGGACCAAGGCAGTGGAGGAGACTTTGAATGTAAAGTTCAATGAACTTTCATCAATGAAAATCCCAGCAAACCCTGCAGATCTGTTTGATCTTGAAAAATTCACTTTTGAAAATACTGATGTCAAGACTAACAGTGCAGGTCCATCAGAGGATACAACACCAGACTATGGGTATGAAATCATCATTCCTCAAAGGTCTGCCACAAAGGGAAAAGCACCAGCTGTTCAAAACAGTTGTCAAAGCTCAACCACTGCTACCTCAACAGTTGTTGACCAAAGTAGCTCATCAACCACTGCTTCCATATCCTCAAACACTGCTGACAAAAGTCCTCAAACAGTGGATAAAAGTCAGCAGTTGTCCACTTCACTACCTCCTATTCCACCACCTTTTGAAGCCACTGCTGGATCATCGAAGTCCCCAGTAGTGGTTAGCTCAGATGATACACATTTGCAGCCTTCACCAACCAATGCCATCATACCATACCAAGGAGATTTAATCTTCTTGAGATCTCATCCACCTGATCAAATCATTGGCAACATAAATGAAGGGGTGCTCACAAGAAGTCAAACCCAAAACATTTGTCTTTTTGCTGGTTTTCTATCACTCCATCAGCCAGTCAAGTACCAAGAGGCACTGAAAGACAACAGCTGGGTAGAAGCCATGCAAGAGGAGCTCCAACAGTTTAAAAGACAACAAGTATGGGAGTTTGTACCACTGCCAGAAGAGGTTAGTCCCATTGGCACAAAGTGGGTCTTCAAGAACAAAACTGATGAAAGGGGTATTGTTGTCAAGAATAAAGCCAGGCTTGTGGTTCAAGGTTACAGACAGGAATAGGGGATTGATTATGATGAAACATTTACCCCTGTTGCAAGATTAGAAGCCATTAGACTGTTCCTGGCCTTTGCTGTCAACCACAATATGAAGGTGTTTCAAATGGATATCAAAAGTGCTTTCCTCTATGGTACAATTCAAGAAGAGGTGTATGTTTGTCAACCTCCAGGTTTTGAGGATCCATTTTATCCAGATCATGTCTACAGGCTAAACAAAGCCTTGTATGGCTTGAAATAAGCACCAAGGGCCTGGTATGAAACTCTTTCCAACTTCCTACTCTCAAATGGTTTCAAAAGAGGTACCATTGATAAAACACTGTTTTTAAAATGGAGAGGGAAGGATTTAATGATTGTCCAGATTTATGTGGATGACATTATTTTTGGAAGCACATGTAACTCAATGTGTGAAGAGTTTAGAGAACTCATGACAGCTGAGTTTGAAATGAGTGCTATGGGTGAGCTGCAATGCTTTCTTGGTCTCCAAGTACAGCAATTGCAAAATGGAACTTTCATTCATCAAAGCAAATATGCTAAAGAACTTTTAACCAAATTTGATATGAATGATTGTAAACCATGCAGCACACCCATGGCAACAAATAAGCTGGTCATGTCTGATGAAAAGGATGAGCTGATTGACCAAACACTTTATAGAAGCATGATTGGGTCTTTATTGTACCTAACTGCATCTAGACCAGACATCATGTTTGCAACATGTGTCTGTGCAAGAAGTCAATCAGCTCCCAGAAAATCAAATCTCATTGCTGTAAAAAGGATCTTCAGATACATAAAAGGTGCTCCCACACTTGGTATCTGGTATCCAGCTAATGGGAACATCAAGCTTTCAGGTTTCTCAGACAGTGACTTTGCTGGATGTCACACCACAAGGAAGTCCACATCAGGAGGGTGCCAGTTTCTAGGTGATTGCTTAGTCTCATGGCAAAGCAAAAAGCAAGCAGCTGTTTCAACATCTACTGCTGAAGCTGAATACATTGCTGCTGCTAGCTGTACAGCCCAACTCCTGTGGCTTCAAAATCAGTTACTGGATTTTGGTATCACTACCTTGAAGACACCACTCATGTTGGACAGTCAGGCAGCAGAAAATATCATCAAAAATCCAGTTTCCCATTCAACCACCAAACACATCGACATCAGACATCACTTTGTGAGGGATTGCTATGAAAAAGGTTTGATTTCTCTACATCATGTCCCAACTAAAGACCAGCTGGCTGATGTGCTCACAAAAGCACTTGATACAGCCACTTTTGAAAGCTTGGTCTCTAGAATTGGGATGCTGAACATGGAATAACAAGCAACATCTTGTTTTTCTATGAATAAAAGCAACAAAATGTTTTCAGAAAATCAAAACTCCATCCTTAAAAATAGCTAAAAATGAAAATTTTTCATTAAAATCCTTAAAAGTCTGCCATTAACCACTGATTGTTCAAAAGTCTGCTCTACTTCAAAAGTCTGTCCACTGCTGAAAGTCAACCCCTGCTCTCTCATTACTTTGATAAACTCTGTTGTTCAAAAGCAGTGTCTTATCCACTGATATGCTATCCACTGATAGTGAAAATCATCCACTGCTTTCATACCACTGCCTTCATTAGTCCCTATCACACAAGTACTGTCCATCACTTTCACCAGGGGTTGTCACGTGGGCAGTACATATTGGTCAGACCTTTTGTAACGGCTGCCACCTCAGCATTCATTTTCTTCCCTATAAAATCCCCCACTCACCACCAAAACAGGGTTTTACTGTCGAATTGAATTCTTAAAAATTCTCTTCTCAAAGCAGTTTTTCTTCTCATCTCTCACAAATATCTTCGATCATTCATCTTCAAAATGACAAAATCGAAGTCATCTTCAAAACCCTCATCCAAATCATCTTCGAAAACAGCCTCTCAAAAGGCAATCTCCACTGAAATTCCACATAAACCATCTCACAATCTCCTGGGTCTTCTCACAAAACCAGGAACCACCAAAGTTTTCGATTCCATCATTGATCTCATGGCAAAATCAAAGTACAAAACTTTGTTCACTGCCGATGCACCAATCTATTTGGCGACCCAAAGGGAGTTCTGGAAAAATGCAACCCTTGAAAAACAAGGAGACACTGCAACCACCATAAACTCTTCGATAAAGGGTAAAGTTGTCCAAATCACACCACAATCCATTTCAGAGGTCTTTCAACTCGGTGATCAGGAAGGTAAAATTTCTTTCACTAAAAACGAGTTACAAACTGACTTCATTGAGAGAGGGTATGAAGCCACAATGATGAAGGAAATTACCTTAGAAAAAGGTTATTTTCCATCTGCAACCAGATTTTTATTTCATACCCTCCTACTATGTGTTTCAAACAAAACCACCTCTTTCAATGAAATCCCTTTAAAGATTCAAAATCTGGGATATGCAATTCTTCAAGGAGAAAATTTTAACTATTCTCGGGAAATTTTTAAAGATTTGGTTAATAATGTTGAAACAAAATCATTCTTACTATTTCCAAGGTTTTTAAGTTACTATTTTGCAAAGAAATTCAGTAAGGATGATTTAGCTGTAATAAACCAAGGTGATTCTACTCAAATAAACAGTTTAACAACTGAAACTTTTTCAAGAATGTTAGCACCTTGCAAAACACAAGCAGAGGTGCCTGAGCAGATTTTAGCAGTTACAACTGCTCCTCAGGTATCTGCTGCTGAGCCCACTGCTCAAGGTGATCAAAGCAGCAGCACAACTGTTTTGAAACCCACACCTAAAATCACCAAAAAGCCAACAAAAAAGAAAAACACAAAAACCCCCCCAAAACCATCAAAAAGGCATCTCTGGAGGATGAGATACCAGAGCTCCTGCCAGTGACAACACAAAAGTCACAAGAAACCACTGCTGCTACTTCCTCACAGCAGTTGGTACAAATATCACAACCCATAACCGAAACTCCTCCTGTTTCTTCACAAAAAGAACAGGTTGTACAAATAGGGTCTCCACATCATGATGCTCTAGAAACACTCGTTTCTATCATCCACAGTCCAATGCCCGGGACACATCCTATTTCTACACCAATCATCACATCCACAATTCCCTCACCAATAAAACCACTGTTGGATGCAATTGATTTGAACCAAGCATTAACCAGTCCTTCTCAATCACCTGATAATGAGAATATACCTCAACAACTGACTGGGTCTGATGTATCAATCTTTGCTAACCCACCAACACCACCTGAGGAGGTTACACCCCATGAGTTACAAGTAACTCTTGGTGGTAATCCAAGTGAAGCAGCCACTACAACTATTGAACCTACAAGTCTACAGTTGGACAGTGGTTACATTAATAAGACTTCCTTGGAGGCAATTCCTTTTATAGCACCTCTGTCAACCACCAGTGGATTTATTTATCCTACTGGCAACATCAAAAGGTTGTCAAGTGTTGAAGGAAGAAGACCCCAGTACCAAGAAAAAGGGGCATCAGTGGTTAATGTTTGGAGTATACTCCCTACATCTACCACTGATAAAACCACTGCTAGTGGGAAATCAGATGATCCCATTGACTTGGGTGATGGTTTAAAGTACCAGAAATTGACGGATCGTATTGCAAAGCTTGATAACTCTGTTGCAGAACTCAAAGATATGCTACAACAGGTGTTACAAGTTCAGAAGGTACAATCAACTGCTGTTCCACCTCAAGCACCTGCTCCACAAAGGGCACCTGCTACAAATGAGCTCTGGAATCTATTTCAATCTTTTCTCCAACAACAAGCACAATTAGCAGATCAGCAACATGAAAAACATGTACAACAGCTGAGAAATGCAATGGAGTCAAGGTTCAAGAACACTCAGGCTGATTTAAAGGCTCTCAAAACTCAGATCTTGCACACCACTGGCACTGCTCCTCCAAAAGTACGCTACATTTATCAAATCCCAGAAGATAATGCCAAAAAGGGGGAGAAAATTAAGGAGTGGAAAAAGAAGGGTATAGAGGATGGTCTCTATCTTGAACCAGAAAATTAAAACATGACCAAAAAGATCCCTTTGCCAGATGGCAGCAAGAAAATTGATGTGACAACAAATGCACAAGCAGAAGCAGTTGCAAGTGTAAAAAGGGATAGAGAGGCCAAAAGGAAAGCCAGGGTGGACAGAATGGATCATCCAGATCAGAGAACTTCTGGGTCAAAGGATCATGAAAATCCTGTTGAGGAAAAGAAGAAGCCTACTAGAAAAGTAAGGCAACCCAAATTCATTCCAACCAGACATTCAAAGTCTGCTCAAAAACCACCATACAAAACAGCTGATGCAACAGGAGTTACAAAAACTACTGCTTGCCAAACAGTTGTTCCATCAACACACACCACTTCAACACACACAACATCCACTGTTTTACCATCATCACCACCAAAAACAACACCTGCTGACATACAGCAGAAGACAGCAGATGTTATAACATCTGTTGTAATGAAAACAGTGGTTGAAACACCAGTTGTTTCAACAGCTGTTAGTCAATCACAATCCACTGCCACTACATCTACCACCACTGTTCCATCCAAAACATCATCAGTCCCTCCCACAAAAAGGAGAAGACTAATTCTCAAAGATGATGACAATTCACCACCACAAACATCTTCAAAATCTTTAGCACTTGTCACAATTCCAAAACCTGTTCCTCTCTCTTCAGTTAAAATGTACAAGCCCTTACCTCCTGCAGGTGTTCAATTTCCTCTTGAATTAGCAGCTGTTAGAGAAGAAATAAAATCTTTTTACTTTGAGGATGACCCTGCCAAAAGGAGTTTGCCATCAATAAAAGAATATCCCTGGCCTAAAAATGTTGATGAATATTTGGAAATCAAGGCCAAGCAAGCAGAGGATATCTCAAAGAAAAATACACAAGGGAAATCTGATAAAGAGATTGCACAGAGAAGTCAATATTTGCTCACACAAGTCAGATCCCTAGAGCAATTTGCAAAAAATGTTAGTCAACAAATTTCTGAAAGAGCAGCTGAAACTCTGAAGAAAGACTACATTGAAAGCATCATGGCTCACAAGAAGTACAAAGGAGAGAGATACATGTACAAAGAGTGGACTATTCCTGAACTTGAAAATGAAGCAGCAAGAATTCAAGACATGATAAAAAGGAACGTCACTCACACTCCTCCTAACTGGGCAAAGTTTAGAAAGAATGTACCTGACAAACATGAAGAGCTGAGGAGAATGAAAGAGGAATTGGTAGCAGCTGATTATGGAAACAAAAGACAAGTTGCTAGATGGAAAGAAGATGTGGTCAGGGCTACTTACAAAAAGTTGGAACAATTAAGAAAGAAAGATCCCACAGTTCCTCAAAAGCCTGACTATCCTAAAGCAGCGGTTTCAAAAAGACCATCAAAGCTGCAAATCAGGAGATCCACAGCTCCAGTTGGTGCTACCATCTACAAAAGAAGGCCACAGAAACAGCTGATTGCTGAAACAATCAAAGAGTTAATGGAAGGTGAAGACCTTGGAAAAGAGGGTATAAAGAAGATGATCATGGAAACTCTTGGTTTGGATCAAACTGCAAGTACTGCTCAGCCAGTCATGAATAGGCCAGCCTCTCCAAATACTTCTGCAAATAAACATCTCCCAAGAAACCCACCAGGCTCAAAAATACAAAAGTGGGAAACTGACAAACAGACCTGCGTATTGACTTTGCTCAGGTCTGGTGGAGAAGTGGAGAAAATATCAAGGGAACAAGCTCTTGGCCTGAGTCTTGAAGATTTGCAGGATCTCCTTGATCTTCCACTTAGCAGGGATGATGAAGATACAGATGCCCTAGACTTTGAATTACAATTTAAAGGTCAGATAAGGGAGCTGTTAATGAGGCAATAAAGAATTCCACAAATAATGAAGAGTTTTGGCATTATCTGTTCCAGGGGGAGATTGTTGGGATTGAACCCTATCAGAGGAACAGATAATTAAAGCCAAAACTGGATCAGAGCAGTGGATCCAGAATAAGCAGACGATTACAGTTAGTTCAAACAAATCTCTCCCCTTGAAAGTGGTTTTGTATCTGCTGACCTCCTATCTGCTGATCTTACTAAGTGCTGACCTACAACTGCTGCTTTGCATCTACTGACCAATGTCAAAGACTGATGGAAGACCAAAGCTCTGCTGACTCAATCTACTGCCTTGAGTCAAGTACTGCTGATCCGGACAGGCACTGCTGGGTTCACAGCAGTGGAAGGATGCAACAGCTGTTTAAATGTCTTTTATGTAAAGAAATGTAATAGCAGTAGTTAGTACATCAGAGTTTGTATAGATCAGAGGTTAGAGTTTGTTAGGAGGTTAGATGTCACTTTCATGGTGACGTCAGCTAAGATGCTCAGTGGTTTGCAAGTGCCTATAAATAGTTCAGTACTTTGTACTGTTCTATTAGCTCTTTTATAACATTGTCTTCTTTGCACGAACAAACTACTGAGCTCTGGCTGAGGGGGAGTTTGCATTCATTCATCAATCATTGTAATCGTTGTTGAAACAAATTCAATCTTTCGATTCATTGTGTAAAGATGTTTGATTAAAGTATTACTCTCGTTTGATTGTATGCAAAGTTTGTTTTCATCTTAATTCCGCTGCACAACTCTCTCATTTCCATCTTAATTTCAAACGAAAATACAATCAAAAAGAAACTCAGATCCAACATCTGATTATTTAGGGGTCAAAATAACCAGATTCGGAGGCTCACATAAGAAGATGTAAGAAATAATCAGTTTCAAAATATAAATCCAAATACCAGATTCTGATTATACATTAACTAGTTCTTAATGGTGCAATAATCAGTTTCAAAATATAAATCCAAACACCCTTTCATATTGTTGCAAACAGAACATGGTTTTCGTCATTTACCAAAACAAAACAAAGCAAAGGGGTTGAAACCTAACTTGATCAAATTGTATTACAATTTCAAATCATTAAAAGGGGTCCCACAAAATCGCTTAGCCTAAAAAACTATAGATAACTCAATCTTGATGTGATGTTACCAGTAAAACTACAGTCAAGCAAATCATGAAAACTGAATCGTTAACACTAAGAGTAGGTATGTAGGGTGCATACCGTTAGGTACAGTCGGTTTTGACAATAAAACTAGAACATAACGCTAACTACAATTTCGAAACAATAAACCAAACGAGACTAGGTATTAGCAGTTTGATGATGGTTTGGCGGTTCACGTTTAGTTTTAAATCGATTTTCAGTTTTTCCAAAGCCGTTAGTTCTTTATTAAAAACTTTATAAAACGTTATGATGGTTTCTGAAACTTACCCAAGTCTCATGTGCCCTATCGTCAACCCATGCCGATTTTTTTTCTTGTACATTCCCTTCTAATTCAACACCCTCCAAATCAACGTCCTCCAAATCAACGTTCTCAACTACCGAACTGCTACAATCAAGATCTTTATCAAACGGCCTACTTCCTTTTCTGAGATGTGTTTGTTTCCACATCTCTGAGTGTGACGGTTCACGCCCAATTATCTCAACCTACAAAGTTTGTATTGATAAGTTTACAAATAATGGTATATTTATCGGTTAAAGATAATGATTAACAACGTTTACCACTTTTCTTTTGGCAGTCACATAGGTTTGTGACCCGAGGGTATGTTTGCCCCCTTTTGATTCAGTTCTGATTTTTTTGTTTCTTTTAGACTTCACTTTCCATTCGGGTGTGTTCCAGATCTCAATCATTTGTTTCCATGTCTCTGTTTTGATCCATGGTGGTTTAAAATCAGTAAGAACAGACATATCGTCTTCGACTTGTACATCTTTACTTCTCGCCGTTTCTTTAACTTGATCTCGTACCCTACACAACAAATCCGGAATCTTCCCAGCAATGCATCGTTCCCAGCAACTATATATTTCACCATTCCATTTCTCTTCCCACTGAAAATAACACTACAATAAAAGAATTTTTTAAGAAACATACAAAATGGTTTAATAAGTTACATAAATCTGTTTAAGTACACACATGGAATCGTTCAAACAACCGCTTTTTGTCCTCATTAGGAACATCTTTCCAACTTTCCCATGGACCGGACCACATACCCTTTAGGTTTACTCCAATAATCCGCGTACAGTTTATTTGATTGCTAAATCTATAAAATGGAAGCAATAAATGAAAACCACAATCGCTTAGACTTTCGAACCCGACCCGTTTGGTCGATCATTAGGATCCGACCAAACACATTAGGTGACCATAGATGTATAGGGAATAACCTTCCGAGGTTATACCTTATGGTCACGACGTTAGTTAGTTGTATGATAGGTAGTTTATATGCCTTAGGTAAATTACCAAAATGCCCTTTTTACGCCAAAATTCATTTTAAGCATATGTAACATAATTTTTTATATCTAAACTGATTTGGCAACAATATTAGACATGTTAAGGCATATTTTACTTATCATAGGACTAGTTAGGCGTTTCGAACGCGTTTTACGCGAACGACGTGTTAAAGTAGCATAAGCTACCTAAACGGGTCATATTGGGTCATAAGCACTTAGGTTAGGTTTCATTTTAGTATGTAGGCTTTGTTAAGCCATATTACATGAGTTCCCATACTCGTTTGGTTTACGAACCCTCATTCTATCCGATCCTCTGATTTAGGTCCGGTTTATTAACATAGTTACCTATATTAGGTGCCATTTGATTTCCGTGATCTCTAGCATTGTTTGGTTGTTACTCAAGGACTTCTAGGCAATCTCAAGTGAGTACATAGACCCCTCTTTTACTGTTTTCAAACTGTTTTGGGGTGAAACACATGTGCCTACTTGTTACTTTCGTGCTTTCCATGTTTTCATATCATATGCTTGTTATGTTCATTAGTACACATATAGTACATGATTTCATACATGTGTTGCTATGTATGTTCACTTAGCATGCTAGCACATTGTTTTACATTACATCTTATGCTATGTATGTTCATTTAGCGCATACCTAGTGCATTGTTTTCACATCACATGTTTACATTTGGTATAACATTTGGTTGTTTAACGAAACGAATACATTCATTAACACCGATCATGCCGCTCGGTAGTAGGTAGTGGTACCATAGGACTTGACAACTCCCATTCCTGAAATCCTGGGTTTGTTTGGACGTAAGGAATGACCGGATCTGAAAACATTTTTTTGATAACCTTTGATCTGTTCTAAGGTTATCCTACTGTCTCAAGGCTTGGATGTGGACGTTTAACTTACCGCATAAGTGTTTGTATCAGTAAAACATGCAGTTATTTTGCAAAACATGACTTTTGATTATTCAAAATACTTTGTTTTGTACATTTTTACTTATGGTTTAAGTAGTCTCATTTTACTTACCATACATAACATTGTTTACACATTACATGATTTACATTTGACCATAAACATTTGACCATACATAAACATTTCTACAATTGTTAAACATTACATCTTGGTGGTTTGTTTGGGTAAGTGATTTATATAACGAGGCGACGTGTAATACGATAAAAACATGGTGGATACGCCGCTGGTACTTCCTATATATAAGTGCTTTTATGGTATTACATATCGTAACGTTATTTAAACCATTTCAGTTTAGACATATTACATTTACAACACATTTTCACATAGACATCGTTTCACAAATAACTTAATTTATACAAACTCATTTTACTTGGTTGTTCACTTAACCATACTTTATTCTTATATATATATATATATATATATATATATATATATATATATATATATCATCTGATTTATTCATCGCTTTTCAAATGATTTATGAAAGAAAACACTCAACAAGATTCATGACTACTTTTTATTAAACAGTTCTTTAAACTCAAGTCATGAATCCTATTTTCACAAATCCTATGTATCTCACAAGCATTTTTATGATGACGTACCTATTTTCACATGTGTTTTCAGGAGATGTTGCATAGGATGATCGTGACACACTTAGGCGGACCTGTGCCTTAGTGACTTAAAACGAAGCAAGAACTAGTTAAATTATGATATGTACTCTTTGTTTCTTGTTTTAAGACAATGTAACTCTCTTGTTTGATAAATAAAACGTAACTTTAATTTCCATGGTTGTGAAACAATTAATTCTGTTACAACACTCCCCGACGTTTCCGCCACGATTTGATGTTTTACATGGTCGGGGTGTGACAATTAACCCCCCAAAGGCTTTAACAAACAAGACAAATTAAATGGGTTATCTCAATGAATTAACCTTCATACGATTAAAGATTCAATACCCGACCAAGCGGTATTTTATATATACCGTATCCCAGCTCGTATAATGGAAAATAAGTTAAAAGTATTTACCTGAGCAAATTATACAAATTTATCCCAGCCGTATACAATCAGCAAGTGCAAATATCTTTTACTGGGCTCCTAAATCTGGAACGAAGGTTTTAATAACCTATTAGATTCTTAACGGGTCTTACTTAAGCTTAAACTTAGACCAGTTAGTTTTAAAGAAAGGTTTACGGTTCAAAACGCAAGATTAAGCGAAGACCGGATTAGAATGTGATTTAGACCCGACAAGTATGAAGACTTGTATAATATGGGTAAATAAACACATTCTGGATTTTGAGGTAAAAATGATAAGGTTTGACCCGTTTCTGTCAATTTATGCAAACTAGTCACATAAACCGTACCGAACGCGAAAAATGCATAACGGGTAACCAAACGAGTCATGAACAGGTTCCCTAAGTTAATATGCTTTAAATATGTTGTGCTATCAGTAGGATTGATGTGCTAAATGCGGTCTATAAAAACTACTAACCTATTCTAGACACCCTAGTTTTAAATTTATAAACTAAGACTCTAAATGCTAGACAACTGACAGGCAAGTGTACCTATCGTACGTAGTAAAGCCTAATGAAGTCCGAGTATCGAACCCACGAGACACTAGCGACGCTAAACTAGACTCTGACTCAGCTAATACTTAATTGGTTTTTAATTTTGTGTTTTTAGGATTTTTTTAATAAACTAATAAAGCAAGAAAACAGGATAACAGGGCAAGCAAGCAAGAAGTGATAGGAAGGAGACAATAATGAGAAAGAACTACCCAGGCTTCAAATCCCTAGAATCATGCAATGCTAATGTGACAATGATGATGGTTAAATATCTATTTCCCTCGATTGACCCCCCGCTAGAGATGTCCCAAACGAAAGAGCAAGACTAAATGTGAAGTGCTAGAACGAACCGGCTCGACCTATCGATACCAAATCCCACGAAAATAGAATCCTTTTGACCTCAGAGACAATTATGTTAAGAGAATATCCCAAAGACGCAAAGCAAACCAAACCATGAAGATTGAAATCCTATGAAACCTTAACCACGATGTAATAAACGAGCCCGAGCTATCGGTCACCCAATCTACCCTCCAATGATTAGCTAATAACCTAGCTCACCTTAATCGTCTTTCGAGTCACAAGATGAGGATGCAAGTTTTAATATAGTGATTTTAATTATTAGTCAACTTGGTCAATTTCTCAACACAATACCTAACCCGAAAATCCTAAGATAAACGAATTAAATTAAATCCTAAGTCTAGGGGGAATTTCTTCGTGCCTAAACCGCTGAATTTATTGACTAATAAAACAATCAAAACATACCAATATGCAATATCAAGATCAATTTCAAGGAAAAGTTATGTAAATCACATCAAATAACCATAATCGTGTCAAAATCGCATTACAATCATCAAGTTCATCTAAACCTAGGTAGTATAAAAAGTTTAGCCAAGAATCATAGTCATGAAAAAGAAACAAGTCAGAACTGAGTAGCAAAACATGTTTATAATTTTGTAAAACATAAAGTCTAACAAAACCAAAAATAATAAATTGCAAACCCGAACTTGAAACTTGATCGCAGCTTGAAGCTCGGACCAGTCCTTTCTTTTCTTTCTTTCCTCTTGATCGCAGCCTGCTGTTGTGTTTCTGCCGTCAACTATGCTCTTTTCGAACTGATCATATGAACCCCCTCAACAGCCGTAGGTATTGTCATATATATACGGATTGTTGTTTCCTGTTTCCTTATGACATTGGGCCTTTTATGAAATATAAATTCCACATATTGGGTTGCGTTTAATTTAAATGTGGAAATCCAATGGCCTGGCCCCATGGACTTATGATGCGCCAATCCTTGCCAAATCAAAGAAAAAGCAATGGTGGCAACTTGTAGTAAATAAGTTGAACTCTAGGGGCAGTTGGTGGCATGCTTATTTCACTTCAATTATTTTCCACTGTCAACACTTAATTGCCTTCAAAAATATCTCATCAAAATTCCTTTCTTTTCTTTTGTACTTCTCGAACATCCTGCACATTATAAACAAAAGTGATTTTTTTATTTCCTTTAATTACTTAATTGGGTTGTTTATCTCGTTTTTATTTAAAACCTATAAAATCAAAATATACATGAGAAACGAGTATAATTTAATACAAACAACCCTAAAGGTACTCAAAAGTGTAGGAATAATTATATAAAATATGTATATTTTAGAGTATATCAAATATCCCCACACTTTACCTTTTGCTTGTCCCTAAGCAAAATCCCAAGTAACATATCCAACTTAAACACTTGATAATAACGCAAGTCTCAAACGAATTATAACGCGAACTACGATATCATCAAACACAGCGGTTTCGCAAGACTTACAACGTTCAAAAGGTGACGAATCATAATATTTAAATGAAAACGGGCCTACCTAATCAAGCTTTTCTCACCTTCAAGCAATCAATTATGCAATGTCAATACCCCTCACAATTTCACTCATCTCTCGGCTAATAAATATGTAATTTCGAGTGAACTCTCAAAACCGAACTATGAAAGATACTATCATAAGCTTGTACGTCAATCAGATCTCCACCTAATTGTTAGAATTTAACACGGATCAAGAGGGCTTTATTGGGTAGGTAAGGGCTAAAGGTAGGGTTTTTTTTTTTTTTTTTTTTTTTTTTTGGAATAAGTGGCTAAACACATAATCACACGATAAACCGGATAAGCACGAAACAAATACTAACATATTGGTCATTTTGACCTATAACTTTATTCTATTTTTTTTCTTTTTTTTTTTTCTCCTTTTTTTTCATTTTTTTTTCTTTTTCTTTCTTCACAAATATAATAATCACGTAACACGATCCGGTTATCAAATCACAAACGGATAACAAACGAATGGCTAGGCTCAAAGTGGTATCTAAGGGTAATGGTGAAACAGGTCAAACACAAAGGTTACACAAACAGGGGTGATCCTAATGCCTCTATCATATCCATGCCAAATCCTAACCAAAGGTCTCAAACTGTATCAAAACGCACAAGTTCTAAAGTAAAGTAAAGCAACCAGTCGGTAAACACACATGAAACGAAAATAATAATCATATATATAACATATAAAGGCTCAAATCTCACTATCATGTGGAAAATAGGGCTACCGATATCGACAATGCACAACCAATAAACTCTCCGGCTCCATCCACTATCCTAGGCATCCCAAAACCTTTTACTCCCCAAAAACTGATTCAGTCAACCTACTATCTCGCAACTTAAAGAAACATGCGCTCTCGACTCGTAAATTCGACAATTAAACCGCTTTTGACCGACGTTTTGAAAAGGTTTTTCGTTTTCTATGCGCTAAAGGACCGGGACTCGCAAAACCAACTCTTTTTTTTTTTTTTTTGAATTTTCAATTTTTTCAATTTTTTTTTTATTTTTTTATTTTTTTTTATTTTTTCATTTTTTTATGACTCAAGACTCACTAACTAAGACCTAAACGACAGTTTCTCATCCCCACACTTAAACTCTACATTACCCTCAATGTAGGATGGAAACCGACTCAAAAGACTAAAAATAAATAAGAAAAAAAAAACTAAGGGCATAAATGGAAAGGACTTAGCTGGTTTTATGACGCGTAAGCTCCAAACTCTCGTCCAATCCAGCTCGATCATATAGCATTTCGGTCGCGATCGGCTTTGACTCTGACTAGTACACTTGGTAAATGTCTAATATTCGAATAGCAGCTCCAAAATCACCCGAATGGAGATTGAGTACGGGTAGTACAATTCAAACCTGCATAGACAAAAACAAACAAAAACCAAAGCAGTACCAACTCGAAACTACTAAATTAGACTCATAGTACAAAATAAACGACTCAAAATACAAATTCTACAAACCTCCCCACACTTGAATTTAATCAGGAGGTTTATCCTTTATCCAACCTCGGTCCAGCCCATTCAATTCCACTATTTTACCAGTTTTCAATAAGAAATCATTTGTGAAATTGAAAAACAATCTAAAATTCAAATGGGTCAACCCACCAATATTTAAACTTACCTGGACCAAACCTGATTCGAGGCATGTAATGAGAAGAGTGGTGTCGAGTAGACTTCAGCACTTCCATCTCCTTCTTCCTTCGGCACCATCCCCGAATCTCCGCGAAAGGTCTGTCCATGCTCCTTTTCGCCTTCTCCCGTGTCTTTGATTGTGGTGGGCGTCCATCTCCTGGTTTCTCCACGGGCCGGCTATCAAACTCCTCATCCGCTCGCTCCGCTGCTGAGTTTGGTGACTCTTTGAACTCCATAGTCGGCTTCTCCATCAATAATGCTTCTAATTCAGTCAAATCGCCGACTGGGTCAAATCGCTCTTCATCTACGAGAGTTGGTAAACCACCCAACTCGTCACCAAACTCATCCTCCCATGATAGAGTATGATCATCCCCCACTTCTGATGCGTCAGACATGTCCCATATCGGGTTAGTGAGGTAACAACCATCCTCATAATCGTCCATACTATCGGGAGGTTGCGCACCTTCTTCCATCGGGGTGGTGTAGTCAGCCATCTCTAACTCGGCCTCTTCTACTACCCCCTCATCATCACTCCAGAAGCTATCGTCGATATTCCATGGCGTGGGACACCAATGGCTGGAATTAGCGACCTGTTGAACCGGAGGTGGGACTTCAATGTCCATTATCGTCTCCGGCTCTATATCCGATAGCTCTGGGTCGCCTTGAAGCTCTTCAACTGCTTCATCATCCTCTTCTTGTCTTCCACCGCTTTCTTCGCCCTCCAACGGCGTCTCCTTGTCAGTAGGCTCGATGGTATATATCATCTCGTCATTCATACCTCGATTCAAATTCCAATCGTCATCCCAGTATATACCTCGTATAACCGAAGGTATTGACCATCGAAAAGCGACCGGACAATCTTCATACCTGTGCGGTCCACCGCAGCCCTGACACTCCGGATCCACTTGCTGAATCCTCCAATTATCCGCCAATAGCTGCAGTAACACAAGAGCTTGCTCAGAAAAGGCTAGCATGTCGGGAAATCTCTGATCCCCTTGCTCTTTTGCCGTTTTAGTTTTCTGAACGAAGCCTGTAATTGCATCCGCAAACTTCGTAACACAGGGAGGGTACCCCGTTCGAATTGGGCAATATTTAGTGTAATGGTCCCCTCCACAGATTAAACACATGATATTAAAACTAAACGATCAACAAAAAAAGAAAAACGAAAGAAAGAAAGAAAGAAAGAAAGAAAGAAAAATATCTAAAAAAATGACTAGACACACTAACCTACGACTCAATATACAAAAAGACCAATTAAACAAATAAGCTCAGTCAAAGCTAAAAACGCAATCGCCTAAGTGTCCCCGGCAGCGGCGCCAAAAACTTGATGTGCTAAATGCGGTCTATAAAAACTACTAACCTATTCTAGACACCCTAGTTTTAAATTTATAAACTAAGACTCTAAATGCTAGACAACTGACAGGCAAGTGTACCTATCGTACGTAGTAAAGCCTAATGAAGTCCGCGTTTCGAACCCACGAGACACTAGCGACGCTAAACTAGACTCTGACTCAACTAATACTTAATTGGTTTTTAATTTTGTGTTTTTAGGATTTTTTTAATAAACTAATAAAGCAAGAAAACAGGATAACAGGGCAAGCAAGCAAGAAGTGACAGGAAGGAGACAATGATGAGAAAGAACTACCCAGGCTTCGAATCCATAGAATCATGCAATGCTAATGTGACAATGATGATGGTTAAATATCTATTTCCCTCGATTGACCCCCCGCTAGAGATGTCCCAAACGAAAGAGCAAGACTAAATGTGAAGTGCTAGAACGAACCGGCTCGACCTATCGATACCAAATCCCACGAAAATAGAATCCTTTTGACCTCAGAGACAATTATGTTAAGAGAAGATCCCAAAGACGCAAAGCAAACCAAACCATGAAGATTGAAATCCTAGGAAACCTTAACCACGATGTAATAAACGAGCCCGAGCTATCGGTCACCCAATCTACCCACCAATGATTAGCTAATAACCTAGCTCACCTTAATCGTCTTTCGAGTCACAAGACGAGGATGCTAGTTTTAATATAGTGATTTTAATTATTAGTCAACTTGGTCAATTTCTCAACACAATACCTAACCCGAAAATCCTAAGATAAACGAATTAAATTAAATCCTAAGTCTAGGGGGAATTTCTTCGTGCCTAAACCGCTGAATTTATTGACTAATAAAACAATCAAAACATACCAACATGCAATATCAAGATCAATTTCAAGGAAAAGTTATGTAAATCACATCAAATAACCATAATCGTGTCAAAATCGCATTACAATCATCAAGTTCATCTAAACCTAGGTAGTATAAAAAGTTTAGCCAAGAATCATAGTCATGAAAAAGAAACAAGTCTGAACCGAGTAGCAAAACATGTTTATAATTTTGTAAAAAACAAAGTCTAACAAAACCAAAAATAATAAATTGCAAACCCGAACTTGAAACTTGATTGCGGCTTGAAGCTCGGACCAGTCCTTTCTTTTCTTTCTTTCCTCTTGATCGCAGCCTGCTGTTGTGTTTCTGCCGTCAACTATGCTCTTTTCGAACTGGTCATATGAACCCCCTCAACAGCCGTAGGTATTGTCATATATATACGGATTGTTGTTTCCTGTTTCCTTGCGACATTGGGCCTTTTATGAAATATAAATTCCACATATTGGGCTGCGTTTAATTTAAATGTGGAAATCCAATGGCCTGGCCCCATGGACTTATGATGCGCCAATCCTTGCCAAATCAAAGAAAAAGCAATGGTGGCAACTTGTAGTAAATACGTTGAACTCTAGGGGCAGTTGGTGGCATGCTTATTTCACTTCAATTATTTTCCACTGTCAACACTTCGGTGGTGTTTGTTTTTTTAGCAAAAGCTCTTCTGAGCACTTATGTCTGCGTCGCGCAGACGCGCGCAGACATAAGGGTCCTGCAGCTTGTTTGTTTTCTTGAAGATCTGCAGACGTTTAACCTCTGCCTCACCTCTTCCCCAAGCAGACATTCACCCATGTCTTCAAACCTCTTCAAAGCTCTTCTCCTCCCTCCAGCACACCACCTCCTCTGCCACCACCTCCACCTCCGACACCACCTCCTCCGCCGCCCACCTCCACTCCGACACCACCTCCACCTACGACATCCACCAACCAACCATCATCTTCATTTGCAACCACCACCGATCCAAACAAATCTCCCACACACACCCCCTCTCGATCTCTGCTACACACCCCAAACAAACATGAAGAAACACAACAAATCAGATTTATCTCCCCTGCTCTCCCTCGTGTTCCCTTCGTCGGCCAAGGGAGCCGCTGACCGGACTCCATCTCCGATTACCTGTAACCGACCGACAAACACCCCTCGGGAGCGCCGATGACCTGTAACCGGGAGCGCCGATGACCTGTAACCGACCGACAAACACCCCACTTCTCTTGTTTTATACCTCCACCACCCCCACTTTCTCCCTAATCTGACCTGTAACAGGGAGATCGAGAGAGATAGAGACCAAGGAGAGAGAGGCCGAGGAGAGAGAGACGGTGAAGGGTCGACGGTGGTGGCGGTGGTGTAGTGGTGACGGTGGTGGCTGTGGTGTAGTGGTGACGGTGGTTGTGGTGGTGGTGGTAGATGGAGAGAGAGAGCGAAGAGATGAGGTCTGTGTTGTGTGTGTTTGTGTGTGAGAAGAGAGAAGGGTTTTTGTTGAAAAAAACAAACCCTCTTCTCCTTGCAGACTGCAGACCTTTGGTCCACCTCTTCTTCTGCAGATGCCTGCAGATGTGGTCCGCAGACTGCAGACCTTTTCCTACAGAAAAAACAAACAGCACCTTAATTGCCTTCAAAAATATCTCATCAAAATTCCCTTCTTTTCTTTTGTACTTCTCGAACATCCTGCACATTATAAACAAAAGTGATTTTTTTATTTCCTTTAATTACTTAATTGGGTTGTTTATCTCGTTTTTATTTAAAACCTATAAAATCAAAATATAAATGAGAAACGAGTATAATTTAATACAAACAACCCTAAAGGTACTCAAAAGTGTAGGAATAATTATATAAAATATGTATATTTTAGAGTATATCAAGGATACCTTCCATTATGCCCAAAAAATCAAATTAAGCCCCGTAGGGGTATTTTGGTCATTTTAAAGATTATAAAAGAGGTGAAATATTAATCTTAGGTTCTGGTCTAAAATAATCAGTAAAAATATTTATTTTTGTAGGTCATATCAGTAGGGTATTGCATATATGTGAAATTTATCATTTATAACCAAACAATGTGCCGTAGGGGCATTTTGGTATTTCACATAAGCTTTAAAGGTCAAATTTGGAAATCTGAGTTCAAAACCTTTACTTACTGTTAAAGTATAAAAATGTACTTAAAACATCAGTAGGTATTAATTCTTATATGTCAAAAATAGTTTTAGTCCATACTATGCGTTTAAAACGCGTAAAAAGTTGGTTTTAAGTGATTTTCAGGTTATATAAGGAAAGCTGAGATTTTTATCAGTCCAGAATGTTTAAAATATTTTATTTATCATATGAAATCAGTAGCAAAAAGTTTGGTATCAAAATGTTATGTAAAACTCATTTTATTAGCAAAAATGGTATAACCGTCAATTACCGAATCAAAGCAAGAACCCTACATTTTGATCAGTTTAAAAATAAATAAAAATCTTCAAAAATCCCAAAATATTATATCACATCAGTGGGTAAAAATTTTGGTGTCGAAATTTGGGTTTAAATAGGCTTTATGCTAATAATGTCGTTTAATTAATAAAAAGCTTTCAAATTACGATATTGAGCATAACTCCTAATTTTGACCACAAACTGATGTCAAATTTTTAGGACATGTTTACAAATCAGTAATAAAGGTTTTTTTCCTCTCACATTTTCAAAAATCTCGTTTTAATAACAAAAGGGCATAATGGTCAACAATTAAGCATTTAACGGAAACATGCAAATGATTCGGATTACAAAGGAACCACATTATATAATCTCAGAGGGTTATACTTACATGTAATATGGTCCTAATGGAACCCTAAGGCATATCTAAACTAAGCTAAATCGGGTCAGAACTGAAAATCAAAGCAAAAGTCTTCTTTTGCGACTTTTGGTTCCGGACCGAGCCTAAACTCATAATTGTCGGGTTGAACATGCCTAGACATGTTCTTATATTAATTACCAAGTTATATTAGTGTTAAAATAGGTGCCATAACCTCTGCATTGTTAATTATGAGTTTATTTGCAAAATAGTCTTCTGTTGACTTTTTAATATTAAGTTTGACCCGACAATTGTCCTAGTTAGAGTGGAAATCAGAAGGTGCCCTTTTAAGGGTTTATTACCCACATAATTACCAACTCATAGCCATTTTCAATTCGAAAAATGACTGGACCATTAGTGATTAATCACTAAGTCAAAGCTTAATTACGACGGCTTTGACTTTTGGTTATTAGACTAATAAAACATGAACTAGGAAGGCTAAGAATGCTTACAAAGGCTCTTAGCACGAATTAGGAACTTGAGAAAACTTTCTTGAAGTCCAGAGAGCTCCAGAGAGTGAGTTGAGAATGATTTTTGTGAATGAGTACATGAAGTACCAAACAAGAAGCTCTTATATAGCCAAAAATAATTCACAAGATCACTCCACACAAGTCTACAAATGTTTTCTGAGGATTCCAGGTGTCCCTATGCATGAAATACTGTCGGCTAAGCCCCTGGGATCGAAAACAAGGCATGCAAAGGCAGTGTAACAGGTTGTACAGGCATCTGTCCAATTTTTCTGCACCTGGCAGTCTTACGCGGCCCGCGTAAGACTTGTCTTATGGCCTACGCGGCCCGCGTGAGGGTCTGATCCGGTCACCAAGTTTCAGTTATTGCAATATTGGTCCATGGTCCTTCTAAACTTGTTTTAACTTTCGTTTATTGCACTTTTAACCCCCAAACTTGACTTTTAAGGGTCTTGAGTCTTTAAATATTTAACAATAAGCCTTCGGTTAGTTACGAGGTCACCCGAATGGTCTTGAAATGCAATATCAACGCATTTAACCGTTATTACTTGTAATTTACACTTTGATTATTTATATGCGTCGAAACTCCAAGAATTTAATATCCGTTATTCTTGGGATCAAAATAGATTATCACAATGTTTTTGGGTTCGTTAAAAGGTCACTCAGAGGTTACTTTCAACATGTTGACACTTTTAACCCCTATGTTTCATAAGATCCTTATTTTAAGCACAAACGACTTCCATTGTTCGACAATTTATTCGTTAAAGAATACGAACGTCGTGTGAGGTCAATCAGAGGCACAAGAATGGCATGTTGACACTTTGGATCCCTTTATTAACATATTTACATTGTTTAATAATTTTAGTCCTCCAGAAATAATTCCTTACACGTTTAAAGTCCATGACACGTGTCTTCATAATATTGGTTGTGATTTTACGAGGTGTTACATCCTCACCCCCTTAAAAGAAATATCGACCTTGAGATTTACTGAAATAAATGAGGGTACTTCTGTTTCATCGTGGACTCGACCTCCCATGTGTACTCTGGGCCTCTTCGGGCATCCCATTTAACCTTCACAATCGGCACATGCTTCTTTCGAAGCTTCTTAACCTGTCGATCTTCGATCGATAAAGGTTTTTCAACAAACTTTAAGCTCTCATCAATATGCACATCCTTATGTGACATGGCTAGCGATTCATCGGCTAGACACTTTTTCAAGTTGCAGATGTGAAACACATTATGAATTCCACTGAGCTCTTCAGGCAGGTTTAATTTGTAAGCCACTGTTCCGACACATTCGATGATCTCGAATGGTCCTATGTATCTTGCGCTTAACTTGCCTTTCTTACCAAAACGCATTACCCCTTTCCAGGGTGATACCTTAAGCAACACTTTGTCACCTACCTCGAATTTCAGAGGTTTACGCCTTTTATCCGTGTAGCTTTTCTACCTATTCCTCGGAGCTTTGAGACGATCACGTATCTACACAATCTTATCTGTTGTCTGCAGGACTATATCAGGTCCTGTTAGTTGGACATCTCCAACTTCCGCCCAACAAACTGGCGTCCTGCACTTTCTTCCATACAAAGCTTCAAAAGGTGCAGCTTGAATACTCGAATGATAGCTATTATTATACGAAAATTCGATCAACGGAAGATGATCATCCCAACTTCCTCCTAAATCAATAACACAAGCTCGTAGAATATCCTCGAGCGTTTGAATCGTACGCTCGCTTTGACCATCCGTCTGAGGATGATATGCAGTGCTGAAATTTAATCGAGTGCCTATTGATAGCTGAAAGCTTTTCCAAAAATGCGATGTATATCTCGTATCCCTATCAGAGATGATAGACACTGGCACTCCGTGAAGAGATACAATCTCATCCACATATAGCTGAGCTAACTTATCTGAGTTGTGTGTTTCCTTAATAGGTAGGAAGTAGACTGACTTAGTCAGTCTATCTACTATAACCCAAATAGTATCATTTCCTCTCTTTGTTTTTGGTAACTTAGTGATAAAATCCATAGTTACCATTTCCCACTTCCAGGTGGGAAGTTCAGGCTGTTGTAGCAAACCTGACGGCTTCTGGTGTTCGGCTTTAACTTGAGCACACGTCAGACATTTAGCCACATAAGTGGCTATAGATTTCTTTAAACCTATCCACCAATAATTTTCCTTTAAATCCTGGTACATCTTATCACTCCCAGGATGAACAGAATACTTGCAATTATTGGTTTCTTGAAGGATCACGTCCCGAAGTCCTCCATAGATTGGAACCCATATTCGTCCATTCAATCTTAAGATTCCATCCTTGCCATATGATAACTGTTCAGCAGTGACTCCCAGCTTTTCATTTGGATAGTTAGCTTCTAATACGGCTTCCTTTTGAGTGGCTAACAACCTTTCATTCAAACTGCTCTTCAATTCAATGCTCTTGGCATTGATTCTAATGGGCTTAACCCGTTCCTTCCTGCTCAAAGCATCGGCGACTACATTCGCCTTGCCTGGATGGTACCAGATTTCACAATCATAATCATTCAGTGTCTCCATCCATCGGCGCTGTCTCATATTCAGATCCTTCTGATTAAACAGATGCTGAAGGCTCTTATGATCAGAATAGATCACACACTTGGTACCATATAAATAATGCCTCCACAGTTTTGGTGCAAACACAACGGCACCCAATTCCAAGTCATGGGTGGTGTAATTCTTTTCGTTCACTTTTAATTGTTGGGAAGCATAGGCAATAACTTTGCCCTTCTGCATTAGCACACATCCCATCCCAGTGTGTGATGTGTCGCAGTAAACCACAAATTATTCAATCCCTTCAGGCAATGTCAACACAGGTGCATTGCTTAGCTTCTGCTTAAGAATATCAAAGGATTATTGCTGCTTCGGACCCCAATCAAACTTGATATTCTTGCGGGTCAATGAAGTTAGGGGTGCAGCAATCCTTGAGAAATTTTCAATAAAACGCCTATAATATCCTGCCAGACCCAAGAAGCTGTGAATCTCTGTGGGCGTTTTTGGTTCTTGCCAATTCATGATGGCTTCAATCTTAGCGGGATCCACCTGGATACCACGCTCGCTAACCACATGTCCAAGAAATTGGACTTCACGAAGCCAAAACTCATATTTTGAGAACTCGGCGTAGAGTTTCTCTTGCTGAAGAAGTTTAAGAATACATCGAAGATGTTTTTCATGATCAGCCTGGTTCTTCGAATAAATAAGAATGTCATCAATGAAGACGATGACAAACTTGTCCAAATAGGGTTTGCAAACACGATTCATGAGGTCCATGAACGCTGCTGGTGCATTAGTGAGCCCAAAAGGCATCACTAAGAACTCTTAGTGACCATAACGAGTTCTGAAAGCAGTCTTATACACATCTTCATTTCTAACCTTCAGCTGATGGTAACCTGACCTTAAATCAATCTTGGAGAAGTAACTTGCTCCTTGAAGTTGATCGAACAGATCGTCTATCCTAGGCAATGGATATCTGTTCTTGATTGTAACCTTGTTTAGCTCGCGATAATCGATGCATAGACGCATCGATCCATCCTTTTTCTTCACAAACAGAATCGGTGCTCCCCAAGGAGATGAGCTAGGTCAAATAAATCCCTTTGCCAACAAATCATCCAACTGGGTTCTCAACTCTTTCATCTCAGTCGGCGCTAACCGATAAGGTGCTCTTGTAATCAGTGCAGCTCCAGGAATAATGTCAATTCTGAAATGCACTTGCCTATGTGGAGGTAAACCAGGTAGTTCTTCAGGGAAAACTTCTGGATATTCAGAAATAACAGGGATGTCTTCAATCTTGGGCTTTGGTTCATCCATGGTTACTTGTTCCATATAAATGACACAACCTTTCTTCATACATCTCGACGCCTTAAGCATAGACACTTGCTTAGGCAACCCGTACTGAGTATCTCCTTGTATGGTAAGTGGCTCACCATACGGAGTCTTGATAACCACTTGTTTCTTGTCACAAACAATCTGAGCTTGGTTATGAGATAACCAATCCATGTGTTGGTACATAATGTCTATAGCCTACGTCTAAAGTCTAGGTCATGTCGGTAGCTTGTGTAGGGGTCTAAATGTAATTTTATAATGTGTTAAGGTAATTTCGCACGAAATTAATTAATGTAATTTCGCACGAAATTACATAAGGTAATTTCGCTTGTAATGTGATGTGTAATTCCATGCGAAATTACCCGCCTATAAATAGGTTGTCTTAGCTTCTCATTTGGCATGAAATTAGTCAAGGTGTAACGAAGTGCTGTCCAATTTTCACCGTGTATTCAAGTCTAAAATCAATGAGAAGCTTGTTTTAAATATCATACTCTGTTTCTACTCATTTCTACACTGATTCTAGGCTGTTTGTTTGTTTCCGCCACTCAAACAATTGTGTATTGACTCTGATTGACTCATTTGGTCGTCAAAACGCTCCTACAAGTGGTATCAGAGCTCAAGATGAGTCAATACACTTGAATCAGTGCTGTTTTCTACTCATTTTTGGACTTCTGGACAAATTCATGGACAAAATGGACTGATCTTTTGATATTGAGTGTAAAATACAGTTTTAACAAATCCTTGAAAGAATCAGATCAAAATTCAGACTAAATGTGACAAAAATGGGCTAAAAGTTAATTTCGCTTGAACGAACATCTATTTTCGTTTGAAAAGTTTAGGTAATTTCACACGAAATTACTGATTTCGTTTGAAATACACCTAATTTCGTTTGAAAAGTAATTTTGTTTGAATAATTTCGCACGAAATTATATATTTCGCTTAAAATAGCATTTGATTTCGTTTGAAAGTGTAATTTCGTGTGAAATAGCTATTTTCGCTTGAAACTTGATTTCGTGTGAAAGTCCATTTTGTTTGTGATTTCGTTCGAAAGTATATTTCGTGTGTAGAGAGTAATTTCGCTTGAAAGTAACTGTTTTCAAAACTTGAAAAAATTTTCCAAAATTGTTTTCGTAAAATGGATAATCAAGAGTTTTACAACTTCTTTGCCGGTGGGGGAATGACGGCAGCACAAACACCAGCCAGTATCGTGCAAAATGTGAACATGGAGAATGAACTAGGTACTATGCAGAAACCGCCGAAGTTGATGAATATTGATGAGTATGCTGGGTGGTCGGAAAGGTTTAAGACTTGGGTGCCAACCAACCATTTTGAATGCTGGATGAAAATCGAGTCTAAATATGTTCCTCCAAAGAATGGTTCGGGTTTAGAGAAATCAATCGGAAGTTTGACACCACAAGAACTAGAAGATTTCAAGGCAAAAAAGAAAATGATGAGCATTATACAACAAGCCATCAAAGAGGATATCTTAGTTCTGCTACAACATCAGGGTGATTCACAGTCCGTTTGGAATTCATTGAAAGTAAAGTTTCTTGGAAGCGTGTCTATGATAGAAAGCAAAACTGCTTTGATGAAGAAAGAGTTTGATATCTTTACGGGTATAAAGGGTGAAACAACAAAGCAGTTGATTGAAAGATATTACCATCTGGTTGTTGAGATGAAGAGGTTGGGCATAACCAAGACGGATGAGGAATGGGTTGATAAATTGGCGGATGCATTGCCATACGATGAATGGGGCACTTATCTGTTGGTGTTGAAGAATAATTTGGAGTATGTGGGATTCAACCTTAGCTCATTCATTGAAAAGATTGAGTCACACGAGCTTGAGTTGACAAAGATTAGAAAGATGAAGTCTTCAAGTGTTCAACAAGATGTCTCATTGTATTACAAAGGAAGTACTCCAGCAACATCAAATCTAAGTCCAAAAGTGCAGACAACCTTTAGTGCAGATTCAACATCCGGAGTATCATCTGTCACATCAAGCAACAATAGTTCACCATTTGCAAGTTTTGAGCTAAATCCAAAGGTTCAAAACTCACCTGATCAATCCTACACTCAAAGTTCGTCAGGATCAAACAGTCAAAGTCAAGGTCCAGGAATTTTGTGCAACATAGCAGTGAACATAAAGAATGCTCGAGACTTTACTGAATCATCAGCGAAGCAGCTCATAGCACTTCTTGCTTCGGTGCTTGAATCGTATGAAAGCTTGGTTGCAGGTAGAATTGGGAACCCCGATATGACAAAGGAAGACTATGATCAGATTGATCCAGAGGAGCTGGAGTTGATCGACATCAAATGGGGAATGGCAAGCTTGGTGAGAAGAGCTCAACGTTTTATGGAAATTACTGGTCGGAACAGTCTTTCAGGACCAGACCAAAAACTTGGGTTTGATAAATCGAAAGTTACATGTTTCAAATGTAAAGAGAAAGGACATTTCAAACGGGAATTTCCAAATAGGGAGGTTAACAACCATCAAAACCCGTTCTCAAATGATTATTACAAACAAGCGATCTATCATAAGACAAGTCAACAACCATTCACCCACAGACCTCAAATCGAGAATAAGCCTGAAAAAGCTCTTTTAGTCAATCAAGATGATGAGAAGGTTGCTGAAGGTTTTAGTTGGGATAAGTACATCCCTGGTAGTGAGGGTAGGGAAAGGATGGCAGAGATTGTGAAAGTACCGGAATGCGTTGTTGAAACAGAAGAAGTCAGTGAAGTTATGTCTGAAGAAAGTTTGGCAGAGCTGGAAGAAGTAGTTGCAGAAGTTTACTATTATCAGTCTGAACAGGAGATTATTCCTAGTTCTTTCAAATCAATAATGCCTCCTAATATGTTTGAATCTTTTGCAGGTTTTTTCAATGAGCCAACCACTGGATTCTGCCCACGATACGACGAGGAGAAAGTTCCAGTTGATGAGATAATAGATGTCTCCAAAGAAATGAATGAAGAGAATTTAAAAGAGAATGCTGACAAAGCATTGATGGGCAAGCTAAAAGAGGTAGAAACAGAATCTATCGAATCAAAGTCTGTCGAAACCGAGTCGGTTGAAAGTGTGTCTGTCGAAACTGTCAAAAAGGAGTCTGACGAGAAATCGGAAAATGAGGAGATCAAATCAGCAGAAAAGTCAGAGTCAGAGTGTGATGGTTTTGGTAAAACAGATATTAAAATTGACAATGGAGAAAAGGTTTCTGAAAAGGTTGATTCAATTCATGAAGTTCCATGCAAAAATTGTTCAAAATCCTGCATGGATTGTCTTGAAAAAGACAGACGACTTCAAGAATTGAAGAAGTTTACTGATGAAGTAAAATTTGATCTCAGTGAGATAAAAGAAGCATATGACACTTTGGCACGATCAATCAAAATGATTAAAAAAGAAAGTTTTGAAAATGATAAAGCCACGAAATTGCTAAAATCTACTGTCATGGATAAACAGATGGAAATTAACATCCATCTAGACACAATTGCTTCTTTGAAAAAAGAACTTGAGTTAATGAGAATTGAAACTGAGAGAATTGATAAGAAACTGATGAGTTATGATGCTTCATCATATGTGATTGATCAAATTCTTCCAAAACAACATGATGCAAAATCTGTCTTCAAAAGTGTTCCACCCCCAATGTGGAATCATTATACTCAAAAGTATCCAGATGGGGTGGAATCTGCATTGAATCTCAAGTTAAGAACCATTGAGAATGAGTTGCCTGAGAACATTGATGTTACATTTTCTCCGTTCGACACTGATAATGAGTCACAGGTGATCAAAACCGTTGTTGACCAAGTGTTAGATGAAGAAAGTGATAACTCGGAGTTTGATACTGGGAAAACTCATTTTGAAAACTCCATTTCTGATTTTGAAGAAGATGGTAACTTCTTGGACAAGTTCATACCAAAATCAGACAAAGTTACGAATGATGATTCGATCATTATGGTTTACACAATGACCGGAACTGACAAACTCTATTCTGATTTTGAGTATCCAATCCAGAACGCGAACATGCAAAATGTTGAAAAAGTGTTTAAACTTGTTGAGATTGATATTTCTGAGGTTAACAATAATGAGTTTCTTTCAAAACCTAAAAAGTCTTTTGTGAAACAACAACCGAACAACCCTGGGAAAAAGGATTGGGTGGGTAAAAATGGGTCTAACAAAAGAAATGGTAACAACTTTAAAAACAAAGGTATTGGTTTTGAAAAGAAGATGGCTAAGAATGTCAAGCCAAAAGAAAAGATGAGTGATGTTTTTGTTGCTGGTCCTAGTGTTGTTGCTGAAAAGGATTATATCTTCAGTCAAAAAGCCATTGACGATTTCAATGCAGCTAAGAAGTTGAAACAGGAGACCTACAGATCAACTTTTGTCGAATATGACAAAAGAATCTGTTACCGCTGCAATGAAATTGGTCACATGGCCAAGCAGTGTGTGAAAAAGCTTGAGAAACCAGTTTTGCAAAAGCTGAAACAAAAAATGTCAACTAATGAAAAAGGCAAAACACCTATGATTTCCCCCGTTCGAATTTTGAAAAGAGATGAATCTTTGAAATCTGAAGAAAAGCCTAAATCAACATTTGAGATTGGCGAATCTTCGAAAACTCAAAAGACTTAAAAGATTTATCCAAAAACAAAAATCTTGCAAAATCAATCATGGGTGGCAAAACCAAAACAATCAGTTGGAGTAATGAAGATGGAAAATGAGCTAAAATTTGAACCAAACGCTTTTGTAAATGATGATGTTGAAAAACTTGAATTTGAACTAGACAAGTTACTTGAGGAATTTCCACCAATTAAGGAGGAAAATCTTAAATCAAAGCCTAAACCTGTTGTTCCAAATGTCATCTTTAACATTCCAAAAGTTGATGAGTCATGTGATATTGTGTTTGGAAGTGTTCCAAAGGTAAAGAAATCATGGGCTTCATTGTTTGAATGAATTTCTGTGATGTATGCAGGGGCTTTCGAGGTCAATAATCTCAAAGTGGATCATGGACAGCGGAGCTTCAAGGCATATGACTGGAATGCTGGCTTTACTCTACGATGTTAAATCAATCAACGGTGGATATGTTGGATTTGCAGGGAATCAAGGTGGTATGATAGTTGGTGAAGGAACTCTAACAAATGGAGTTGTGTCGTTTGAAAAAGTGAACTACATAATCGAACATGAAAACAATTTGTTGAGCATATCACAGATCTGTGACAAGTCTTTTACAGTACACTTTACTAAAAATGAATGTTTAATCATAAAACCTGGTTTTAAAATTCCTGAGGACATGGTGTTGATGCGAGCTCCACGAGAAAATGATTTGTATGTTCTCGATATGAGTATCGCAACAACAACAGATCATCAGAAACAATGTTTTGTGACAAAATCAAAAGCGACTGAAAAAGAGTCAAGAATGTGGCATCGAAAGATAGGCCATATTCATGTCAGAAAATTGAATTTTCTTGTGCACAATGATCTCGTAGAAGGTGTAAATCTGAAAAACTTTCATTTAAATGATGATTGTGTAGAGTGCAAGAAGGGAAAACAAACAAATTAGTCACACCCACAGAAGCTGTTGAATTCAATCAGAGTTCCGCTCGAAAGGCTACACATGGACCTTTTCGGACCTGTCAATGTAAAAAGTGTGAGCGGAGACTTGTACTGTCTTGTGGTCACGGACGACTTCACAAGATTTTCGTGGGTGGTTTGTATGGAAAGTAAAGATCAAACGTTTGAGTCGCTGATGGTCTTATTCAAGAAAATGGAAACGCTGTACAAAGTGCAGATCAGATGAATTAGGAGTGATAATGGAACGGAGTTTAAGAACAATCGGATGCTCGAGTTCTGCAATGAGAAAGGAATTCCTCATGAATTCAGTGCACCATACACTCCACAGCAAAATGGTGTAGCTGAACGAAAGAATCGCACTCTAATTGAAACAGCTCGAACGATGCTCGCCGATTCCAAGTTGCCGATATTTTTTGGAGTGAAGCAGTTGCAGCAGCGTGTTATACATTGAATCGCGTTCTCTTAGTGAAGAAATACAAGAAAACCTGTTTTGAACTTCTTCATCGTTATAAGCCAATTTTAAAATTTTTAGAACCGTTTGGATCGCCTTGTACTTTCATTGATCCAGATGGTAAGTTTGGTGCTAAAAGTAATGAGGGTTTCTTTGTAGGTTATGCGAGTCCACTGAAGAGGGTGTTCGTTCCGTGCCTGGGGAAGATAATTCAAGTTCAGCATGTTGATTTTCAGAAGCATACTGCTCCACCACAACTTCCCGGACAAAGATTTTTGTTCGATTACGACAAACTCTGGGAGTCTTTTCAACTGCTGACTGAGCCAAGTGTCGAGGAACTCGTTTTACTATACCAACATCAACAATCTATGTCACAAGATCAGGTGCCAAGACCGTTGGTAGTTTCTCAGCCTAATGTGGGTACAACCATTCCTACAAGTGGTACAAACGATCATGAGGCCGGTCCAAGTGGAACTGCTCACGAACCACCAGAGGAACCAGCACCAACATTTGATAATTCTGACGACTCAGAATCGGAAGACGGTCCGACTTTTGACGAGGAACCAAATGTTGCAACAACAGAAGCTGAGGATCACACCAGTGATCAAGATATTACGAACTTACAATCGGAAATGAGCGTGCCTGACACTGCTATGCCAAGAACTTTGTCGTATCATCCTTCAGAGCAAATAATTGGTGATCTTCAGAGTGGAGTAAAAACGCGGAATCAGATCAACAGAACTCTTACATGTTTTTATACATCTGTTGCTCCTTTGCAATTTGATTTCTCACTTAAGTGTTTCATCTCGCAGGTTGAACCCAAGATGTATAAAGAAGCTTTAACTGAAGAAAGTTGGGTTAATGCTATGTAGGAAGAGCTGCAGCAGTTTAAGAAGCTGGGAGTCTGGAGATTAGTAGACCTTCCTGAAAATCAAAAGCTGATCAAAACAAAGTGGGTATTCAAATGCAAAAGGGATGATAGAGGAGTCATTGTTCGAAACAAAGCACGATTGGTAGTACAGGGATTCAGTCAGCAAGAAGGCATTGACTTTACAAAGGTGTATGCGCCTGTTGCTAGACTTGAGGCGATTAGGATCTTCCTGGCGTTTGCGTCTTAGAAAGGATTCAAAGTCTACCAATTAGATGTGAAATCTGCATTCCTGTATGGAAAGATCAAAGAAGAAGTGTATGTTGGACAACCGCCGGGGTTTACTGATCCACTACACAAAAACAAAGTCTATCTTCTGGATAAAGCGCTTTACGGACTTCACCAGGCCCCGAGAGCCTGGTATGAGATGCTTTCCCAACATCTGCTGGCCAACGGGTTCACCAGAGGGACGGTTGATAGCACTCTATTTACAAAAGAGGTTGCAGGACATCTATTAATCATGCAGATTTATGTCGACGACATCATCTTTGGTTCGACAAATGACGATTTGTGTAAAGATTTTGAGAAAGTTATGAAGAAAAAATTCGAGATGAGTTCGATGGGGGAGATGAAGTTCTTCCTAGGGCTACAGGTGGAGCAAATGCCCGAAGGAATCTTCATTCATCAAACTAAATATGTGAACGATGTTCTGGAAAAGTTCATCATGTCTGAATCTACTCCGACATCAACCCCCTAGCTCAGAATCATGGGATTTGTCCAAATGAAGGTGGAGAGAAAGTGGATGAGACGTATTACCTGTCGATAATTGGATCCTTAATGTATCTTACTGCTTCTCGCCCAGACATCATGTATCTGACGTGTTTATGCGCCCGATATCAGTCCAGCCCACGCCAGTCACACTTGTCAATCGTGAAACGCATTTTACGGTATTTGAAAGGCTGCCCAAGCACCAGCTTGTGGTATCCTAAGTCTGGCGATTTCTCTCTCACAGGTTTTGCTGATTCAGATTTTGGTAGCTGCAAGCAAAATGCTAAGTCCACCACTGCAGGCTGTCAGTTCTTCGGAACTCGATTAGTCACTTGGTAGTGCAAGAAACAAACCTCAGTAGCGCTCTCTAGTTGTGAGGCTGAATACGTTTCGGCCTCGAGCTGTTGCTCTCAGATCCTTTGGATCCAAAAGCAGATGCGAGACTTTGGTTTGCAGTTCTTGGACACGCCGATATTTGTGGACAATGAAGCAGCGATTAACATAACGAAAAACCCGGTTCACCATTCTAAAACAAAACATATAGAAATTCGACATCATTTCATTCATGATTGTCGCGAGAAGAAATTGATTCGCATCGAAAATATACACATCGATGAACAGAAAGCTGATTTTTACACCAAACCGTTTGATAAAAAGAGATTTAACTATCTTTTGAAATTAAATGGGATGAAAAATTTGTTTTCTGGGAGGGTTGTTGAATGTGAAGCCGAGGAGGACGGCGATCTGATGTGATCCACGTTGTGTTGTAAAATTTTTGTATAGTTTATTTTCTGCTTTTGATAAAAACAAAATCTCAAAAATATGTCTTTGTTTTTAGGGGGAGAAAGTTTGCAGAAAATCCAAAAACATAATAAAATTTCAAAATCCAAAAACATTGAAAAACTGAAAATGAGTTTGTGTAAAAAGGGGAAATGATAGTACATCAGCTAGACAGATGCAGTACGCTAAAGAAATGTAAAGTTTAAATGTGTTAAGCAGTCTTGTAGATGATATGCCGATAGGTTTTTACACATTTAGTAGGTTTGTTTGGGATATAAACATAAAATCATTACTTGCTTTTATGTGGGGAACATCTCTCGGATATATGGGTAACCCCCGAAATCTTGTTTGAAAGGTCCCTCTTTCTGAGATACTAGGTCTTTATGCTTAGTGATATCTGGGGTATTATCCCGGGACTTCTGATTTTGCGGAAGCAATGGCCTAGTCCCCGGAGAATACTTTACTCTGCTTGAAATAATAGCCCCCCCCCTCAGCATAAAAAATGATGAAACATTGCAAAATGCTAATCATGTGCTGTTGAAGAAAAGATTCTCTAAAGGGAACCCACCAAAAGTCGAAGCCGTCATCTCTCTGATTTTGCAGAAGCAATAGCCTGAGCTCTCATGGCCCTCGCATTTAACCCCTTACAGATATCATCTAGGTATACTTACATGTAAGATTGAATATTGGGATCTGGATACGGGAGTATATTCTGAGGTGGGACACGCGTAAAAGTTAAGCCTTAAAACATTAACTCGTATCCTGAACAGATTGAACTTTGTGTGAAAATTTAAGAGGATCAGTATGTAGACAATCAATGCAAACTGTTTAATACTTAAAATGTAATCAAAGCTTAACGGTGCTCGTATCTCGTCGGCAGCTGATATGGTCCCCTAACACACTCACAAAAATATTGTGTGTACAGTTTATTGCTTATCATATTCAAAAATCCAAAAAGATTTGTATTTCATTTTATTTTCGACAACAGACGTTGGGGATCAGATGATCAAAGTCTAATGTGCTGAACAAGTCTGGATCTTGAGTTTTAGGTAAGCAGAAGATTGAAAAAGTGATTGGTAATTGTTTGAAAGTTCAAAAGGTTCATTAACTTGAACTTAAAATCAGTTTCATAAAATCAGCATCTTCATAAACTGGTCAGCCAAGGTCATTGACTTGGACTTGGCAGGCTAAACAGTTGACCAAGGTCATTAACTTGGACTTGGTTAACTGGGTGTGTCGGTAAAATATCAAAAAGTTAAAAAAATTGAAAAATTAATAAGTAATTTCGTTTGAAATTGGTAATTTCGCTTGAAATGATGATTTCGTTTGTAACATGATTCCGCTTGAAACCATGATTTCGCTTGAAACACCTCAATGCCTATTTCACACGAAATTAGGTAGTCTATAAATAGCAGGTGATTTCGCTCGAACAGGTCATTTATGCTATTTCGTTTCAAACCACTGTCAAGGCGATTTCATACGAAATCTCCATCATCATCATCATCATCATCATCATCATCATCAATTTGAGCCGTTATTTTGCCCGTTTATTGTTTGAAATCCTGATTTTAGTTGGTTTACTCAACTATTATCATGGGAAAGGTGAGAGATTTTGTCAATTTGACCCAGATATGAACTGTTTTCATATGTCGGTGATGAACAGATGTTGAGAAGTAGATCTAGGGTTTGATTGTGGATAAAAATGACCGATTAAAACACCCTTCAACTCAAAATGTGATATAGATCTTGCTTAGGGCTTCAATTTGATCTGTATAACGTGTTTTTGTATGTTGTCGGTAGATCTGAACTGTAAACTTAGATCTAGGGTTTGTTTGTGGTTAAAATTGAACAATAAACAGGTCCTTGTGTTCGGAATTCACCAAAGAACAAACCCAGATGATTAATTTCATCATCAGAAAAGTTTTTGATTAATTTCGTTTGAAACATGTTAATTCAGCTTCAGATGTCAATTCGTTTCAACATGGTATTCCGTTTGAAATGTGATTTCGTTTCACATTGTGATTTCGTTTCAAACTGTTATTCCGCATGAACTGTGATCTCGTTTGTAGAGTGATTTCGCTTCAATTTGTTATTCCGCATGAAATGTCATTTCGTTTGAAGTGATTTCGTTTGAATGTAGCGTTTTGATGAAAATTTTTCAAAAGTGTTTGATTTGATTGTATGTTGTTATTTTTCAGGCATCTAATGTGTTATTTGATCCACTACACAACATTTGTTGTGTTTACGATAAGGAGAAACCAAAGATGGCTGGATTCAAAGGGATTCTAGAGTTCATGGAGAGGTTGTTGATTCAGAAAGCCTTGACGAATCAACATTTGGTATTCAGATCTCATATTGAACGTTTTTGGGAGAATGCAACATATGATGAAGATAAAAAGACAATAAATTCGATTATGAGCTTAAACGGGCAAGATAAACATATAATTATCTCAGAGCATCTTATACGAGAGGTGATAAATTTTCCGGATGACGAAAACTCTCCTACAAAATTCCCAGAAAGAATGGTCAAAGGATGCATGTTGCGGATGGGTTACAATGGTCCATTAAACAGGGCTAACTACTTGAAAGCTTGTTTTCCAAAGTCTTACAAGTTTGTTATACATTCAGTGCTGCATGCTCTCAGTCACAGAAAGGGAGGTTACGATGTGATGAGAGACTATCAAATGAACATGGTGACAACTCTCGTGTTAAACAAAAAGTAAAATTTTTCAAAGATTGTGTTTCATTACATGGTAGAAAATATTACTTCAAAGAGCAAGACTTGGGTGTATCCACGATTTGTTCAGATGATGATAGATCACGCTTATCCTGATTTGGAGAGAGATGAAGAGAATGGTCTGTTGGTATTATTTCATATGGATAATGACTCCTTGAAACAATTGGCCAGATATCATCCAAATCATCCAGAGCCAAAAACGAAAGCTGAATTCTTTGGTTTCATCAAAGATAAGAATTATCAAGATCCAGATCCAATCAATCATCAAAACTGGAGAAATGAGAAAGAGATGAAAGAAGCAAGTTATGCAAATGAATTGAAAATCCTTGAAGATTTCAAAGAATCAAGAAACGAGTGGTTCTTGAAAGAATAGAAAACAAAGAGGAGCAGGAAAGCAACTCCGAAAGTTCAAGTAGAGGAGGGCTCATCTTCTTAACCTAAGCGAAAGCGTCAAAAGAAAACGGTTGAAACTATGCTTGTTGATGAATCTGAGGAGGAAGATGAAGCTGAAGCTGAAGTAGAAGTTAATGTTGAAGGAGATGTTCATTTGTCTCCTGAATCTGCAAAGTTATTGAAATCTCTTACTGAATATAATGTTGAAACAGAGAAAACAACTGGTGATGAAGGTGATAATGAAGATAAAAGTTCTTCAAGTTTGTCTGATGAAGAAATTGATGAAACAGAACGTGTAAAGAGAATTAAAGCTGAGATTGAAAAAGAGAAACAACTTAAGAGAAAGAGGAGAGAGGAGAAGGATGATGATGTGTACATTCCATCTCCTGAGCATGTTATAGAATCTCAACCACCTCCATCATCTGGTGGGAGGAAGAAGCAATCTGCAAGAAAAAGAGTTGTTACTCCAAAGGCAGTACCAAGGTTGAAAATTTTGTTGAAGAAGAAACCAATCAAAGAACCTAGTAAACCACCTACACCACCACCTGAACCACAACATCAAACATCACAAATTCAATCACCACCACATCCACCATCACCACCACATCTTTCACCACCACATGAACAACAACATGTTGTTACTTCACAGCAAATCTTTCAAACACCACCATCCACACAACCACCTGTTCAAACTACACCTGGTTCTTCTGGTTACAAAACTTTTCCAAATATTCCGGAGGGTATTTCTCTTGAAGAAATTGGAGATTTTAATTTTGCGACTGATGTGCAAGTTAAGAGTTTGGAAAAGAAAGTTGAAGAAGCATTGGTTGAGAACAAGAAGTTGTTGGATCGTGAGAAGAAACTAGAGAAGCGTGTTAAGTCTGTGGAAGCTGAAAATTCTTCATTATTAAAGAAAGTTGAAGCTGATCAGGCAGAGATTGATATTCTTAAAGTGAAAGTTGCTGAGTTAGAGGAAGAGAAAGCACGTAAAGATGAGCAGAACAAGTATTTTGAGTTAAAGAACAAAGAGATGGAAGCTGCTAAAGCAATGAAAGAACACGAGATGTACATGATGAATAAAGTGTTAGAAAACTTGCTTGGAAAGACTGTTGAGCAGATATTTGAAGAGATTGAAGTTGAAGAGGTTAGAGCTCGACGTCAAGCTGAAATTGATGCTCAGATGAAGAATAAAGGCAAGGGTATTGAAGGTGTTAGTGAAGTCACTGAAAGATCAATTGTTCCTTCAACTGTGCCTGAAAATCCTCGTCCTATTTCTGCTGTGTCTGCTATTTTTGAAGAGGACGTGTTGATTGATGATGTTTTTAATGATGAGGAAGAGTTCAAGGAGGATGATGATCAAGAGGATGATGATGAAGATAAAGCAGATGATGCAGATGATGTATTCTCTGCTAGCAGTCATAGTGATGATGATAATGATGACGACGGTCAAGGTGGTACAGGAATTAAAGTCACTAAAGTGTCTAATGAAGAGAATGTCGAAGATTATCTTCATGATGATATGAATGAATAACCTGAGGATGCTACAGGTGAGGGGGAGAACGTTGATGAGCAAAACGTTGATAAAAGAGAAAAGTTGATTTTGCGTCTTGAACCTGAAGTTGAGGAAGGTGAAATCAGACATACGTACACCATGGCTGACATTATTGAGATGAAAGCATGATGTACCCATCTAGGGTCTGATGAAATTTGAAGCTTTCAGAGGATTCAAGCACTGGAAACCACATTATCCGAAGAAGGTGAAGAGAGTGAATCCTGAAACTGGAAATGAAGAAACGATCTTGCATGTGAAGAAGCCTAGAGTTATAAAGAACATTCCAGTACCGAAAATGGGGCAAGATTTTTATAAGGGGTTCTTGTACTGGGTATACAGCTGCTTGTCGACTGAAACTGTGATTACCTACAGAGCTGAAAATGAAATTAGACACATCTTTGTGTATGATCCTTTATGGTTGGTAAATTGCTCGGCAAAAGACATTGAATGCTTGTTTGTTAACAAGATTGGATTTAAAGCCGAAGACTGGATTTAAAGCCGAAGACAAAGAGCAGGCTATGCAATTTCAGAAGGTTGTTTCTATCTGCTTCCAAAAAGGTATCAATGCTGACAATAAATGGACGTCTAAGTGGCGAGAGATTGAGAAAGAGGAAGCGTTGAAGGCTGAAAGAGAAAGAAAGGCTCGTGAAGATAGAGACAACATGCTAAGGCATACAGTTGTGCAAAGAATGGCTGCTGAAGAGAAGAAAAAGGTTGACGAGAACGAAAAGCTTAGGAAGCTCCTAATGAAAAAGCCTAAGCCGAGGGAAGAAAAGTTCAAATCGTTGTGAAGAAAGCGCTGAAGGCCTGACTGAAGACTCTTGCAATATCCAAGGGGGAGTTTGTTGGTACATAATATCTATAGCCTACGTCTAAAGTCTAGGTCATGGCGGTAGCTTGTGTAGGGGTCTAAATGTAATTTTATAATGTGTTAAGGTAATTTCGCACGAAATTACTTAATATAATTTCACACGAAATTACATAAGGTAATTTCACTTGTAATGTCATGTGTAACTCCATGCGAAATTACCTGCCTATAAATAGGTTGTCTTAGCTTCTCATTTGGTACGAAATTAGTCAAGGTGTAACAAAGTGTTGTCCAATTTTCACCGTGTATTCAAGTCTAAAATCAATGAGAAGCTTGTTTTAAATATCATACTCTGTTTCTACTCATTTCTACACTGATTCTAGGCTGTTTGTTTGTTTCCGCCACTCAAACAGTTGTGTATTGTCTCTGATTGACTCATTTGGTCGTCAAAACGATCCTACACCATGCCTATCACTATGTCGAAACCAACTAATTTCAAACGAAGCAAGGACAAAGGAAAGGAGTGGTTCCTAATGGATATAAAACATCCATCTAACACAGTTGAAGCAGTTTCTATGGTACCATCGGCCAATTCTACTTCATATTTTATGCTTAGGGTTTTAACAGGCAGATTTAATAACTTACAAAACTTATTATCTGCAAATGACTTATTTGCACCCGAATCAAATAATACCCTTGCATAAACATCATTGATAAGGAAGGTACCTGTTATCACGTTGTCATTCTGGATTGCTTCTTGAGCATTCATTTGAAACACCCTAGCATTGGTCTTCTTACCTTCTTCAGGTTTCTTGGCATAATTTGGGCAGTTAGACTTGATATGCCACTTCTCGTTACAGTTGTAACAAGTCGCATCCTTTATCTTCTTACAGTCCAACGTCTTGTGCTCACTAGATTTACAGATCCCACAAGCCCTAGGCTGCGATTGGGATTTTGATTCATACCTGCACTTTCCCAGATGGCGCTTCTTGCAGGTCTTGCATTTGGGCTTCTCACCCAACTGTTGGTCATCTTTCTTGAACCCTGAACTCTTCTTGTGATCAGAGTTCCCCTTATGCTTCTTATATGAACGGTGTGAGTTATCATCCTCACGTTTCCTCTTCCCCGCATCAGAATTCCTAAGCGATCTCTGCCTGACGGCATCAAGGGTAAAAGATAATGACAAATCAGCTACTGACCTAAAGGTAGTAGGTCTTGATGCTTTCACACTAGCTTTAATCTCCGGGGCTAAACCCCCAATGAAACGGGCTATACGTTTTGGTTCCGGTGTCACCAAGTAAGGAAGCAATCGAGATATGGTGTTAAAACTCGTGAGATATGCCTGACAGTCTAAGTTCTTCATAACCAATGTCAGAAAGTCAGTCTCGATCTTCTCAACTTCATGTTGAGGACATAAATTCTCTTTAATCAAAGCAACAAACTGAGCCCATGTTAAGTTGTATAAAGGAATGTTTCCAGTAGCTTGGATTAAGGACCTCCACCAAGCTAGGGCTTCTCCCTTGAACGACTGTGAAACATACTTCACAATATCTTTCTTGGCACATCCACTAATATCAACCACCGTATCCATCTCGTCTAGCCATGTCATGCAATCAATGGCTCCTTTTTTTCCCAGTGAAATCCCTGGGCTTGCAGGAGACGAAATACTTATATGAACAGGTCTTTGTACGTGGCTCTTAATCGAATACAATCTTCTTAGACGGAATATTGTGCTGATTTGATGAGTATTGGGCATCATCCTTCTTCGACTCATGGGATTTAGAAGGCGGCTTACTGTGAGCCACAGAGTGAGTCTTAGAGCGTGTACCACTAGACTCTCTAAACTGCATATCCATGGCTTTAGAAACAGCGTTGTCAATCAATGCTTGAAGTTCCGCACCAGTTACGTTGATTCTGGTAGTATCATGATTCTCTATAGGGTGACTGTTGACTTCTTCAGATTCTGCCATGTAGCTTGGTTGCTACATAAAATGATGACAATGTTTTATTTAGAGATCTATAACCGAATTGTCATCTTGATAATTTTATTAACCATGGTATTAATAAACCATATTGGTTAATTTATTATGTATTTTCATTCAGGATTTTCATTATAATTATCCTCATTTATAATTTATTAATATATTATAATGGCACAAAAGGCCAAGTCACAGGGACAATTTAAATTATAAGCCATGATCTTATAGGATCGAGGCATTAAGGCATTGAATCATAGTTCATCACCTTCTCTTGACAGAGAGTCGTAGACTACAACTGTCTTTTGTCTTATATGAATATGGCCCGTAGGCCCTACATCACAGATGGATGTTTAAATAATAAAGAAAGGAATTGGAAGAATCCAATATAAGGATAACATGTGTGATTTTACCGAATCACATCTGCCAGGAGTGCTAACATGTTTTCAGATGTTAACAAGGATTTGAATCTTTTTAAACAGGTTTTACCATCATGGCCAGGTCTATAATGACATACAGGCTAGGTTATACCTTTTAAGATTCTTATTTAATATTTAAAGGCAGATTATTTAAAAAGGAATGATATTTTATTTATTTTCATACTTTATATTCATGCATATAATGACAGAAATGAAATTTAAAATTAAAAAAAAAGTACATATTTTCCCTAAACGGGACTTTAATAGAAATAACTTGCCCACGCAGGGGCTAAACTGAAAATACAAGTCCTCGCAGGGACTGAATACATAAATAGATGTCCACGCAGGGACTTGATTGAAAATAAATAAGAAATTACAACATAAATAAATAAGGAATTCTTCAAAAATCCCTCTTCTTCTTCCCTTTGATCAGATTCGCCAAACCCTTAAGAAATGCCCGGTGGCTCCTACGCTCCTCTTGAACATCGCGTTCCACCTAACTCAACCTTTGAAGAATCTCCTGTTGCTGTGGCGGCGGGATCAGCGGCGGCTGCGGCGGTTGATGCTGCGGGGGTTGAGCAGGTGGCGGGTATTGGTACCCATATACTTGGTACCCAGATTGGTATGAAGCTGCATAAGGCCCTTCAGGGTGAAGAGCATTGTAGTTTGCTGTCACAAGATACGGGTCAACATCAGGGGCATTGTAGTAGTTATACCCCGGGTAGGCTGGCTGCTCAAAAGGGTTATACGCTGCTGCACCGGCTTAAGAAGGAATTGGGTTATCAAAACCCACATGTGGTGGTGCGACTGGCACAGAGTCCACCTCAGAAATGGGGTTTGAAGGCCCACCCATCTGCGGGTCTTCATATAGTGGCGGTAGTGGCTGCCACTTGAGTGTTGAGGGGTGCTGAAGTGGAAATCCCCTATTCGCACGGACATCCGTGCGCCTGTTCTTCTTCGCCTCGGTGGCTCCGGAGGCAGTTGCTGCTCAAGCGGTGGTGGTGGCGGTGGCGTGACCGCTACAAAACGTGAATCATCAGAGGGAACCTGCTGTTGCTGCTGAGACGGGTTGAAAGAGGGAGTAACCTCCCAAGGGTATGAGTCAAACCTTGCCTCATAGCTGTTTGGACCCCGATAAGGTGATCCATGAAAAGATGACCCATCTGAAATCTCGATGGGGTGTGTGGGCGTCCCAGATGGCGGCTCGGCAGGATCGGGATCATCATCCATATCCATACCCTGAGCTTTAGGGAAATAGTCTTCAGGGCCCAATGGGTTATGGCCCATTGGTTCTTCAATCTGATTTGGCGTGTTGAACCGAATCTGGAAATACGGGGTCGGGTCTTGGAAGGCCCGATGAGAACCCAACCGTTGCAACGGTAAGTAGGAATGGCGTGAATGGTCGGACTCGTTGCCTTGATGGAGCCCGAAAGAATCATGGTAGGAAGGTGAGGAGCTAAGCGAGATAGAATGCATCGCAGGCTCTAAGTAGGTCCTCCGGTCTTCTTGAGGACCCGTGCTCATAGTTACTGACGGAGTTTGCCGGTGGGAAGGCCCGGCCTCATGATCGTTGGGGGCGGTGAATGGCCCCTTGCCTCATCTTCCTCTTCGGAATCTTGGCGGCATTTTTGTTGATCCTGTCAAAACAAACAAAAGAAACAACAAAGGAAAACAATAAAGGACAAAATAAAAGATTAGGATTTAGTCCTAAGTCCTTTGCCTAGACTCGGAAGTTGAGGAATGTGCAACTGTATCATTGAGATTAAACACAAAAGGCTAGTGTTTAATTCACTCAATGTTGGCTCTGATACCAACCTGTCACACCCTGATATTTCAACGTATTACCGATGGGCCCGGTGGGGAGTATCGTGATGTAGTTGATATCATCATAGTCAATAATCACAGTTCAATGCACAGCGGAAGTCTGAAAGTAATAATATTACAAACCGAATGAAAGTATCATGAGTATTACAAACGGAATGTAAAAGGATCCATAGGCAGATCAAAACATAGGAAATATTGTTCAACAGATTTTTAAGTGACAAAGCTTGCAAGACTTCTTTATTTATTCACTCAGGAGTAGCCAGCCTATTTCGCATAGTACCTGCACTTAAGCTTTTGGAAAATACGTCAGTTTACACTGGTAAATACAATTAACTGAATCTTTTGAAAATGTTTTAAGAAAATTTATTTAAATGCACAAAGCACAAATAATCTTTTATAACATGGGATAATTATTTAAAAATAATCTTGTAAAAGAATTATATGTTCATTATATGTTCAGTAGCCCGGGTTGAATACCGGGTTAAAGATTAATAGACACACCACATAATATAACCTACGACGAGTTATTCTCGAACAGGCAGGTATATCATTTTACATACGCACCGGCAGATGTATGCCTACACCTCGTGCTTAAGTCGTGGCCATTTCAATGAATGAGCCGAGGATATCCTGGACATGGTCAATAACCCCCCAAAGGCTTTAACAAACAAAACAGACTAAACGGGTTATCTAAATGAATTAACCTTCATACGATTAAAGATTCAATACCCGACCAAGCGGTATTTTATATATACCGTATCCCAAGCCCGTATAAGGGAAAATACGTTAAAAGTATTTATCTGAGCAAATTATACAAATTTATCCCAGTCGTATACAATCAGCAAGTGAAAATATCTTTTACTGGGCTCCTAAATCTGGAACGAAGGTTTTAATAACCTATTAGATTCCTAACGAGTCTTACTTAAGCTTAAACTTAGACCGGTTAGTTTTAAAGAAAGGTTTATGGTTCAAAATGCAAGATTAAGAGAAGACCGGATTAGAATGTGATTTAGACCCGACAAGTATGAAGACTTGTATAATATGGGTAAACTAAACACATTCTGCATTTTGAGGTAAAAATGATAAGGTTTGACCCGTTTCGGTCAATTTATGCAAACTAGTCATATAAACCGTACCGAACGCGAAAAATGCATAACGGGTAACCAAACGAGTCATGAACAGGTTCCCTAAGTTAATATGCTTTAAATATGTTGTGATATCAGTAGGATACCTTCCATTATGCCCAAAAAAAATCAAATTAAGCCCCGTAGGGGTATTTTGGTCATTTTAAAGATTATAAAAGAGGTGAAATATTAATCTGAGGTTCTGGTCTAAAATAAGTAAAAATATTTATTTTTGTAGGTCATATCAGTAGGGTATTGCATATATGTGAAATTTATCATTTATAACCAAACTATGTGTCGTAGGGGCATTTTGGTCAATCCACATAAGCTTTAAAGGTCAAATTTGGAAATCTGAGTTCAAAAATTTTACTTACTGTTAAAGTATAAAAATTTACTTAAAACATCAGTAGGTATTAATTCTTATATATCAAAAATAGTTTTAGTCCATACTATGCGTTTAAAACGCGTAAAAAGTCGGTTTTAAGCGATTTTCAGGTTATATAAGGAAAGCTAAGATTTTTATCAGTCCAGAAGGCTTAAAATATATTATTTATCATATGAAATTAGTAGCAAAAAGTTTGGTATCAAAATTTTATGTAAAACTCATTTTATTAGCAAAAAGGGTATAACCGTCAATTACCGAATCAAAGCAAGAACCCTGCATTTTGATCAGTTTAAAAATAAATAAAAATCTTCAAAAATCCCAAAATATTATATCACATCAGTGGGTAAAAAGTTTGGTGTCGAAATTTGGGTTTAAATAGGCTTTATGCTAATAATGTCGTTTAATTAATAAAAAAGCTTTCAAATTACGATATTGAGCATAACTCCTAATTTTGACCACAAACTGATGTCAAATTTTTAGGACATGTTTACAAATCAGTAATAAAGGTTTTTTTCCTCTCACATTTTCAAAAATCTCGTTTTAATAACAAAAGGGCATAATGGTCAACAATTAAGCATTTAACGGAAACATGCAAATGATTCGGATTACAAAGGAACCACATTATATAATCTCAGAGGGTTATACTTACATGTAATATGGTCCTAATGGAACCCTAAGGCATATCTAAACTAAGCTAAATCGGGTCAGAACTGAAAATCAAAGCAAAAGTCTTCTTTTGCGACTTTTGGTTCCGGACCGAGCCTAAACTCATAATTGTCGGGTTGAACATGCCTAGACATGTTCTTATATTAATTACCAAGTTATATTAGTGTTAAAATAGGTGCCATAACCTCTGCATTGTTAATTATGAGTTTATTTGCAAAATAGTCTTCTGTTGACTTTTTAATATTAAGTTTGACCCGACAATTGTCCTAGTTAGAGTGGAAATCAGAAGGTGCCCTTTTAAGGGTTTATTACCCACATAATTACCAACTCATAGCCATTTTCAATTCAAAAAATGACTGGACCATTAGTGATTAATCACTAAGTCAAAGCTTAATTACGACGGCTTTGACTTTTGGTTATTAGACTAATAAAACATGAACTAGGAAGGCTAAGAATGCTTACAAAGGCTCTTAGCACGAATTAGGAACTTGAGAAAACTTTCTTGAAGTCCAGAGAGCTCCAGAGAGTGAGTTGAGAATGATTTTTGTGAATGAGTACATGAAGTACCAAACAAGAAGCTCTTATATAGCCAAAAATAATTCACAAGATCACTCCACACAAGTCTACAAATGTTTTCTGAGGATTCCAGGTGTCCCTATGCATGAAATACTGTCGGCTAAGCCCCTGGGATCGAAAACAAGGCATGCAAAGGCAGTGTAACAGGTTGTACAGGCATCTGTCCAATTTTTCTGCACCTGGCAGTCTTACGCGGCCCGCGTAAGACTTGTCTTATGGCCTACGCGGCCCGCGTGAGGGTCTGATCCGGTCACCAAGTTTCAGTTATTGCAATATTGGTCCATGGTCCTTCTAAACTTGTTTTAACTTTCGTTTATTGCACTTTTAACCCCCAAACTTGACTTTTAAGGGTCTTGAGTCTTTAAATATTTAACAATAAGCCTTCGGTTAGTTACGAGGTCACCCGAATGGTCTTGAAATGCAATATCAACGCATTTAACCGTTATTACTTGTAATTTACACTTTGATTATTTATATGCGTCGAAACTCCAAGAATTTAATATCCGTTATTCTTGGGATCAAAATAGATTATCACAATGTTTTTGGGTTCGTTAAAAGGTCACTCAGAGGTTACTTTCAACATGTTGACACTTTTAACCCCTATGTTTCATAAGATCCTTATTTTAAGCATAAACGACTTCCATTCTTCGATAAGTTATTCGTTAAAGAATACGAACGTCGTGTGAGGTCAATCAGAGGCACAAGAATGGAATGTTGACTCTTTGGATCCCTTTATTAACATATTTACATTGTTTAATAATTTTAGTCCTCCAGAAATAATTCCTTACACGTTTAAAGTCCATGACACGTGTCTTCATAATATTGGTTGTGATTTTACGAGGTGTTACACGAACACGACACGATATACACGAAAATTACCTGTTAACATGACTATTCGACTGTTATACACGAAAATTACCTGTTAATACCTGTTAACACAAACAAAAACAAAAACACGAACACGACATGCTATCTGAGAGTTACAGAGGGAGTTTAGGGTTTTATTTTTTTAATTGAATGAGGAATGAAAATAGAAAGGAATTGAGGAACCTATACGCACATGGCTGATGAGTTTTATTTAATTTAATTTCTTATCGTGTACTAACGGGTTTTAACAGGTAAACAGTTATTTAACCTATTTATACACGAAAATTAACAGGTAATCTCGTGTCTACCTGTTTGGTACACGATACCTGTTAAGGCCATACACGATACCTGTTAACTTCGTGTAGGTTCGTGTCGTGTATTCATGTATTCGTGTAAAATTTCCATCCCTAAGTTTAACCACACCGACAAACAGCCTCTTCTCTTCTCTTTCAATCTCTACAACGATATTTTCCAGTTTCTTTTCAGGCAAGTGCTCAAGTCCGGCAGTGCGCTGTTGCTGCTTCGAACCGGTGTACCCTGGGAACAGACGGCAAATCTGTTTAATGGAATTGTGTCAAACACAAGCCCGGTTCACTATTATCGTTAACTGTTTTCTTTTCTTTTTCTATTTAAGATTATTTTGTTGTTCTAATTAATTGCAGTTTTGCTAGCATAAACGTTGTGATAGTGTCATCTTCATTCTTATCGGTGAAGTTGTGACCATTTTTCTGCCACGTGTTCGGATCCCCACTAACCCAGATTTATAGGATCCAAATATCATAGGTTTCTAGGTGAATTAGGATCTTATTGTAAGTCCAGGAACACTAACAATCGGATATCACGACACCAAACAAGTAGCAGAAATACAAGAATGATGTAGAAGATTGAAACGAGATTGTATTGATTCGTAAACACAAGCACACGATCTCCAAGGATCGTCTAGTACTTGATCGCACAAAGCACAAAAGTTATATTGAGAATCAACAACCTATCAAGACTATGGACTCCCCTATTTATACATGCATAGGAGATCCTTTTACATTGGGCCAAACCCATACCCAATAGACATCAAAACAACCATACGAGCCCACTACATAGTTCAAACCCAAAACAAACATAATAGCCCAAGACAGACGCAAAACTACACTAGTTTATGCCCTTACAATATCCCCCTAGGTTTGTGTTGACTTGGCGTCTTCTGCTTCACTGCTGCCTCTTCTTCTTCTTAGCTTGTTCTTTCTGTTTCTTCTGTAGTTCAGGCAAGATCGGTATATTCCTTCCCACACATGGACCAAACAGCTGTATTTCAACTCTTGTACGTTGCCCTGACCATAACTTGAAGCTCATAATCTGGGCCACAGCTCCTGTCCAGCTTTTGGCACACACCTCGTACTTAGGATCACTCTGAATCTGTGACTTAGCTAAGAGATTGATGTTATTCTCACCAAAGCACATCAAATCTCGAGTATCAATGAACCTGTACTCAGCATCATCACACACAATCACAGCTTGACCAGAGATAGGATCATACATCCAAAATTGAAAGTTCTTCAGAGAATTATCGGGAATCTCCTTCAACAATGGCACAGTATTCGTCTGTTTAGTAGCAGGCCACTTCACAATCTTATATGGCTTTCCTGTGGCAGGATCCAATACCTTTTCATCTTCTTCAATGGTAGACTCAGCCAACTTCATATCTCAAAAATTGACTCTAGCCTGTTGCTGCAGTTTATTATAGAAATTAACTCCATTCTTGCAATTTGGATTCTTGACTTGATCATGAAATCCAGTATTGCTCAGTTCTCTCAAATCAACTGGAGTCCAGGAGTTGAAAGCTTCAGAATTATCATAATAATATTCCACCTCATTATTCTTCCTCAGCACGATAAACATTTCTTTCTCATCGTTGTAGCCCAGCTTTTAATACCCGGTCTATTTCCTTTATTGCTCTTCTCAGTGGTGATCAAATATCTGTCAGGTTTGTCACCAAACTGCAAGTTCCGTTCAGCCCCTACATTTCTCATAACAACCATCTTCTTTCTTGGTTTCTGATTTGCTGTACAGGGGGTGCTTTCATAATACATGTTCATCGCATCTTCATGCTCTTTTCTCTGCTGCTCTCTCTCATCAGCAGTGGATTCCTTTGGTGGATCAGCAAATTCCTTAGGAAATTTTCCTTGCAGTTTCTGCTTCATATCCATCACAATAGTACTAAGAGCTTCCAGGTTACTCTCCAACTCATTGATCTTTTGATTCTTAATCACTAATTCTTCCATGAGACTAGCAATCTGAGCATCCTTGAAAATCTTGTCTTCTTCAATAGTGGAGATTCTTCGCATCAGGATTGTTGTTTCATTTTCTTCAAACACACCTTCACTATCAGAACTTTCAGCAGTTGCAGCAGTCTCAGGAGTTTCAACTTGTTTTGACTTGGCTGCCGCTTCAACTTGAACAGCAGCAGCTTGCAATAACTCAGCAGCCCTAATAACATCAGCATCAGATAGACCACTGCTTGAACCTTCACCTGATTTAGGAACGGGCACATACATAGCAGCTCTTTCATTGGCCATGAATTCAATAATTGTTGGGCTCAACTCAGTGGGAATGTAGTTCACTCTGGGTTGTGTGTCACCAATGGGGTTAATTGTCTCTGAGTTTGTTTGAACATTTACTTCACCACTGAGCCTAGGATCCCTTCTGCTCCATTTCCTAGGAGGAAGATCATCGGTGGGTTCTTCTAACGACTGATCAACACCAGCAGCTTCCGTTGTTGACACAGGTTCATCATGAGGAGGGTTCACGTGAACTGGTTCGCTAATCTCTTCAGCTTCTACTGTAAGGCCTTCATCCATGATCTCTGTCTCTGTTTCACTTTCATCAACATTTTCATCTTCTTCTTCATCATTAACCATCTTGTCATCTGCAACATCTTCCTCAGTTTCAGTACCAGACAGATCTACGTTCTCAATCGGCTCTTGAACACCAACAGGAGCTTCAATTATCTCTACATCTTGCTCTTCAGCCACAATAGCATTTATCTGAGCAGGAACTTCTTCTTGAATCTCGGCAAACATTCCAAATTTTTCTAAAGCGCGCTTGTTTTCATACTTGACTCCAACATTATATCTAGACCTTTGGTTTATCTATGTAAATACCAAATGATTCATCATCTTGGCATCGTAGGTTTTCACAGTAACTTGCAACTTAGGATACTTCTTTTCTAAGATCATCTGTATAAATCTTGGGAACTTGTACCAGTACTTCTCATTCAGTGTCTTTACATTTGCAAACATATCATCAAAAACACTCTTTGAATAATTGTAGTTCCATCCTTCAACCACCGAAACCACTGCAGAAGTTTGTTTCAATGTCAGTTTGTCAAGACCACTCTTGTTCCCACTGATGCATACCAGATAAATATGAGCCATAAATCTCCAGTATGGATGCAATAACTTCTTGATTGTAGGAGGAGGAACCGCTCCCTCATAACTCATTTTAACTAATATCTCCATGACCTTTTCCTTTACATACTCTGTTGGATCGTCAGCAGCATCTCCGAACAGCAGCACATCACGTACATCTTGTTCACTGACTGAAACTTCTTTACCCTGAACCTTTGACTTGATTACCAAGTCGCCTGTCTTCACCGTGGAGTTATCCCAGAAATCTTTGATCCAGTCTTCACGAATAAGTGGATTCTCCCGAAGAGAATGTGCCAATCTGCAAGTGTTCAGGCCCACAATCAATGACTTGTACGTCTCAAATCCCTTTGGAGGATCTGACAAATAGCAAGCAATGTTCATCGTCTTTTCCCATGCTGGAACATGTGGACCTTTTGCTTTCTTTCCTGTATCTGCATAAAAGGAAACGAATCAATGCGGACACATATACGTTAATCTTAAAGATTTCTGAGTTTGACCGTAAACTTGGTCAAACTAAGTCAACTGAAATATCATAGTTTTTTTTAGAATCCTTAAAAATAAAACACATAGATATGTTCTGTTTAAAAGAATTCACAAAAATTATAACATAAACAGTTAATAAGCTCATTGTGTAAACATAGGCCCAAAACGACTGGATCAGGCCCAACAAATGATACCTTGTGCGATTAAGAGTCTCTTGTGCGATTAGGCAGGTCTTGTGCGATGGCAATTTTGTAATAAAAACAGATAAAGGCAGTCGCACAAGACGGTCAACAAAAGTCAAAAGCACAAGATTCAGTCAACGGAAGTCAAACAGACTTTCAATCGCACAAGATTTAAAAACACAAAGGGCAAAAAGGACATTTCACTTAAAAGATTTAAGGGCAAAACAGTCCATCCAGACTTGTGTGATTCACTCAGACGGCGCGTGAAGTTCACTCGCCGTCTCCGGTCGTCTTCTCCGGCGAAACCTGCAAATTTCGATGATTTTCTAGGGTTTCGAAAACGTTTTTCCGGTTAAATCTTAGGATTCTAAACCACTTTTAGTCAAAAATTCTATCTGTTAAGGCTTCATATACCCTAAAATTTCCGATTCCAGCAACAAAACCCTTCTAAACAAACATTATCATCATTCAAACAATTCTACTTTCTCACCTTCCCGATCAACCAACACATATTCAAGAAGGATTGAAATAGAGAAACTGACCTTTTGATTTTCCTTTCTAACGTGACATGATTGCAGACGATGATGAAGAAACTAGAGGACTTGTGCTATCGGAACTTGTGAGGGTTTTGAGAGAAAAATAACTTTTCAAATTCAATGATTTGATAATATCTCCAACTCCATCGCACAAGACCCCATAACCTATACTGAATGGACTTTCAACCAAGGGGGCCCATCAAGTCTGCGGTGGGCCCAGCCGTCACTTTGCATACCTTTTGTTTACCTATTTGAGATCATGAAAAGTGTTTTGGATTTTGTGGGGCCTACCAAGTTTACGGTGGGCCCAGCTCAGATCCCGAGGAAAAAATACGTTTTAAACTTTTTTGTGCAAATGATATTGTATAAGAATTCGGTCTCCCTTGATTCATAACAGCACGGCCACATGATTTTGTAAAATTTAAAATAATAACTAAATATTTACACAAAAATAAATAATTACACAAAAGAAATCATACGAAATATTTACAAGTAATAAACATCTTACAAACCATTTTGCATGCACTTTTCTTACGGGATCAAATCACAGAGTTTCGGGCTAGAAAACACTTATCAACACTAATTTACTCTGGTAGATCCGAGCGATTGCCAATATGTTTTTCCTCTTAAACTTATCTCCCTAGGCTTTTATAAAATAACGAACTGCAACTTATTTATCATGTTTTCATTTTAAATTATATGAACACTCAAATCAATCACGATCAAATCCCAGAATTTTAGATTTGAACAGGCTATCATGCGAGTAGTTTCCCTACCACATATTTCACAAGCCCATTCTGGAGTTCTGAAACCTTGACTGGACTGGATTGAGAAAAGAACAGAATGGATCAGCGGAGATGGATATAATATACAAATCAAATGAGATTTTCTCAGTTTGATATAGGTTTTTTTTTTGGGTTTCTTTTGGGCACTAGAGGGCCTCTTTCGGGTGTATTTGATCCACAGAGAGACAACGTACAGCTAGGTCTTTGCTCACGCAAAATAGAAGCCGACGTTGCCTAGCACCTCCAGGTCTTTGCTCACACAAAACAGAGGAGATACACGAGTTGTTTAGAAAAGATTTCAGAACTAGAACGAAATTGTGTGTATCGGGACATCACACACGCATTCAAATAACTATGCTCTAATTCCAAGTGAACGTTCTTTCCTGAGGTCATAGAATAAATATTAGTGTTCTAAACAGTACCAGTCAAAGAGTCCAGCCATCAGGATAAAGCCTACCAGCACATCACTCTGGAGTCAGACCATTTCAATATTGGTCTTACATGAGTCAGCCTTAATCCATATAGTGAAAATTCATTTCATTTCCCTGGTTGTAGCCAAGGCATGGCAAAAGCAAAGAGCTATTTTTGTATTTTTCTGATTTTTAATGTTTTTGTATTTTTCTGATTTTTCAATGTTTTTGTATTTTTTTTATTTTTCAATGTTTTTTTATATTTCTGAGAGACTACATCCCCCTAATTTTTTGCTTAAAATGAAAGAAAAGCTATTTTAAGAAACAAATTTACATAAACGAAGAAAAATATTTTTGGGTGACCGCGGTCAATCCTCGAATTCGACCATTTTGAGAAATTCAAGAAGAGCAAGAAAACGTGCTTTATCAACCGGATTTGTAAAAATATCTGCGACATTGTCGTCAGTATGAATTTGTTCCATTTTAATTAAACCCTGGTTGAAAGAATCACAAATAAAGTGAATTTTTATGGCAATGTGCTTGGTTTTTGAAAAATACACCGGATTTTTCACTATTTGGATAGATGCATCAATAAATGGGAGTTTGTGAAAAATTCAAACCGTAGTCCACCAGCTGGTGTTGAATCCAGATAACCTGTGAGCAGCAGGCTGAAGCGGCCACGTATTCCGCTTCTGCAGTAGACATAGAGACAGTTTGCTGCTTCTTGCATTGCCAGGAGATGAGGCGATCCCCCAAAAACTGGCATCCAGCTGACGTAGACTTCATGTCCTGACCAGTACCTCCAAAATTGTTGTCAGAAAAAGCACACAAATCAAATGGAGACTCTTTTCGATACAAAAGTCCAAGCCGAGGCCTGCCCTTAAGATATCGAAAGATTCGCTGAACAGCTTTTAAATGAGAAAGTTTAGGAGCAGCCTGATAGCGAGCACACTAACACACAGCAAACATGATATCTGGTCTACTGGCTGTCAAGTACATCAACGAGCCAATCATCGACCGGTACAGTGTAGCATCAACAGCTTCCCCTTCCGTATCTTCTGTCATCACTGGTCTTTCTACTATAGGAGTGTTTGCAGGTTTGAATTTTGCAAGAATATCATCGACATATTTTCCTTGATAGATGAGAATTCCTTTGGAATCCTGTCGAATCTACAGTCCCAGAAAGAAACTCATTTCTCCCGACGCACTCATTTTAAATTGCTTCTTCATAACTCCTTCGAATTCCTTGCACAGTACATCACTAGTGGATCCGAAGATGATGTCGTCCACATAGACCTGCACTAAGATTTGATCCTCTCCCACTTTTCGAATGAACAGTGTCTGATTAATCACACCCCGAGTGTATCCATGAGCGAGCAGATGCTCTGTCAGAGTAGCATACCAAGCACGGGGAGCCTGGTGTAACCCATATAAAGCCTTATCAAGCTTATACACGTGACGGGGACACTGTTTGTTCACAAAGCCCGGTGGCTGTGACACATATATTTCTTCCTTTACTTTGCCGTAGAGAAACGCCGTCTTGACATCCATTTGGTAGACCTTGAATCCCATGTAGGATGCATATGCCAGAAAGATTCTGATTGCCTCCAGTCAAGCCATGGGAGCATACACTTCATCGTAGTCAAGGCCTTCTATCTGTCTAAACCCCTGGACGACCAGTCTTGCTTTGTTTCTAACAATCACCCCGCTATCGTCTCTCTTGTTGCGATAGACCCATCTAGTTCCGAGTGATTTCTTTCCAGCAGGTAGAGTAACCAACTTCCATACTTTCAGTTTCTTAAACTGATTCAACTCATCCTGCATTGCATCTACCCAGCTAGGTTCCAAAAGAGTCGCATCAGTTGTCTTTGGCTCGATTTGAGAGATAAAACATGAAAACAAGCAGTTGTTGATGATTCATGACTGACTTCTAGTCAACACTCCAGCCTCTACTGGTCCAATCACATTTTTGATGGGATGATCACGCTGGACACTGGCAAGAATAGGAACTTCTGGTGCAGTTCCAGTTGGAGAGACGTTCGTTAAGTGATCAACTGCTACTGGCTCAGTGTTGTCAGAGACTTGCTCTACTTCTGTACCGTTTGCGACAAACTCTTTAGGAATGGGACCATCAAACATGTCACTTTGATCGATGGGTGTGTCCTCCTCATCAGACGAGTCTAACCCCTCCCCTCCATCATTAAGAATGTCGGTATAATCAGGAGCCATTTAAATTTCTGGTGTAGATGTTGAAGATGAGACTGCAGGTGTGTAATCCCCCACAGCTGTAGAATCCTCCTCAAATTCAACATTCCCCTCTTCTTCAGCATTATGTGGAACAATTGAGGGTCGAGAGACAGCATTTGTTGTACCAGAAGGACCTGCATGAGTAACAGGAGGATTGTCAAGAATATCAAAAGATTTAAATAGATAGGCATAATTATAAAGAGTAAATGGCCCGTTTCCAGCATCTGTCTGATTTTCTTCAAGCCACCGCACATCATAAGACTCAATGATCTATCTAGTCTTCTTGTTGTACACTTTATATGCCGTCTTGTTTTCATGAGCAGCTTTCCCAGCATATCCAATGAAATAACATTCGTCTCCCCTAGCGTCAAACTTTGGTACAGATTCCAAGTGCAAGAGAGTACATGGACAACCGAAAGCTCTAAAGTGCCCCACATATGGTTTTTCGCCAAACATTACTTCATGTGGCGTCTTCATGCGTGCCTTGTTGATAACAACTTTGTTTTGAACATAGCACGCAGTGTTAATGGCCTCTTCCCAGAAGAAAACTGGGAGTTTCGAATCGCAGAGCATCGTGCGAGCTGCTTCAATCAGGGTTCGATTCCTTCTTTCAGCAACTCCATTTTGCTGAGGAGATCTAGCAGCACTGTATTGTCGAGCGATTCCCCTCTCGGCACAAAAGAAATTTAATTCAGCATTCTTGAATTCGGTTCCATTGTCGGTTCGAATCCCTTTCACTTTCTTGCCAGTCTGATTTTCCATAAAGATTATAAATCTCTTGATTAATTCTGCAGTCTCACTTTTGTTAACTAAGAAGAAAACCCAACTAAGACGTGAGTAATCATCAGTAATTACAAGACAGTAAGACTTTCCAGACAGACTGAGCACATTCACTGGACCAAAAAGATCCATGTGAAGAAGTTGCATCACACTGTTAATAGTGTTTACAGTTTTGGGAAAGTGTGGTTTTCGATGTTGTTTACCCTTTGCACAAGAGACACATTTTTCAAAAGTTATGAAGTCTTTTACAGGTAGACCCCTTACCAACCCCAGTTTTGCAAGAGGGTTTAGATTTTTCATGTAAGAATGTCCTAAACGACGATGCCACAGCATAGCATTGTGCTCAGAGATTTTGGTAAACAAACAGGCAACACCTTCAGTGGGAGGTTTATTCATGTCAATGACATAAGCGTTGCCTTTTCATTCAGATTTCAACAAAATCCATTCGTCAAGAATGACCATTCCTGGTTTCAAAATAAGACAGTGTTTATCAGTGAAGTGAGTGGAGTAACCGTTGTCGAAGATTTGAGCGACACTCAGCAGACTATGCTTCAACTCAGGAACGTAGTTGACGTCTTTGAAACAGAGATCACCATTCTTGACTGTGCCTCTTTGTGTGATCTTTCCTTTCTCGCCACCCGCAAACGCAACATATCCTCCATTAAATTCTTCAAGATCAGAAAGTTGGGATAGATCGCCAGTCATATGCCTGGACCACACTGTCAATGACCCAAAGTCGAATGACAGCCCTCCATAGCTGTTCCTATACATTACGCGGGTTTAGTTAGATTTTGGTACCCAAGCCATAGTTGTAGTGGGTACACCCTGTTCATTAAAATATGTGACTTGCATCCAAATCAACTTTTCTTTAGAGTAGATAGGTTTATTATTGATGCGCGATGATTTAGGAGAGTTGTTTGGAACATGATTCTTGGGCTTCCAAACTCACCTAGAACTCTCCAATTTCTTGGATGCCTTAGGCGAAACAGAATTAGAGTTTGGAATGCAATTGTTTGATTTCATTTTCATTTGTTTAGCTTTGTTCCAATCTCCATCAGAAGGCTTCATTTTGGAGTTCAGTTTCCTAACAGGTTTTTATTTTGAAGTCTTTTCCTGTTTTGGATGCTTGACATTCCCTTTTGGAGCCTTCTGATGCTCTCCCCTTTTTAGTTTATCAGGACGATGCTGATAATTTCTTGCAATGTGTCCAGCAATTCCACACGTGTAACATATTTGTCGTTTCAAATGTGGTTTTGCTTGACATCCATCAGACTTAGCAGAACTTGAGGGCTTGTGTGGTTCCTGAGATGCAAACGAGACAGGTTTAGATTTGTCTTTAGAAACAGAATGACACTTAGTTTGCTTGTTTGATCTTGATTTTGGAGGAACGTATTTTGTCTCATTTCCTCCTTTAGTCTGTTTTACCAAAAGATTTTTAGATTTATCAACTTTATTAGGCAAAACAACTGAATTCAAATCCACATAAATAGAACCAAAATAAATCTCAGAACATTCATCGCTCTTTAAAACATAGCCCACACAATTCAAAGCATCAGAAGAAATTGAAATATTGTTTGACTTTTCAGAAATTAAAGAATTGTTTTTCTGAATTTTATTTTTCAAAACTTTAAATGCAACATCGTCCTCATCATCTCCATCTACCCAATCTTCAATAATTACTTGGTCTGCATTTGAAGCAACAGGGTTAATATCATTAATTTTCTCACAGATAGTGTTACTTGATGTTGCAGAATTGCTCTCAGCTTCTTGTGACACAATTGGTTCAGAAGAATCAGAATTAATTTTCGTTGAACAGTCAGCAGGGGCTCCTGTGGTTTCATTACCATCTAACTCAACAGAGGCCCCTGATGTTGTTTCTGATTCTTCTTTGATCAAATTGGAATCAACTGTTTCAGATGCTTCATTTGTTGATTCCACTGAAGCAAATGACTCTGAATTATCACAGTCAGTCTTTTCATAGGAGTCACAGGTTGAATCAGATGAAGCTAATGATTCAGTTTGACATGCCTCTGCTTCCTCAGGTGATGCACTGTTGACACTAGATGATTCGCCCATTTCTGATTTTTCAGAAGTGGATGTCTCAGAAGTGTCACAAGATGTGTCACATGACGAAGCAGATTCACTTTGTTTGCCCCTATTGAATTCTCTCATAAATTCAGTCAAACCTTTTAACATGGCAAACTCGATATTGATTACATCAACTCTAGGCTCTTTTGCTTCAGGCTCTTGTGTGGCAGATTTATTTTCAAAAGATTGTTTTGACACACACGATTCTTCCCCTTTTAACACTTGAAAATGTTTATCAACACTTGCATTTTTCTCAAAGTTTAAGGTTTCAGTGTGATTTAAAACATTTTCTGATTTAATAAACGTTTAATTATAAGCCTGTTTTTCTAAGATGACTTCAGTATTATGAGGCCTAGTGATCTTTATCTTTCGAGGCTTGACAAGCTCAGGCTTCCTATCCTCTGGTTTTCCATATTCCATCTTGGGTAAATTGTCTATCTCCTCTTCAGTCATAGGAATTGAGGAATAGTTATGGTTGTATGGTGGAGGTATGGATACAAAACCCAAACCTTTATTCCTCATTTCCTTTTTGCTATACTTTAACTGTTGATTTATCATTTTCTCGACCTTTTCGCTTGAAACATCAAATTTTTTAAAATTAAATTCTGTATTTTCGAAAGTCGATTTCAAGTCGTTTAATTCAACAGTTAACTTTTCAGATTGAAGTTGCATAGTAAGCGATTCGGCTTGTTCCTTAAAACCCTTTACCTTTTCTTTACATTTTAAAGTACAACAAACATCATCTATACATACCTCAGCCTCAGAAGGAGAGTAGTCATTCATTTGAGCCATGAGGGCATGATAGATCGTTTCTTCAACGTCTTTAGTGGCCGAGTCAGCATCTTCTTTCACTTCTGCCATGAGAGCTTGATTTGTCTGGTATAGAGTGTCAGTAGTGATCTGCATATCGTTCATCTGTTGGGTCCAGTCAAATCCCCCTCCTTCCTGAGCCACCAATGCATTTCCAGGATTTGCAACCGGTTCAGAAGCTTGAGGTCTGGCAGTAGTGTTTGAGGGTGAACCTTGAGTGGGACGAGTAACAGTGATGTTTGAGGTTGATACAACGTTAGGAGCTGGTCGAGCTGCTGACCTAACAGTGATAGTAACATTTGGATCGACTCTTTCCCTTCTTGGTTGTTTGCACTCTCTAGCATAGTGCCCGTGCTCATGGCAGTTGTAACACCTGAGCTTAGCCTTATTCCAACCAATCTCACCATCAATTGTTTCCCATTTGTTTCTACCGGTTTTCTTCACGAAATTCTTGGCACGAAACACTGCCATGGCCATTTGCCAAGTGATATCCATCTCTTTAACATCATCAGGATGGACTTCCAGCAGTTCAGCAGAGTCGATATTGTTCTTTACCCTTCCAGCAATGAAAGCATAATAACAGTTCATGACCCCTGTCATGAAAGCCATAGCTTGTTCAAAATCCCTTGAAGTAGCAACTGAGGAGTTTGTAGCAACAAATGCAGTAGTGATATTCGAAAGAAGTTGTGAGGGTGTAGGAGCAGATGGATTAGTGGCCTGTGCAACAGGTGAAGTTTGATTCACTTGTTGAGTAACAGCAGGAAAGTAGCCAGATTGGTTAACAAAGGTTCCAAGATTAGCAGGGAACTGCACAGTGGAGGGTCCTGGAAGCGAGCTCATTCCTTGCTGAGACATCAAAGCGCTATTGGTCAACACACAAGCATTGTTGTAACTAGCAGTGTGATTGTAGAGCCTTTGTTTGTCATCCATTTCATAAGACTTTAGCAGTGAAATCAACTCAGAAAGAGTCATTCTAGCTAAGTCCCTGGTTCTTTTGATGAGAGTTACATTGGTGTCCTAGTTTCTTGGAAGAGCATTATGCAATTTCTTGTTAGTAACGGACTTTTCAAGGCTGATATCATGAGTTTTCATATCACTGACCAAGGCCACAAATCTTTGGATTTGATTTTCCAAAGTCTCCCTTGGGAAGTGATTGAATAGGTTAAACTTCTGGGCAAGCATTTCCCTTCTACTCTCCTTCGTCTCTTCGTTTCCCTCATAGATAGCCAGCTGAGCATCCCACGTTTCCTTAGCAGTTTTGCAATCACGAACTCCAATGTCAACTTCTGGTGCAAGAGCAGAGTGCAGCATAGAAAGAGCCTTGTTATCAATGTCTTGCTTTTCACGATCCTCTTCAGTAAATAGAGACCCGGGCTTAGGAGCAGTTGTTCCCTCAACATCATTCACAACATAGGTGATCACAGTTGGTCCGTTGCAGATGGACCTCCACGCCTTTGGATCCTTGATTCTCATGTATTGGATGAACCTGAACTTCCATTCTGAAAAGGATCCCCCAGAAATGAGCCTGGGAATCCTGTTATTAGCTCCAATTATGTTATCTAGATCCTTGTTAATAGCAGCAGTTTCAGTCAATCCCAATTGATTAGTTTGAGCCATTTCTGAAAAAAACAATTGAACTTATGAGTAACACGTAATATTAAATATAAAGACCAATTGATTGTCACTAATGATTACAATACAGTTCAAACAATAATTCAGATGGTTCAATATATAATTCAAGATCCAATATAAAACAGTTCTATAGAAACAGTCCACGAGCCTAAACAGTCCAGTCCACGTGAATATGTCCAATCACAGTCGTACAAGATGAATCGCACAAGACACCTTTCAGCTGAACCTTTGTCAATCGCACAAGTCAGTAAGACCCCTTTGATCGCACAAGACCGATCGCACAAGGTGAATCGCACAAGACGTCCTCAGTTGAACCCTTGGCCAAACACACAAGATGTTATGACCCCTTTCAATATGAACCTTAGAGTCGCACAAGAGTCCAGTCGCACAAGATGACTAGCAACAGTTCAGCAAAAACAGTGAATCGCACAAGATTTTCTCACTCGCACAAGAGATCTTCGATCGCACAAGATGTAAAACTTGGGCCTGAATCCTTTACAGCCCAGATAAGTGTGATCGCACAACCCAAAGTGAATCGCACAAGGTATATTATTGGGCCTCAGTCCTTTAAAAGCCTAAAACACACCAATCGTACAAGCTCTTCAATCGCACAAGCCGAATTTTGGAAAGATAATCTTGCCAACTTTCAACCAATATCCCGAATGATTTGGTGATTTTAATTTCCGAATCTTTTCAAAATTTCCTATAATAAACTTTCCAAAAATCTGCAAACACAGCCAACTTGCACACCAACAGATCAAACCCAAAAATTATTCAAAATTTCTAATGAATATTTGATGAAACTTGAAGCACAAAACCCAGAAATTAAAATATTTTCGAAAATTTTTTTAACCAAAAATGACATGTTTGACTAAAAACCCTTTTAATTTTATCAAACCAAACCTTTAGGATTAAAAATCAGTAGTTAAATCTTAATTTTGATACCAAAAACGGTTGGTTTTCACAAGAATTTTCACCAAAATAAGTCAAAATTTCAGATTGGCAGATCCGTTTTGATTCACAATTTGTCAGATTTTGTTCTAATCAAAACAGAATAGTCACTTTAAAATCGGTATTCGTGCTTCAACTTGGGTTGATAAACAGACGCAAATAAACAGATTCTTAAAGCCAAAAATTGATAACTCAAATCTTTTCGAACCAAATAAATAGTTGAACAGAAGGAAGTTATGAAATAGAACTAAAACCAGCCAAGAAATCAGACCTTTTCTGTTCAACTTCGAGCACAATCAGCAGCAAAATCAACCTTCAATCTTCAAGTTATCCGATCCAACCGAGCCTTCGTGAGACTACTTAGGCTCTGATACCAATTGTAAGTCCAACACTAACAATCGGATATCACGACACCAAACAAGTAGCGGAAATACAAGAATGATGTAGAAGATTGAAACGAGATTGTATTGATTTGTAAACACAAGCACACGGTCTCAAAGGATCGTCTAGTACTTGATCGCACAAAGCACAAAAGTTATATTGAGAATCAACAACCTATCAAGACTAAGGACTCCCCTATTTATACATGCATAGGAGATCCATTTACAATGGGCCAAGCCCATACCCCATAGACATCAAAACAACCATACGAGCCCACTACATAGTTCAAACCCTAAACAAACATAATAGCCCAAGACAGACGCAAACCTACACTAGTTTATGCCCTTACATTACCTCTTTAAGAACCTTATCAATATCATTGATGTACCCTTAACTTATTGGCCTAGGTTTTTTTTAGCAGAAATTCTAGATCACTGACAGACCACTGGAGTATTATCATGTCACCAGCGAAACTACCCGATCATATCCATCCCCACTTGGCAATAATGCCTATATTTGCTTAATTGTGGTTGTTAATTAATTAGTTAATATTAAATAATATTTATGCATTCCTGTTATTGCATTTAGTGTAATTTACATAACTTAGGGGAGGCGGGGTGGGAAGAATTTTTCCCGTGATAAACATTTACAACGCGTGGAACATTTGCACAAACCACCGGCACCATAAAAGTGCACGCGTGAATGTAAATTCGCGTGATAAAATTCACGCCGCGATAAATGGAACATGCGAGGGGGTGTGAGAGTTTATTTTTGGGTGTTGTGAGTGATGGGCATTGCCACTAAAAAAGGTTATGAGTGATGGAATAATGGTTGATAACATGGCAGAATTTGATTGGATATTGTGAGTGATAAGTGAGTGATGAGTGATCACCACCCCGTCCCCTTATGGCTTGTAACTAATTATATAAAAAAACTCGAGTAAATTCAATTCAGTCTTTTACAAAATGAGTTTCAGAAAAAAAAAAATTAAAAAAAACTCGAGTAATCTCGGATCTTACCTCTTTAAAATCTCTTATTAGCCCACATGATATAGCCCAAACAAGAAGCTGAAGTTAATTGAAAAGCCCACCTAAAAACCTAATATCCTAATCCTGATAGGGCGAATTCTAGTTTCTATATTTTACCTATACCACTTATGTGTTCTTTTCTAATTTATTATTTGAGTAAAATGTCAAAATCGTTTGTGAGGTTTGGCTAATTTTGTCAGATCCATTCAAAAAAAAAATTATTTTTTGATCTGGACTATGAGGTTTATAAATCGTTGTCAAATCCATTCAAATCTCTAACACTATTAAAATTCAATGTTAAATGAGGGGTATTCTTGTCATTCTTTTTATTTATTTAATATTTCTAACTGTTTTAACTTGTGTGTATTTTTTGCCCTCAGTGGTCCAAATGAGAAAAAAACATTTTTGAATGTATCTGGTAAAATTTACAAAACCCCAGGAACAATGTTAGCAGTTTACTCTTTATCTGAATATTCAAAACTGTATTGAATTTAAAATTAAAAAACAGCAAGAAAAAGAAAAAAAGTGTTGAGAGAAGTTGACTCAAATTGTATTCGAACTAAGCACAAGCTTTGTTTTCATTTCTAGAGGAACCATGCAAGCTGTGAACCGCTGACTTGTAAACATTGGCGAAGCTTCGCCCCCCCCCCCCCCCCTCAATTTTTCCGAAACCGAGGGGATGGAAACGTATATACCTAAAAAATTTCTATACGAAATTACTATTCATAACACTACGCATCGAAAAGTTCGAGGGGTCGGGCGCCCCCTCGGAGTAACACTAAGCTGCGCCCCTGCTTGTAAACATTCGAGCTTAAGATGAAACCGCCTCAACTCAGCTCGTTCGATTAACAACGCTACTCACAACTTGCATACTTGTTTTTTACGCTCGTAAACACATAGCAAATCATTATATTTCATTTATTTGAATATGTATGTAGGAATGATTTGTAATGTATCAAAATTCGTTTATTAATTTTGGAATCGTGAATTATGCAACCAATGGTCCTATCCTTTTTTTTCAAAATTGTTCATTTGGATACTTGTGGCTATTAGGTACCGACAACAAGTCTACATCCATAAAAAGTTGTGATGTGATGTGTAAAATGATACGATCTATGAAAACAAGGAGTATTATCACATTATTTTATCGATAACGAAAAATAAGATTTTATGAACATAACAATTTAATTGAAATTCGAAACTCATAATATATATTTGTTTGTGGTCTGTTTATCAATAAAACCAATTTCTCAATCATTTTCTCACAAAATTGCGAAAATAAAACCAAAGCTCATTATCTTCTTTGTTATGATATTTCTTTATCAAAACGATCTGATTCCATAAAAAGTAATTTAATATCTTCTTTGTTAAAATCTCATTTAATCTTATTAGATTCATGAGTTTTAATTGAACTTGTGTTAGGTCTTTTCGGCTTTGGGATAAATTATGAGATTTCTTTTAAATTTAGAAGTTATGTTTGTTTTTTAAGTTACTCAATAAACGTAACTTTATTAAGCAAATTTAATACCTTTGTAATACCATTGTCCAATCCCCGACACATCGAAACGTTAACACCACATTCACAATTGTCTATCAGAAGTTGATGTATGAGTTAACAACCAAATAAAGTTACGTTTGTAATGTAAAAAAAAAAAAAAACATTTGTAATGTAAAATATTTGGCTTTGAGAGACTCATCCTCTCGGATTTTTCATTCAATCTCCGCTAGTAAGTATAGTGAATAAGTAGGTTGTGTTACAAGGCCTTCAACGTGGAACTCAAAAACAAGTCCACATAAGGACACCCGGGGTGGTCCGTGATACCACCCCATCACGGGTGAAGATCGACAAAACACCGCCGTCACCCACTCCCCATCACGCGTTGAAGTTTAAACGCGTTATATTTTTGACGCGTTGAGTTTTAAAAATAGGACCGTTTGCATGTGTTTTGACCGTTTTTTTTTTTTGAACGTTATGTTTAATAAAAAATAAACCTATAAACAATCTATATATACTTCACAAGTTTTATACCATTTCACCCACACCAAAACACAAACACATATCACACATTCTAAAATTTTTATACCATTTCACAAATGGATTTTCCTACGGATTCGGCGTTTCCGATGGAGAGCGATAGCGATAGCCAATCGTCTTCCGACAATGAGACGCTTGAATTTTTCGTGTCGGTGTATAACGAACTTGAAGGAAGTTTGAACCGCCCAAAGAAGAAAATGGTGGATCGTGATCGTTTACATGCCAACGAAGTGTTAATGAACGATTATTTTGTGGAGAATCCGGTCTACAATGCCGAAACGTTTAGAGATCAGTTTTGTTTACCAAAAGAATTATTTTTAAAGATTGTTGGAGACATCGAAGCAATTGAAGAATGGTTTCAAGAAGGTTACGACGCGAGGGGCAAACCAAGTTTCACGCCGATACAAAAATGCACGTCCGTCATTCGCCAACGAGCGACAGGTAACCCTCCCGATCAATTTGATGAATACCTAGCTATGTCGGACAGAACTTCACGTGAATGTTTACAATTTTTTTTGTAAAGCGGTCATTAAATTGTATGGTAAAGAGTTTTTACGTAAACCGACGAGACACGATATCTCACGTATTTACGCCGCACATGAGGCTAGATGGCATTTTCCAAGGATGCTCGGTAGCATCGATTGTACACATATCGAGTGGAGAAATTGTCTAAGAGAGTTGCGAGGGGCATATGTTAGGGGTGACGTCAAAAGACCAACCATCATACTTGAAGCGGTGGCGTCGAATGATTTATGGTTTTGGCATTCATATTTTGGTGTTCCAGGTTCAAACAACGACATCAATGTTTTGCACACGTCGCCGTTGTTCCAACCCGTAACAGATGGTACAACACCCTTCTGTCCATTCTATGTTAATGGACGATATTACAGACGAGGTTTTCTTCTTCTGGATGGTAACTACCCATCATGATCTATTTTTGTGAAAGCTCTTTCATTTTCTGTCGAGGCTAAAGAAAAGGCATTCAAAAAGTTGCAAGAATCGGCAAGAAATGATGTTGAGAGGGGGCTTTTGGTGTTTTAAAGGGTAGATGGGACATAATAAGCCGACTGGTTCGTGCGATGAATAAGAAATTAATACATAGCATAGTATATGCATGTATCATATTGCACAGTATGCTAATCAAACAAGACGGACGTGCAATATCTCCAGATTGAGTGCCGAATCCTCCTACACAAGTTCACGTTCCCGAAAATATCCATCAAGACTTGCGTGATGAAGAAACTCACTTTCGGATGAGATACGATTTCATCGAACTAGTAGGTTCTTTAGGTTTGTAATTTCCTAATTCGGACGAGGAGTAGAGTTTCTTTATGTATGTTTTTTTTAATTGTAGTCTAAAATATTTCTAGTATGTTTAATTGAACTAGTATATTTTAATTTAAATAAAATTTATAACTTATAATTTTAGTGTTTTATTGTTAATTTATAATTTAAAAAAAATAAAAAATAAAAGGTTGTGAATGATGGAATTCCATCACAAGTTATGACCATTTCCACTAAAAAGGTTGTGAGTGATGGAATAATGGTTGATGACATGGCGAAACTTGATTGGATGTTGTGAGTGATAAATAAGTGATGACCACCCCTATCCCCTAATCACACATCTCTTTCTCATATACCTAAAAACACCCCAATAATGAGTCTTATCTCCTTCTTTTACTCGCATAAAACCATTTAGGGGCTGTTTGGCAACCCTCTTAATGATTCATTAAGAGGTGGACCTCTTATTCGGACAGAGGTATACGTGTTTGGTTGTGCCTCTTAATGGCAAACCTCTTAATGAATCAGTGCTGAATCATTCAGAGTTGTGAACTTGCTGAATGAAAAAAATGACAAGTTACCCCCTTTCACATCTCTTCTCCTTCTCTTCTCTGTACAGATACAAGAAACATGCCATCATCAGCCAAGACCTCCACCCCACTCCTGTCCTCACCACCGAAGCCTCCCGCCGCCCTCCTCCTCCCTCTCCTCACCACCTCCCGCCTCCCGCCGCCTCCTCCCTCTCCTCACCACCTCCCGCCTCCACCCTACTTCATCAGCCAAGACCTCCGCCCCCACCCCTCTCCTCACCACCGAACGCCTACCGCCGCCCTCCTCCTCCCTCTCCTCACCACCGAACAGCCGCCTCCTCCGTCGGCCTCCACCACAGGACCGTAAGAAGCTCCGGCGGCCTCCACCACAGGACCGGAAGAAGCTCCAGCGGCGGCAGATCGTTGGCCGGTGATGGCAGATTTGAGTTTACAGGTGAATCGTTTGATTCGTTCATATAAAGATTTGGGTTTGATTCGAATCAAACAGCACTTTGTTCTTGATTTGGGTTTGATTCGTTCATATACAGATTTGGGTTTGATTCGTTCATATACAGGTTTTGTATTTGTTCTTGAATTTGATGGTTCATCAATCTCTTGTATATTATTATGATTTGGGTTTTGTATTTTGTGATATAAATTGCAAAAACAGTAGACATTTTTTTATGGTTTTTTTTTTAGTTTGTTTAGAGGGGTAAAAATGTAATTTCACACGGTCATTCAGATGTGCAACCAAACAGCACTTTACTGATTCAGCACTTACTGGTTCAGAGTCTCTTACCCATTCAGACCTCTTATTCATTCAGCACTTATTGATTCAGATGTTGCTAAACAGCCCCTTAATCTCATCTTTGCTTCTAAGTTTTCAACAAAAATATATAATAAACAAAAAGAGCAAAGTACAACAAGTGAATAGCGAAAGGCAATGTGGCAGTCAGGTAGCAAATTCCAACAAGTTCTCCACACAAGTTGAGAATCCTAGTTACTCCAACCACATGTCCGAATATAATCCAATCCTCTCCAGATGTAACATCCTAGAAAAGTAATGATGTGACTTTTAAATTATTATTATTCTATATTGAGGTCCGAATTTAAGTTTCTAAACTCTTCTTGTTTGTAGATAAACAAGATAGACGTTTAGTAATTAGCATGATCGTCCTATTATTGGCGTGTTCATCATCCTCAACCTCTTCTTATTAAACTCATTAAGAACACTATGAACAAATACATAAATCTTATTAAACTCAAGTGAAAATCAAATCGAAATGCTAACTTTATAATCGCAAAGGGGTGATCCGAATTGAGTAATTTTGGATTTCAATTCGGTTTTGTTATTGCACATATACATACGAATATATAAATATGCACAAAAATAAAGAGTAAATTACAGTGTGTAATTATTACACACTTCTATGATAATTAAATAACCCCATAGTTATCTACATATATATATATATATATATATATCTATAATCTATATCTATAATACCTTATTAAGAGAATGAGGTTTTCAACCCTTATAGTAATTTTATATTGTGTACACATTTTGAAACAACATGTACAAGAGAGCCATGCTATTTTAGAGGGGGTAAACTTGCGCATTGTCCAAAAATTTAAGACACTTTAGGGGCATTTTAGGGATTTGGGCACCATTGTAACCTATAATTAAGATGACATGTGAAGAGTCTAAATTAATTGTTATTCTAAATAAATTTATGCATTATACATACTTATATTAACTACAATAAATACACAAGAAAGATGTTGAGTCATAATCAGTTATTTAGACTATCATTTATTTAGTGTTTATAATTGCATTCCTCTTCCTCTACACAACCGAAATAAACACGGAACAGGCGAAGCGCTTTGGAATTTAACATCTCACTTTCAATGCTTATTATGAGTGTATTAAATTTGGCTCAATAAACCACTTAAACCTCAAATCATAAATCGATCTAACCCCCAAAGTATCACTCTATTCACCTACTACTTTCTTCTTCCCATTATCGATGTGAAGCGCCAGAATAATACCATGTCATCACCTTGTGTAAATGTCATCATTGTCGTCGATCACATACCACAGTATCGCCGTCGCCACTGATTGTTATTATCTCCGGTCCTAACACAGAGCGCCAAAGCCACCATTGCTACACTAATCGGGTTCTATCTCCGGTTCATGTGTGAGTGTGTATCTATTACAACCATTATTGTTCCAGTTTGAATGTTATACACACAATATGCATGCCACAATGCTACTGTTAACATGCCATGTTATTTTCAGGTGGATCTCTCTGCATTACTTTGTCACTAAGAATACGGTGGGTCCAAAATGATGTTTGTGGTTTTATTCTTAAGATAAGTTTCATACCAAATGATTAAAACTCTATGTGTAACATTTTTTTCTATCTTAAATCTATCTCCGCATGTATGTCTGTTCATGTTAATAGATATTTTTTTTATATTTGTTGATGCCGCATTGAACTAACCCCCTTTCACCCAACTTATTTGACATCTTTTATAGTTGAATTTTCTGACTGGAACGTAATTTAAGCTAACTTTGTTTAACTGGTTTGACAATCCGACTGGGAGGTTTCGGTTCAATAACATGTGACTTTGGGTAGAGTTTTAGATGCTTTAAAAAGGTCAAGCTGACCCACTAACAAAGTTTCACTTGAATTTGTGAAATGTGTGTTTGTAAGAAAGTGTGGTTGCATTAATCAAAGAACTGTTTCACGAGGAAGTTTAGGGGATTTGAAAACTTGATTACGGGTGACTTGAAACCAAAACTTTTGATGATTTTTTTCTTTATAATAAAAAAATGTTGGATACCTTATTCACTATAGTTCTTTCTTGTATTCTTGTTCATGTTTTTTTTGCAACGAAGTCCTGAAAATTTTCATGTTTTCATCATTGGGATCTTTCTATGTCAAATTTCATATATCACTATAACGAGTGCTATTTCAAATTTCATATAACACAACAATGGGTGCTATTTGAAATTTCATATATCATTGCAAGTGGGTGCTATTTTTTTTTTTACCCATATTCGAAGTCTGTTAAGCATGCTCACATTATTGTTTTAGTGTATTTATGTCTTTTATTTATCATCCATAATTTAGTAACTATATAAGCAAATGTGATGGTATCTATTATGAAAATAACTAAACAATGTCATTGTTATAAGTGGTACACTTTTTTAGATTTTTTTAACAGGTCAAATGGGTAATAAGGCATAATAAAAAAGTGTATTTTTTATTGAACAGGTCCAATGGGTAATTGGTAATTTCTATCGAATGAGTCAAGTGACCCCATTAGTTATTCAACAAAAAGATAATTGGATTGATAATGAAAATGTAAAGTTTGCTAAAAAGAGAAATTGATCAAAGGAGAAACTTTCTGTTGTAAGATATAAGGTATAGATAACCCACAAACGTCATACACACACTACAAACCCTAAAACAAATACGGGGCAATAAAACAAATGCACCCGCTGCAACGCGCGGGTATTCCTACTAGTAGTTTACTTAAAATATCTTATTATAGATATTCTATAATAAAAGTATCTTATCTACTTTTTAATGAGGTTTATATCCACAATCTTTAATTGATAAACACATATGCTAAAAATTTGCTTACCAGTTCTCATGCTTGGGTCTATTATTCTCTCTAACGCTTTTCATTTTAAGGTTTTAGTATCGTTGTATTACTTGTGAAGAATTTGCTTCAATGATCGTAGAATTTTCTTAGGTTATACTTGTCAAGAATGTGAACTAACATATTACTTGTGAAGAATTTTATTCAAAAAGTGTTACAATCTAAAACCTATCTCTTAGGACACTACCTAGTTGAGCACAAATGAGACCAACCAAAGCCATACAAATAAGCCTCACTAAACGAGATATGTAATTAGATAAACATCAAGTAATCTAGGTCTTCCAAGCTTGATCAAATTCATCTTCATCAAAGGCCACATCCTGTTCATCATCCATAGCTTCAAGATCCACATGTGGCTTTCGAGAAAGAGCAACGACAAATTCCACTTGTTGCATTTTTCCACTACTTGAATACCTTAGTTGAAGGTGCCATATAAGAATCAACTTAATCCTCTACCTCCTTCATTTCACTTAGTCGCAAATGTCGTATAAGAATGAATGCATTTTTTTCATTAGGAATTTATGGTATAGATATGAATCTCAGCTGAGATGTGTGCTCATGAAGGGAGGGGGATCGAGGATGGACAGTGAAGTTGACAAGGGGTTTCGTTGATTTTGTTTTCTTTTTCAACGAGCCTTACAATTTAGTTTTCAATTTTTGGCTTTTTTTATATTAAAGGGTATTATGATCAATTCATAGGTATCTTAATAGATTGTTTAACACCCATCAATTCTAATGACCAAACATGTTACGTTTAAGTGAACAATGAGGACCAAATGTGTAATTTCTTATATGTATAGACCAAGTTCATAAAACTAACATATTACAATTACTATCCATGTAATTCATTACTAATAGTATTTAATCACCAAGAGTGTGTACGTTTAAGTGAGATTTTTGCATGTGATTAACTCACTAGAAGTTGTAGGTTGTGGATACTAATGGTGTATATCAGATAAAGTATTCCGTGTGTATAAGATATCAACAATCTGGATAAGAGAAAAAAGAGAATTTCAAAGAACAAGTTGTTCTATCATGTGAGAGTTCGAAGTAAAATTCGATGTATATAAAACACCAAATGTTTTTCCATTAAATATGGGTCGAACAATCACACTGATTTGGGAAACGTCACAACTTTTCACTAGTATAAAGTTGAGCATTAGACGCAGTTCAAAATCTTTTTAGATGTGGTTTTTGTTAACAACCACGTCTAATAATATGAAAAACAAAAGTCTGAGAACCACATGCATGGCCCGAAAAAACCCCAAACCTTGGTTGTTAGTCGCGTCCCCCATACAGCCATGTCTTTTATAGGTGTCCTTAGATGTAACACCTCAGAAATTTATAACGAATAATATGGCAACACGTGTCCAATAAACTCTCAAATATGCCCGATTAGTGGGACGAGAGGGACTAAATATGTACAATTGTGGAAGATTGGATGTGGAGGGGTCATTTGTGACAAAATGCCAAATTTTAGCTTCTGAAGATCCCTTACGGACCGCAAGGCATATGCCTTACGGACCGTAAGGCATTTATTATTTTTTTGTTCCTGATAGTCCCTTACGGACCGCAAGGCTTATGCCGGACCATAAGGTATTTGAAACTGTGGGCGTGCTAAGGTCCTTATGGACCGTAAGCCACAACCCCTTACGGTCCGTAAGGGGTGCGCTGGCAGAATGCAACTGGCATGGCAGCAGCAGCTCCTCTGCCACTTCTCTAGCGATTTTGGCCATCTTGCTCCGTTTTTGGACACTTGGGGTGCCACTAACCCTTCCCTAAACACCTTAGAGGACACTTGTCTTGATTTGGAGGATCAAACTCAAGTATAAATAGCCATACCTTTAGTTCATTTGAACTTGCACCTTCTAAAATCATTCTCTCTTCTCTTTGGAGATTGCTTCTACTTATAGAGGTCTCCTACTAAAGTTCTAAACTTCCTTGAACACTTGTAAGTGTTCTTCCTCAGTTCTATTTCATTTATAGGCTAGTATTTAGCAGAAAGTCAAACAAATTGACTTTTGCTTTGACTTTCGGTTATGACCATTTCAGTCAAGCCAATGTTCAATCGAACATGGATACGTGTTCATAATAATGTAGGTGTTAATCCCCTATGAGGGCACCTTCTAAAGATCACGTTAAGTTGGTCATATGACGGATCAAAGTTTTACTAAAATAAAAGTCAAAACACAGATTTTTGTAAATATGTTAAAGGAACTTCTAAGTATCGAAACATCAATTTTTGACATTGTATCAGTTGGTATAACATATTTGGACATGTTAGATCATGTCCAACCCGTCATTTCCTGCTTATAGCCCGGTTCGCAACCGAAATCTAACAGTTGGCTTATGCTTTGACTTTCGTTTCTGACCCGTTTAAGCTAAGTTAGCTACTGATTTTGAAGTTGTATTATGGTCATATTAATGTATCGAATAACTCTCTGAGGTTATACTATTTGATCATATAGTTTGTCGGGTTTTATGCAAGTTCACATAATATGCCTAAATAATGACCAAAATTCCCTTTTTGTGCATAAAATGATTTTAAAAGATTATGAACATGTAAACTGACTTTTGAACTGATATAACATCATATTAAACATGTTTTGGCATAATGGACTTGACATAGACCCATCCGATCACCCGATGTCGCCTATGCGCGTACGGTTGACTTATATAGCCTAGTTTATATAAGTTAGCCGAATCAGGTCAAAACCTTTCCAAATCAGTTCTAATCAGAATGTATGATTGTTTGACCCATATTATACGAGTCATAGTACTCGTGAGGGTGCAAACCACATTCTATCTGGTTTCCACTTAATCTAGCGAACCGTACTGATTTTATTATAAGTTAACCGGTCCAAGTCATATGACTTGAATAAGATCCGTTAATATTCTAACGGATCATAGTTCCGTCCATTCTAGACTAGAGCCTCCAGTAAATTGCACTTGTGTTAGTCAATTTAGTTAAACAACTGTGCTTAATATATCTTTGGATTTTAAAGACAAAGCTCGGGTAAATACTCTTAATCTATTTTCCCTATACGAGCTTGGGATACGGTGAAATTATTTACCACTTGGTCGGGTATGAGATCAATGACCAATGTGTCTAAAATCCAAATATATAAAAATGGTTTTGAAAATATTTTCAAAACGTGTCGGTTAATTGTATTTACCAGTGAAAACTGATGTATTTTCAAAATACTAAGCACAGGTTAGCAAGTACGGAATAGGCTGGAGCTGCTCGGTAATTGCTATTGGAATTTGCGACTCCATGCAAAAAGCCTAGTGGTCTTATGTAATCATTTTGTTATTTCGATCCGCCTGTGGATCTTTTAGTACACGTTCGGTCTGTATTTTATTTTCAATCGTCACGCATAAACCCCAAGTTCGGGCCTACCGGGAAATCAGGGTGTGACATTAGATACACAAGTTAAAGCCTAAATCCATCTTCATCCCCACACGACCACACCCCCAATTCAAAGCAGCTTCAAAATCTACCATCTTCATTTTCATCTCTGATTCTTGTTTCCATCTTCATCCTCGTTTCTTCTTCCCTAACCCTAGAAAGGCCTCTTCAAAGGTAAATCATATCAAACTCTCCATCAGTTCACATACATTGATGTGTACAAAATGCAACTATAAATTACATCAATAGAGGCATAAAACCTACCTTTTTTTAGTACAAATGTTCGAAAAAGCGTGTTTCTTTCTTCCTTTTGAATTTACAGGACCAAACGAGCTTAAAAGAACAAAAGGAACAAATAAGCAGCCAAAAACCAACATAAATACAAGAAGAAGGAATAACGTGACATGCCCGACCCCTTGGCAGCATCTCCCAAGACAAAAACAAGAGAACAGAAACCAACCACGGGGTCGTGCCCAGCCAGGCATGGGGCGTGGTCAGCCCTGACACAAGAAGACAAAACCTGCAGAAGATTCTACGCCCACCACGGGGCCGTACCCAGCTCACTATGGGGCGTGGTCAACTCTTAGATTTGCATAATCTTGATAGTATAGCAAAGAGTTGACCACGGGGCCATGTTCAGAAGCCAAAGGGTCGTGTTTGCAATTAATGAAGGAAGAGAAGAAGATGGCCACAGGCCGTGCCTAATGGACACGAGGTCGTGGCCGAGGCTCTGTTCTGACTATAAATAGGGGTGCTTGGTTCACTTCAAAGACATCCCTTGGCAAACCACTTCTCTCTCATTTTGCCACCACTCCACCACCACTACAACACCAACACCCACCACCATCATCCATCTTTCATCTTTAGAGTGTGTAGTAGTCTCAGGATCCAAGATTGATCATAAGAGTTCTTGTCAATCAAAGGCCATGCTTGGCTAATCTCCTACATCACTTGGTGAAGACAAGTCTTTAATGTATTACTTTTGATTTTTAATCTTTCGGCACTATTTAATTGGGTATGTATTAATGACTTTAATAACTAGTTTCTTATGTTGAAAGTGAATTTTCTTTACCATTTCTTCATCATGTCATTAATTTTCTCATTTGAGTCTTTACGGTCTATATAAAGCGCGTTAACTACCTGTAAGGGGGTTAGAAGGGTGGTTTGGTAAAGTTCTTGTCTCGTTCAGCGTATAGATCCTGCGAGGACTTGGTTCAAGCTTACTAGGACCTTCTTCAATACCCCAAAGGTATTGGATGGCGGGGGTGCGAATTGCTTGAACCCCTCATATGTAAACTACTATTAAAACTTTAAACCGGCTTCTTGGGATTGTATCCTTGCTGACACAAACCACTTAGCCGAGGGTAACGTCACCTTCAAAAGAGGGGCCTACCACTTTTCGTATTAATAACTTATTTAATTATCTTTCAATATTCCGACCCTTTGGGATTGTATCCCTGCTGACTCAAATCACTGGGTTGAGGGTAACGTCACCTTCAAAAGAGGGGCCTCCTACTATAACTAAGATAATCTCTTAAAAAGTCCGAAAGTGCGAAAATCATCAGAGGGTACATTAAAGATGAGTTGGATCCAAGTGATTCTATCTTGTCTATTTGTTTTTCATTTTATTTATCTTTTAATTTTTAGATTTATTTTCATGTTTACAAACTTTTATCAAAAATTTAGATCGATTAGACGTTGACGATAAACCGGTATTAAAAGCTCGTGTGTCCTTGGACGACCTCGGTATCTTACCAACACTATACTACGCTCGCGATAGGTGCACTTACCCAAGTGTGTGTTTAGTGTTAGTACAATATCGTGTTTTATTAATTTAAAACTTGACTAATGCGTAAAACGAACTTAAAATATTAATAAAATCATATCACGCTATATGCACACCAAGTTTTTTGTGCCGTTGCCGGGACACAAGGATTTTAAGAAAGTTTAAAATCAACGACCTAATTATTTTTTTAGCAATTTTTTTTCTTTTGTAGGATTTTTCTTAATTTTTTTAAAATTTGCAGAACTCAGCACGGGCCGTGCCCAATCAGACACGGGGCCATGTCCATCATTTTTACTCGCAGTTTTTTTTTCTGAGTTACAGAAAAGCGACCACGGGCCGTGGAGGTGCACCACGGAGCCATGTTGAACTCCCCAGTAACTGGGATCTAGAAAAACAACAATTGTAACACGACCACGGATCGTGGCCATTGACCACGGGGCTGTGGCAAGAGATCTGACCGACATTTCTTTTTTTGTTTTGATCGCAGGACTTAAAACTCAATTACATGGCCTGAAAACTCTACGCGGTGCATGAGCTCCAGTTGTGATAAAGACATAAAAGAACCTATAGGCGAACCCGAACGCTTTCTAAGAAAAAGACTAAAAGCCAAGAATCAAGAGAAGGCTTCGGGGGATCGAATCCCGATGGTGGATCAACGTACCCTAATGGATTACCTACGGCCCACGGTCGGTAACCTCGGAGCTGCCATCAATGCACCGAATGTCGATGCCAACAACTTCGAACTTCGGCCGCATTTGATCCAAATGCTCCAAAATTCGGCAACATTCCATGGCTTACCCGATGAAGATCCCCATTTACACATTACCAACTTTTTGGAAATATGTGACACTTTCCGGATCAAATGGAGCATCAAACGGAGCCATCCTCCTCCGAGTGTTCCCATTCTCACTAAAAGACCGAGCCAAGGCTTGGCTTAACACCCTCCCAAGTGGATCGGTAAACACTTGGGATGAACTTGCCCAAAAATTTCTATATAAGTATTTCCCGCCCTCTAAACCTGCTAAATTAATGACTGAAATAAATACATATTCACAAGAGGGCAGGGAATCCTTATATGAAACTTGGGAAAGATTCAAGGAGCTATTGAGGAAATGCCCTCATCATGGTCTCGCAGTGTGGCAACAAGTATCAACTTTCTATAATGGATTATTGCCACACACGAGACAAACACTCGACTCAAGCTCTGGGGGACTTCTAGGTAACCCAAATGAAATCTATAATCAAATTGAGGAAATTGCTCAAAACAACTTTCAATGGCACACCTCCGGAGGCTCAAAGTCTATTGCCCCAGGCAGTAGACGAGAACACCTCTTTACAAGCCCAAATCGAGGCCCTATCATAAAAAATTAAAAAAATAGAAATGACAAAAACGGCCTCGGTTATGGCTTGTGAAGGGTGTGGTGGGCCACATGAAAATTGGAGTTGTATGAAAGAAATGGAAAAGCAAACGGAAGTGGTAAACTACAATGATAATCGACCTAGATCATCGGGTCCCCCAACGGGTACCTATAACCAAGGTTGGCGTAACCACCCTAACCTTAGATGGAGGGAGCCCAGGAATAGTAGTAACCAACTAAATCAAAATCAATGACCAAACTTTCAACAACAACCAAGAAATGAGTCACAAAATTTCACTCAAGAACAAGGGGGCCGGGAGAGGCTTGAAGACCTCATCACATGCCTCATCTCAGAAACCGACAAAAGGTACTCGGATCAGTTCCTACAAACAGAATCCGACATTAGAAACCAACGATCTAGTATTCAAAACATTGGAAAACAATTAAGCCAACTAGCCCAGAGTTTCTCCGAGAGACCACAAGGCGCATTACCTAGCAATACCGAAACCAATCCAAAGGCGCAAGTACACCTCATAACATTAAGAAACCGGACAATAGGTCCCGAGGAAACACCACTACCCCCAACCAACAACAATCCACCCGACCAAACCACAAACTCACCCTCAACCAACCAAGAAACAACTATCCCACAAAATTCCGAACCTACCAAAAACCCCTCGGTACCCTACCCGGTCTGTTACTTCGCCAAAAGACCGATGAGCAATTCAAAAAATTCATAAGCTTACTAAAACAATTGCATATCAATCTCCCGTTTGTAGAAGTCATCACTCAAATGCCAAAATACTCAAAATTCATATGAGATACTTCCTCACCCACAAAAGAAAGATTGTAACTTGGCAATTGGTCAACCTAAGAGAAGAATGCTCGGCCGTACTCCTCAACAAACTCCCACAAAAGAAAATCGACCCCGAAGCTTTACCATCCCTTACTCCATTGAGGGATCACCCATACGAAATGCACTAGCCGACCTTCGAGTGAGCATCAATCTTATGCCCACGTCAATGTTTGACCGACTCGGACTAGGAAAAACGAGCCCCAAAAAAATGAGTATACAACTTGCCGATAGGTCTGTCAAACACCCACAAGGTGTCATCGAGAATATATTGGTAAAGGTCGGAAAATTTGTCTTTCTGGCCGACTTTGTCATACTCGACATGAAAGAAGACACCAAAGTTCCCCTCATTCTAGGAAGACCATTCCTCGCCACCGCTCGTGCCATGGTAGATATGAGTGACGGGAAGTTAACATTGAGGGTTGGAGACAAGGAGATGAAATTCGGGGTTGGAAAAAGAGTAAAGGACGACCCGGTCAACTACATGGATGTCATAGACTCAAGCTTGGACGACGCTCCCTGACGGTGCAACACAGGATGCGAGACATCCCGCTCGGGTAACATATGACTTGCTTTGGGTCTAGCCAAGGACCCTTATAAACGTGGCGCACCACAGAGGCATTCTGCGGAACTATCCTTAGTGTTAATTTAGTTTAACTTTTATGTTTTCTAGTTTAATCTTACTTTTGAGGAATAAATCACACTCAAAAAGATGAAAACTGCCAAAGGGACGTTAAAACCGCACCCCATGACGTAAACAATGCCTTCTGACAACGTTTTCCAACTTTCCAGCATGTGCAGCACGGGGCCGTGCCCAGCCTAACACGCCCCGTGCCCAGACTCTGCAGAAAAAATCTTTGGTCAGGTAACTGACCACGAGCCGTGCCCAGTGGACACGCCTCGTGGTCAACATTCTGTTCATTTTTTTGTTACTGGTACTCTGACCACGGCCCAGGTGCACAGTAACACAAAAACTTGTTTTTAACACGCTTTTACACATTCGAATCAACCGAAAAACTTATTTTTTGACACATTGAGGACAATGTGTAATTTAAGTGTGGGGGGAGCTAAAACCTTGAATCTTGCAAGTCCTAACAACAAGCCTTACACAAAACTCATATTGGAACCGCTAATCACCCGAAATCTTTTCAAAATTTTTCGTTTTTTTACTTGTCTTGGTTTAATTTGGGAATAACAAGTTCTAAAAAGGTTATTTTTTACAACTTTATAACCGATAGCGTCGTGATAAAAAGAAACAAATAAGAAAAATTATAAAAAGGCATGACAAATCTTTTTAAAATTTGATTATATATACTTGATCACACTATAAACTCATTCCCACAATAAGTGAGTTTTGAGCCTTTATTGAGCATACATGCATACATCTTTAAACTAAATGCTCACTTTCATTTCTTGTGTGAATAGCCGCTTGGTTCTTACGACTCTAGAACTTACCAAGACAATACATTCCCGGTCCTTGCCAACTTAAACCCAAGTAAGTAAATGATGGAGGCATTAGGACTAACTTTTTCTTTCAAAACCATTGTTTTCATTCCTTTTACATCACCACCTAAAATCCCCCTAGTTAACCCCTTTGAGCCTAAACCTATTCATTTCAAAAACCCGCAAAACAAACACCCATTACCCACCAAAACCTTTTTTCTTTCAAACCCATTTGTTTTAGTAAAAAGCTCGGTTATCTTGTGACATGAAAAAAAAAGAGAGAATTTTGCAATAACCAAACAAGTTCCTCAAAAAACTTGTTTGAATATGCTTAGTTTGAATAAATGTCACAAAATAAAAGGTTTTACGACAACCGACCTTTTTACGCTTTTCGCCACTTTACTAACTACTAACCCAAAAACCACCTACCCTTAGCCCAAGCCTAACCCTTTCCAAAGTCCTCTTGATATTTACGAAGGTTTATAGTTGAAAAGGAGGAGGTTTGATCACTTGGCAAGCATATGGTAGAAGTAAGTTCCATGTCGGAATCGAGTGTTATAAAAAAAATACATCTTCGGCCGAGTGTTGAGTAATCTCCCGTGAGGTATGTGAACTTGTATATAAATAAATTGAATTTTAAAGAGGCATGTTATGCACAAATAAATAATTTTTCTTAACAAGTTGTTCTAAATAAATCACGACGAATATGATTGTAAATAAAATAAAAACAAAACTAAATAAAGATCTTGCATTCCTGACCCTCAAGACAAGCCACGGAACTTCTTCTCTACCTATTCCATTTGGGTGTGTAAGCCACATTTAAAGAGTTTTGCTTGAGGACAAGCAAAGATTCAAGTGTGGGGGTATTTGATGTGTACAAAATGCAACATATAAATTACATCAATAGAGGCATAAAACCAACCCTTTTTTAGTACTAATGTTGGAAAAGCGCGTTTCTTTCTTCCTTTTGAATTTACAGGACCAAACGAGCTTAAAAAAACAAAGGAACAAATAAGCAGCCAAAAACCAACATAAATACAAGAAGAAGGAATAACGTGACATGCCTGACCCCTCGGCAGCATCTCCCAAGACAAAAACAAGAGAACAGAAACTGACCACGAGGCCGTGCCCAGCTAGGCATGGGGCGTGGTCAGCCCAGACACAAGAAGACAAAACTTGCAGAAGCTTCTACGCCTACCACAGGGTCGTGCCCAGCTCACCATGGGGCGTGGTCAACTCTTAGATTTGCAGAATCTTGATAGTACAGCAAAGAGTTGACCACGGGGCCGTGTCCAGAAGCCACAGGGTTGTGTGGGGCCCTCTGCTGACAGCTACAATTAATGAAGGAAGAGAAGAAGACGGCCACGGGCCGTGCCCAATGGACACGGGGCTGTGGCCGGGGCTCTGTTCTAACTATAAATAGGGGTGCTTGGTTCACTTCAAAGGCATCCCTTGACAAACCACTTCTCTCTCATTTTTTACCACTCCACCACCACTACAACACCAACACCCACCACCATCATCCATCTTTCATCTTTAGAGTGTGTAGTAGTCTCGGGATCCAAGATTGATCGTAAGAGTTCTTGTCAATCAAAGGTCATGCTTGGCTAATCTCTTACATCACTTGGTGAATACAAGTCTTTAATGTATTACTTTTCATTTTTAATCTTTCGGCACTTTTTAATTGGGTATGTATTAATGACCTTGATAACTAGTTTCTTATGTTGAAAGTGAATTTTCTTTACCATTTCTTCATGATGTCTTTGATTTGCTCACTCGTGTCTTTACGGTCTATATAAAGCGCGTTAACTACCTGGAAGGGGGTTAGAAGGGTGGTTTGGTAAAGTTCTTGTCTCGTTCAGTGTATAGATCCTGTGAGGACTTGGTTCAAGCTTACTAGGACCTCCTTCAATACCCCAAAGGTATTGGATGGCGGGGGTGTGAATAGCTTGAACCCCTCATATGTAAACTACTATTAAAACTTTAAACCGGCTTCTTAGGATTGTATCATTGCTGACTCAAACCACTTAGGCGATGGTAATGTCACCTTCAGAAGAGGGGCCTACCACTTTTCGCATTAATAACTTATTTAATTATCTTTCAATATTCCGACTCTTTGGGATTGTATCCCTGCTGACTCAAACCACTAGGTTAAAGGTAACGTCACTTTCAAAAGAGGGGCCTACTACTATAACTAAGATAATCGCTTAAAAAGTGCGAAAATCATCAAATGGTACATTAAATATGAGTTGGATCCAAGTGATTCTATCTTTTCTATTTGTTTTTCATTTTATTTATCTTTTAATTTTTAGATTTATTTTCATGTTTACAAACTTTTATAAAAAATTTAGATCGATTAGACGTTGACGATAAACCGGTATTAAAAGCTCTTGTGTCCTTGGAAGACCTCGGTATCTTACCAACACTATACTACGCTCGCGATGGGTGCACTTGCCCAAGTGTGTATTTAGTGTTAGTACAATATCGTGTTTTATAAATTTAAAACTTGACTAATGCGTAAAACGAACTTAAAATATTAATAAAATCATATCACGCTATACGCACACCATACATGTTTGCATAATTTCACACAAAATATCTAGAGTTATGTTTGTTATCTCATCAGTTGCAGTTTCAATCTCGAAAATCGACCGTAGAAAACGATGGATATGAGTGCAGCATGACGATGGCGGTTGTGGCGGTAGGTGGACGAAGTTTCGTATGTTCTTATTATTCTGATTAAAAGATGCTTGGAAGCCTCGGTCCATGTAAAGAAGTCATGTGATCTTGTTATTCTGTACGATCCATGGATATTGGGTTTACAAAGTAATAAAACATGAAGATACTTATGGAAGGAAGGAGGTTCAAGAAGGTCAATGTGTGGAGGTTAAAGTTAGCAAGTCCACGTACTCCCACAAAGTTTGTAAAATAGGAAGTTTTCGGGGAACTTTACTCAAAACTTTGAGTATACTTGATCCCTTTTTCATTTTTAAACATTTTGGGTGCAAAATGCACATATATACAAAAATACGCAGTCATAATTAAACATGTTTATCAAATCACACTCTATCCACTATTAAACATGAGAATTGTTATATTGGTTAATCTCACATGCTATGTTTACATGTGTTTATATGCTCATTAACTTTGCAAGCCTACCTTAACAATTATATCGCTATAGGATTAACGCCCCGCCCGTATTCGTATGGTATTGTTAAGTAAACACCATTACACCCTCTTCGTTTCGATGATGTTGGGTAATCACCATTGCGTTAAACTCTGGTTTGACATATAGTTTACACTAGTACAACATGTTAGTAACACTGTATAAATTTATGATGTTGGAAATAAGCACGGTTAAAACATTTTCAATATTATGCCATGTATCAAAACTTGTATACTCGTCAACTGATGTGTTGCAAAAGCATCTTATTTTCCTTGTGTATTTTGTATATTATTTTAACAGTTTAGAGTCATTTTTATAATATTTAGACATATATTTTATTATTTATTATTATTACAGGTCCCGGTGTAAAAAAGGATTAATATAAGCTTAAGTGATCAATAAACTAGAAGCTAGAATTAATTAATAATGCTCGAGGAACCCTTGTTGTCATAAGATGAAAGTGAAAAATTAATTGTGATATCTATTAAAAGATGAGGGACCAAGAGTAGCGAAAGGAGTGAAAGTTAATTAATTCCCTCATACTAAACAACAAAACTTCAATGAAGGTGTGGATGGAGCAGATTTGGATGGCATGGCAAGAGTCAACACAACAGTGCATCGTTTGAATTATAAAGAATGTGCAAAAATTACATAAATGCCCTTAATAAAATTCCATAATCACAACAACATGCCATAGATTTATTTTCTTTGTTTGAGTTGGCATGAGGGCTGGCCCACTAATTTTTGATGTTGTGGAAGCCCATGCGTGGAATATGGTCTTTGAAACCAACTCTAGGGGTGTTCAGAATTTGATTTGGATTTGAAATTTAATTCGATTCGAATTCGATTAAAAAGATTTGTATTCGAATACAGTAATCGAATTAGAATTTATGATTTTAAATTCGATTCGAAATTCGAATTCAATTATATATATCTTTTAATATATGTATACACACACGCAAACATATTTATACACACAAATATTACTTCTAAACTTGGCCAAAGTATGAACTACCTCTATAAGTGATAAGTTTATTATTTATAATTTTACAAAACCTACTGACAAATAGCCCATACTAATTATTTCTAAATTTTTACCTAACTTAAATCGCTATTAGTAACCAACCTATTTTCTAAATTTTGGTGTTTTGACATATTGATAGTTAAATCATTTTACAAATTATTATATTTTATGTTAAATATAATTATTTGTAGCAGTTTTAAAAAATGGAAGTAAATAGTTTATTAATTAGGGTAAATTTGAACTAAATTGAAATATTCGAATTCGGTTCGAATTCGATTCGAATTCGAGTTTCAAATACTAATCGAATCGAATGCGAATTCAGGTAACAAAAAATAAAAATTTGAATAATTTGAAAATTCGTTATTCGATTCGATAAACACCCCTAACCAACTGTGTATATAAAAATACCTACGGCTACAGATAAAAAGAAGGAAAAGGAGGATTATTTATTTTTGGCAGTTGTTTGGCACAAAAAAAAAAGAAAAAAAAACATAGACGCAAACAGAAGGCATAAGGGGGCTCAAAGGCTGAATACGAAAGCATATATTTTTAAGGGGAGAAGCTTGGAGTCGAAGAAGGAAAAGATTAAAGCTTTCGGTTAGAGACTATGTTTTATATTTTCAGTTTATCAGCACTTGAATATTTGACAATGTTTTCTAGACCCATTTGCTTCAAATTTATTTTTGTTTCGTTCTTGACTATGAGCGGCTAAATTTATTATGGTTGCCTAGGGTTGATGAACTAGACAATTTGTTTAATTGATTAACTTTTGGTTTTAAATGAATGTGATGATTTATATGTTATAATTTTAAAACTCGAGTCTAACTATTTGTGTGTTGGTTTTGATTGGTTTGATAATTTATTTGTTGGTTTCATTGCTCTAGATACTTAGAATTATACTTTAGAGCCGGGAGTCAGTCTAGGTTGTAATCTTTCGGTCTAGACCTTGAAGGTGAGAAATCTAATTCAAGTTTAACAATTATTAAAACCAATTAATTAAAACGTGCAATCTCTTCTAGATGTGAGAAATCTAATCTAGAATTGCTAGGTTATTAACTAGGCTCTGTTTGATAGTTTGGGTGGCCGATAGCTCGGATTCATCTATTTATTCGCGTCTAGAGGTTCCTAGGGGTTCGGCGTTCTTAGTTATTCCAGCTTCATAACTTGAGGGTTTTAGTACATAAATTACTCTATACCTGATAGTTGTGGGACTTGGTGGTCGATAACTCGAGCAAGTCCATTTTAGCACTTCTTCACTTGTCATACTGTTAGATTCGGTTTACCTTCCGAGGGTTTATCGGGTTAGGCAAGGTCTTCATTCAAAACTAAGGTTAGGTTTTATTCATAAGTCTAGGGATTCTTGCCTAGGTAACCTACTTTCCTATCATCCTTGATTTCACCTTAGTAGCCTTCAGCCTGCGTCTAGGTAGTCTAGTTCGTCTTAGTTAATATTAAGATATTAGTTAATGAGTTAACTACACAGATGGACGCAGTGGTTTATAGCTAATTTCGCCTTTGGGTACTAACTTTTTTTTAACAGGTTCAAGTTTCATGGCTTCAATTTCGTAACACCTTTGGGTATTGACGTGCGTGCGGGTGTCTATATTTTTAGTTCTTTTTACTCGCTGATCTGCAGTGAAGTGTTATATATATTAGGTGTATATTTTAAGCCATTTTTAACACTTATTTTAGCCAAGTTTTAAATTTATAAAACACGATATTTCACTAACACTAAACACACATATGGGCAAGTGCACCCATCGTTGAGTGTAGTATAGCGTTGGTAAGATACCGAGGTCGTCCAAGGACACAAGAGCTTTTAGTACCGGTTTATCCTCAACGTCTAATCAAAATAAAAGTTTAGAAAAATGTTTTAAGCTAAGAAAAATAAAAACTAACTAAAATGCTGAAAATAAAAATAAAATAAAAACAGATAGACAAGATGAATCACTTGGTTCCGACTCGTATCTAATATAACCTTTGATTATTTCCGCACTTTTGCACATAATTAAGAGATTATCTTAGTTATTGTAGTAGGCCCCTCTTTTGAAGGTGACGTTACCCTCACCCCAGTAGTTTGAGTCAGCAAGGATACAATCCTAAAAGGGTGGATTATTGGAAGATAATGAATTAAGTTATTAATGCAGTATTGTGGTAGGCCCCGCTTTTGGCGGTGACGTTACCCTCGGCTAAGTAGTCTGAGTCAGCAGGGATACAGTCCTAAGTAGCCGGGTTATAGTATTAATAGTAGTTAACTTATGAGGGGATCAAAGAGTTTGGACCCCCGCCATCCAATACCGTGAAGCATTGAAGGAGGTCCTAATAAATTTGACCCAGGTCCATTGCAGGACCTCTAAACGCTGAACAATGGCAAGACCTTTACCAAACCGTTCCCTTAACCCCCGACCAGGTAGCCAACATACCTCCATGTAGACCGTGGAGATATGAATGGTGAAAATCCTTTATTTTATATAGACAGTAAAATAATGCCAAGACACCACGGACAAACGATAAGGAAAGATCACATTCAACATAAGTAACTAGTTATTAAAGTCATTAATACAAAACCAAATAAAAAGTGCAAAAGATTAGAAATAAAAAGTATTATACTAGACACTTTGTCTTCACCAAGTGATGTAAGAGACTTAGGCAAACATGGCCTTGATTGTCAAGAACTCTTACGATCAATCTTGGATCCCGAGACGACTCACACACTCTACGATGGACAATGGATGATGGTGGTGGATGATGGTGTTGTGATGGTGGTGGGTGGTGGATGAAGTGTGAGAGAGGTGGTGTGCCAAGGGATGAGATGAAATGAATCCAAGCACTCCTATTTATAGGCTGAACAGAGAGCTGGGCACGGCCCCGTGTCCGCTGGACACGGCCCCGTGTCTGTCTGACACTCTCTCTCCTCATTAATTGTAATTCGCAATTACAATAAATGCGCCTGCTGTACTTTCGACACGCCCCTGTGTCCCCTGAGCACGGCCCGTGGTGGGCAATAGAAGCTTCTATAGATTTGTCTTTTCTGCTGCTTCTTGGGCACGCCCCCGTGCTGGCTGAGCACGGGGCGTGTTCAGACTTCTGCCTTCTCCATTTTGCTTTGGAAGGTGCCGTTGAGGGGTCGGGCAGTCCACTAATGTTCCTTTCCTTGTATTTATGTTGGATTTAGCTGTCTTTTTGCTTCTTTTGTGTTTTTGAGCTCATTTAATCCTGAAAATACAAAAGGAAGACAAAAACACTCTTTTTCCAATATTAGTACTTAAAAATGGTTAGTTTTATGCCTTGTTTGATGTAATTTATATGTTGCATTTTGCACACATAAAATACCCCCACACTTGAACTTTTGCTTGTCCTCAAGCAAAACTCTTTAATATGTGGCTTACACTCCCAAATGGAATAGGTAGAAGATAAGGTTTTTGGGCTTGTCGTAGAGTGTCGGGATATCCAGGATCTTTTTGGGTTTTATTTTTATTTATTTACACTCCTATTCGTAATGATTTATTTAGAACTTTTCATAGGAGAAATTACTTATTTGGGCATAACATGCCTTTTTAAAATTCCATTTATATACAAGCTCACATACCTCACGGGAGAAATCACTCACACTCGGCCGAAGGTGTATTTTTAGTGAATCACTCGAGAGCGGCATGGAACTTATTCCTACCATAGGCTTGCCAAGCAATCAATCCTCCTCCTTTTTAACTTTTATACTGTTGTAAATATCAAAAGGACTTTGTGGGTTAAGGGTTAGGCTTGGGTTAAAGGTAGGTGGTTGGGAAAGTGGTTAGTGGTTAGTAGAAAAAGGGCGAAAAGGCGTAACAAGTGTCGGTTTTCGTAAGATTTTCTATTTTTGCAACTTTTTATTTTGATGAAGCTTTTATTCAAACAAAGTTATTTTTGATGACTTTGTTTGTTTATTTTCTTTTTGCTTCATCATCAACAAATTTTTTTTTTTTTTTTGATCATACGAAAAACCGAACTTGTTATTAAAACAAAGGGTTAAAAATGAAAAAGGTTTTGGTGGGTAAAAGGGTTTTTTTTTTTTTTTTTTTTTGGTTTGGGTGATGAAATGAAAAGGTTTAGGCACAAAGGGGTTAACTAGGGGGATTTTTGGGTAGGTGGTAAAAGAAAAATAATGGTGTAGAAATAAAAAGGGTTAGTCCTAATGCCTCCATCATTTACTTACTCGGGTTTAAGTTGATAAGGACCGGGAATGTATCGTCATGGCAAGTTCTAGAGTCGTAAGAACCAAGCGGCTATTCACACAAGAAACGAAAAATGAGCATTTAGTCTAAAGATGTAAATTTGTATGCTCAATAAAGGCTCAAAACTCACTTTTGTGGGAATGGGTTTTTATGTGATCAAGTATATATAATCAAATTTTAACTAAGTTTGCCATGCCTTTTCATAATTTTCTTATGTTGGTTCTTTTTATCACTACGCTATTGGTTGTAAATTCTTAAAAATATAACTTTTTTGAGAACTTGAATTTCCCGAGTTAAACCTAGACAAGTAAAAAAAAAATGAAATTTTTGAAAAAATTTGGGGTGATTAGCGGTTCCAATAGAGTTTTGTGTAAGGCTTGTATTTAGGACTTGCAAAATTCAAGGTTTTAGCATCCCCCCCCACACTTAAATTACACATTGTCCTCAATGTGTCCCAAAAATAAATTTTTAGGTTGATTGGATGTGTAAAATAGTGTTTAAAAAGCAAAAATTTGTGTTACTGGGCACTGAACACGGCCCCGTGTTATCCGGGCACGGCCCCGTGTTCAAGTGCCAGTAACAAAATTAAAATAAGAGAGACAGAAGTCTGGACACGGGGGCGTGTTGGGTGAACACGGCCCGTGTCCAGGTACCTGAACTGGGCGTTTTTCTGCAGGTGGTTTAGCACGGGGCCGTGTTGGTTGGGCACGGGCCGTGTTGAACCTTCTGAAATGGAGAGAATTGTCGGGTTGCCTTGTTCTTGTGCATGAGTTCATTTTTCTCGTTCCCCTTTTCATCCTTTACCACCATGAGTGTGTTTTATTCCTGAAAATTAAAACTAACTAGAAAACATAAAAATTAATCTAAATTAACTAAGGATAGTTCCGTTGAATGCCTCCATGGTGCGCCACGTTTATAAGGGTCCTTGGCTAGACCCGAAGCCTGGTTATATGTTACCCAAGTGGGATGTGTTGCATCCCATGTTACACCGTCGGAGAGCGTCATCCAAGCTTGAGTCTATGACCTTCATGTAGTTGACCGGATCTTCTTCCTCTACTCGCTTTCCACATTCAAATTTCACTTCCTCATCCCTAAACTTCAATGTTAGAGTTCCGTCATTCATATCCACCAATGCTTGGGCGGTGGCTAGAAATGGCCTCCCGAGGATGAGAGGGACATTGGTGTCTTCTTCCATGTCTAGGATGACAAAGTCGGTTGGAAAGACGAATTTGTCAACCTTGACTAGCAGATTCTCGGCAACACCTTGTGGGAATTGACGGACCTGTCGGCGAGTTGTATGCTCATCTTTGTAGGGCTTGTTGTTCCTAGGCCGAGTCGCTTGAACATTGATGTGGGCATGAGGTTGATGCTAGCCCCAAGATCGGCTAAAGCATTTCGGACGGGAGACTTCCCAATCGAACAAGGGATTGTGAAGCTCCCGGGGTCGATTTTCTTTTGTGGAAGTTTGTTGAGTACTAAAGCTGAGCATTCTTCGCCTAAGTTAACTAATTGCAATGATTCAATTTTCCTTTTGTGAGTGAGGAAATCCCTCATGAATTTTGCATATTTAGGCATTTGGGTTAGGACCTCAATAAAAAGAATATTAACATGCAATTGTTTTAGTAAACTTTCGAACTTTGCGAATTGCTCATCGGCCTTTTGACGATTTAACCTACCGGGGTACGGAATTGGAGGAGTCTTGGTGGCCTCTTGATTTGGTGTAGAAGCCTTTTCTGGCGCAGGAGGAGTCATAGGCTGGCTAGAATGGCTTCCTTCATTTGGCGGTAATGGAGCATCCTCGGGACCCACGGTTCGATTTCTTAATGTGATGAGATGTACTTGTGCCTTCGGGTTTGTTTCGGTATTACTAGGTAATGCGCCTTGTGGTCTCTCGGAGAAATTTTGAGCTAGTTGATTTAATTGTTTTTCAACGTTTTGAATACTAGCTTTTTGATTTCTGAAATTCGATTCCAATTGTTGAAATCGATCTGAGTTTTTCTTTTCAGTGTCAGAGATAAGGCGAGATACAGTATCTTCAAGCCTTTCTCTTCCACCTTGTTGTTGAGAGAAATTTTGCGGTTGTTGAAAATTAGTTCGTTGGTTTTGTTGGTTACTACTATTGCCGGGATCTCTCCAACCAAGATTTGGGTGGTTACGCCATCCTTGGTTGTAGGTACCCGTTGGAGGACCCGACGGCCTAGGTCTATTATCCATGTAGTTAACCGTTTCTGTTTGTTCATCTAATTCTTTCATACAACTCCAATTTTCATGTGACCCACCACACCCTTCACAAGCCATAACCGAGGCCACTTTTGTCATTTCTAGCTTTTTGATTTTTGAAGAGAGGGCCTCGATTTGGGCTTGCAAAGAGGTGCTTTCATCAACCTTATGGGCGCCCGGGGCAATAGATTTATTACCTCGGGGAGTGTGCCATTGAAAATTGGTTTGAGCAATTTTCTCAATTTGGTTATATATTTCATTTGGGCGACGATTACCTAAAAGTCCCCCGGAGCTTGAATCAAGTGTTTGTCTTGTGTGTGGCAACAACCCATTGTAGAAAGTGGATACTTGTTGCCACACCGCTAGACCGTGATGAGGACACTTCCTTAGAAGCTCCTTGAACCTTTCCCAAGTTTCATATAAGGATTCCCCATCCTCTTGTGAGTATGTATTAATTTCAGTCATTAATTTAGCCGTTTTAGCAGGAGGGAAATACTTATATAGAAACTTTTGGGCAAGTTCATCCCAAGTGTTTACCGATCCAACTGGGAGGGTGTTAAGCCAAGCCTTAGCTCGGTCTTTTAATGAAAATGGAAACATTCGTAGGCGGATGGCGTCATTTGATGCTCCATTGATCCGAAAGGTATCACATATTTCTAAGAAGTTAGTAATATGTAGATGGGGATCCTCGTCCGCAAGCCCGTGGAAGGTTGCGGAGTTTTGGAGCATTTGTATCAAATGCGGCCGAAGTTCGAAGTTATTGGCTTCGACATTCGGTGCATTGATAGCGGCGCCGAGATTGCCTACGGTGGGCTGTAGGTAATCCATGAGGGTACGTTGGTCCGCCATTGGAAGTGGGTCTCCCGAAACTTTCTCTTGATTTTTGGCTTTAAGTCTTTTTCTGAGAAAGCGTTCGGGTTCTTCTAGAGGTTCTTTTATGTCTCTACTAGAACTGGAGCTCATACACTACGTAGGAGGTTCAGATGTGGCGCCTAGGTTCCAAGTCCTGCAATAAAAACAGAAAAGAACGTTGGTCAGAACATTCACCACGGCCCCGTGCTCAGTGAACACGGCCCGTGGTCAGAGGCACAGTAATTGATTTCTGGATCCCTGTTACTGGGAGTTGGACACGACCCCGTGTTGCACCGACACGGCCCCGTGTTCAGCTCTCTGTAACTCAAAAAATAAAAACTGCCAGTGATGATGCTGGGCACGGCCCGTGTCTGACCGGGCACGGCCCGTGCTGAGCTCTGCAGAAGCTGAAAAACTAAGAAAAATCCTATAAAAATAAAAAGAAAAATAAAAATGATTAGGCCGTTGATTCCTAACTTTCTTAAAATCCTTGTGTCCCCGGCAACGGCGCCAAAAACTTGATGTGCGGTGAAGTGTTATATATATTAGGTGTATATTTTAAGCCCTTTTTAACACTTATTTTAGCCAAGTTTTAAATTTATAAAACACGATATTTCACTAACACTAAACACACATATGGGCAAGTGCACCCATCGTTGAGTGTAGTATAGCGTTGGTAAGATACCGAGGTCGTCCAAGGACACAAGAGCTTTTAGTACCGGTTTATCCTCAACGTCTAATCAAAATAAAAGTTTAGAAAAATGTTTTAAGCTAAGAAAAATAAAAACTAACTAAAATGCTGAAAATAAAAATAAAATAAAAACAGATAGACAAGATGAATCACTTGGTTCCGACTCGTATCTAATATAACCTTTGATTATTTCCGCACTTTTGCACATAATTAAGAGATTATCTTAGTTATTGTAGTAGGCCCCTCTTTTGAAGGTGACGTTACCCTCACCCCAGTAGTTTGAGTCAGCAAGGATACAATCCTAAAAGGGTGGATTATTGGAAGATAATGAATTAAGTTATTAATGCAGTATTGTGGTAGGCCCCGCTTTTGGCGGTGACGTTACCCTCGGCTAAGTAGTCTGAGTCAGCAGGGATACAGTCCTAAGTAGTCGGGTTATAGTATTAATAGTAGTTAACTTATGAGGGGATCAAAGAGTTTGGACCCCCGCCATCCAATACCGTGAAGCATTGAAGGAGGTCCTAATAAATTTGACCCAGGTCCATTGCAGGACCTCTAAACGCTGAACAATGGCAAGACCTTTACCAAACCGTTCCCTTAACCCCCGACCAGGTAGCCAACATACCTCCATGTAGACCGTGGAGATATGAATGGTGAAAATCCTTTATTTTATATAGACAGTAAAATAATGCCAAGACACCACGGACAAACGATAAGGAAAGATCACATTCAACATAAGTAACTAGTTATTAAAGTCATTAATACAAAACCAAATAAAAAGTGCAAAAGATTAGAAATAAAAAGTATTATACTAGACACTTTGTCTTCACCAACTGATGTAAGAGACTTAGGCAAACATGGCCTTGATTGTCAAGAACTCTTACGATCAATCTTGGATCCCGAGACGACTCACACACTCTACGATGGACAATGGATGATGGTGGTGGATGATGGTGTTGTGATGGTGGTGGGTGGTGGATGAAGTGTGAGAGAGGTGGTGTGCCAAGGGATGAGATGAAATGAATCCAAGCACTCCTATTTATAGGCTGAACAGAGAGCTGGGCACGGCCCCGTGTCCGCTGGACACGGCCCCGTGTCTGTCTGACACTCTATCTCCTCATTAATTGTAATTCGCAATTACAATAAATGCGCCTGCTGTACTTTCGACACGCCCCCGTGTCCGCTGAGCACGGCCCGTGGTGGGCAATAGAAGCTTCTATAGATTTGTCTTTTCTGCTGCTTCTTGGGCACGCCCCCGTGCTGGCTGAGCACGGGGCGTGTTCAGACTTCTGCCTTCTCCATTTTGCTTTGGAAGGTGCCGTTGAGGGGTCGGGCAGTCCACTAATGTTCCTTTCCTTGTATTTATGTTGGATTTAGCTGTCTTTTTGCTTCTTTTGTGTTTTTGAGCTCATTTAATCCTGAAAATACAAAAGGAAGACAAAAACACTCTTTTTCCAATATTAGTACTTAAAAAGGGTTAGTTTTATGCCTTGTTTGATGTAATTTATATGTTGCATTTTGCACACATCACTCGCCGATTTCAAGTTTTAAATTTATAAAACACGATATTCTACTATCACTGTACACACACACTAGGGCAAGTGCACCCATCGCGGACGTAGTATAGTGATGGCAAGATACCGAGGTAATCCAAGGACAAAAGAGCTTTTAGTACCGACTTATCGTTAATGTCTAATCGAACCAAACTTTGAGAAAAGATTTTTAAACTAATAAAAAGATAAAAAAAATGATTGACAAGAAAAAATCACTTGGATCCGATTTATCTTTTATGTACCCTTTTGATGATTTCCGCACTTTGGGCATTTTAAGAGATTATCTTAGTTATAGTAGTAGGCCCCTCTTTTGGAGGCGACGTTACCCTCAACCTAGTGGTTTGAGTCAGCAAGGATACAATCCCACTAGGTCGGAATATTGAAAGATAATTAAGTAAGTTATTAATGCAAAATGTGGTGGACCCCCCTTACGAGGTGGCAATCACCCTCAACCCGTTGGTCTGAGTCAGTAGAGATACAGTCCTCGTGGGGTTGGTTTTAGTTTATGAATAAGGGGTGCAAGCGTTTTCTTACTCTCAGATGGGCCAGTTATTCCCGGCCAATCCATGGAGTAGTACAAAACTTGCACCAGGTTCTTGCAGGATCTATACACTGAACGAGACATAGAATTACCCAATCCACCCTTCTAACCCCCTTATAGGCAATTAACATGCTTTATATGGACCGTAAAGACATGAATATGTTGAGTAAATGACATATGAAGAATGGGTGAATAAATTCCCCTTCAATATAAAAAACTAATTATTAAAGTCATTAATACATACCCAATTAAAAAGTAGCCAACGATTGAAAATCATAAACGAAATACATAAAAGATATGTCTTCACCAAGTGATGTAAGAATTTAGCCAAGCATGGCCTTTGTTTGAAAAAGATTCTTACAATCAATCTTGGATCCCGAGACTACACAAACTCTAAAGATGGAAAAATGGATGATGGTGTTGTAGTGGTGGCAAGTGAGAGAGAAGTGGTTTGCCAAGGGATGAGTTGAAGTGAAACCAAGCATCCCTATTTATAGTTGAAAACAGAGCGTCCTACATGGCCCGTGCCCGCCTGGCACGACCCCGTGTCCATCAGTCTCTCTCTTCTACATTAACTGTAGTGTCAGACTTGTACTAACACGTCCCCGGGTGTCAACGGCATGCCCCGTGGCCATTGTACTTGTTGTACTTCTTCAGATTCTGGAAATCCAAAGAGTTGACCACACCCCGTGTTACTTTAGCACGACCCTGTGTTGAGCTTGAAATTTGTCTTTTGTTGTTGTCTCTGTCTGCTGCAGTGAATTCCCACCGGGCACGGCTCGTGCTAGATGAGCACGCCCCAGTGCCAGAGCTTCTGTCTTTGTTATTTCTTGGGTTTGGATGTAGATGGGGGCTCGGCAAGTTGGTCGATTCTTCTTTATAGCATTTTATGTTGGTTTTTGCTGTCTTTTTGCTTCTTTTGTTCTTTTAAGCTCTTTTAACCCTGTTTATTAAAAAGGAACAAAAACACAAGCTTTTTCCACCATTAGCAATAGAAAAGGGTTGATTTTAAGCCTCATTTGGTGTAATTTATATGTTGTATTTTGAACACATCAAACACCCCCACACTTGAATCTTTGCTTATCTTCAAGCAAAACTCTTTATTAGCTTCACACGCCCAAACGGAATGGGTAGAAGAGAAAGTTTTGGACCTATCTTTAGAGTGTCGGGAATCCAAGTACTAACGTATTTTGTTTTTATTTCATTTACATTCTTATCTGGTTATGATTTATTTACAACATATTTTAAGAAAAAAAAATTATTCTTGGGCATAACATGCCTTTATAAAATTCTTTTTGGTAATATACGCGGTTTACACACCTCACAAGTAATTACTCAACACTTAGCCGAAAATGTATAAGTGAGAACGCTCGTACCCGATTTGGAAATTATTCCATCTATAGGCTTGACAAGTAATCAAACCTCCTCCTTTTTTACATTTTAATCCTTGTAGGTATCGAGATGACTTTTAAAGGGTAGGCTACGGCTCGGGCAGGTGAGTTTTATTTGAAAGTGGCTAAAAAATAGTAAAATATCCGGAACCAAGTGATTCCTTCTTGTCTATCTGTTTTTTCAAAGATTTTTCACTTTCTGCAGAATTGACACGGGGCCGGGTTACCCTAACACGGGGTCGTGACAACTCTCCTGTGACACCTGTGCCTCTGCGACCATCAAACAAATACCAAATCAATGAAATATTGTGTTTCTGTAACACCCCAAAAACGGGTTTGGTAATCAAACCACGTTAACACTAAAAGACGGCTAAAGAACCGTCAGTGGTAAAAGTTAAGCCAGAAAATATTAGAATTTATATAACTAAATCTAATATTTAATAAAAAGAGAAAAATAATGTGTTTGGGAAATAAAATTTGTAGAAGGCCCGAGTTAACGGGACTTAAACTAAACTTGGTCATAGATTCCCAAAACCCACTAATTTAATTAGTAATGTTTAACCTAGTTAATAAGCGGGGAATAATGTTGGGAATAAGTAGGTTGTGCCCTACTTAATTAACTAATCAAATTAGAAGGGCCAATGTTGTTAAAATTGAAACTTATATTATCAATTTTAATTAAAAACAAAACCCAACACCTCATTTGTGAGGCCTGGTCGAACAAGAACACAGGGGGCGACATATGCTCCCCACCAAACTCTATAGCATGTCAAAATTGATCAGATTGAGGGTTCAAATCAGCTCCAAATCAATTTCCAAGCACGAATTAGTGATCACCTTCTTGAGATGATCACAAGGTATGCAAAATTCTTGTATTTTGATTCATCTCAAGTTCTAGATTAATTGTGAAAAACTGAAATTTAGCTTGATTGTATCATGCATGAATGAAATTAGAAGGAATATGGTGTCTAGGGATGAACCCTAGGTGAAATCTTGTTAAAAGATTTCATGTTAATTATAGAGTTCATAATCACCATTGTAGGTGATTAATGAACTTGAAGAAAACTTGATAAACCCTAGAATTGATGATCTTGTTCTAGCATAATCTGAATTTTAAGAGTAAAATTCAGAAATATGGATGTTAAGACTTGTGTAAAATTGTTTAATTGAAGTTAATTTAGATGATAATTACAAGTCATAAACTTGGTTTTGATGATATAAAAATCTGACCCGCTAGGTGTTTGATGAAACGCCTAAGTGAGGATTAAATGCTAAAAGTTGGGTAAAAACGCAGATTTGATTATTATAAAGAATTATGCGTTAAAGCTTATGAAAAATGGGTTTAGGACGATTTAATGAAATTTATGTTGTATTGGTGTTTATAAACACCATACTAACTTGTATGAATGAACTACTTGAACAAAAAGGGAAATTGTTAAGAATTCATACTTGATTTGAAGTGGGTCTTGACATAAGAATTAAACTCATGATTTATGATTTAGTTCAATAAGAAAGTAGTCAAAGATTCATAAGGTGTGAAAGTCATGATTTAGAATGACTAATCTAACAACCTTGTGAATGATGGATGATAGTAGGCGCTTAACAAGCTAGGTGAAGCTTGGGGAGAAAGCGGGTCGATCGAAGCAAGTGAGAAAAGAAAAGCGTAATTCGGATGCAAGGTAAGTGAAACTTACACCTTTTGTAGAATAATTAGTTATTCTATAAGTTTTAAATTCGATAAAAACAATATTGGGAAATATGGATTTCCGACGAAATTGATACAAGTCGGGACATTCGCAATATTGGTAAAAACCAAGATGAGGGGTAAAACATGGGAAAATGGTAATATGGCCGTAAATGATAAGCATACAATGAATCTGGAAATGTTACCATATGGGGTAACTCATATTAAGGAAAGGGATAAAATGGTAATTTAGTCGTGTGCCGACAAATATAAGTAAAAGTTATAAGGCACCCTACGGCATAAGCTGAATTGGGTTAAATAACGAATTGATATAGATATGTATATATATACCATTCTAAATTGAAATGCAAAATGTTTGGTCGTTTAGACTAAACAGGTCAAAGGGTGACTTGTAGTGCCATTTGACCAATGACGACTAATAAGTATGTGTCAAGTCTTATGCTTACAGGATAATAATGGTTTATAGATTAAAATGCTACGAATTAGCATATTATAGAGGCAAGGTATCGAAACGGGTCAATAAGTTGACCCGAGCCAGGTACGCGTAATTATAGTTGTGGATAATATACTTTATGGCCAATATATGTAGCGAAAGCCCTTCGTAGTAAATGAGGGGCTAATGTTGACTAAAGTGCCCTTGAAGGGTAAATTAGGCAAACAACCCATAAAGGTTGTTTAGGAACTTACATTACGATATTGTAACTTGTAGACGCGTATGAAAATAGTAGGCATAAATTATCAAGGGTTAAATGCCTTAAAATGCATTTTGTCGCAAAATAGTATATTTGAGGGGTACAACTCGGGATAGATAGTCTATTACATTAAACTCGCCACATTCATAGTTGCGGTGGAAAAACTAATTAAAATAGACAGGTGGGATTATGAGGCATAGAAGAAATGAGCGAAATAAGGCTTAAACGGACATAAATGTCCTTAACGGGTCAAAATAAGCACTTGAGCATAAGCGGGTTTAGAATGTGTAATAACCCGTGATTGAGCCTTGTACATTAGGAAATAATCATAATGGTATGTTTACAAAAGAAACAAGGACCGCAAACAAGTTGTTAGATGAAATCGCGAACGGGTCAAAAGTTAGTAAAAAGAGTAATGAGCCGAAGAGTTAAAAGTCTGAATTTAAATTATGTCGGGCGTTGAATTTTAACTCCATTAGATGGAGAATTAAATTACGGACACGTAAGAAAAAGAATCACGTAAAACGGACAACCGAGTAAAAAGTTATGCCACTTTAAAGTTGGTTTTTTTTGAAAATTCGGAGCTGGCTGATATGCAGGTTCAGTAACTGAACCTGCTGGAAATATCGTTCCCTCGCGACACGCGACGGAGGTGCTTAAATCTGTCGTGACACGCGACAGTGTGTCGCGGCCCGCGTAAAATGTATTAAATCTGTCGCGGCCCGCGACAGACTACAGAGCTGGAAATTCTTCGTTTATTTCATGGTTTCTTGTTTAGAACTTGTTTAACCTGTTATTTAAGCATCAAAACTAACTTTTAAAATTGGTTTTGATCACAGGTGAATGTCGAGAGTCTCGGATGAAGATCAAGCAGCGTACAAGAACCGAACACACAAGATTAAAGCTTTCGCACGTTGTTTTCGTTGTCATCTTAAACGGCAATTCCGTAGATAACAATTTGTATATTTTTCAAATTGTAAAAGTTTTAATTCGCCCGTATTATTCAACAGTATTATATATAATTCCATGTTTATTTTCGTATTTTAAAAACGAAAAATCTTTAAATAATTAGACGGGTGTTACAAGTTGGTATCAGAGCCTTGGTTTAACAGATTCAAGTATGGTGGGAGAACTATGCTTGGACTTAAACCATATGCTCTTGAAAAAGATTGGTGTTCGGTTCGAGGCTTGATCGCAAATCCGGTAAGTACAAGTATGTTAATAGTTTAGCATGCTAAAGTGTTGTAAACAACACATAGGGCTATCGTGTGATACACGTTACCCCAATTAAAATGATTGATATAGTTGACGAAAATACGTGTCACACCCCCAAAATCCACCTGCGGAGTACTACCGCTTGGAGGAGTGACTGACCAGGATCCAGCCACCAATCATATTGAAGAAGCATATAAGTAGAGACCAATACATGTATTGGTGTTCAAACAAAACATAGTTTAAGTTGCAAGTGGAAGCATAAGTCTTAAAACCAAAACATAAGTTTAATTGTTTCAAAGTTTAACATGGCACACAGCCGTCCATGCCCCACAACGATCCTCTTCCATGCAAGCCCCAACTAAGTACCTATTGACCTGCAAAGCATGTAGTAACGAGTCAACAACAAGTTGAGTGAGTTCACGGTTGGGTGTTTGTTTTAAGTCGTTTCGAAAACAGTTTCCTTTATCTGGCATCCTGCCGTGGGGGTTACCCCATAGTTAAAAACGTGACTTGTTATTTCCCGGTTACTCTGGAAATCCAGCCGTGGGGGCTACCCCGTGTTAGTTATCTGGCATTGCGGCCGTGGGGGCTACCCCATGTATACACTAGACTCGTTACCATATCGACTGCTGACTGTAGTCATGTTTATGTGCCCTGAAACTGTCAATGTCTATCATCATTGACGTGCCCCAGATCCATTAGTTCACGCCCGTCCTCTGCGGCACGGTTTGAGGTTTGTCAGACCTAAATAGCGCTATCTAACTAATGACCCGCTCGCCATTGGCCCGGCGATTAAGTCGATATAAAAAGGAGGGACTTCGTGATAGAGTTTTGGTCTAGTACGAGTTATCTGTCCGTGAGGACGAGGAATTACATTCCTGAACCATTGCTGTCCTACCCAAGGAGGACGAGGAATCTACGTTCCTTAACCCCATTCCCAACCCAGGGAATCCCATGCTTTGTAGAGGGTGTGAACTCACCTTAGTTTGCTCGGCAGATACACAGAAAGTCAAGTCTAGATGCTAGTGGTCAATCACGCCCTAACATAGTTGTACCATACAAGTCAGGTTCGTATTTAGGTTGTGCACGTATGCTCTACACGTATGCTAACACATTGCATGCATATATCACTCATGGCAGTTCAACAACATTCATGTTCAATCAGTAACGTATAAGGTCCATGCATTAGGCCCAAATACTCAGGCCCGTAGCTGTGCAAGTCCATACATGATCAAGTGGTCTCGAGTCGAGACTGTGCGGTCTCTAGTCGAGACTGTGCGGTCTCGAGTTGTGGTCTACAAGTTCTCGAGTCACAACTGAAGTGGTCTCGGGTCATGCATGTATTGGTCTCGAGTCGCAACTGGACTCGCAACCATAGTCTCTAGTCATGATGTGTGTGTGTTGATGAAGTATGGTCTCGACTCGAGACTATAGGTTCTCGACTCGCAACTTGTGTCGAAACCGGGGATCTCGAGTTGACATATGGTGGCCTCGAGTCGGGACCGAAGGTCTCGGCTGGACATCTGCTGATTTCCTGACATATGTACTAACCAATAACATTTCGATTTCATGAAGCTATGTACTATCCAACCACAATTTACAAACATGTTTCCTTGTCTATTACTTACCAAAAACGGATCAAACATGGCAATTTCAAATGTTCATAACATATTCATATCATCTTCAAGTTGATCTTCATATATTCAAGTCATGTTCATGTTGATTATTCAAACTTGTTCATCATATTTCCGGGTTTTTTTGCATTAGTCACAAACATAATCGTGAACAACAAATCAACACATTTGAACATACTCATCTAATGGTTTCAAATCATCACACAACATCTCAAAATCAACTCTACACTAATCCGATTAACATGGTACTACACATATGCAAGCCGGTTTCATGAACATCCACATCTAATGGTTTGAATCACATTTAGACACAAGATATCATGAGCTCATTATGCAACAAATCCGAAATTAAAACATGTTAGCCGATTATCAACATCATACACATCCGATTCACAAAAAACATCATCAAGCATACAACTATACTAGTTAAGTCATATCATTCATACTTTCATTTAACAACAAACATCATAAGGACACTAACCGGTTGATGGGTTTCAAAGGTGAGTATGAAGCTTCCAAACGGGTGTGTGTGTGTGAGCCGATCCGAGAGCTCCTCGTGGTCACCGGTTTGATCCGAGAAGGAGGAGAAGAAGTGTGATGTTTGGTGTCTAGGGTTTTAGTGAGAGGGAGTAGGGGAGTGTGTGTGTTGTCAAAAGAAAATGGCAACATGGCTATCCACCAAGTTTATATATCCGTTCCAAGTAGTGCACCCTAGTGGGCTTTCGGTTGGGTTAAGTGAGGTGTATGGCCCATCCGGCCCATTGTTTCATTGTTCACTCGAGACCGCATGGTCTCGAGTTGGGTCCTTGTGTCTCGGGTCCTGATAATACACACATACATACAAGCACGACACATAACATAACACATAATCGCATAGGATGTTCACTTATATCATTAAACCAACAAGTTAACTAATCACATAACGTTCAAGCAAGTAACATCGAGACATAACGAAAGGTTCTAAATTTCGAGTTGTCACATCATCCCCAAGTTGAAAGAAATTTCGTCCCGAAATTTGGTAAGCACTCACTGAGGAAGCTAGTTAAGTTGTATGGTTTTCCTGGGGTGTCACATCCACCCCCCGTTGATCTGGAATTTCGTCCCGAAATTCCGTAGCTTCGGCCTCAGTAGTGGGTGTACTGTTTGCGAACAGTTGGGGATACTTTTGTTTCATCTGATCTTCGCGCTCCCAGGTGAACTCTGGGCCGCGACGTGAGTTCCAACGAACTCGAACGAGGGGTATTCTAGTGCTCTTGAGGACCTTAACATCCCGGTCCGTGATTTCAACTGGTTCCTTGACGAATCGTAACTGCTCGTCGATAGTGAGTTCCTTCAGAGGAACTACGTGGGTCTCATCTGATAGACACTTCTTCAGATTCGACACGTGAAAAACGTTGTGAACTGTACCGAGTTCGGCTGGTAAGTTCAGTCTGTAGGCCACCCTGCCTATTTTCTGGATGATTTCGAAAGGTCCGACGTATCGTGGGTTAAGTTTGCCTCGTTTACCAAAACGAACCACACCCTTCCAGGGTGAAACTTTGAGTAGTACCCGCTCCCCAACCTGGAGCTCTAGTGGTTTCCTGCCCTTATCGGCGTAGACTTTCTGATGGTCACGAGCTGCCGCCATGCGTTTTCGTATTTGAGCAATTCGTTCAGTTGTGTCTACCACATGTTCTGGGCCAGTGATCTGACTATCCCCCACCTCTGCCCAACAAAGGGGTGACCGGCATTTACGTCCGTACAATGCCTCAAACGGAGCAGCTTTAATGCTGGTGTGGTAGCTGTTATTGTACGAGAATTCCACAAGTGGCAGATGCTTTTCCCAGCTGTTGCCAAAGTCGATTACACATGCACGAAGCATGTCTTCTAAGGTTTGAATAGTGCGCTCGGACTGGCCGTCCGGCTGAGGGTGATACGCTGTGCTCATATCTAAACGTGAGCCAAAGGATTTGTGCATTGCTTGCCACAACTCTGAAGTAAAATGTGCATCTCGATCTGAGATAATGGAGGTGGGCACCCCGTGCCTCGAAACAACTTCCTTGAGGTATATTTCTGCAAGAGTGGAGAACTTATCCGTCTCCTTGATAGCTAGGAAGTGTGCAGATTTTGTGAGTCGATCCACGATCATCCAAATAGTATCGTTCCCGCGCTGAGATCTAGGTAGGCCAGTAACGAAATCCATGGAAATTTGCTCCCATTTCCATTGTGGTATCTCTGGTTGTTGGAGTAGGCCTGAGGGTTTCTGGTACTCAGACTTGACTCTCGCACAAGTCAAGCACTTGCTGACGTAGGTTGCTATGTGGGCCTTCATGCTAGGCCACCAATACGTGGTTTTGATATCGTGGTACATTTTATCCGAACCAGGATGTACCGAGTAGCGAGACTTGTGTGCTTCATCCATCACAAGCTCTCGTAGGTTGCCATAGAGTGGGACCCAAACGCGTCCCGTTACGTAGTAAGCACCGTCTTCCTTCTGTTCTAAGCGTTGCCTTGATCCGCGTAGGGCTTCAGCCCTGACGTTTTCTGGTTTCAGTGCTTCTATCTGAGCAGCTCGTATCTGGGAAGGAAGACTAGAATGGATCGTGAGTTGTAGAGCTCGCACGCGCTTAGGCGCAGTGTCCTTTCGACTGAGGGCGTCAGCCACAACATTGGCCTTGCCTGGGTGATACCTGATTGAGCACTCGTAGTTATTCAGCAGCTCGACCCATCGTCGTTGTCGCATATTCAGTTCCTTCTGCTTGAAGATATGTTCGAGGCTCCTGTGGTCGGTGTAGATGGCGCACTTGGTACCGTACAGGTAATGCCGCCATAACTTAAGTGCAAAAACAACAGCTCCCAGCTCTAAGTGGTGCGTAGTGTAGTTCTTTTCATGAACCTTAAGTTGGCGTGAGGCGTAGGCTATAACCTTATCACGTTGCATTAATACACAACCAAGACCCTGAATCGATGCATCGCAGTAGACCACGAAGTCGTCTGTGCCTTCTGGCAATGAGAGGATAGGTGCACTGCAAAGTCTATCCTTTAAGTGCTGAAATGCTGATTCCTGTGCATTTCCCCAGTGATAAACCACACCCTTCTGCGTCAGTGAGGTGAGAGGCTGTGCGATCTTAGAAAAATCCTTAATGAACCTCCTGTAATAACCTGCCAATCCCAAGAATTGGCGAATTTCTTTTGGTGTACGAGGTGCAGGCCAGTTCTTAATCGAGTCTACCTTGGATGGGTCAATGTGAATCCCATCCTTGTTCACTACGTGGCCTAAGAAATGGACCTCACGAAGCCAGAAGTCACATTTCGAGAACTTTGCGTAAAGCTGTTCGGTTCGAAGGAGTTCTAGAATAAGTCGTAGATGTTGCTCGTGTTCCTCCTGACTCTTAGAATAGATCAGGATGTCGTCGATGAAGACTATAACGAACTTGTCTAGGTAGGGCTTGCACACTCGATTCATCAAGTCCATGAAGACCGCTGGCGCGTTTGTTAGCCCAAAAGGCATGACCAAAAACTCATAGTGTCCGTAACGCGTTCTAAAAGCTGTTTTGGAGACGTCCTCTTCTCGGACCCTCAGTTGGTGATATCCCGATCTCAAATCAATCTTTGAATAGTAGCTCGACCCTTGCAGCTGGTCGAACAAGTCGTCAATACGCGGTAGAGGGTAGCGGTTCTTCACCGTCACCTTGTTGAGTTCCCGGTAGTCGATGCACATTCTGAAGGTACCGTCCTTCTTCTTCACAAATAGCACTGGAGCTCCCCAAGGCGATGAGCTTGGACGAATAAAACCCTTATCCAAGAGTTCTTGTAGTTGCGTAGAGAGTTCCTCCAACTCTGATGGAGCTAAACGATAAGGTGCACGAGCTATGGGCGCAGCTCCAGGAGCTAGTTCAATCTGAAACTCGACCTGGCGGTGAGGCGGAAGACCAGGTAATTCCTCAGGAAATACCTCGGGATAGTCGCGTACAACTGGAAAGTCTTCTATCTTCTTCTCTTTTTCCGAGGTGTTAGTAACGAGAGCCAAAATGGCAGTGTGGCCCTTTCTCAAATACTTCTGGGTCTTAAGGAGAGAGATGACGTTCTCAACGGCACTCCTCTTGTCGCCGCGAATCATGAGGGGTTCACTACCGGAGCCTGGAATGCGGACGATCTTTTCGTTGCAAAGAATCTCTGCTCGGTGTTGGGATAACCAATCCATCCCAATGAAAACGTCGAAACTACCCAAGACAATAGGAATGAGGTCGATAGAGAAGGTCTGGTCAGCGAGAATAAGTTTACAACCCTTGACTACGTGTGTGGCTTCTAAACTCTTACCATTTGCTAGCTCTACAGTGTGCTTGTTGTTCAAAGGTGTTGGAATACGCTTAAGCATTCGACTAACTTCTAGTGACATGTAGCTAGTATCGGCACCCGAATCAAATAATACTGAAACATAAAAGTCGTCGAGAAGGAACTTACCCGCCACAACATTGGGGTCATTCCTTGCTTCACCTTGGCCAATCACGAACGCCCGCCCCCTGGCGCCATTGTTGTTGTTGTTCCCATTGTTACCATTCCCCTGATTGTTGTTATTGTTGTTGTTGTTGTTGTTCTGGTTCCTGTTCAGTTGAGGACAATCTCTCTTGAAGTGGCCTTCAGCTCCACACTGAAAGCACCCTTTGTTATCACCCTGTTGCTGCTGCTGGCGCTGGTTCTGTTGAGCTTGCTGACGATTCTGATTGGCGGGGTATAAGCTCCTGCAATCCTTTGCAGCATGACCAGGCTTGTTGCACCGATGACAGTTGCCCCTGGTGCATGGCCCGCTGTGATGCAGGCTGCAGCGATTGCATTTGGGGTGATTCCCTTTATACCCACCATGACTTTGACCACCAGATGATTGCTGACTAGGGCTCTTGTAGTCATCAGTCTTTCTCTGCTGAGACTGGGACTGAACAGAAGTCGACCCCTTACTTGAAGTTCCATCCCATTTCCGTTTGTTGCCACTAGAGGTACCAGAAGTAGTTGCAGCACCTATGCGCTTTGGTAACTTGTTCTGCTCCACCGCCTGATCAGTGAGACGGTGAGCCAACTGAACAACTTGCTGGATGGTGGCGAGGTTCGCTGAAGTCACATGACTTTGGATCTCTGGCACCAAGCCCTTGAGAAAGAGTTCAATTCGCTTAAATGGAGGGTCCACCATAGTAGGACACAGTAAGGCAAGCTCATTCGATCTCTTAGTGTACGCCTCTATTTCTGACCCCGTCATCTTGAGGTTGAAGAACTCGACTTCCAGCTTATGAATGTCATCACGACTGCAGTATTCCTCCTTGATCATCTCCTTAAAAGTTTCCCATGGGGTGGCGTTGGCAGCAACCAACCCCAGCATTTGGACCTGAGCGTTCCACCATGTGAGGGCTAAACCCTCGAGAGTACCGGTAGCATACTTCACCCTGCGATCCTCAGGGCATTCACACATTTCGAACACAGATTCTAGTTTCTCAAACCAGTGGAGGAGGCCTACAGCTCCTTCAGTGCCGCTAAAAGTAGTTGGTCGGCAGTCCATGAAAGTCTTAAAAGTGCACACGGGTGGCTGAGCATGCTGACCTATCGTGGGTGAAAGAAAAGACAGAGTTTAACACAAAGGTTGGTTCACGAGAGTAGGATTCTAAAGATCCTAGGATGAGTTCGGACTGCAGGATATACCTCCTGCGTGTGCAGCTGCAAGTGCTGCGGCAACTCGTTCGTTAATCAGAGCCGTCAACTGGGCTTGTGTCAGGTTAACGCGTCCAGACATGATCTTCATATCAAGAGGAACGTAAGTGAGAGGGGTACGCGAAAATGCGATGACAGAAGGGAGTAAGCACGCACGTGTTCAAGCAACAGTAGTTATACTAACCAAGCACACCATAAGCAATGTACTATGTAACTAACAAGTAGGCAATATATACACAGATCATATCACCTAGAATGTCGAGCCTTGCATGTGGAGTGGAGCGTCGTTGTGGACCGTTGAGCACTATACAGGTTATAGTCTGGTTTTAACAAAAACGTTTCTCCTTTATTAAAACCAAGTTCACTATAACCAATGGCTCTGATACCAATCTGTCACACCCCCAAAATCCAACTGCGGAGTACGCTTGGAGGAGTGACTGACCAGGATCCAGCCACCAATCATATTGAACAAGCATATAAGTAGAGACCAATACATGTATTGGTGTTCAAACAAAACATAGTTTAAGTTGCAAGCGGAAGCATAAGTCTTAAAACCAAAACATAAGTTTAATTGTTTCAAAGTTTAACATGGCACACAACCGTCCATGCCCCACAACGATCCTCTTACATGCAAGCCCCAACTAAGTACCTATTGACCTGCAAAGCATGTAGTAACGAGTCAACAACAAGTTGAGTGAGTTCACGGTTGGGTGTTTGTTTTAAGTTGTTTCGAAAACAGTTTCCTTTATCTGGCATCCTGCCGTGGGGGTTACCCCATAGTTAAAAACGTGACTTGTTATTTCCCGGTTACTCTGGAAATCCAGCCGTGGGGGCTACCCCGTGTTAGTTATCTGGCATTGCGGCCGTGGGGGCTACCCCATGTATACACTAGACTCGTTACCATATCGACTGCTGACTGTAGTCATGTTTATGTGCCCTGAAACTGTCAATGTCTATCATCATTGACGTGCCCCCGATCCATTAGTTCACGCCCGTCCTCTGCGGCACGGTTTGAGGTTTGTCAGACCTAAATAGCGCTATCTAACTAATGACCCGCTCGCCATTGGCCCGGCGATTAAGTCGATATAAAAAGGAGGGACTTCGTGATAGAGTTTTGGTCTAGTACGAGTTATCTGTCCGTGAGGACGAGGAATTACATTCCTGAACCATTGCTGTTCTACCCAAGGAGGACGAGGAATCTACGTTCCTTAACCCCATTCCCAACCCAGGGAATCCCATGCTTTGTAGAGAGTGTGAACTCACCTTAGTTTGCTCGGCAGATACACAGAAAGTCAAGTCTAGATGCTAGTGGTCAATCACGCCCTAACATAGTTGTACCATACAAGTCAGGTTCGTATTTAGGTTGTGCACGTATGCTCTACACGTATGCTAACACATTGCATGCATATATCACTCATGGCAGTTCAACAACATTCATGTTCAATCAGTAACGTATAAGGTCCATGCATTAGGCCCAAATACTCAGGCCCGTAGCTGTGCAAGTCCATACATGATCAAGTGGTCTCGAGTCGAGACTGTGCGGTCTCTAGTCGAGACTGTGCGGTCTCGAGTTGTGGTCTACAAGTTCTCGAGTCGCAACTGAAGTGGTCTCGGGTCATGCATGTATTGGTCTCGAGTCGCAACTGGACTCGCAACCATAGTCTCTAGTCATGATGTGTGTGTGTTGATGAAGTATGGTCTCGAGTCGAGACTATAGGTTCTCGACTCGCAACTTGTGTCGAAACCAGGGATCTCGAGTTGACATATGGTGGCCTCGAGTCGGGACCGAAGGTCTCGGCTGGACATCTGCTGATTTCCTGACATATGTACTAACCAATAACATTTCGATTTCATGAAGCTATGTACTATCCAACCACAATTTACAAACATGTTTCCTTGTCTATTACTTACCAAAAACGGATCAAACATGGCAATTTCAAATGTTCATAACATATTCATATCATCTTCAAGTTGATCTTCATATATTCAAGTCATGTTCATGTTGATTATTCAAACTTGTTCATCATATTTCCGGGTTTTTTTGCATTAGTCACAAACATAATCGTGAACAACAAATCAACACATTTGAACATACTCATCTAATGGTTTCAAATCATCACACAACATCTCAAAATCAACTCTACACTAATCCGATTAACATGGTACTACACATATGCAAGCCGGTTTCATGAACATCCACATCTAATGGTTTGAATCACATTTAGACACAAGATATCATGAGCTCATTATGCAACAAATCCGAAATTAAAACATGTTAGCCGATTATCAACATCATACACATCCGATTCACAAAAACATCATCAAGCATACAACTATACTAGTTAAGTCATATCATTCATACTTTCATTTAACAACAAACATCATAAGGACACTAACCGGTTGATGGGTTTCAAAGGTGAGTATGAAGCTTCCAAACGGGTGTGTGTGTGTGAGCCGATCCGAGAGCTCCTAGTGGTCACCGGTTTGATCCGAGAAGGAGGAGAAGAAGTGTGATGTTTGGTGTCTAGGGTTTTAGTGAGAGGGAGTAGGGGAGTGTGTGTGTTGTCCAAAGAAAATGGCAACATGGCTATCCACCAAGTTTATATATCCGTTCCAAGTAGTGCACCCTAGTGGGCTTTCGGTTGGGTTAAGTGAGGTGTATGGCCCATCCGGCCCATTGTTTCATTGTTCACTCAAGACCGCATGGTCTCGAGTTGGGTCCTTGTGTCTCGGGTCCTGATAATACACACATACATACAAGCACGACACATAACATAACACATAATCGCATAGGATGTTCACTTATATCATTAAACCAACAAGTTAACTAATCACATAACGTTCAAGCAAGTAACATCGAGACATAACGAAAGGTTCTAAATTTCGAGTTGTCACAATACGCGCGTTGACGCGTATAGTAGAAAAGCCTTGTATTATAATACGGGCGATTATTGAAGTTGACGTTACTAACTTTGTGAATGTTTTAATTGAAGGACACTCGCGTTTGAAGACGACGAGAGTCAAACGAATTGTGGATATGATGATGGAACAGTCCGAAGTATGACGAGAGGAGCATGCTCACCGAGGACTAAATCGCGTAACGACCGCGAACAAGGTTAATAGCAAGGAACGCCCGTTGGGGCAAACATTACCAGGTGCACATTTTAAATAATCGCACAAATAGTAATATGCAACAAATAAGTAGAAATTGAAAGTTGCATATGTAGATTAAAAACTTGGAAAAACCCGAATAGAAAATGTATTCGGGATATTGTTTCCAAGAGAAACAAATAGAGGCGTTACTTACATAGGGCGTGATGTGAAAACTATAAAAAGGTCATGTGTGTCATGTGTTAATCGCTTACTCTGGCCAAGTAAGTAGTGGCATATGATACCATGAACTTCTTATGGCGGACATGTTTACATCCGATGTAGTAATGGCGGGGTGAATGGGACTAACTTAAAAGTACCCAAATGAATCAAATGAGCAAAATAATTGATAATAATGTAAACGCACAGCCGGGTGATGGAAGCGTATTACATTAGGATGATGAGCCCGAGTGGAGGGACAAAGAAGCATGTAAAATGATTTAGACAAGTATTGGGAGGGAGTGTACTTACACTCGAACCCAGAAAACGCAAGCATGAAAAAAATGATTTAGACAAGTATTGGGAGGGAGTGTACTTACACTCGAACCCAGAAAACGCAAGCATGAAAAATGATTTAGACGAGTATTGGGAGGGAGTGTACTTACACTCGAACCCAGAAAACGCAAACATGAAAAATGATTTAGACAAGCATTGGGAGGGAGTGTACTTACACTCGAACCCGGAAAATGCAAATATGTCCCTTAACGGGTCGTTTTTGTAAAACGTCAAACTTAAAGACAAAGTCGGAATATAAAAATGAAACGAGGTCTTAATGCACACCGGGAGGGTTGCAATAATAACGACTTCGGTAAAACACCCAGTTGATGGGTAAGAATTAAACACATGCGTAAACCAAAAGACGTGAATGCGGGTTGAAAAAAAAATCAAAGGACTTGGATTACGAGTTATGACTATAAAATCTCGTATATAGAAATTGTGAGTAAATATGTTCAACTATTCGAAGTCGAATGGGTTGAATAAAGAATAAAGTTGATTGTTTATAAGTGATGGATTTCACATTAATAGGTCAAACATGTTGAATACAATATAACGCCGAATGGCACAAATGAGCGCTAGCCAGATAAAGGTAGCGTTAAATGCAAGAGAATAATGAGCCTGGTATTGGGATATAACCAAATAAGAATAAATTATGGACTGTCAATATCCTGGTATGGATAATTGACAAAAGTTAAAGAGAAGATCCTAAAACTAAAACTTCGGTTTTAGTAAGAAATAACTTTTTTACAAACATAAATTCTGATAGGAATTTTGTAGGATCGTGTTTCGACCCAAATGAGTCGTTCAGAGGCGTTCAACTACGTTTCAGGTGCGGAATAACAAGAAACGAAGGTAGATACAGCTTGTTCTTCACTTTAAACACTCTTCTGATTGATATTATAACAAATACAATCAGGAAACACACCGGCAGCACTTCGGTACAATATTCTGATTCCCCACGAAATGACATGGTCACAAGCCTATATATAGTATTTCTAATTCCCCACGAAATGACATGGTGTCATTTGGAGTGGAATCAGCATGTTACTTTCGGGTGGAATCAGCATGTTACATTTCGAGTGGAATTAGAAACTTATGTGATTTCCCACGAAATGAAAAGGTGTCATTTCGAGTGGAATCACCTCTAAAAATCACTATCTCATTTTTCGTGCTCTGATCTAACTATTACAGTACAAGACTCGATACAAGACGAAGTTGACAGATGCATGCACTAACAGACTCCCCCTCAGATGTTGACGAGTCTCAAGTGTCGAGTCTTCGCATCTTCAGTCTTGATCAGTCTCTGGGCTTCACTCTTTCTCTATCAGCATCAACAGACTCTCCCTAACAATGTGCTGGCATTCCTTTAGTTCTTCAGCATCATCTGCTTCAGGATCGTAATCTGGCTGTCTCTTTCTGAGATTGTTCCAAGATCGTAATCTGGCTCTCATCCAGCTCAGGATCATCAATTCAGATCATACTTAAACCTGCACAAACTCACTCTACCTAAAAGTAAATTTTACGCATTTAACAATTCAATGTATGCACTAATACTGACTCTCCCTCAAAAATAACTCAATAAACTTGATGAATCATTTTAAAATATGATCATTTTTCTTTTCAAAACACATTTTCCCAAACCATTTGTTCATCATGTCTAGCACTTGGAATTTTGAAATTTAGCTCTTCAACACCAGTTGTCGAAAATCTTTTTGGATTTTTCAAAAATTTATGCTAAAACACACCGAAAATCTTTTTGGAATTTTGAATATAAAGAAATGCAGTAAAGAAATATTTGCAGACAATATTTTTGTGAGTTTTGTGTAAGAGGATCATATCAGATTTTGACAAGTCACAAGTACCGTTGAGCTTAGTTACACATTAAGAATTAAACAATTCACTTAGATTGCCGATATACTGATCCATTTAAATTTTCACACAAATTTCAACTGATTCAGGATATGAGTTAGGTGTTTTAAGAACTTAAACTCATTCATGTGTCCCACCTCTTGAATATACTCCCGTATCCAGATCCCAATATTCAGTCTTACAGGTGAGTATACCACAGATGATATCTGTAAGGGGTTAATAAATTATGAAGAATCATGAGAGCTCAGGTCAGAACTACCGTTCAGCAGAGAGATCATGACTCGACGTTTGGGTATGTCCCCTTTGGAGGATCTTTTGCATTACAACAGCAATGACTATCAATTTTATTGTTTCATCAATTTGCTGAGGGCGATGCTATGTTTCAAGCATTTGCGGAAAGTATTATCCAAGGACTAGGTCAGAACTTCCATTCAGCAGAAGTCCCGGGATAATACCCCAGATATCACTGAGCATAAAGACCTAGTATCTCAGAAAGAGGGACCTTTCAAACGAGATTTCAGGGGTTACCTATATATCCAAGTAGTGTTCCCCACAAATAAGCAAGTTTGAATTTAAGTTTATATCCCGAAAAAGTTTACTAAATGTGTAAAAACCTATCGGCATATCATCAGTGAGACCGTTTAACGCTATTTAAACAATACAATTCTTTAGCATACTATAACTGTCTACTGATGTACTATCATTTCCTCTTTTCACAACAAAACTCGTTTTTGATTTTATCATGTTTTTGTCTTTTTCATATTTTCAAATGTTTTTGGGTTTTCTACTCCCCCTAAAATGCAAACACATTTTAGGAAATATGAAATCAAACTGTACAATAAACTTGACAACTGATATCAAATCTCTTCAAATCGCCATCCACTTGGCATAAACAATCAGAACTCCCCCTTACACAAAACTATTTTCTCATTATGATTTCAAAACACTTAAGTTTGTTTTAACCAAAATGATTTTTCCGGAAAATAAGTTTCATTGGTTTTACCACTTGTAAAGTTAGGGGTTTGGTTCATCATATTGTCCAATCAATGACTTGTATGAGGATTACATCAAGTTCAAACTAATGACCTTGAGTAATCACTTTGTCAGAATCAACTTCTCACCACTTGTAAAAATATCCAAAACATTTAAACACATGTAGGAATAAAACATCTACACAAACCATTTTACCAAACAAGATGCCGATTCCTGCTTCACACTTACTAACCTGGAAGCTCCGGCAAATCACACTTATCCTGTAAAATTTAACTTTTATAAGAATCAATCACACAATCAATTATCAAGAAAGATGCCGATTCCTGATCCGCAATTACAAACTTGGGATCTCTGGCGTATTCCTAAGACTTCAAGGGAAACAGACTTCCATCCAAGTCTTCTCAGACTTGATGGCATTCAGTTCTTGCGCAGCAGGGTTATAAGTTGCCTTTTTAGTTGCATAGAAATCTTTAACCCGTTTTACTTTCCCGTCAAGCATTTTCCCAAAAATTTTCTTAACACTTCTATTGAATGTTTTCTCGACATCAAACTTAGTATTCTCGTTGTAAAACTGATTCGAGATATCAACCTTACCAACATTCTGTTTAACTTCTTCAAACTTCAGTGATGGAAACTCATCATCATTCACTGAAATTTTCACCTCAATCTGTGGCTCTTCTGGTTTTGTGGAACCAGATTCATCGCCGACATTCACATCAACTTTCTTAACAACCCACACTTGGTTGTCATTCTCTTTCTTTTTATAAAAATTCTTTTTAGAACACTCACCAACCTCATAAGTTGAATTTTCAAAAATTTTAAGTCTGTCAGTTGGTGGTTCAACATCAACAACCTTTTCTTTTAATTTCTGAGAAACTCCCTGTTTTGTTTTAGCAATTTTCTGACAGTTCCATGCAATGTGACCAGTTTCATTGCACTTGTAACAGGTACGAGTCTCTCTTTGATAAAACACTTCAGTTCCATTCTTTTTCTTTTCAGCAAGAAATTCTTGATTTGACTATCTCCAGAATGGTTTCTTCTGTTCCTCTTCTGCAAGTCCACCTGACACAAATTCTGTTTTTGTTTTAGAACTTTTCAAATTCTTATGATTTTCTGGTGGAATAAATCCAAGACCTTTCTTTTTGTAGCTACGATTTTGGTTTTGTTTCTTTTGAAAACCAGAACCAGAATTGTAACCCTTTTTCTTGTTTAGACGTTGTTGAACTCTTGAAGTGTACTTTTTAGGTTTTTTAGTAAGATTTAAATCTTTTATTTCAGAAATGTTAATTTTTGTCATTTTGAAAACCTTTTTGATCATGTCAAAACGAACACTTCTTATTGGAAATTCTTTGTCATAATATAATTTGTCCGAATCATTTAAAGTGTAAGCAACTTCAAATGTTTCATCATCCAAATTTGCTTTCGATAACAAAAATTCTTTACTGTAAGACCGTTTGACCGACGACTTTGGACTGTTGACTGATGAATTTGACCCTCCAGACTCAGACTTTGACTCAGACTCCTCCTCAATATCCAACACTTGATCGACCACCTTTTTGATTAACTCAGACTCATGATCAGTATCGGACGAGGTAAACGTGACATCAATGTTATCTGGTAAAACGTCAGTTGTGTCGGTTTTTAGCTTTATATTGACTGCTTTTTCAAGTTGCTCCTCGTTTGGTTTTCTAGGTGAATACCCTTCCCATATTGGAGGCGGACACTTGTTATAGCTAACAGTCGGTTTCTTACCACTATCTTTCTTCTTTGGCTTCTCATCTTGAAAAGCTTCCATACCTGCAACAGTTGGGTAAATACGATCAATGAGATAATCAGAACTAGAATAACTTTGCAATAGACGTCTAATTCTCTCATTCTCGATATTTTCTGTCTCCAACTCTTGCTTCCATTTAGCACTCTCTTCGATGTAAAAGTTGATAGCTTTCTGTTTTGTCATCATCACAGCATTCATCATCGTAAGTGCTTTTTCTCTCTCTCAGAATTTGTCTTTTGGAGACCAGTTACTGTTTTGTTCAAGACATCATAAGATTCTTTCACATAGTTGAGGTTGAACAGTAACTGCTCTTTCTTCTTTTCATACTCAGCAATTATCTCGTCTTTTGCTGCACAACCCTTGCATGCTTCCAAACACTTCTCGCAAGGCTTTACAACTTCAACAATCTTCTCAATCTCGATTATCTTTACCACTTCAACCACTTTTTCTTCTTCAATCACCTTCTCTTCTATCTTCACTTGCTCAGTTTCAACATTCTTCTCAGCAACACTTTCAACAATCTCATTCTGAACAACATCTTCAGATTTCTTTAGTTGTTGTTCTTTAGCAGCTCGTTTCTCCTTTAGTTTCTCCATGCGATCTGCAAAATAAAAATGAAAACTTTCAGGTGAAAGATGAGTTTTAGCAACATTAATATGTTTCTCTTCCTCATCACCACTGCTACTATCAACTGGTGTTTGATCAAACTGTACAGATTTCTCAGAACTAGCATCTGATAAACCAGAATTAGATGGCGTTTGATCAAAAACAACTTCTTTTTCTGATCTAACATCTTTTTGTACACTCTCATCAGAACTTTGTAGACTTCCATCAGCACTTTCTGAACTTTCAACAGAAACAACAGACTCTTCATCCACACTCTTTACAGTCACTCCGATAGACTTCATCCATGTGGTAAACATGTCTGGTTCTCTGACAATCTTAGCAATGAAAGCTTTGAAATCACCCTTTTCATCAACAAACATATCCCAACTTAAACCTTCAGGTAGCCTCTCATCATCTTGATCGACTATGCATGCTTTGCTATCAGGAGATATATAGTTGCTCCAGTTGAAATCTACCAAACATCCTCTCTTTGAATCCTCAATCTTTCTACCATGAGCCGTTTGTGAGTCTTGTGACTGACCAACTTGCTGATAAATGGCTTTTCGGTAGTAATCGTCTTTTCCGAATGGATTCTGAGCTCCACTAGCTTCTATGTTCTTGCACTCCCGCTTGAAATGACCTTTCTCCCTGCAACGAAAACAAGTAACTTTAGATTTATCAAAACCTAAAGTAGATACATGAGCATCAAGAAAGTCATTTCTCCCGGTAATCGTTTTGAACTTTTCAGCACGTCTAAGAACACTCGCAAGACACCATTTGATATCCATCAGTTCCATCTCTTCGGCGTCTATCTGATCGTAATCCTCCTTTGTGAGCAAGGGATTTCCGATCCGACCAGCCACTAGACCCTCATAAGATAACAATACGGAACCAAGTAGAGCCATGTGGTCTTTAGCAGTGTCTTCTGAAAAACTTTGACCTTCTGGAAGATTTAGAGCAATGTTGCACTGAATCACATAACCATTTCCTGTCTTTGTGCTTTGAGACTGAAAGCTTTCTGATGAACTCTTTGGATTGACACTTGGATATAATGAGAAACCACTGATGCTTTTGTTTGAACTTTGATCAGCTTTTTCCGATGAATCTCCAGCACTAAACGCAGTCTGAATTTTCGGACTTCTCTCAGCTTCTGGAACCGGAATACTACCTTTGTAGTACATCTTTACATCCTGTTGACCACTTGGACTGTTCATCCTCGCGATCTTCTGCTGTTCGAAATCTTGACCCTCAATCTTTTCGATAAACTCACCAATTGATAACCCATCATAAACCCCTGTGTTTTTCAGAATCATCAAATAAGTTCCCCACTCTTTTTGCGGTAACGCATCAGCTAATTTGTCTACCCACTCTTCAGACTCCTTTTTTATACTAAGCATTGACATAGATCGCACAAGGTGACAGTATCTTTCAATCAGCTTCTTTGTGTCTTCACCCGGTAGACTGCTGAACAGATCAAACTCTTTCTTTAACAGTGCCTTCTTGCTTTTAATCATTTTCTCGCTACCCTCAAATTTGACTTTAAGTGCATCCCAGATTGACTTTGCAGTTTTGTCATGCTGTAGTAGTATGAAAATGTCTTCTTTGATAGCTTGCTGAAGTAGACAAATCATCATCTTTTCAGCTCTATACATATCACGTTCTTCATTAGTAAATTCAGATATCTTTTTGTCAACTTTCAAATCAGTCTGTGGCAAAACATATTTCTTCAAAATACATTCCCACGACCTAAGATGGTTAGCCTGAACCCAGTTCTCGAATCTATCTTTCCACCCGTAGTATTCTTCGATACTCATCAATTTCGGGGGCTTTTGGGTGGTTCCCGTCTCATTTTCCAAATTCATGTTCTGAGCAATGGAAGCCGGAGTAGACGAAGATGTAGCGAACGCGTTGTAGAAATCGTTATCCATGTTAGCTTTCAAACAAACTGGTTCTCCTCGTAACACACCTTTATTACCTTAAAACAAAACAAACAAACACTTATCAGTTTAAACACTATTAAACAACTGAAACAAACTGATACTCGGACTGGTGAATATTTTGTGCGGACTGAATTTGAGTGAACTGAGTTTGATGTCAAACCGTACGAACTCCTATGACCCGGATCAAAAAAACAACCGATCTGACTCACTATGTGTGAACTGATAGACTTTCAAACAACGTTATAATCCTTTGAAAACTTTGAACTCCAAACTAGAACCGGAACTAACTTTCAATGTATTATCAGGTTCGGTCAAACTCTTAATCTGATTGGACCGAACACATATGTAGACACATGGGTGTAACAATTCTCATCAAAAGTCTTAATTATTATTTTAATTTGGTCAATAGGAAACCCTAATTGAGAAACCCAAGTGATTCTGAACAAACCCTAAAATTCTCAGAATTTTCAGAATCAGGATTAGGGCCCCTAAAACTCAAAGGGGGTAAACCCTAGTTAACAATTATCAACAATTACTTGCTGTCAAAATTCTAATTTCAGAAACTGTCAAGTCAGCGAAGCAAGTCCCAACCGTGGCTAGTCTATAAAATATAGGTAACCCTTACGGACCGTAAGGGTTATTTGTTACGGTCCGTAAGGGGTGGCAAATTTCGGGTATAAATAGCAGACATTGGGACTTGAAATTTGGCATATGTTCGACGAAGAAATTCGTTTCAGGCATCGAATTACTTTCTGTTTACCACAAATTAACACACACTAATCACGAAGTGCTGCCGCAATCAGGGTAATAACTCGATCGCTATTACGATTCAACGTCCGATCGATTATAACTATCCAACGATTGTTTAAGTGCCGCTCAAATTGAGTTTATACTTTGTTATTCATTGTGATTTCGACTTGAATGTTTTAGTGTTGTTCGAATTCGGACTATACTCTGTCATTCGTTGTGAATCCGATGAATTGTTAAGTATTGCACTAATAAATCGTTTTGAGGGTTTAATCTCGTGAATTGTCGTAACTGCTGTATTAGTTACTAACCTGTTGTGTGTGCATTATTATTTAAATTAGGTTAATCAAGGCTAATCATTAGGCTTATACTCTGCTCGTTAAATCTACAATGTGAGTCATTCTCTTTTTATCAACTGTTTTACAATACTCCAAATTATTTTCAAAGTTATAATTACAGTGATTAAGTTTATGTAATCACCAAGTTACAGCCGGTATGTGGGGTATTGTGCACATTACTACAGTTGTTATCACTTTAGGTGGGCGAACCTAAAATTAGTGATATTCGTCATTCATTGGGGCAGCCAATGGTGATATGACCACAGTCACCGAAAAGAGTCGAGTGATAAATACTGTGGGTAGTTGGTTTGATATCAGAAACATTGTAATATCTCTTAATACTGTAAATTATAACAAACGAGTCGTTTTAGTAAAACTGAATGATTCACTCAGTATTTCCCTGCTGACAAAACCTTTTTCAAACATGTTTCAGGTAATCTGTTGTGAGCAAAGGAAAAGTGCCGTGGAGCACTACAAAGCTTAGAAAGTGGCTCAATGTAAATAAATAAAGAAACATGTTTTGAGAAATAAAGGATTTCCAGTGAAATCACTTATTTGTAAATTATGGGATTTATCCCTATATTATATATAAACGAGCAGTTTTAATAATAATCGATCCTGTTTAAAAAGACTTCCGCTGTCACTAAATTAGATACCATCGTATTTCCTGCCTCCCAGCTCTGGACCGGGTCAAACCGGGCCACGGGCCGTGACAGGAAAAGGTGGTATCAGAGCCACTGATTTAAGCTTACTATTGATTTTAGCCTATTAAAATAATTAGGAAATTTAATTGCTATTCTGTGAAAATATGTTTTATTAACTGATTAATTGTTACAGTATGGGTAAGCAAAAGATTTATGCTATCTACCACAAATTAGATACTGCACCCACAGAAAAAGGAACCTCTTCCTCCAAACACCCAGCAGATCTGGAAGAAGGGATTTTTGTCCGTAAATCAAATTATGAAAATCCTCTCACCCAAGATAAAAGAAATTTGATTCTTAGAAAGGGACAGGAGAAAATAAAGAAACCTTAAGTTAAGAAAGTGAGGTTTAATCCAGAAATCCAGGAATTTGGCAATAGGTCACCTTGGGAAGACACATTAGATAAAAAAAAATGGGCAAATCTTTATATGCTAGCTACCGTAGCAGAAAATGCAAACCTTTAAAATATCAATAAGCCTGGTCTAGTAGAAAATTAATACCCAGTAAATAAATAAATTATAGTGTGTTCTCTTTCCTATAGTCTTTTGTACAAATCAGTATGCAATAAACTTTAATGTTTATTTGTAAAACTTTGTTCCAAAGTTTTAACTTAGCATTTTTGTGCATTTTGCATATATGCTATCCAGCATGAGTGAGATATCGGAAGCATTTCAGAATCTCAACCTCTACCCAGTACCAATTGAAGTCTCCCACGACTTTACTGGTTATATTGCTGACATAGAGGAACCCCTGGAATTCCAAGCTCCACCGCTGGAAAAAGTCAAACTTAAAAAGAAAAGAAGATATGTAGGATGGAGGAAAGTGCGCAGGAGAAAGCCAGTTACTAGGAAACTCCCCAAACTAGAAAACCCTATAGAAAAAGGAAAAGGAATCGAAATCAGAGAAAATTCTAATCCAGCAGAGATAGAAGTCCGGAAAGATTTTAAACAAAAAGGAATAGAAATTGGAGAGAGTTCTAGACAAACTGAAGAAATCACATTTCAAGACGAAATAGACCGTCTACTGGCAAACTGTGATGTTATTAGCCCTATCCATAATAATCTATATCCTTACATAGAAACCCAACTTCCTGTAAATCTGGAACCAGCTATTCCAGACCCACTAATCCACACTCGACCTTTAGGTCAAATGGAAGAATGGTGGACAAATGACTGGCAATTCGAAAATATCATCAACAGTCCTTATTCTTTCCTTCCACAGTGGGATCCAGAACCTATCCCCAATCCTCCAATGAGCAACGAAAACTTAGCTGAACTCCGTCAGTTCGGTGAAGAGCTGATAGGTACAGGGAATAGGATCCGGGAAATGGGGGAACAAATTTCCTAGAAGTACGACGAAAGGGAGCGTCGCTACTAAACTGACAGTTGATCAAAGAATAGTGGGGTTGGGAAGAATGTCTGTATAATAATAATAATAATAATAATAATAATAATAATAATAATAATAATAGTAAAATATAACTTTGTAAAATGGGAAATAAAACATTGTAAGATAAACAGTGTGTATGGATGCCTATATAATATATGAATCAAAATAGAAGTCGAAACATCGACAATTTTGGATATATATCTGTGTTGCCAGATTTTATGTGCTTCTGTGTAATTGTTTTATTTACAATCATTTGATACTAATAGTTATATTTTTAATAATTATCAGATGGAAAACGCTAATAATGAACCAGTTAATGAAGGGAATCAATCTGAACAAAATCAGGAAAACCAGTATATGACTAGACAGGATATAGAAAATATTGTTGCTCAAGGGATAGCCAATGCTATTCCAGCATTCGTTGCTGCTGTTAAAAATCCAATAGAACCGCAACAAATAGTTCCTAATAAACGTACTCAGGAAGATAATTTTAGTCATAGTGTAAATGGAGGCGGCAATCATGACGATAATAATCCACTACAGGCTCCACCTCCTAAGAAAATGAAAGCTGCAACACCTGGTTGCACTTTCAAAGAATTTCTTGCTTGCAAACCTGTTGAATTTGCAGGTAATGAAGGAGCAACTGCAGTACTGCGTTGGTTAGAGAAAACCAAAGCAGTAATTGCAATAAGTAAGTGTTCCGAAGAAGATCAAGTTATGTATGCGTCAAATTTGTTCAAAGAAGGGGCACTAGAATGGTGGAACACGGTGCTACAAGCAAAAGGAAGAAGGATGGCTTATGCTATGAACTGGGAAGAATTTAAAATTCTTGTAGAAAGAAAATACTGTCCTGAATATGAAAAGGAACAAATGGCAAATAAGTTCCTAAATCATCGTATGATAGGCGTAGAGTGTCGCGGTTATACTTCGACATTCTTTGAATATGCTAGAGTGGTACCAACACTGGCTTCGCCAGAACCGGTACTCATTTCTCGCTACATTTGGGGATTGATTAGTGAAATCCGCAATATCGTTAAAGCTGCGAGACCTCGCACTATTGACGATGCTGTGGAACTAGCTAATACCCTAACTGATGAACTAGTGCGCACAAGAGAAGAAGATCGAAAGAAGGAATTGGCTCAAAAGATTACCCAAGGATTTCGTATGGGTAATGATAATAATAGGTTCAAGAAAAGAGGAAGGAGACAATCTGCACAACCGCCTTTTTGCAGAAATTGCAAAAAGAATCATTTTGGAAAATGCAATGTAATTTGCAACTTCTGCAAAATGACAGGACATCGTGAAGAAAATTGCAAAAAGAAAACCATAGTCTGCTATAACTGTGGAGAAACAGGACATTACAAAACAGAATGTCCTAAATTGATTAAAGCCGTAGACAATAAAGGCAAATCAGCTGATGGAACAACAAAGAAGAATGCCCGAGCATTCCAGCTAACCACTCAAGAAGCTGAACTATTCCCTGACGTCATAGCTGGTACGTTCTTGGTCCACGACGTTTATGCAAAAGTATTATTTGACTCTGGTGCAAACCAAAGTTTTATCAATACTTCATTTTGCCAAGCCCTTAAATTACCCTTAACCACCCTTAGGCAAATTTTTACAGTCGAAACAGCAGACGGGAATTCTGTTAACATAAATAAGGTTTTGCAAGAAGGAAAGATAGAACTGTTAGGCCATAAGTTTTCTGCAAAACTGTTACCTATGAAATTAGCCGAATTTGATGTTGTGTTAGGAATGGATTGGTTGATAGACAACCATGCTCGAATCCTTTGTGATAAGAATTCCATAGAAATTCAGGCACCTACCGGAGAAGTAATTAGGATTACAGGAGATAAACCACGTAAGCCCATAAAGTTCATATCAGTAATGAAAGTTGCTAATTATGAACGAAAACAAGGAATAGTATATATGATTTCAGTAATCATTAGTACTAAGGGTAAAGAACTTAAGGAAATTCCTGTAGTTTCAGAATATCCGGATGTATTTCCAGAAGATTTACCGGGATTACCTCCAGATAGGGAAGTAGAATTTAGGATTCATGTAATTCCAGGAACTACACCGATAGCCAAGGCACCTTATCGGTTAGCACCTATAGAAATGTTAGAACTGAAAAAGCAATTAGATGAATTACTAAGCAAAGGATTTATACAACCTAGTTCATCCCCTTGGGGAGCACCAGTGTTGTTTGTGAAAAAGAAAGATGGATCGATGAGAATGTGTATCGATTATAGAGAATTGAATAAGGTTACAATTAAGAATCGATACCCATTACCTAGGATTGATGATCTTTTTGATCAACTTCAAGGTGCTAGGTATTTTTCTAAGATAGACTTAAGATCTGGATATCATCAGTTAAAAGTACAAGAAGAAGACATACCTAAAACTGCTTTCAGAACTAGGTATGGCCATTATGAGTTTACAGTCATGCCCTTTGGACTAACAAATGCCCCAGCAGCATTTATGGACATGATGAATCGGATCTGTAAACCATACTTGGATAAATTTGTAATCGTATTCATCGACGATATACTTATTTATTCCAAAAGTCAGGAAGAACATTGCGAACACTTGCATGAACTCTTAACTTTGTTAAGAAAGGAAAAGCTTTATGCAAAATTCTCGAAGTGTGAATTTTGGTTAAAGGAAGTGCAATTCCTAGGACATATGGTGAATCACGAAGGAATTCACGTAGATCCTGCTAAAATAGAAGCAATCACTAAATGGAAGGTCCCACAAACAGCTATGGAAATTAGAAGTTTTCTAGGCTTAGCTGGATACTACAGATGATTTATTAAGGATTTCTCTAAGATAGCTGTATCTTTGACTAAGTTAACATGTAAAGCCACTAAGTTTGAATGGGGACATAGGCAAGAAGAAGCTTTTAAGATTTTAAAGCATCGATTGACGAATGCTCCAATTTTAGCATTGCCCGAAGGAACAGAAGATTTTGAAGTATATTGTGATGCTTCAAAATTAGGATTCGGATGTGTATTGATGCAACGCAAAAAGGTAATTGCGTATGCCTCCCGGCAGTTGAGAAAGAACGAGGAGAATTATACAACTCATGACTTAGAATTAGGAGCCGTAATTTTTGCCTTGAAAATTTGGAGACATTATCTGTACGGAAGTAAGTTTACTGTCTATACAGATCATAAAAGTTTAAAGTATATATTTGGGCAGAAAGAATTAAATATGAGGCAAAGAAGATGGATGGAAGTTCTAAGCGATTACGACTGTGATATTCAATATCACGAAGGAAAGGCAAACGTAGTTGCAGATGCCTTAAGTCGTAAGTATCAGGAAAAACAAAAGCGAGTCCGTGCTCTTAGATTAAATCTACAAATAGATTTAATGGAACAATTAAAGAAAGTTCAGGAAACAGCAATCAAGGACGATGCTGAAGGAATGAAAGGTTATATAAAGGAATTAGAGCAAGGAAATGATGGAATTTGGAGATTCCACAAGAAACGAATTTGGGTACCTAAGCAAGGAGAATTAAGAAATAAGATTTTAGAAGAAGCCCATAAATCTAGGTATACTATGCATCCAGGAAACAATAAGATGTACCAAGATTTAAGAAAGAACTTCTGGTGGATAGGAATGAAGAAAGATATAGCAAAATATGTTTCTAAGTGTCTTACTTGTTCACAAGTAAAGGCTGAACATCAGAAACCTTCAGGACTACTACAACAATTGGAAATGCCTGTATGGAAATGGGAACTTATAACAATGGATTTTGTTACTAAGTTGCCTAAAACAAGAAAAGGTGATGATGCGATTTGGGTAATTGTGGATCGATTAACCAAATCAGCTCATTTTATACCAATGAAGGAAACCTTTAGCATGGAAAGGTTAGCTAAGTTGTATGTAGACGAAGTGGTATCTTTACATGGAGTCCCACTCTCCATTGTATCAGATAGAGATAGTCGTTTCACTTCTCATTTCTGGAAAAGTTTCCAGCAAGCAATGGGAACTCGACTAAATCTGAGTACGGCATATCATCCTCAAACAGACGGGCAAAGTGAAAGAACCATCCAAACTCTAGAAGACATGCTTCGAGCATGTGTAATAGATTTTGGTGGAAATTGGGACGATCACTTACCATTGATCGAATTCTCCTATAATAATAGTTACCATTCAAGCATTGAAACTGCTCCATTTGAAGCACTGTATGGAAGAAAGTGTAGAACTCCAGTTTGTTGGGCAGAAATAGGAGAAAGTCAATTGTCAGGTCCTGAGATAGTGCAAGAGACGACCGACAAGATTACTCAAATCAAGGAAAGACTGAAGACTGCTCGAGATCGTCAGAAGAGTTATGCAGATAATCGCCGCAAGCCGTTAGAATTTCAAGTCGGAGATAAAGTACTATTAAAAGTTTCTCCTTGGAAAGGAGTAGTTAGATTCGGAAAGAAAGGAAAGCTAAGTCCAAGGTACGTAGGACCATTTTCTGTGATCCAACGTATAGGACCAGTTGCTTATCGTTTACAACTACCAGAAGAATTAGCAGAAGTACATGATGTATTTCATGTATCCAATCTCAAGAAATGCTTATCAGATGAATCACAGGTAGTACCTCTTCAAGATATAGAGGTAAAGGAAAAACTAAAATTTGTTGAGAAACCTCTTCAAATTGAGGATCGAAAGATCAAGTTTCTCAAACACAAGCGACTAGTTTTAGTCAATGTCAGATGGGATTCAAAAAGAGGAGCTGAATACACTTGGGAGCTAGAATCAGAAATGAAGAGAAAATATCCTCATTTATTCCAGTAAATCTCGAGGACGAGATTTTATTAAGGTAGGGAGAATGTAACAATTCTCATCAAAAGTCTTAATTATTATTTTAATTTGGCCAATAGGAAACCCTAATTGAGAAACCCAAGTGATTCTGAACAAACCCTAAAATTCTCAGAATTTTCAGAATCAGGATTAGGGCCCCTAAAACTCAAGGGGGGTAAACCCTAGTTAACAATTATCAACAATTACTTGCTGTCAAAATTCTAATTTCAGAAACTGTCAAGTCAGCGAAGCTAGTCCCAACCGTGGCTAGTCTATAAAATATAGGTAACCCTTACGGACCGTAAGGGTTATTTGTTACGGTCCGTAAGGGGTGGCAAATTTCGGGTATAAATAGCAGACATTGGGACTTGAAATTTGGCATATGTTCGACGAAGAAATTCGTTTCAGGCATCGAATTACTTTCTGTTTACCACAAATTAACACACACTAATCACGAAGTGCTGCCGCAATCAGGGTAATAACTCGATCGCTATTACGATTCAATGTCTGATCGATTATAACTATCCAACGATTGTTTAAGTGCCGCTCAAATTGAGTTTATGCTTTGTTATTCATTGTGATTTCGACTTGAATGTTTGAGTGCTGTTCGAATTCGGACTATACTCTGTCATTCGTTGTGAATCCGATGAATTGTTAAGTATTGCACTAATAAATCATTTTGAGGGTTTAATCTCGTGAATTGTCGTAACTGCTGTATTAGTTACTAACCTGTTGTGTGTGCATTATTATTTAAATTAGGTTAATCAAGGCTAATCAGTAGGCTTATACTCTGCTCGTTAAATCTACAATGTGAGTCATTCTCTTTTTATCAACTGTTTTACAATACTCCAAATTATTTTCAAAGTTATAATTACAGTGATTAAGTTTATGTAATCACCAAGTTACAGCCGGTATGTGGGGTATTGTGCACATTACTACAGTTGTTATCACTTTAGGTGGGCGAACCTAAAATTAGTGATATTTGTCATTCATTGGGGCAGCCAATGGTGATATGACCACAGTCACCGAAAAGAGTCGAGTGATAAATACTGTGGGTAGTTGGTTTGATATCAGAAACATTGTAATATCTCTTAATACTGTAAATTATAACAAACGAGTCGTTTTAGTAAAACTGAATGATTCACTCAGTATTTCCCTGCTGACAAAACCTTTTTCAAACATGTTTCAGGTAATCTGTTGTGAGCAAAGGAAAAGTGGCTCAATGTAAATAAATAAAGAAACATGTTTTGAGAAATAAAGGATTTCCAGTGAAATCACTTATTTGTAAATTATGGGATTTATCCCTATATTATATATAAACGAGCAGTTTTAATAATAATCGATCCTGTTTAAAAAGACTTCCGCTGTCACTAAATTAGATACCATCGTATTTCCTGCCTCGCAGCTCTGGACCGGGTCAAACCGGGCCACGGGTCGTGACAATGGGCTTATGACACAATGTAGATCACATGTAATTGTCTGATGAATATAACAAGCCGACAAACATCATAAATCACATGCACATCAATATGTTCTGATCACCTCTTGTAAATGATACAAGATACGATGTACTTTCCAGACACAACCTCGTTACATGAAACAAATCACATGGGTCGATGACAACTTCCACTGACAACAATGATTCTAAACAATTCTCATTCGGCCTTTAAAATGCACTTATCCAACAACAATGATTGGGCCGAGGATTTTGAAACTTGGGCCGTTGAATTATGATATATAAACTAATATTAGGCCTTGTGACTCATTTAACCGACAGCTTAAAAAAAATCTGATTTGTTCTCAAATATGAATGTGGCCGGTTATCTCAAACACTTTTATTGGGACTCTAATAACAATTCACGAGACATGCAGACTTATCAAAAGTAACCGACACTCTTATCACAATTTCATTCGACCTTTTATTCCACTGAACCGAAAAACTCATTATATTCACATGCAACCGATTTAAACCACATGATCTTATATTCCCGATGTACTGACACTTTGTCATGTTTCAGGTCAACGATGAGCAGAATCAGACTTTGATCACTAAGAGCGGAATCAAAATGTTCACAAGAGTGGAATCAAACTTTTCACAGGAGCGGAATCAAGTGTTTTGGTTGTCAGGAGCGGAATCAACATCAAGTTTAGGAGCGGAATCAAGTGTTTTGGTTTGGTTGTCAGGAGCGGAATCAACATCAAGTTTAGGAGCGGAATCAAGTGTTTTGGTTGTCAGGAGCGGAATCAACATCAATTTTAGGAGCGGAATCAGACTTTCAAGAGCGAAATCAGAAACTTTGTATCCCAAGAGCGAAATCAGAAATATTCATTACAAGCATAATCATCTCGGACATTATTTTTACCCATTTTTAAGTCGATTTTAGCAATGAAACTTTCAAGGATTTGTTAGTAGTCACTTTTATACAATTTGTGAAAATTTGAAACGATTTTGACCGTTAGAACTTGTTGAACTGATGAAAGAAGGTGTAGAAGATAGAAATATCAAAGAAATCCAGCTAATTTCTGCAGAACTCCTCCTCTTGAGCTCTGATACCACTTGTAGGATCGTGTTTCGACCCAAATGAGTCGTTCAGAGGCGTTCAACTACGTTTCAGGTGCGGAATAACAAGAAACGAAGGTAGATACAGCTTGTTCTTCACTTTAAACACTCTTCTGATTGATATTATAACAAATACAATCAGGAAACACACCGGCAGCACTTCGGTACAATATTCTGATTCCCCACGAAATGACATGGTCACAAGCCTATATATAGTATTTCTGATTCCCCACGAAATGACATGGTGTCATTTGGAGTGGAATCAGCATGTTACTTTCGGGTGGAATCAGCATGTTACATTTCGAGTGGAATTAGAAACTTATGTGATTTCCCACGAAATGACAAGGTGTCATTTCGAGTGGAATCACCTCTAAAAACCACTATCTCGTTTTTCGTGCTCTGATCTAACTATTACAGTACAAGACTCGATACAAGATGAAGTTGACAGATGCATGCACTAACAAATTTAAATAATAAGTATGAAGGATACAAGTCTTGACATCGATAGGTGCAAGACGATATATTCGAAAAGGTGGTATTTTCGGAAATGAAAGGTTGATATGAATTAAACATGATGTGACATAATCACGGTTATGAAATGCAATGTGAGGTAGAATTACATAACCAAACGAGCGATAAAAGTAACTGGACTAATAAGTCTAGTTATCGAGACCGGATAAGGTCAGTAATTCAAATCAAGAATTTGGTTTACTTGTAAGCGGTAGATTCGGTATAACTGAACCGAATGAATAAATTTGAATACAAAAGAAATTGTTGTTAAAAGTGAAAAATTTCACCAAAGACCTTTAGACGAGTCAAAGTAGCGGGTTCATAAAGAATTCGATAGTATATGAAATCGATGGATATCGCTAAGTTAACTAAACTAGTAGAACTAACGAAATTACGTTATTTCAAGTTGCATTATGTCGAATGAGGGACGTAGATGTTTTGTAACCAAAAAGGTATTACCATAATTTTCTGGTAATACTAACAATCGATTAAAAAAATGAGCAATGCTCAATTGATTACTGAGAGCATATGCATGGAATTAAACTCTATAAATTATGAAAGAAAAGGTTTCGAGGACGAAACCTCTTTAAGAGGAGTAGACTTGTAACACCCCAAAAACGGGTTTGGTAATCAAACCACGTTAACACTAAAAGACGGCTAAAGAACCGTTAGTGGTAAAAGTTAAGCCATAAAATATTAGAATTTATATAACTAAATCTAATATTTAATAAAAAGAGAAAAATAATGTGTTTGGGAAATAAAATTTGTAGAAGGCCCGAGTTAACGGGACTTAAACTAAACTTGGTCATAGATTCCCAAAACCCACTAATTTAATTAGTAATGTTTAACCTAGTTAATAAGCGGGGAATAATGTTGGTAATAAGTAGGTTGTGCCCTACTTAATTAACTAATCAAATTAGAAGGGCCAATGTTGTTAAAATTGAAACTTATATTATCAATTTTAATTAAAAACAAAACCCAACACCTCATTTGTGAGGCCTGGTCGAACAAGAACACAGGGGGCGACATATGCTCCCCACCAAACTCTAGAGCATGTCAAAATTGATCAGATTGAGGGTTCAAATCAGCTCCAAATCAATTTCCAAGCACGAATTAGTGATCACCTTGTTGAGGGGATCACAAGGTATGCAAAATTCTTGTATTTTGATTCATCTCAAGTTCTAGGTTAATTGTGAAAAACTGAAATTTAGCTTGATTGTATCATGCATGAATGAAATTAGAAGGAATATGGTGTCTAGGGATGAACCCTAGGTGAAATCTTGTTAAAAGATTTCATGTTAATTATAGAGTTCATAATCACCATTGTAGGTGATTAATGAACTTGAAGAAAACTTGATAAACCCTAGAATTGATGATCTTGTTCTAGCATAATCTGAATTTTAAGAGTAAAATTCAGAAATATGGATGTTAAGACTTGTGTAAAATTGTTTAATTGAAGTTAATTTAGATGATAATTACAAGTCATAAACTTGGTTTTGATGATATAAAAATCTGACCCGCTAGGTGTTTGATGAAACGCCTAAGTGAGGATTAAATGCTAAAAGTTGGGTAAAAACGCAGATTTGATTATTATAAAGAATTATGCGTTAAAGCTTATGAAAAATGGGTTTAGGATGATTTAATGAAATTTATGTTGTATTGGTGTTTATAAACACCATACTAACTTGTATGAATGAACTACTTGAACAAAAAGGGAAATTGTTAAGAATTCATACTTGATTTGAAGTGGGTCTTGACATAAGAATTAAACTCATGATTTATGATTTAGTTGAATAAGAAAGTAGTCAAAGATTCATAAGGTGTGAAAGTCATGATTTAGAATGACTAATCTAACAACCTTGTGAATGATGGATGATAGTAGGCGCTTAACAAGCTAGGTGAAGCTTGGGGAGAAAGCGGGTCGATCGAAGCAAGTGAGAAAAGAAAAGCGTAATTCGGATGCAAGGTAAGTGAAACTTACACCTTTTGTAGAATAATTAGTTATTCTATAAGTTTTAAATTCGATAAAAACAATATTGGGAAATATAGATTTCCGACGAAATTGATACAAGTCGGGACATTCGCAATATTGGTAAAAACCAAGATGAGGGGTAAAACATGGGAAAATGGTAATATGGCCGTAAATGATAAGCATACAATGAATCTGGAAATGTTACCGTATGGGGTAACTCATATTTAGGAAAGGGATAAAATGGTAATTTAGTCGTGTGCCGACAAATATAAGTAAAAGTTATAAGGCACCCTACGGCGTAAGCCGAATTGGGTTAAATAACGAATTGATATAGATATGTATATATATACCATTCTAAATTGAAATGCAAAATGTTTGGTCGTTTAGACCAAACGGGTCAAAGGGTGACTTGTAGTGCCATTTGACCAATGACGACTAATAAGTATGTGTCAAGTCTTATGCTTACAGGATAATAATGGTTTATGGATTAAAATGCTACGAATTAGCATATTATAGAGGCAAGGTATCGAAACGGGTCAATAAGTTGACCCGAGCCAGGTACGCGTAATTATAGTTGTGGATAATATACTTTATGGCCAATATATGTAGCGAAAGCCCTTCGTAGTAAATGAGGGGCTAATGTTGACTAAAGTGCCATTGAAGGGTAAATTAGGCAAACAACCCATAAAGGTTGTTTAGGAACTTACATTACGATCTTGTAACTTGTAGACGCGTATGAAAATAGTAGGCATAAATTATCAAGGGTTAAATGCCTTAAAATGCGTTTTGTCGCAAAATAGTATATTTGAGGGGTACAACTCGGGATAGATAGTCTATTACATTAAACTCACCACATTCATAGTTGCGGTGGAAAAACTAATTAAAATAGACAGGTGGGATTATGAGGCATAGAAGAAATGAGCGAAATAAGGCTTAAATGGACATAAATGTCCTTAACGGGTCAAAATAAGCACTTGAGCATAAGCGGGTTTAGAATGTGTAATAACCCGTGATTGAGCCTTGTACATTAGGAAATAATCATAATGGTATGTTTACAAAAGAAACAAGGACCGCAAACAAGTTGTTAGATGAAATCGCGAACGGGTCAAAAGTTAGTAAAAAGAGTAATGAGCCGAAGAGTTAAAAGTCTGAATTTAAATTATGTCGGGCGTTGAATTTTAACTCCATTAGATGGAGAATTAAATTACGGACGTGTAAGAAAAAGAATCACGTAAAACGGACAACCGAGTAAAAAGTTATGCTAGTTTAAAGTTGGTTTTTTTTGAAAATTCGGAGCTGGCTGATATGCAGGTTCAGTAACTGAACCTGCTGGAAATATCGTTCCCTCGCGACACGCGACGGAGGTGCTTAAATCTGTCACGACACGCGACAGTGTGTCGCGGCCCGCGTAAAATGTATTAAATCTGTCGCGGCCCGCGACAGACTACAGAGCTGGAAATTCTTCGTTTATTTCATGGTTTGTTGTTTAGAACTTGTTTAACCTGTTATTTAAGCATCAAAACTAACTTTTAAAATTGGTTTTGATCACAGGTGAATGTCGAGAGTCCCGGATGAAGATCAAGCAGCGTACAAGAACCGAACACACAAGATTAAAGCTTCCGCACGTTGTTTTCGTCGTCATCTTAAACGAAAATTCTGTAGATAACAATTTGTATATTTTTCAAATTGTAAAAGTTTTAATTCGTCCGTATTATTCAACAGTATTTACATATAATTCCATGTTTATTTTCGTATTTTAAAAACAAAAAATCTTTAAATAATTAGACGGGTGTTACAGTTTCATACTTGGTATTTGTATAAATATGTGTATCATTTTCACATATCAATTCTTGTTCGATTTCGAGCTTTAAATCGCTTTTTGGAAGGTTATACGCGAACTGATGCATAAATATAACCAGTTTAACGCAACAAACACTCCAGAACAGTGAAATAGGCTTAACATACCTTAAATAACCTTCACATAACTTAGAAATAAGTTTTGGATGGTTTGGTGTGTCGAAATCAAGTTTGTTCGATCGTAGGGACTATTTGTGTCAAGCTGCGAAACTATACCGATTCGTATAGTAACGAACATTCCAGAACTTGATCATAAGTTAAACACACCTTAAATATCCTTTACATAGCTTAGAAATAGGCTTTGAGGGGTTCGATATGCTAAAATAAACTTTCTTGATCAATAGGGACTAAAAGCGTCAAAAAGTGCATTAGTTTGCATTTTCGCGCATATCTTACGTTCTGAATATATCTGGATACCCAAAAATTTATGTAATCATTAAAATATTTTATTTTAGTGATTGGCATGATAAAATTCCATTCGTCGCTTAATTTGGATCGTTTTTGCGTTCGTTACGATTTCCGTCGTAATTACCCGAATAACGCAACCGTACGACCAAACGAACCGACATCCGAGATATTTTTGAGCACATTTTAAGTTACCTATACTTTAACTTCATTTTAGAGCCTTGAAATGGGGTTAACGGGGCTTAAACGTGTCAAAAATGCATCGAAAACCAAGTTTTAGGCCTGCAGGGGCTAAAATTGTAAATCTGCCAAACTTGCTAGGCCTGGGGTGTAAGCCCAGACCTATTCTTACGCGGCCAGCGTTAGACCTTCATATCAGAAACATTGAATCTGGACTTGGGGCTTGTTTTTTATGGTTTTAATGGCTGGTTTGGGATACCATCTGCTTGTTTTGATGGTTTAACATGTTCCCCTAGTTTAGTAAAACCATTAACCCACATGTATGGCCTAGATCATTCCCTCTTTAGCAAGAAACGATCTTAACAGTTTATCGAAAAGTATAAATAGCCATGCCCTCTTTCATTTTTCTGCACCCTTGATCATTTTAATGCTCTAAGTTGAAGCCTTTGCTTCATACCTGAGTATTATAGATCAAGTTCTCCCAAGCTTGGACCCTTTGTAAGCTTCTTTCGTTCTTTTATTGCTTTTCGAGCATGAAAGTCAAACAGTGTTTGACTTTTTGCTTTGACCAGTCTTTGGTCAACATGAAGTTTGTTTGAACTTCACAACGTGATCGTAATCATGATAGTTATAGTCCCTTGTGACTATACCTACTGATTACCACGTTGACTAGGTATAGTGACGAGTCGTAGTTTCGGTCAAAATGCGTATTTATGCGTATTTTGCAACCAAACTACTCTTGGGTATCAAAACACTTTGTTTTGATATCAAAACCGTTTTCTAACTTAGTTAAGCATGTTCTAACATGTTTAGCTCGTCACTTTTAATTTAGTGCTTGTTTAGAGTCGTAAGTCAAGCGGTCTAAACCACCGCTTAGACTTTCGAACTCGACCCGTTTGGTCGATCATTAGGATCCGACCAAGCATGTTTAGTGACCAAAGTTGCATAGGGAATAACATTCCAAGGTTATACCTTATGGTTACTTAGTTTAAGTAGTTGTATGATAGGTAGTTTATATGCCTTAGGAAAATGACCAAAATGCCCTTTTCATGCATAATTGGATTTTAAGCATATGTAACTTAACTTTTGTCACCTAAACTGATTATGCAACATATTTAAACATGTTTAGGCATATAATACTTGTCATAGGACTAGTTAGACGTCTCGAACGCGCATTTGCGCGAACGACGCGTTAAAGTAGCGTAAGCTACCTTAAGGGGTCGTAACAGGTCGAAAGCACTTAGGATAGGTTTCAACTTAGTATGTAGGCTTTGTTAAACCATATCATATGAGTTCCAATACTCATTTGGTTTACGAAACCTCATCCTATCCGATCTTCCGATTTAGGTCCGATTTATTAACATAGTTACCTATATTAGGTGCCGTTTGATTCCGTGATCCCTCTAGCTTTGCTTGGTTGTTATTAAAGACTTCTAAGCATCCTCAAGTGAGTACATAGTCCCCTCTTTTACCGTTTTAAACTGTTTTGGGGTGAAATACATGTGCCTACTTGTTACTTTCGGGTTTTTACATGCTTTTATATCATGAGCTTGTTATGTTCAATAGTACATGTATAGTACATGATTTCATTATGTTTTGCTATGTATGTTAACTTAGCATGCTAGCACATTGATTTTCGTATATTACATTTTGTTGAATATGCTCATCCAGTAAATGGACACATTGTTTTACATTTTGAACCGTTTGTAACCGTTTGATTTATGTGAACCGTTTGTAACCGTTTGACTTATATGAACCGTTTGTGACCGTTTGACTTATGTGAACCGTTTGTAACTGTTTGACTTGTGTGAACCGTTTGTAACCGTTTGATTGATGTGAACCATTTGAAACTGTTTGAACCGTTGGGTTAGGGAAGTGATTAGGTAACGGGGCGGGTGTAATGTGCTAAAAGCATGGTGGATACGCCGCTGGTACTTCCTATATATAAGTGCTCTTAACACATTATATATCGTTGCGTTATCTAGATCACTTGGGCAAGGTTATCAAAACAAAGTTATATTACAAGGTTTTCTGAATAATATAAACCATACGAGTTTTATTAATGAGTTTTTACAAGATGTTTTACAATATAAATTAATTAAACAAATGTTTTGGGGTTAAGAATCATGGCTACGAGAATTTATAAAGTATAACCAACTTGATTTGAGTTGGTTAATTATGTCGCAATACTATACTTTTCAAAACAAGGTTTTTAATTAGGTATTGCAACATGTAAACTAGCCATGAATCTGACACTCACATAAAATCCTACGTACTCGCCGACATTTTTATGCTGACGTATTTTCACATGTGTTTCAGGTACCATAGTTGGTGATGTTTGATGATGATATTGTTGCATGCTCACATAGGAACGGACGAGGCCTTAGTGACTTAATAACAATAAAAGTCTATTTGTTCATGTTTTGTTTCCAATTTCAATGTAATGTAATGTAATGTAATGTAATGTAATGTAATGTAATGTAATGTAATGTAATGTAATGTAATGTAATGTAATACATTTAATTCAATAAAACAGAACTTCAATCCATGTGTTATGAAACAATTATTCTGTTACAACACTCCCCGACGTTTCCACCACGATTTGTTGTTTTTCGTGGTCGGGGTGTGACATCTCCAGTATCATTAAATCTATTTTCTGCCAGATACAGACTGCAGCATGGGGCCTTGTTACCCTAACACGGGGTCGTGTCAAACTAACTGTTTGTAGGAAAATAGTAACCGCCTAATCCCGACGGTTAAAAATGTCACACCCTGACTTTTGCGGAAGCGTGATTATTGGTGTGACTTCTTAATACCATTGCATATGATCATAACAACACTATATGATAAAATCAGTAGATGTGCATCCATTAATTTGAGTTTAAAGGTAGTACAACATAATTTTCTGAAATGTCAATACCAAATTCAAGTTACAAACCATAACATATTTTAAGGAGTTCAAAAAGACTTAACAAAAGATTTTAAAACAAACCCGAGTTTAGGACCACGTATCTCGTCCAGGATTAAGATACGTCTCCTAAGCCCTAATGACTTGGATGACATCTTTATTCACAACGCAGCTTAAAAACTCCAACGCCCGCCAGATCCATTTACTAATTTCCTGAAATACATGTAGTTTGAAAAATCAACATAAAGTTGAGCGAGTTCATGTGTAAGTGAGTATGTATAAACCGTTGAAAATGTTGTAAGTATGTATGTAAGTCCCTGGTATGTAGCAATTAAGGAAAAAGAGATAACAATTGGGTTGCAAAGCCAATGATATGTGTGAAGTGATGCAGGAAGACTCAAACCTAGCGGATTTGTGCGTCGGGCACTTAGTCACCACCTGGTCCACTCAGCGAGCTCAGGAGTGGGGCTCGCTACACCCAAATAGATCTATCACTAATGTCCCTTGGTCCTACAACGAGGATTAATGGCCTCAGTTTCCAGCCTACCCACTCACATGATCTAAGTAGTAAACCCTCCTTAAGATAACCATACCATGTATAAAAGTATCCGTAATTATTGTAACATGTATTCCACCCCCGAAGTATAAAAACTGAAAACAGTTAAGAGAAAAGGGGGGCATGAACTCACTGTATTGCGTCTTCGTACTCGTAACCCAAATCTCCGCGGCAAACACGACTACCTACAATGGTCTAATGTCTATTAGACGAACGGGTCGTGCCTTGACTTAGTGTGTATGTTTTTGAGTTACGATTCTGGTATTATTCCAGGTTATGATAATGGTATTTAGTTTTGGAATAATTGTTCATGCAGTGTTTCTGTATTAATACTTCTCAAGCACTTTAACTTCGTATTTCCTTCCCAAGGGTGGGGGTATCTTATTCATGTATTTTCGTATTTGTATTTGTATATCTTGCCAAGTAATGGCGTCGTATTTCAGTGTATTGTTCCAATTAGATATATGTTAATATATTCCCAGTATATATTTCCAAAACCATATATTTCAAGTCTCACCTAAATATATACAAATAAACCTTATTTTGTTTAATCATGTATTGTTCCAGGAAATATATATTTTTCTAAAAAATCATATATCTTCTAAATGTACTAGGAAAATATATTTTTATCTCCCATTTGGAAAAATATATTCAACTCATTTGTCCAAAAATAACGTATTTCCAAAATATATGTATTTTTTCCAAAAATAATATATTTTTATTTCTACAATTTCCAAAATAATATTTTACCAAAATATACGTATGGGAGTGCTTTCCGAAATATACATAAGTTACATTTTAGAGTTCGCGTTGTAATAACAATACCGGTGTAACTTAAATATTTATTTTGTAAGAGTTTTGGGTATTATTTTGGAGTCGTAATTTCATAATATTTTCCAGTTATATTATTTTTACCCTAAAAATAATATATATATAGTTCACAAAATAATCACATAATCACACAAGCGTTTTATTATGAAATATATATTCTAAATATATATTTAACAAGTTTTATTTACGAAAAATCCACCTCCGATACTTGGTAATTTCTGAAATAAAAATCATGGCGAAGTTTATTTTGAAAACTAAGTTAAAAATATATTTGTAACCATTCGTTATAAAAATATTTCTAAGTGTTATATTTCTAGAAAAATTTCGCCAGAGTTTCCTCTGTAATTGGAGGTGTCCACGCTTACTAGCGTATCATTTTCTTTTCAAAATTCGATCAAACAATTTACCAATCAACAACATGCAACCTTTAAACATCAAACTTGACAAACATAAGCCTTAATCATAAACTCATGAACTTGAAGGTGTGTAAAAATATGTAGTAACTTTCTAACATATTTAGTAGATCTTGTTAAAAATAAAATTAATTTCTCAAAAAAAACTTTATTTTTAAAGAACTTGAAGTTTTACAACTTCTAGTCAAGATTTACAAAAATACTTTTTTTTTTGTTAAATTTCTTGTTACACAAGTGTTCATACACTTGTTTAGTTACCAAGTTTGCTTCTCGTCATAAAATATCCGGGTTTTAACAAGACTTGCATCTTTCACTTGGTTCTTCCGAAAAACCACTTATAGATCTTTAGATCTACAAGTTTAAAATCTTATTTTACAAGAAAAATTATGTTTACACAAGTTTCAAGTTCATGGTGGATGGTTTCATCATCCTTCATATTTCTATCACTAACATACTACTAGTTCATGTTCTTGAACATGAACTAACATGTCTAGATGATGATCCATCCAACTTTTACTAACATACAACATCAAATAATCATAACTAGACAAGTTTCGCAAGATTTACACAACTAGTTTCTCTTTATCCAACTTGTTCATCTTCTTTTCAAGACTTTATGTTATGTTCTTGTGCGTTTTTTATTTTTAACCATTATATCTACTATTAACCACTTTAAACAAGATCAAGATGATGTTTAGAAGCACTTACTACTAGCACAAGGCTAGGGAAGAAACAAGGCGTAAATGAGGTGGATAAAAGAAATCTAAAGAGGTTCTTAAACTTCTGAGAGCACCGAGCCTTCTTGTATGATCCCTTGCACCTTTGAGTATGTAAGAAATGGTTGTATGGAGGTTGGATGGTGGCGAGATGGTGGTTGGAGGTTGTGGCCGTGAGTGGTTATGGAGGGAGAGAAAGTTGTTGTTTGTTGAAGTGTTGTGATGAAAGAGATTGGTTACCCACAAGTTAATTTATAAACCATGATCCTTGATTAACCAATGTGCAAGATGTTACTAATTCTCCAACTTTGTACCATTATAATATTCAAGAAAATGCAAGGGGTGGGTCACCCCTTGTGACCGTCAACATGGGGGGGGGGGGGTAAGGGTTGGGTGGTGATGGTATGGTTACACATTTAGTTGAAATCCAATGGCACTTAGTTAGGATATTTATGTGTTTAATAATTACAAGGGTGTTAAGGTGTTCGTGGTCCCTAACTAGCTCAGAAAAACAGAAACAATGTCTTTGGCAATATTTTTATGTTCCGGGTAAAGTCCGGTTGTTCGGTTGGATACTGATCCGTTAAAGTGCTAAATAAGTATTTAAAGTGTCTTTTATATCGTTTTTAGTGACACAATAAATTCCCAACACTTTGGAAAGTGTCTAATATTATTTTACCAAGTTTTTACCCTTTACTAGCTTTGTTAAAAGCTGAATTTTGGTATAATAGTGCATAATTCTGCACTTAAAGTATGTTTTAGGCACTTCCCGGCACTATAACTATCACCTAGCGACGCAGTTTAATGATTCTCACCTCCCTACACTCCCTACTAGTGTAGTAATCTACTCCCGGCACATACTGGCCTCAGAACAATGTCTGTTTTGGTGCTGGTAATGTCAGCATGTTTACTGGGTTATCCGTTTAGTGTGCTAACTGTGCTTTTGTGCATCAAGGTTGTCACTAATGTTTGTGTGTAAGTAATAGAGTGACAGTATAAAATGTGATACAAGAGTATGTATGTATCAGAAATCAAGAAGCAGTTTAACCACAATTGTAAGCAAGCACAGTAATTAAGCATTAATTAAATATTAATTAATTGTATGGATACCTGGTTTTGTTCTGGAAAAACATGGATTTCCTTGATTATTTTACCCCCGCCACTCTTACGGTGCATGGTGCGATTATTGTGGGGAGGAGCATGAAGAATTAGAATGTGGCGTTCTAAACTTCACTCCCCACTATTTAGCTCCATCGTTTTCCTGTGACGAACACCTTAAGATGGGCGAGATTAAAAATGATAATGAAGTCCATCCACCTGAACTTTATCAACCCTTTCACCTAGACGACTTAGAAGACATAGGTCAAATAGAAAAGAGGATTCTCCTAAAAATCAAAGAAATAGAATCCTTAATGAAGGTGTGATGTTCATCAAGGATCCCATCCGAAGGAGAATCGATGGAAGAAAAATCAGGTACAAACAACAACACTGAGGCCAACCAACCTACTGTAGACACTTGTGAAGACGAGAGCGATAGTCATCCCTGTTTCGATTTCGCTATGACGGTCCCCTTTACAGTGTGTGAATTTCACACTGACGATTTGGACAGGAGCGAGTCGACTCATACCTTCTTTAACAAGAGCCCGAATAAGGTGAATAAGGGATGGTTCCGTTAACCATCTCGCAGGAGCCTAAGGTATATATCCGGCAATACGGTGTTGTTCCAACTAGTAAGGAACCACCCGATATCAAACAATTCCTTAAAACCTAGACACACTTCATAAAATTCCCTGAACACGGGGCCGTGTTCCTCGAACACGGGGTTGTGCCCAATCTTCAATCTCAACATGGGGCATGTTGGACTAACACGGGGCCATGCCCCTCGTATTTTTCCAGCACGGGGCCATGCTAGTGATGACCTAGCATGTGTTTCACTTACGGACAACATTCTCTGACACATGCAGGCGGCATGTGGCTGTGTTGCCCAGGCACGGGTCGTGCCAGCGTGCTGTCACTGTCTATAAAGTCAGCCTCTAAAGAGAATGTTTGGAACCATTCCAAAAGAGCAAGATCCTCCAGATTTCTCACACATACCCCAAAAGGTATGTTCTTGAAAAGGTCTCATTTGACCTTCTTGTCCTTACTCTTTTGGTTCTTTCCCCTTCTTCCTTCCACCATGAACTCCATTGAAGCTTGAAGCTTCAAGCTTAAAAAGCTTCAATAGGAGGTTCAAACACTTGATTCTTAGCTCAAAGTTTTGAAAATCTACTATAGTAAAACATTATTTTAAGTTATTTACGTTCAGAAAAATAAAAATCATTCAAATTTAACTTAAAATAAAATTTCTTGAGCTAAGAATCCAAAACAGATGGAGCAACACGGGGCCATGCCACGCCCAGCACGGGGCCGTGCTGAATGTTAAGATATCCCATAACTTGTTAACGGTTGGTCATTTTTCCTAGAATGTCGAGCCAGCAAAGTGGGACTTCATCAACAAGCTCCAGGAACCACCGAAAAGGGAGGAGACTCTCCCTTGAGGCCACTCTTGTGAGATACGTGAGTGCTTTGAGGGAGTCTCTCGATGAAATAACCTTAGTGGAAGAAGTTCTCATCAACCGTGTAAACTATCTCTCCATGGGCCTAGAGGATTGCTTCAGGGAAATCAACCTTTTGCACCAAAGGTTGAACATCTTGGCTATGCCTCCGATGGAACCGATCTGGCCGCAAGAAGATTAGAACCTCGCAAATGAGGTCATTCAACCCACCGGGTGGGAAAATGAGATCCCGGAACCTCCCACTCTCAATGTTTCCATTGAGGTTCCGATAAATCCCGCTCCCCTCAAGAAGAAGTCGAAGCGGACCCCTAAATCTTCCTTCCATGGGAGATCGGAGAGATGCTCAAAGACCTCGAATTGAGTGCTCCCGAAAAAAGCTCAAGTCCTCCAACATCTAACCTTCTTAGGTCTAGGAAAGTAGCTTTAGGGTTTTTAAATAATGATCTCAGGGAGGAATTCCTCAAGATTCTATCTATCTATCTATCTATCTATCTTAGGATTAAATTAGATTTATTTTCTTGTATTTGCCTTTTATTCTAATGAAATGGAAGTTTGAATGATGATAATTTCAATAAAAGTGTTGAAGAATTTGGAAATGCCAGAAAGGTGGCAAAAAATGGAACCCATGCACGTAAATCAGAGGCCTCCCGACTCAAAAACTACAAAACAGTGTCTGCAGCACGGGGCCGTGCTCACCCAGCACGCCCCCGTGCCCAACTTACTAATGTCCAAAGACTGTTGTCCAGAAGGTGGCACGGGTCGTGCTCACCTAACACGCCCCCGTGGCCACCCCATTGTAAGTCTTCTGATTTAATTTGTTACTGGCACTTTGGACACGGGGTCGTGTCCCCATAGCACGCCCCGTGCTGCAAGTTCCAGTAACCAAAAAATTTGCTATTTTCACACTTTTTACACATTTAACCAAAATAAATCCTATTTGGGACACATTGAGGCAATGTGTAATTTAAGTGTGGGGGGGGGGGGGGGATGATAAAACCTTGAATCGTTTGTCCTAAAATCAGGCCTTACACAAAACTCTCCTTGGAACCGCTAATCACCCCAAACTTTTTCAATTTTTTTTATTTTCTTTTGCTTATCTTGGTTTAGTTGGGTAAAATAAGTTCTAAAGATTATGTTTTTACGAATTTACAACTGATAGCGTCGTGATAAAAATAACGAATTAAGAAAATTACGAAAACAGACATGGCAAATCTTTGTAAAAATTTGATTATATATACATTTTTACAATACAACCCCTTTTCCCACAAAAGAGAGTTTTGAGCCATTACCGAGCATATAAATATACATCTATACTAATTGCTTAATTTTCGTTTCTTGTGTGAATAGCCCGTTTGGTTCTCACGAATCTAGAAAACCTTTATTTTTCTTTGCTTCACCAAAACATCCCCCTAGATAAATCCTTTGAACCTTAAACATTTTCATTTCAAAACCACAAAAACAAACCTTTTCATTTTTCATCTTTTATTTTTGTAAACATACCGGTTATGAAATTATAATTATGGCTCAGTTTCAAATTTGGCAAAAAAAAAATCATCAGAAAATTTGCCCAAAGTATTTTTTTTTTTTTTGCTAAGCTACAAAACAATAGAAAAACCGATATTTTACGCTTTTCGCCATTTCAATTAAACATACCAAACCCGAACCACAACCTACCCTTTAAAAGTCCTCTTGATATTTGCAAGGATTTAAACGTAAAAAAGGAGGAGCTTTGGTTAATTGTCAAGCCTATGGTAGGAGTAAGTTTCAAAACCGGGCACGAGCGTTCTCACTTACACAACTTCGGCCGAGTGTTGAGTGACCACTTGCGAGGTGTGTAAATTTGTATATAACTAAATGGAGTATTTATAAAGGCTATTCCCAAAGTAAATAATTTTTCTTAAAATGTGTTTTAAATAAATCCTGACGAATAAGATTGTAAATTAAATAAAAACAAAATAAATTTAGAACTTGGATACCTGACACTCTAAAGATGGGACAAAAACCTTCTCTTCTACCTATTTCGTTTGGGTGTGTAAGCCACGATATAGATTTTTGTTTGAGGACAAGCAAAGATTCAAGTGTGGAGGTATTTGATGTGCATAAAATACTACATATAAATTGTATCAAATACGGTGTAAAATCAACCATTTTTTGGTACTAATGTTGGAAAAAGCTTGTTTCTTTGTTCCTTTTTCATTTACAGGGTCAAAAGAGCTTAAATGTGCAAAAGGAGCAAAATAAAAGCAAAAACCAACATAAATACAAAGAAGGAGGATTGACGCAACTCGCCAAGCCCCAACTCACATCCAAACCAAGAGAATAGCAAGATCTGAAGACCTGACACGGGGCCGTGTCCAAGACTGGATTCTATGTAGAAGAAAAGACAACAGCAAAAGACAAAACAGACAGCCAACACGAGGTCGTGCTAAGCTAACACGGGGCGTGGTCAACTCAAAGATTTTCAGAATCTACGATAGTATAGCAAGTACATTGGCCACGGGTCGTGCCTTTGACACACGGGGCCGTGTTAGTACAAGATCTGACACAGCAGTTAAGGAGGAAGAGAGTGAGAGATGACCACGGGGTCGTGCCAGGCGAGCACAGGCCGTGGTGAAGCCCCTGATTCCAGCTATAAATAGATGTGCTTGGTTCCATTCCAAACCATCCCTTGGCAAACCAATTCTCTCTCACTTGCCACCACTACAACACCATCATCCTTCTTCCATCATTTAGATTGTGTGTAGTAGTCTCGGGATCTAAGATCGATCCTAAGAGTCTTTGTCAAACAAAGGCCATGCTTGGCTAAGCTCATACATCACTTGGTGAAGACAAATCTTTTATGTATTACTTTTTTATTTCCAATCTTTGGCAACTTTCTAATTAGGTATGTATTAATGACTTTAATAACTAGTTTTTTATATTGAAGGAAAATTTATCTAATCATTCTTCATATGTTGTTGATTCACATACTCGTGTCTTTACGGTCTATATAAAGCGCGTTAATTGCCTGGAAGGGGGTTAGAAGGGGGTTGGGTAAATTTTATGTCTCGTTTAGTGTATAAATTCTGCGAGAACCTGGTTCAAGCTTAGTAATACTTCACGAGTCGGAGCGGCCATTACCCACCACGAGAGAAGTGCAAACCGCTTGAATCCATTATCTATAAACTACTATTAAAACTTTAAACCAACCCTGCGAGGACTGTATCCCTGCAGACTCAGACCAACGGGTTGAGGGTGATCGCTTCCTGTAAGGGGGCCCACTACTTTTCGCATTAATAACTTACTTAATTATCTTTCAATAATCCGACCTTGCGGGATTGTATCCTTGCTGACTCAGACCAATAGGTTGAGGGTAACGTCGCCTTCACAAGAGGGGCCTACCACTATAACTAAGATAATCTCTTAAAATGCCCAAAGTGTGGAAATTATTAAAAGGATACATGAAAGAGGAGTCGGAACCAAGTGATTCCTTCTTGTCTATTTGTTTTTCCTTATATTTTTATTTCTATTTATGTTATCTTTTTATAGTTTAAAAATCTTTTCTTCAAAGTTTGGTTCGATTAGACGTTAACGATAAGCCGGTATTAAAAGCTCTTGTGTCCTTGGACGACCTCGGTATCTTGCCATCACTATACTACATCCGCGATGGGTGCACTTGCCCTAGCGTGTGTGTAGAGTGATAGTAGAATATTGTGTTTTATAAATTTAAAACTTGAAATCGGCGAGTAAAAAAAGAGCTAAAATATACAAAAAAAAATATAGACACCGGCACGCACGTCAACACCCAAACAAATCACAATCAAATCCTGGAATTCTTGTCTGTACACTCTATCATGCATGCAGTTTCCCTACCATATATTTCACAAGTCTGTTCAAAAATTTTGAAACCTTGACTAGGACTTGGTTGAGAGAAGAACATAATAGATCATTTGCAGAGAGATGGATATAACATACAGATCAAATGAATTTTTCAATTTGATATAGGTTTTTCGAGTTTCTTTTCAGCACTAGAGGGCCTCTTTCGTGTGTAATTGATCTATAGCGCGACAACGTACAACTAGGTCAGGATGTATCTAGATGCAGCAGAAGCTGACGTTGCCTAGCACCTCCATGTCTTTGCTCACGCAAACCAGAGCAGATACACGGGTTTGTCAGAAAAGATCAGAACTAGACCAAAATTGTGTGTATCGGGACATGACACAAGCATTCAAATAGAAATGTACTAATTCCAAGTGACGTTCTTTCCTAAGGTCATAATGTAATTTTATGTTCTGCACAGAACCAGTTAAAGTTTCCAGCCATCAGGATAAAGCCTACCAACATATCGCTCTAAAGTCAGACCATTTCAATACTGGTCTTACATGAGTCAGCCTTAATCCACATAGTGAAAATTTATTTCATTTCCCAATGATGCAATAATATTTTTTTGATTTTTCTGTTTTTCAAATGTTTTTGCTTTTTCTCATTTTTCTCACTTTAAATATATTTACAGATGTCTCTCTATCCCCCTAATTTTTTTGATAAATCATATGCGCAAATTTACCTAATAACGAAAGTGTATGCACAAAATTGAAAAGAAAGAAAATGAAAAAAAATTGTTTTTTTTTTGTTTAACCGTTCCGTCATTAGATTTTAGACTAATCAATATCAAAATTAGATCACGAAATTAAATTGTACCTTTCCGCTGATCTTATCTTACCTCATCTCCTTCAAAGGAAACATGTCATCTATAAAGAATTAAACTTTTAGTAACAGTGAAATGTTACCCGTTATGTCTCTGGAACAACCGCTATCAACATTCCAAGGATTGTCAACAGCTCCTCCTTGGTTGTCCCTGAAAGATAAGGAGATCGGTAAGAAATTGGTACCCAGGCCATCGCGGTCCTGTGTATTCCTGAAGCATCAACATAAGTCACTTCTCGCAAGCACATGTCCCCTTTTGTTTCAAATACTGGTGATGTTGCTGCTTTATGTTTTGCTTTCAAAACTTGTTTAGACTTCTCTAATTTCTTAGCTGCCTTTGGCAATACTGTTTGCTTTTCAACCTTGTTATTTTTCACAACTTTTTTAGGTTTCAAAGCTTGTTTTCTTTTTGCTTTTGCAGCATTCTAATCCCCATCAGATGGTTTAACGTTGGGATGCTTATTCAACATTACCTTAGGTTTTTCAACCTTCATTGGCTTAGAATAAGATCTATCCCTTGGTGTAACCCTCTGATGTTTTGTATTATGTGGCACATAGGGATGATGTGTGCAATTCCTTGAAATGTGACCAGGTATGCCGCAGTTGTAGCATGTTTGCTTCTTTACAGAAGGAGCATATCTTGATCCATTCGATCCAACTGATGAGGAATTTGAGTTATAAGATTTGTTGGATGATTTGTTTGCAGACTTTTCAACCTTTCTGCCCTGCTTCATATGTCTCTTTTTACAACAGTTAGAACATTCACTATTATTCTTTCTAAAAACAGTGTTAGATTTAGCATTTTCATTTCTAACTGTTGGCTTTGGAGGTACATATTTATTTGACGGGCCTTTCAAAGTTGGCTCAGAAACTGCTTTTTTCACATATGGAAGAGCATCAACAGACAAATTTGATGTTTTTAAACGAATATCAGCAGTCTCTTAGAAAACAATATCATCCCTCTCAACCCAATCCTCTACTTTTACCTCATCTGCACATGAAGTAGAAGCATCAGTATCGTTCACACACTTAAACTCAGGAACTGGCATTGTTGTTTCAATTTCAGACGTTGTGGGCCCAGTCACTAATTCATAGCTTGATTCAGCTGAACCACTTGAGTTACATTCATTTTGTAGTGGCTCTAATGAATCCTCTGTTGTTGAGTTAGCTGCTCCAGAAGATTCACAGCTAGATTCACGAGAATCAACTGATTCCAATTTCTCAGAATCTGTTGCTTCAGGTGAATCACATTTGGAGTCACATGGTGCTGCCGGCTCAGTCGGTTTACTCGGATTTAAAACCTGAAAGTGTTTATAACCTCTGCATTTTTTTCTCAAAACTCAATGTCTCTGTTTGTTTAGAGACATTCTCTGATTTAACAAAGACAGGTGAAGATGTTGGTTCGGTTGTCTTTGGTTCATTCTTTTTAGGCTTTGAGATTTTAACTTTTGAGGTCTTGACTGACTCAACTTTCAGACCCTAACCCTACCATAGGCCATGTCAGGCATGTTGGTGATATCCTCTTCAGTTATTGGAATAGAGGTATAGTTGTGATTGTATGGTGGAGGAATGCATACGAATCCCAAGCCCTTATTCCTAACTTCTTTCTTACTGAACTGTAACTGCTTATTTATCATGTTCTCAACTTTTTCACTTAAAATGTCAAATATCTTAAAATTAAACTCTGTATTTTCAAAAGTTGATTTTAGAGAATCAAGTTCAGCAGTAGTTTTTCATACCTCAGTAGGAGTAGGAGTGAAGTGATGAATCTGAGTACCTGCAGAGCAACCTGATTCTGAATTCGGCGATGAATCAGCAGAAGTGGACGAAAATCTAGATTTTTAATTTTATAAATTGTTCTTAAACAAAAATCTGGTACATTAAAATCCCAGTTTTTTTTAATGAAATCCACATGAATTTTATAAACTATTCTTAAACAACCTTTTTTCTGAACTGCTTTCAATGAAGTCCATAAGAATTTTAAATTGTAAAAACCTTTTTTCTGTTTTTCTTCTAATCAGCAACTGTCCTCAATCTTCGTTCTTCAAGTAATACCCGACGAAACCGAGCCGTTGAAAGACTTCTTAGGCCTCTGATTCCAATTGTAAGTCCAAGAACCCCAATCAATCGGATATCACAATACACTAATCAAAGTGCGGAAAACTAAGAAAAATGTAGAAGGATGAAGAAGAAATCGATTGTATTGATCAAAAGTGCACACTATCTCACAAGGATCGTCTGGTACATGCTATAAGTTTTGCAAACCATCAACAACCCAATTCGTTTTTCTCTAATGTCTCACCAATGTCTCTAATGTGCTAACCCTAATAATGAACTAAACATGTCATTATATAGGGTCCACCAAGAGTTCGGCCCACATGACCTAACCCAAGCCCAAAACGTTTAATTAGCCCACATGGCTTATCCCAATACTATCTAACCCACTAGAAAACTAAGCCCAATAGCTTATACTTGTGTTTTATAAAGATAAGTGTAAACCTACTCGATTATATGGCCTTACAACCGGGAAGATCTAAGAGAAGTTCAGCACGGGCAATAAGAATACCATCGTCCGTAGTACGCCTATGGGTAGTCACATTACACTTCCAAAGGATTAGTCTACAAAGACAAATGAAGACATACAAGAAATGGTAAGGATTCCTTATGCATTAGCAGTGGGTAGTCTTATTGATGCGATGGTGTGCACGAGACTCGATATAACTCACACAGTGGGAGTTATCAACAGGTATATGTCTAATTCAAGGAGAGCTCATTGGGAAGCAGTCAAGTAGCTGCTTAGGTATTTAAACGGTACTTCAAAGATAGCATCATGTTTCAAGTGAAAGGATGTTATTATTAAAAGGTATTCGGATGCTGAATTAGGTAGATGCAAGGAGACCTATAAAAGTACAATGGGTTATGTGTTTACTATATTGGGGGATACAACTATTTGTTAGATGTCTAGATTATAGAAGAGTGTAGCATTCTTAACTACATAAGTTGAGTATATGGCAGTTGCTGAAGCTGGTAAGGAGCTAGTTTGGTTGAGAACTTTCTTAGAGGAACTAGACAGAAAACAAATGGATTATCCGTTGTACTGCCATAACGGAAGTGCTATTAAACTAGTAAAGAATCAAGTGTATTATGGGAAGATAAAGAACATTCATATGAGGTATCATTTCATTCGGGATTAATCAATGATGGAACTATTCAATTGAATAATATCAAAGGAGACTGGAATCCGACAGATATGTTTATCAAGGCCACCTTAGATAAAATGAGGCTTTGCAAAGCCTTAGATGGCCTTTAGGAATAATGTTGAGGAGGCAACATTGAACATGTGGAAAACAAGACTTTGAAGAATCAAGATTATAGAAGTACTGGTACATACAAGTGAAGCACAGATGAAGAATGTTTCATGGCTGCAAGTGCAGATTGTTGGGATTGATAGTGAAGCCCGACCCATTCCTTTGGGTCAGTTTATTTCCAAGTGATTGAGGACCTATTAAACCCGGCTACCCTAATGGGTTTATTTTGTCCAATTATTTGTTACTTGGAGAAAAGAATTGTAACACTAATTTTTCCCTGTATATATTTGTCATCTTTGTACTTGTAATCCTGTCATCGAAAAGTAATAAAAGAAGAAGCCCTACTCGTTGCCTGTAGATGTAGATTACACACCGCAATCGAACCATGTAAACCCAGTGTTCATCTTTATATTATTATCATTATTTTGATTATATGGGTTTTGATTCTCCAATACCGGGTATCTTCCAAATTCGTTTGCCGTCGCAAGAAGTTTGAGAACCAAAAGTACGTTCGCTTTTAATTTAAATTGGATTAATTAATCACATTAATACCATAGTTGCCACTAACCTTAGCTTCAAATTTGTTGAAGCATTAACTAAAACGAACTAGGTCAACAAGAATAAATTCTTGTTGTGTTGTTTCTTGTTTGATCACAGAAGACAAACAAGGAGCATCAAATCAGGTTAATTTGGATTTTTTTTATCCAAGTTCTTGATTAATTGGATGGGTTGATTTTAGAAAAAATATTTTTTATTATTTGGATTGTTATTCCGTTGCGTGTTGGTTTAGTTAATTACTCTTTTTGTTACTCGTGCAACTTCTCTTGTTATATTCGTTTTAGTAATTAAATATCGTCAAGTTCTTAAGGCCTGGTCCGTAGTATTGTTTTAATTACTTTAACCCTATACCGACTCCTTTAAAGTCAGCCACGTGTGTGTGAGTGTGAAGTAGGGCTGGCAATAAATCACATGTATAAAACACAATAAGACATATTTACTGAAAAGTACACTATGTGATTTTTTACTTTTTAAAAATAAAATAAAATTAGGAGCCTAGGATCCATCATTTCTTCTTAGTACATAATACACACAACTGTGCTATAGATATGAGATATAAAGTAGTACCTGATAGAACACGATTTGTCAGCCCTTCTTCAAAGTAATACCTAACAGTTTGATGACCCTAAAAAGGTGTTGGTGTTTGTACCCAGAGGAGAGAAAACAATAAGAGTGAATGTGAGAAAAGCACGAGAGAGAAACATAGGTGTGTAAAGAACTAAAGTATAGAGAGACAGGGGGAAGGGGTGTAAGCATAAATTTGATAATGCGGTTAGAGTGCATTTAAATACGAGTCATATGTCTTTTTCAATTTTCAACAAAAGTGATGTGCCATATATTGTTTAGTGGGCCGAACCTATACATCTCATATAAGTTTATATTGTGTGTATAAAGTCCTCTTCATATAGGTCTTGTATGGGCCTTTATATTCCTCGTATAGGCCTATACTAGATGTGTTAAATGGGGTATATATATATATATATATATATATATATATATATGGTGGAGTTCTAGAATGAACACTGGTGTATTTGTGAACTGAGTGAATAAACCATGGCCATTGATTTACACTTGCTTATTAATAATAATCAAGGGCTAGGATTAGCTCACTAGTATTGACAATCAAGGGGGTTGTTCACAAATGAACCTACCCCGATGTGTGTGTGTGTGTATACATATTCCATCGTCTTAACAAAGTTTTAAAATAATTATTTATTTTTAAATTTAAAAAATATCGTGTAATTCATAGTTTTAAGGTTTTACCCTATACGTCTTTATAAATCTATACAAAATGTATAAGTGATGACTGAATGTTAAAATATAGCCAATAACCTTACGGTGCCCCTATGCCTTTCAAAAGTGGAGGTGATGGGTTGGAGTCTCACCTGGAGCAAAAAAAATAAAAATTCTCTGGGTTGAGCCAGAGGTTGTACCACAAGAACAAACCCTATATCGAACAAACCCTATATCGAACCTAAGGTAATGTTTATATTACACATTGTTATTCTTTGTTCCTTTGATTTCATCACCAATCTCACACACAATCATTGGCAATTCTGATCTCACCAATCTCACACACAATCATTGGCAATTCTGAACTCACCAATTCTAATCATTAGTTTCTCTAATCATTTCTACACCAATCTCACACACAATCATTGGCAATTCTGATCTCACCAATTCTAATCATCAGTTTCTCTAATCATTTCTACACCAATCTCACACACAATCATTGGCAATTCTGATATTTCAATTCTTCAAGAACAAACCCTATATCGAACCTAAGGTAATGTTTATATTACACGTTGTTATTCTTTGTTCCTTTGATTTCATGCAAATCCTAGACATCCAAACAATCATCTGTGGCTAATTGATATTGTCTGATGAATGTGTGAATGTTTGTATGTGAATGTGTAAACTGTTTATCAGATATTATTGATACTATTGACATGCTTGAACTGCTAAAATGTTGTGTTGATTCTTAACATTGTAGTTTAGGGTTTTGATCGTAGAACTACAAACTATAACTGTTACATTGAGGAACTTGATTCTTGCTTATTTTGTGTTAATGTGCGATTGTTAACTGGTCCGACCTTGTGAAGTCACAAAGTCTGGATTTATTTAAGTGAACTGGTTCCGAGTTATGTATAACTGATCTGAGTTTTGTACCCTTGTCCGAGTTATGCATTGATTTCGAGTTTATCTATTTTATTAGATTTGATCTGGGTTTTTGTTAAACGAAGTATGGTACGGGTTTAAGAGTATGATGATGTCCAAGTTTTTGTTTCCAAAGGGGTAGTACGAATTTATCATGTATGAGTCCGAGTTTTTATATAAAACAGGTAATCCGAGATTGTTCATACACTGTCCGAATTTATATATATAAGAAACTTGAGAGTCCGAGTTTCTTAATGAGGGTTCCGACTTTATAAGTGTTATATGAGGTTCCGAATTTAATAACCTTTTAAGTGTACTCCGATGTAACACCTCGAAAAATTTCAACCAATATAATAAAGACACATGTCATGGACTTTAAACGTGTAAGGAATTGTTTCTAAAGGACTAAAATCGTCAAACAATGTAAATATGTTAGTAAAAGGATCCAAAGTGTCAACATGCCAATCTTGTGCCTCTGATTGACCTCATACGACGTTCGTATTCCTTAATGAATAACTTAACGAACATTAGAAGTCGTTGTGTTTAAAATAAGGATCTTACGAAACATAGGGGTTAAAAGTGTTAACATGTTAAAGTTACCTCTGAGTGACCTTTAACGAACCCAAAAACATTGTAAATAATTTAATATTTCGCTCACACCAATATTAGATATTAATCTCATGAAATTTCAATGAAAATGAGACGTTTCGGGTGATCGTACAACTAACCGGGAGCTTAACGGAGTTAGTTTTAGACCCAAGGCCCTTAAAAGTTAACTATGGGGGTCCTAAGTGCAATAAATGGAAGTTAAATAAAGTTTAAATGGACCAGGGACTGAAATTGCAGGGTTGCCAAACTTTTCACCGGAATTGAAGGTTGTCGCGGGCCGCATAAGACTTCTCTATGTCTTACGCGGGCCGCGTGGAAGTGCCAGTAACAGACAGATAAGGACAGCTGCGAGTTCAGCCTGTTCCACCGCCTTAGAAAGCTTGTTTTCGATTCCAGGGACTGAGCCAACAGTATTACATGCATAGGAGACACTTGGGATCATCAGAAATCAGTTGTAGGGGCAGGTGGATTAATCTTGAAGCTCTAGAAGTCCTATATAAAGGCCTTTGTTTGCATTGTTCTTGCATTCACTTGAAATTTATTCACAACTCATTCTCTGGAGCTTTCTGGAGTTCAAGCAAGTTTTCTTAAGTTCCAAATTCGTGCTAAGGACCATTGTAAGTGTTCTTAGCTCCTCAAGTTCAAGTTTTATTAGTTTAATGACCAAAAGTCAATGCCATCGTAATTAAGCTTTGACTTAGTGATTAATCACTAATGGTCCAGCCATTATTCGAATTGAAAGTGGCTATGAGTTGGTAATTATATGGGTAATAAACCCTTAAAAGGGCACCCACTGATTATCACTCTAACTTGGTCAATTGTCGGGTCAAACTTAATATTAAAAAGTCAACAGAAGCTATTTTTGCAAATAAATTCATAACTGATAATGTAGAAGTTATGGAACATGTTTTAACACTAAAATAACTTGGTAAATAATGTAAGAACATGTCTAGGCATGTTCAACCCTACAATTCTGAGTTTACGCTCGGTTCGGAACCGAAAGTCGCAAAAGTAGACTTTTGCTTTGACTTTCAGTTCTGATCCGATTTATCTTGTTTTAGATATGCCTTAAGGTTCCTTTAGGACCGTATTATATGTTAGTAAAATCCTCTGAGGTTATACTACATGGCTCCTTATTAATCCGATTCATTTGCATGTTTCCGTTAATTGCTTAAATGTTGACCATGATGCCCTTTGATATTAAAACGAGATTTTTGAAAATGTGAGAGCACAAGAACCTTTATTATTGATATTTAAGTATGTCCTAAAAGTTTGACATCAGTTTATGGTCTAAAATGAGAGTTATGCTCAATATCGTAAATGAAGGCCTTTTTATTAATTTAACGACATATTTGATATAAACCCTATTTAAACTCAAATTTTGACATCAAACCTTTTATCTACTGATGTAATATAATATTTTGGGATTTTTAGAAATTTTTATTAAATTTTAAACTGATCATAACATAGAGTTCTCACATAGGCTCGGTAATTGACGATAACGCCTTTTTTGCTAATAAAATGAGTTTTACACATCCTTTACATATCAAACCTTTTTCTACTGATTTTATATAATAAATAAGTTATTTTAAATTGTAAAGGCTGGTCAAAATCTCAGATTTCCTTATTTAAACCGAATATCGTCAAATACCGACTTTTATGCGATTTAGGCGCATAGTATGACTTAAAACCATATTAGGCACCTAAAGCTTGTTACCTACTGATGTTATGAATAGATTTTTATACTTTAACAGTAAGTAAAAGTTTTGAACTCATATTTCCAAATTTAACCATTAAAGCATATGTGAAATGACCAAAATGCCCCTACGGTGCATAGTTTGGCCATAAATGATAAATTTCACATATATGAGTTATTTTACTGATATCACTTATTAAAATAAATATTTTTTATTGATTATTTTAGACCAGAAACTCAGATTATTATTTAACCTCTTTTATAAACATTAAAATGACCAAAATACCCCTACGGGGCATAAATTGATTTTAAATTCGTTTTGGGCATAATGGAAGGTATCCTACTGATATCACAACATGTTTAAAGCAGATTAACTTGTGGAACCTGTTCATGACTCATTTGGTTACCCGTTATGCTTTTTACGTGTTCGGTACGGTTTATGTAACTAGTTTACATAAATTAACCGAAACGGGTCAAACCTTATCATTTTTACCTCAAAATCCAGAATGTGTTTAGTTTACCCATATTATACAAGTCTTCATACTTTTCGGGTCTAAATCACATTCTGATCCGGTCTTCGCTTAATCTTGCATTTTGAACCATAAACCTTTCCTTAAAACTAACCGGTCTAAGTTTAGACTTAAATAAGACCCGTTAGTAATCTAATAGGTTATTAAAACCTTTGTTCCAGATTAGGAGCCCGGTAAAAGCTATCTGTACTTGCTTGATTGATTTATGGCTGGGAATAAATTTATATTTTTGCTCAGATAAATACTTTTAACTTATTTTCCCTTATACGGGCTTGGGGTACGGTATTTAATAATACCGCTTGGTCGGGTATTGAATTTTTAATCGAATAATGGTTAAAACATTGAGATAACCCGTTTAATCTGTTTTGTTTGCTTTAAGCCTTTGGGGGGTTAATAACCGTGTCACACCCCAACCGATGGCGGAATCATCGGGGCATGGCACTGAGCGAAACAGATTGTCCAGAAGTTTCAATAACAACTAACTTTACCATTCAATTTAAATTAACATGTCCCATACCATGTCTCAAACAGTAAGCAAATTATTACAGATAAACATCAAGACAAATATTCTGTTCCGACAACTCAGATTCAAAATAAAAATAGTTTATTTATTGGTTTCTAGGACTCCATTTCCTAGCTTCAATTTCATCACAGCGCAAGGAGCATCCTAGACCTTTCCTAGCCTCAAGTTCACAGCGTGCTAAGCATGTAAACTTCCTAAGCACCTGTCACATACGTTAAAATAAAGTCAATACATATAATGTAAAGGTGAGCATACAAGTTTGATAATAGCATATAGAGTTCGAATTCGTTTACGCATAACCAGCGCGTACACATAGTGAAATGAAGCACATTAGTTATCGAGATAGATCCATCGATACCAATGACTGCGGGTTGACTGCCCGAGGCAGTTCGCAATACATGATTACCACCGTAATCCATGCAAGTAAAAGATCCTTAACAACCCCCGTGTGAACGGGTGCTGAGTCCAAACTATAGTACTATCGTTGCTAAGGTAGGTAGACAGCATTCCATGTGTAAACATAACAAACAAGCATTCATAAGCCATGTATAACATGCATTAATGGTTAGCGTTCAAATAGTTTGAGTAGTGTGATGTTGTAGTTTGAATATTCGTAACGTATGTAACACCCAAAAGTGCTAAAAGCAAAAAGGGATCGAGTATACTCACAGCGATTGTTGGATTGAAGGGAGTGCTCAGGGAGTAAGGTTAGCCTGAATAGATTCGATAGCGTAACGATAAGTGATGCGTAAAACATAACAGAGTGAAAGTGACTGATCGTGCGGACTAGTCATCCGTGCGGATTGGTTATTCGTGCGGATTGGTCATCCGTGCGGATTAGCAATCCGTGCGAATGGTAATCCGTCCGGATTAGTCATCCGTGCGGACAGCTTGCCCGTGCGGATAACTTGTCCGTGTGGATAACTATTCGAGTGGATTGTTTCTTCCTATTCCAAGGATGTGTTTGTGTATGATGGCTTGTACTTTGAAGTTTTCGTTGTAGCATTTAGAAAACATCTAAGTATCTCTACCCTTCAAGTCGGTCGCGCGGACGACAGTCCGTCCGGATGATTGTCCGTGCGAACAACGACCTTAAGAGTGAGTCACTTAGTGAAGTTGGTGAAATCCGTCCAGATAATAGTTCTTGCGGACAACGACAATTCGTCCGGATAGTCTGTCCGTGCGGACAGATGGTCCGTGCGGATGAACATGTTGAAAATTGTTCAAGGTCTTAGTATCTCATGATCCGAAGAGTAATCCGTTCAGAGTGTGTCCATGCGGATTATTCGTTCGTCGATACTCAAACCTCGTTCGGTTGTGGGTCCCAAGTGTAGTTCGTCCGGTTGGCAATCCGTCCGGATAGTCTATCCGTGCGAACAGATTGTCCGTGCGGATTGCATCTCCGTGCGGATAGCTTCTTGTTCTAGTTGTTCCGTTCGTCTACCCTTGGTCGCCTTTGTCGTTCTATCGAGACGTTCTGATTACGTGGCCACCATTTGGAACTGTATTCTTACCCGCATGACTAAGTCGGCCAGGAATCACCCAAGCTTGACCGGTCAGCGGCTCGGAATGGTCATTCCGGATTAACCCGAAATCAGATGTCTTGTAGGTAGAATCCGGATCTAGGACTAGTGCTTCACTATTATCGAGTAGAAGACTAGAACTGACCCTATTCCAACCGTTTTTTAGGGTAAAAGAGGGAGAAAACTTGTGTTTATTTCTTTCAACTCTTTTATCCTTTAGAAAAGTTCAGATTTAGGTGAAGTTGTTGTGAAATCTTGTGGAAATCGTTCAGATCTGAGTTATCCTTGGTGGAATGAGGTCACACTAGAAGTTCATGAGAACTTCATGATGACGTCACCCGAGAATACCTCAAATCTTGATGATTTCATGGTTAAAAGTTAAGATTTGAAAGATAGAAAGGTGTAGAAGTGTGTATAGATCAAGAATGTACAAGATTTAGGGTGAGATCTTACCTGGATTGAGAGAAATCGAAGAAAAGGTGAAGAAAGTGTGCTGGTCGGACGTTACTTGCCAAAAGTGGAAAGTTTGGAGAGTGACCCGTGTATTTATAGGATGCCAAAAGGGGAAAAGGTCATCCGTGCGGATCGTACGTCACCCGGATTGGTTATCCGTGCGGATGACGATCCTGGTCCGGATGTCCTCACACTCCTCAGGCGGTCATCCGTGCGGATGGTCTGTCCGTGCGGATGGGCAATCCGTGCGGATTGGCTGTTCGTACGGATTGACAATCCGTGCGGATTGGCGCCTGGGTGGTGTGTTCGGTGCGACGATCCTTGACGTTTCGGTTTCAATTGCGAGTGATTCGATAGGGTTTCCTAGTCAAATTACTTTTAGTCCCAACTACTTCGTATGTAACATGGTTCGATCGGGATTCGGGTTCGAGTTCGATTGCATTCGAGTTAGATTTCGAGTTTCGATTGAGTTCGCTTGATTACCACAACATAACATAAATAATCATGCACAGGTAACACGTAAGGCACACACACACGTATAAGTAATAAGTAAAATACACAGTTCGAGTTGCGATTCGATGTCGATTCAATTAACATAGCTTGATTATCAATTGATTAACTTTATCGCATTGTTACTTCCTATAGTTCACAGTCGTAGATCGATTGAAATATGATTAACACGATTCGATTATTGCAATGAACAACACTTACTCCACATAATATAGATAAAATAAAGACATTTCTACCACTCAAGTCGCGCAAAAATCGGTCGTTTGACTTGACCTTGACTTTGACTTTCACTTATGAAAACACGGGGTGTTACAGCCTCCCCTTGTTTAGTAAATTTCGTCCCGAAATTAAGCTGAAAGTCGTAACAAAGCCGTGGATCGCGTTTGAGGACTCTTTGGTTGGACCGATTCTGTGTCATACGCAATCGTGATGGAGTGAAAACCGGGACCTACTAGTGGTATCTGAGCAGGTTCTTGGTTGCAAAGGTCAAACGCACAGATTCGTACTATAATTGGTGGTTCTATAGATTAATATGAAATTGTACAAAAACACTAAGGTCACAATACTACTTTCTCTCTCTAGCCTCACTCTTTGAACAACTGCGGGTACTTAGCCTTCATATCGCTTTCGAGTTCCCAAGTTAACTCCGCGCCTCGTTTTCCTTCCCATCGGACCTTCACAATAGGAATGCGTGAGCGCCTGAGCTGCTTGGTTTGGCGATCCATGATTTCGACAGGCTTTTCCACGAAGTGTAATGTTTCGTTCACTTGTAGATCGTCTAGGGAGACATGTAAGTCGTGGTCGGCGATGCACTTTCGAAGGTTTGACACGTGGAAAGTCGGGTGGACGTTGCTAAGTTCCTCCGGTAATTCGATTCTGTAGGCGACTTTTCCGATCCTTTCCAGAATCTTAAAAGGTCCAATATATCAAGGTGCGAGTTTCCCTTTCTTGCCGAATCGGACTACACCCTTCCAAGGTGATACCTTTAGGAGTTCGTAGTCACCAACGCCAAATACTCGAGGCTTGCGCTTTTTATCAGCGTAACTTTTCTGTCGATCCCGAGCTTTCACTAGGTTGTCCCGAATTTGGAAAATTTTGTCTGTCGTTTCTTGCAGTAGCTCCGGACCGGTTAGTTGCGAGTGACCGATCTCGTGCCACACAATAGGCGATCGACATCTTCTTCCGTATAAGGCCTCGAAAGGTGCCATCTGGATGCTAGCCTGGTAGCTGTTGTTATACGAGAATTCGACCAATGGCAGGTGTTTATCCCAATTACCACCAAAGTCTAATACACACGCACGGAGCATGTCTTCAAGGGTACGGATCGTTCTTTCAGTCTGACCGTCGGTTTGTGGGTGGAAAGCGGTACTTAGATTAAGCGTTGTACCGAGTGCCGTTTGAAATGTTTCCCACAATCGTGAAGTAAACCGAGCATCACGATCAGAAATGATGTCACGAGGTGTCCCATGTCGACAAATGATCTCGTCGGTGTAGATTCGGGCTAATCGTTCCACCTTGTAGTCTTCTCGTATTGGCAGAAAGTGAACTGATTTGGTCAATCGGTCGACTACAACCCAGATCCTGTCGTGACCTGATGACGTGGTTGGAAGCTTGGTTACGAAATCCATAGCTATACTCTCCCGCTTCCACATAGGAATTGGCGGTTGTTCGAGTAAGCCAGAGGGTCTTTTGTGTTCAGCCTTGATTCTAGCGCAAGTTAGGCATTTTCCGACGTAGAGAGCGATATCCCTTTTCATACCCGGCCACCAGTACGTATAACGAAGATCCTGGTACATTTTGTCAGCACCGGGATGAACGGAGTAGCGGGATTTATGGGCTTCTTCCATGATAATCTGTCGCAATTCGGTCCGCCCAGGGACCCAAATTCGGTCCAGGTAGTGGAATATCCCATTCGATTTGCTCACAAGCTGGGTTCCATCGTGGTAGATTCTTTCTTTCTTCAGGGTGCGTTCGTTGAAACACGCATGCTGGGCGTCGCGGATTAGAGTTTCGAGGTTGTGCTGGGCTTGAACATTACGAGTGCTAAGCAGATAGCTCCGTCTGCTAAGTGCGTCGGCAACAACATTCGCTTTGCCTGGGTGATAACGAATCTCACAGTCGTAATCGTTAAGAAGTTCTACCCATCGGCGTTGACGCATATTAAGTTCCTTCTGATTAAAGATATGTTGTAGGCTCCTATGATCGGTGAAGATCGTACACTTGGTACCATATAGGTAGTGTCGCCAAATCTTTAACGCAAAAACAACCGCGCCTAGCTCGAGATCATGGGTTGTATAGTTCTTCTCGTGGATTTTGAGCTGACGAGATGCGTACGCTATGACCTTGTCCCGTTGCATGAGAACACAACCAAGACAATGAAATCGTTGCTTCCGTCGGGCAATGTGAGAACAGGAGCATTGCAGAGCATGTATTTGAGGGTTTGAAAGGCAGACTCTTGTCTCGTTCCCCAAACAAAAGGCTTGTCTTTGTGCGTAAGAGAGGTAAGTGGTACGGCAATTTTCGAGAATCCTTCGATAAATCGTCGATAATAGCCCGCCAGTCCGAGAAAAGAACGGACTTCAGACGGATTCTTAGGCGTAACCCAGCTTTTGACGGCTTCAATCTTCGCAGGGTCGACGTGAATACCCTGACTATTAACAATGTGATCCAGAAATTGAACTTCCCCTAACCAAAATTCGCACTTGGAGAACTTGGCAAAGAGTTGGTTCCCCTGGAGTAACTCGAGAACCAAACGTAGATGTTGCACGTGTTCGGCTTTCGATTTGGAATAGATCAAGACATCGTCGATGAATACGATGACGAAATGGTCGAGATATGGTTTACACACGCGATTCATCAGATCCATGAAAACCGCTGGTGCGTTTGTTAAACCGAAAGGCGTGACAACGAATTCGTAGTGGTCGTAACGAGCACGAAACGCAGTTTTGGGTATATCTTCCTCTTGAATACGTAGCTGATGGTAACCTGAACGTAGATCGATCTTCGAAAAACACGTAGCGCCTTGTAGTTGATCAAACAAATCGTCGATTCGAGGTAGAGGGTAGCGGTTCTTGATAGTCAACTTATTCAATTCCCGATAGTCGATGCACATCCGGAACGACCCATCCTTCTTTTTGACGAAAAGGACCGGCGCGCCCCAAGGAGTGGTGCTCGGGCGAATGAAGCCTTTTTCAAGTAATTCCTGGAGTTGGGTTGAGAGTTCGCGCATTTCTGACGGTGCGAGTCGGTTAGGAGCTTTAGCGATAGGGTTGGCTCCAGGAATGAGGTCGATATGAAAGTCGATATCACGACTTGGAGGTAATCCGGGAAGATCCTCTGGAAAAACGTTAGGAAATTCTCGAACCACGGGAACGTCTTTCACTTCCTTCTTCTCTTTCTTTTCCTCCTCCGCTGCTACAACGTTAGCCAAGAAGGCCCTGTATTCCTTGCGGAGATACTTGCTAGCTTGCAGGCATGACATAAGTTTGAGCCCCTTTGAGGTAGTATCGCCGTATACAAATAATAAGTCACCATTTGCGAGCTAAAAACGAATCATCTTGTCGAAGCACACAACTTCAGCATGGTTTTCTCGAAGAAAGTCCATGCCTACAATGACATCAAAGCTTCTGAGTTGCATTGGAATAAGGTCGATTGGGAAGATGTGATTGTTGAGCTCAAGAATACAATCACGAATGACGGAACTAACAGCGACGGTTCTTCCGGTAGCGACTTCTACATCGAACTTCGAGGAGAGTTGGGAGCGTTTACGACTAAGGAGTTTCTCAAATTCGAGTGACACAAAGCAATTATCGGCTCCAGTATCAAACAAACATGAAGCATAAATATCATTCACAAGGAACGTACGATTGACCACGTTGTTGTCGGCCTGGGCTTGACGCATGTTGAGGTTGAAAGTTCTGGCGCGTGCGGCCTGTTGTTGCTGCTGCTGTTGTTGTTGCTGCTGTGGTTGCTGCTGTTGCGGTTCTTGTTTCACTACCCTGTTCGGGCACATGTTGGCGAAATGATTCGGGTCGCCACACATGAAGCAGGCTCTGGCTTTGATTGCGGGTGCCGGAGGAGCTTGTTGACCCTGTGGGGCAGCGAGTAGAGCTTGGTTGGCAGGAGCTGGACGAATACGGCAGTTGGAAGTGAAGTGGCCGTATACGTTGCAATGGGCACATAAGCGACATTGAATAGCAGTTGGGTGGTGGTAGGTGCAAGTAGGGCAGAGCGGATGTGGTCCAGTATATGTACGCTTGGCAGGAGGTGCAGTGGCCACAGGCGCCGCTACTTGACGCTGTTGGGCAGGTACGGCTTGAATCAGTGCAGCAGTAATCGCACAGTTCTTGTTGGTGGAGCTGTTCTTTCTCTTGTTCTTCCTCTTGTTGCTTGATGAGGTGGGTTCAACAGTCGGTGCGGTAGTGGTAGCTTGATGCAGATGCTTGGAACCCTTATCCCATACCCCAGCCTTGACCCGTTTGTCGTTGATTTCAGCGGCCAGCAGATAGGTCTCCTCGATCGTCGTAGTCTTAGCCGCTTGCACGAAATCAGCAACGCAGTCGGGTAAGGCTCGGATGTACTTCTTGATGGTGATCTCAGGAGTCTTGACTTGGTCAGGACAGATAATGCTGAGCTGTTTGAAGCGAGCAGTGAGGCCAGCATTGTCTCCATCCTTTTGCTGTATGTGCCAAAATTCATCTTCCAGCTTTTGACGTTCGTGAGGAGGGCAGAATTCCTCTAGCATGACTTCCTTGAGCTCGTCCCACGACAGACCGTAGGCTGCATCATTCCCTCGCTTGTTCCTCTCGGCCGTCCACCAGTCTAGAGCACGGGACTGAAAGACGCTGGTAGTGTTTAGAGTTCGAAGGTCATCAGGGCAACCACTTTGTCGCAGAGTAACCTCGATAGAGTCAAACCAGTGGAATAGTGCAGTAGGACCTCCTTCGCCTGTGAATTCTTTTGGCCCACACGACTTGAATTGTTTGAAACTGAAAGGCCTTGCGTTAGCTTTGGGAGCTTCAATTCTCGATTCTTCAGACGATTTGCTGGCATTCTCGTAAACGTCACTCACGGCCTTAGCTACACTTTCGCGATGATGGAAGCAAGGCGTTTGTCCCTCTTTTCCTGACGAGAGAGAGCATGACGGGATCCTGACGACATTGTCTGCAATAGACATCACCATGGAACTCAACACATTGTATTCGAATCTCACCTCACACGTTTATTACTTACTAAAGCTCAGGAACACGAATACTTACGTAATTACTTATCACGGAATCACAAAATCACATAAGCACCTAGAACACATAATCATTTAGTACCTAAACATATAAGCATAGAAGCAAAGAAACACATACGCATTTATCCCATAGAGGCAATCAGAAAACAGAAACCTATCATCCCAAGTATGCGATCGTTTGAAAAGAGCGTAATGTAAGCTAGGGAGAGAAACTAGAAAGGCAAAAGGTGATTCACGTTTCTTGTACGTTCTCAGATCTATCAAAGATTCACAGTTATAATTAAGTCTCGTGTGTTCGGTTCCGTTCGTGTACGGATTCCGCACGTCACACGTTTGGTTTGCAGTCGCACAAAATCACAAGATGCAGTGCGAGTCGTGTCTGTGTTGATCGAAGTAGAAATAAAATCGAGTAAATTCCAAAGTTTAAAAGACATAAACAGGTAAACACATAAATAAGCACATAAAATAGGCGAAACGCCAGAGTCGGCAGTTGCGGCTCAAAATTGAAACACATAAAATTCGAGGAATAGATCGTCTGCGGCTAGTAGACTTCGACTAACCAAAGTGGTTCGACTATCACAAAGACCCGTTGCGCATAATCAACCTTCAGAACTACGCCTTTGCCTCGATTCTTGGGCATTTGGCACGCATCCCGTTGGTCATATCGTGTCTTTAGGTCGTTGGAGTCCATCGAGACCTTGGTGAGAGTTTTGTAAAATGCTCAGAACAAGTTGTCAAGGTTAGGGTTTCACCCCTGGCTTAACAACTTCGTCCCTATTTTGATAAAATAGAGGAGATTATTCATCAAAATATGGGTTTCACCCCTAGTTTGGTATAATTTCCTCGTTTGTAGTTAAAATGCGAGTTGAGTAAGCAATTTTAGTCGAGAGTTTGCGGTTTTCACACCTATTCTCAACCTTGTTGCCTACTCATAGTTGAAAATTCGAGTGCAGTGTTAGTGTAGAATAAACGGCAATAACGGGAAGTAAGCTCGTACATAACCCCTACTGGTTATGCACAAGTCGGTCTGCTGGTGCTTAACTATAGTCTATGTATCTAAGACTTCGACCCGGACTAGGTCGAGTCTTGCCTAATTCCCTATAGTTATGGCTCTGATACCAATCTGTCACACCCAAACCGATGGCGGAATCATCGGGGCATGGCACTGAGCGAAACAGATTGTCCAGAAGTTTCCATAACAACTAACTTTACCATTCAATTTAAATTAACATGTCCCATACCATGTCTCAAACAGTAAGCAAATTATTACAGATAAACATCAAGACAAATATTCTGTTCCGACAACTCAGATTCAAAATAAAAATAGTTTATTTATTGGTTTCTAGGACTCCATTTCCTAGCTTCAATTTCATCACAGCGCAAGGAGCATCCTAGACCTTTCCTAGCCTCAAGTTCACAGCGTGCTAAGCATGTAAACTTCCTAAGCACCTGTCACATACGTTAAAATAAAGTCTATACATATAATGTAAAGGTGAGCATACAAGTTTGATAATAGCATATAGAGTTTGAATTCGTTTACGCATAACCAGCACGTACACATAGTGAAATGAAACACGTTAGTTATCGACATAGATCCATCGATACCAATGACTGCGGGTTGACTGCCCGAGGCAGTTCGCAATACATGATTACCACCGTAATCCATGCAAGTAAAAGATCCTTAACAACCCCCGTGTGAACGGGTGCTGAGTCCAAACTATAGTACTATCGTTGCTAAGGCAGGTAGACAGCATTCCATGTGTAAACATAACAAACAAGCATTCATAAGTCACGTATAACATGCATTAATGGTTAGCGTTCAAATAGTTTGAGTAGTGTGATAGTTGTAGTTTGAATATTCGTAACGTATGTAACACCCAAAAGTGCTAAAAGCAAAAAGGGATCGAGTATACTCACAGCGATTGTTGGATTGAAGGGAGCGCTCAGCGAGTAAGGTTAGCCTGAATAGATTCGATAGCATAACGATAAGTGATGCATAAAACATAACAGAGTGAGAGTGACTGATCGTACGGACTAGTCATCCGTGCGGATTGGTTATTCGTGCGGATTGGTCATCCGTGCGGGATTAGTCATCCGTGTGGATAACTTGTCCGTGTCGATAACTGATCGAGTGGATTGTTTCTTCCTATTCCAAGGATGTGTTTGTGTATGATGGCTTGTACTTTGAAGTTTTCGTTGTAGCATTTAGAAAACATCTAAGTATCTCTACCCTTCAAGTCGGTCGCGCGGACGACAGTCCGTCCGGATGATTGTCCGTGCGAACAACGACCTTAAGAGTGAGTCACTTAGTGAAGTTGGTGAAATCCGTCTGGATAATAGTTCGTGCGGACAACGAAAATTCGTCCGGATAGTCTGGCCGTGCAGACGGCGACAATCCGTCCGGATAGTCTGTCCGTGCGGACAGATGGTCCGTGCGGATGAACATGTTGAAAATTGTTCAAGGTCTTAGTATCTCATGATCCGAAGAGTAATCCGTTCAGAGTGTGTCCGTGCGGATTATTCGTTCGTCGATACTCAAACCTCGTTCGGTTGTGGGTCCCAAGTGTAGTTTGTGTGACAACTCGTACTTCAGAACTTATCTTTGTGTTAATGTAACGTATGTGGATCCTATGTGACTATGTGAACTTTGTGGATTAATGAAATGTTATGATTGTATGTGTTTCAAGTATATATATATATATATATATATATATATACGTATGCATGTAATTAACTGGTTATAGCTACTTAAATCGGAACGCAATTAATTGCTACCCAACTCGAACTGTACGAGCATTTAACCCGATACCCACTAGAGTGTGTAGCCCATTTGCGGCCCAACCTCCAAAATCAAAGCCTTTTGTTCTTAACCCAAACCGCCACCCTTGCCCACTTGAGATGGCAGTTCAATTTTATGGGCTTAAGCCCAGCTAACCTCTAGTATATGGTGCACGTATTATCTTTTTCATAACACAATTACAAAATAAAACCCTACTTCTCATTGGTGTGTGCGACGGCATGGCAGAACCCCCCCCCCCCCTCTGATCGAGATAGCATCCTGATTTCAAGATTGCTGGTTAGTAATTAACATCTCGGTTCCTTCTTTATGTGCCTGTTTGTATTGATTATTGGTGGTATTGTTATAATAATAAATTGTTGTTTAAAGTTCTTGTTGGTCCACTAACATCTTGAAAGAGTTAACAGTTGTCGCCTAGTGTGTCATATGTGCATGTGAATCTAATCAAGTAACATAGATATTTTTAGTGAATTGTCAGATCCATGTGCAATGTCTTGTTATTATTGCCAAATTAGTCAAAGAACATTAATGCTAGGGGAATAAAGTAATGATGTGATTATAGTGTTCATGAAATCGGCTTGCATGTATTATATAATATTCATGATTAATCGGGTTTCATGTTATTGTTCTAAGAATCGAATGTTTGATAATCGGCTGCATGTATGTTGAAATCGGTTCGGGTGTAGAGTCGATTATGAAGTGCTATATAATGATTCGGAACCTCTAGATTGATATGTTTAAAGTATTATGATATTTGTTCATGTTTGATCTTGATAGAGTTCATAAGAAATTGAGATAAAAACCTTGTTTGGATCGATATGGTTTGATTAGAATCATTAATCCTGTTGATTGATTTTTATGCAAAATATGGAAACTATTAAAGTGGTCAAATGAGTTAATTGGATATGTAACTGATTTCCAAAATATCTGGATTGTGAAACAAATCTCACACGGTCTCTTGGTCACACAAGAGGTCCACTCGCACAAGGAGCTTAGTCGAACAAGTCATCTGGTCGCACATGATGAACTGATCGCACAAGGGGTTCCCGGTCGCACAAGGCTGCTGGGCCGCACAAGATGTATGATTACTTAACTGTTGGGCCGGGTGTGTGTTTGGGCCGGATGAGTCCAATCGCACAAGGGGTAATGGATCGCACAAACTGTTTAGTTGTTTAATTATTGGGCCGCTTACTTGTTGGACTGTTTTGATTATTGGGCTTAACCTTTCGGGTCGCACAAAGTAAATGGGTTAACGTGATGTTGCTTGTTTGCCATGTTTCGTATGTGTTTCTTGTATGTTATCAATGTGATACTTGTGTGCGCTACTTGACACCAAAACCTGACTTGTATGATAACCATGTTAGGACGTGGTTGACCACTAGCTGCTAGACTTGACCTTTCTGTGTAATCTGCCGAGCAAACCAAGGTGAGTTCACACTCTACAAAGCATGGGATTCCCAGGGGTTGGGAATGGGGTTAAGGAATATGGATTCCTCGTCCTTTCTTGGGTAGGACAGTATTGGTTCAGGAATGTAATTCCTCGTCCTCACGGACAGATAACTCTACTAGACTAAAACTCTCTATCACGAAGTCCCTCCTATTTTATATCGACTTAATCGCCGGGCCAATGGCGAGCGGGTCATTAGTTAGATAGCGCTATTTAGGTTTGACAAGCCTCACACCGTGCCGCAGAGGACGGGCGTGAACTAATGGATCTGGGCACGTCAATGATGATAGACATTGACAGTTCAGGGCACTTAAACATGACTTTTCGTCAGTAGTCGATATGGTAACGAGTCTAGTGTATACAAGGGGTAGCCCCCATGGCCGAAATGCCAGATAACTATCATGGGGTAGCCCCCACGGCGGATTGCCAGAATAAATGGGTTAAACAAAGGGTTAAACAAATCACGTTTTCAACTATGGGGTAACCCCCACGGCAGGGATACCAGCTAAAGGAACTGTTTTCGAAACAACTTAAAACGAACACCCAACCGTGAACTCACTCAACTTGTTGTTGACTCGTTACTACATGCTTTGCAGGTCAATAGGTTCTTAGCTGGAGCTTGCACAAGGAAGAGTCGTTGTGGGACATGGACAGCTGTGTGCCATGTTAACATTTGGATAATTGAACTTTTGATTTGGTTTTAAACATTATGCTTCCGCTCATAACTTAACTTTGTTTGTTTTGGACACTAATCGTACTGGTTGGACTTTTACAATTAATTATTTGCTTGTTCAATATGATTAGTGGTTTGATCCTGGTCAGTCACGCCTCCAAGCGGTGATACTCCGCATGTGGATTTTGGGGGTGTGACAGATTGGTATCAGAGCCATTGGTTATAGAGAACTTGGTTTTAATAAAGGAAAACGTTTTTGTTAAAACCAGACTATAACCTGTACAGTGCTCTACGATCCACAACGACGCTTCACTCCACGTGCAAGGCTCGACATTCTAGGTGATATAATTTATGCTTACATTGTCTACATGCTAGATATAGTAGAACTTTGCTCATGATATGCTTAGCTAGTATAGCTACTGTTGCCTGAACACGTGTGTGCTTGCTCCCTACTGTCACTCCACACTTACACACATTCGCGACACCTTTCCTATTTGTGTTTCCTTCGATGTGAGATCATGAGGGAACGTGTGAACCTAACTCAAGCCAGCTAACGGCTCTTATCAACGAACAAGTTACGGCAGCACTTGCAGCCGCCCAGGCAGGAGGTATAACCTGCTATTCCGAACCTAACCTAGGATGATAGATCCTACTCTCATGATCCAACTATCGCGCTTAACCTTGTCACTTCTTCCTCGCGCAACAAGGTCAGAACGCTCAGCCACCTGCATGCATATTCAAGACGTTCATGGATTGTCGTCCTAGTACTTTCAGTGGCACTAAAGGAGTTGTTGGAACTCCTCCATTGGTTTGAAAAGCTCGAGTCTCTCTTAGAGATGGGTGAATGCCCTGAGGCCCGTAGGGTGAAGTACGCCACTAGTACTCTCGAAAGCACTGCGTTAACTTGGTGGAACGCGTACGTTCAGATGCTAGGGCTGGCGGCTGCTAATGCCACCCCATGGATGGATTTTGAGGAACTGATCAAACGTGAATACTGTAGTCGTGATGACATCCACAAACTGGAAGTGGAGTTCTTTAACCTGATGATGACGGGGTCAGAGATAGAAGCGTACACGAAACGATCCAACGAACTGACGGTGTTATGTCCAACAATGGTGGATCCTCCCATCAAGCGCATTGAGCTGTACCTCAAAGGCTTAGTACCAGAGATTCAAAGTCATATGACATCGGCCAACCTTGCAACCCTCCAGGATATTACTCGTCTTGCTCAACGTCTTTCAGATCAGGCGGTAGGACAGAATAAACTGCCGAAACGTATTAATGCTGCTACAACTACTTCGGATGCTCCCAGTGACAACAAACACAAAGTGGGATGGAAATTCGAGCAAAGGGTTCCACTTCGGTTCAGTCTCAGTCGCAGCAGCGAAAAAAAATGGATGAGTACAGGAGCCCCAGGCAGCAGTCTTTTGGTAATCGAAGTCAGGGTGGATACCGGGGAAACCACCCTAAGTGCAATTGATGTAAATTGCACCACAGCGGATTGTGCAACAAAGGTCGTTGACAAAGATACAACAAGCTTGGTCATGAAGCCAAAGATTGTAGAAGCTCACGTCCTACAAATAAGAACCAGCAACAGCAGCCACAAGCTCCACAGAATCAGCAGCAACAGCAGGATAACAAGGGATGCTATCAGTGTAGTGCTGAAGGTCACTTCAAGAGACACCGTCCACAGTTGAACTAGAACCAGAATCAGAGCCACAACCAAGGAAACGGGAACAACAATGGAGACAACCACGGGGGTAATAACGACGGCAATGGTGCCAGGGGTCGAGTGTTCGTGATTGGTCAGGATGATGCTAGGAATGACCCCACGTTGTAATGGTTTCGACATCGTTATTGGTATGGATTGGCCACCTCAACATCGAGCAGGGACTCTTTGCAACGAAAAGATTGTCCGCATTCCTTGTGCTGGTTAAGAACCTTTGGTAAATTCATGGTGACAAGCTCCTGGAGCGACACCCATAGCTCGAGCACCATACCGTTTAGCCCCATCTGAACTGGAAGAGCTGTCTACGCAACTACAAGAACTCTTAGATAAGGGTTTTATTCGTCCTAGCTCTTCGCCCTGGGGAGCTCCAGTGCTATTCGTGAAAAAGAAGGACGATACCTTCCGTATGTGTATCGAATACCGTGAACTCAACAAGGTGACCGTGTAGAATCGCTATCCTCTTCCACGCATTGACGACTTGTTCGACCAGCTGCAAGGGTCGAGCTACTATTCAAAGATTGATTTGAGATCAGGATATCACCAGCTGAGAGTCGAGAAGAGGACATCTCTAAAACAGCCTTTACAACCCGTTATGGACATTATGAGTTTTTGGTCATGCCTTTTGGGCTGACAAACGCACTTGCGGTTTTCATGGACCTCATCAATCGAGTGTGCAAGCCTTACCTAGACAAGTTTGTCATAGTTTTCATCGACGAAATCCTGATCTGTTCTAAGAGTCAGGAGGAACACGAACAACAATTACGGCTCATTTTGGAACTCCTTCGAACAGAACAGCTGTACGCCAAGTTTTCAAAATGCGACTTCTGGCTTCGTGAAGTCCATTTCTTAGGCCATGTGGTGAACAAGGATGGGATTCACGTTGATCCATCCAAGGTAGATTCGATCAAGAGCTGGCCTGCACCTTGTACGCCAACGGAAATTCGTCAATTCTTGGGCTTGGCAGGTTACTACAGGAGATTCATTAAGGATTTTTTTTTCAAGATTGCGCAGCCACTCACTTCACTGACGCAGAAAGGCGTTGTTTATTGATGGGGAAATGCACAGGAATTAGCATTTCAGCACCTAAAGGATAGACTTTGCAGTGCACCTATCCTTTCATTGCCAGAGGGCACAGACGACTTTGTGGTTTATTGCGACGCATCCATTCAGGATCTTGGTGGTATATTGATGCAGCAGGATAAAGTTATAGCCTACGCCTCACGCCAACTTAAAGTTCATGAAAGGAACCACACTACGCACGATCTAGAGCTGGGAGCGGTTGTTTTTGCACTTAAGATATGGAGACACTACCTGTATGGCACCAAATGCGCTATCTACACTGGTCATAGAAGCCTCGAGCATATCTTTAAACAGAAGGAACTCAATATGCGACAACGACGATGGGTCGAACTGCTGAATGACTACGAATGCTCGATCAGGTACCACCCGGGAAAAGCCAATGTTGTGGCCGACGCCCTCAGTCGAAAGGACACTGCGCCTAAGCGCGTACGAGCTTTACAACTCACTATACAGTCTAGTCTTCCTTCCCCAAATACGAAATGCTCAGGTAGAAGCATTGAAACCAGAAAACATCAGGGCTGAAGCCCTACGCGGTTCGAGGCAACGCTTAGAACAGAAGGAAGACGGTGCTTATTACGTCACAGGGCGCATTTGGGTCCCACTGTATGGCAACCTATGAGAGCTTGTGATGGATGAGGCACACAAGTCTCGCTACTCAGTACACCCTGGTTCGGATAAAATGTACCACGATATCAAAACCACATACTGGTGGCCTAGCATGAAGGCCCACATAGCAACCTACGTTAGCAAGTGCTTGACTTGTGCGAGAGTCAAGGCGGAATACCAGAAACCTTCAGGCCCACTTCAACAACCAGAGATACCACAATGGAAATGGGAGCAAATTTCCATGGATTTTGTTACTGGCCTGCCTAGATCTCAACGTGGTAATGATACTATTTGGGTGATCGTGGATCGACTCACAAAGTCTTCTCACTTCCTGGCTATCAAAGAAACGGATAAGTTCTCCACCCTAGCAGAAGTATATCTCAAGGAAGTTGTCTCGAGGCATGGGGTGCCCATCTCTATCATCTCGGATCGAGATGCACGTTTTACATCAGAACTGTGGCAAGCAATGCACAAGTCCTTTGGCTCAAGGCTAGATATGAGCACAGCTTATCACCCGCAAACGGATGGGCAGTCGGAACGTACCATCCAGACTCTCGAAGACATGCTCAGGGCATGTGTAATCGATTTTGACAATGGCTGGGAAAAGCATCTGCCACTCGTGGAATTCTCATACAATAACAGCTACCACACCAGCATTAAAGCTGCTCCGTTTGAGGCATTGTACGGGCGTAAATGCCGGTCACCTCTTTGTTGGGCAGAGGTGGGGGATAGTCAGATTACTGGTCCAGAACATGTGGTTGACACAACAGAGAAAATTGCTCAGATACGACAACGAATGGTGGCAGCTCGTGACCGTCAGAAAGTCTACGCCGATAAGGGCAGAAAACCACTAGAGCTCCAGGTTGGGGAGCGTGTACTACTCAAGGTTTCACCCTGGAAGGGTGTGGTTCGTTTTGGTAAACGGGGCAAACTTAACCCACGATACGTTGGACCTTTCGAAGTCATTGAGAAAATAGGCAAGGTGGCCTACAGACTGAACTTACCAGCAGAACTCAGTGCAGTTCACGATGTTTTCCACGTGTCGAATCTGAAGAAATGTCTATCAGATGAGACCCACATAGTTCCTTTGAAGGAGCTCACTATCGATAAGCAGTTACGATTCGTCGAGGAACCTGTTGAAATCACGGACCGGGATGTTAAGGTCCTCAAGCGTACTAGGATACCTCTCGTTCGAGTTCGTTGGAACTCACGTCGCGGTCCAGAGTTCACCTGGGAACGCGAAGATCAGATGAAACAAAAGTATCCCCAACTGTTCGCAACCGATACAACCACTACTGAGGCTGAAGCTACGGAATTTCGAGATGAAATTCCAGATCAACGGGGGAAGGATGTGACACCCCAGGAAAAACAAGAAAACCATGCAACTTAACTAGCTTCCTCAGTGAGTACGTGCTAAATTTCGGGACGAAATTTCTTTCAACTTGGGGATAATGTGACAACTCGTACTTCAGAACTTATCTTTGTGTTAATGTAACGTATGTGGATCCTATGTGACTATGTGAACTTTGTGGATTAATGAAATGTTATGATTGTATGTGTTTCAAGTATATATATATACGTATGCATGTAATTAACTGGTTATAGCTACTTAAATCGGAACGCAATTAATTGCAACCCAACTCGAACTGTACGAGCATTTAACCCGATACCCACTAGCGTGTGTAGCCCATTTGCGGCCCAACCTCCAAAATCAAAGCCTTTTGTTCTTAACCCAAACCGCCACCCTTGCCCACTTGAGATGGCAGTTCAATTTTATGGGCTTAAGCCCAGCTAACCTCTAGTATATGGTGCACGTATTATCTTTTTCATAACACAATTACAAAATAAAACCCTACTTCTCATTGGTGTGTGCGACGGCATGGCAGAACCCCCCCCCCCCCCCTCTGATCGAGATAGCATCCTGATTTCAAGATTGCTGGTTAGTAATTAACATCTCGGTTCCTTCTTTATGTGCCTGTTTGTATTGATTATTGGTGGTATTGTTATAATAATAAATTGTTGTTTAAAGTTCTTGTTGGTCCACTAACATCTTGAAAGAGTTAACAGTTGTCGCCTAGTGTGTCATATGTGCATGTGAATCTAATCAAGTAACATAGATATTTTTAGTGAATTGTCAGATCCATGTGCAATGTCTTGTTATTATTGCCAAATTAGTCAAAGAACATTAATGTTAGGGGAATAAAGTAATGATGTGATTATAGTGTTCATGAAATCGGCTTGCATGTATTATATAATATTCATGATTAATCGGGTTTCATGTTATTGTTCTAAGAATCGAATGTTTGATAATCGGCTGCATGTATGTTGAAATCGGTTCGGGTGTAGAGTCGATTATGAAGTGCTATATAATGATTCGGAACCTCTAGATTGATATGTTTAAAGTATTATGATATTTGTTCATGTTTGATCTTGATAGAGTTCATAAGAAATTGAGATAAAAACCTTGTTTGGATCGATATGGTTTGATTAGAATCATTAATCCTGTTGATTGATTTTTATGCAAAATATGGAAACTATTAAAGTGGTCAAATGAGTTAATTGGAATATGTAACTGATTTCCAAAATATCTGGATTGCGAAACAAATCGCACACGGTCTCTTGGTCACACAAGAGGTCCACTCGCACAAGGAGCTTAGTCGAACAAGTCATCTGGTCGCACATGATGACCTGATCGCACAAGGGGTTCCCGGTCGCACAAGGCTGCTGGGCCGCACAAGATGTATGATTACTTAACTGTTGGGCCGGGTGTGTGTTTGGGCCGGATGAGTCCAATCGCACAAGGGGTAATGGATCGCACAAACTGTTTAGTTGTTTAATTATTGGGCCGCTTACTTGTTGGACTGTTTTGATTATTGGGCTTAACCTTTCGGGTCGCACAAAGTAAATGGGTTAACGTGATGTTGCTTGTTTGCCATGTTTCGTATGTGTTTCTTGTATGTTATCAATGTGATACTTGTGTGCGCTACTTGACACCAAAACCTGACTTGTATGATAACCATGTTAGGACGTGGTTGACCACTAGCTGCTAGACTAGACCTTTCTGTGTAATCTGCCGAGCAAACCAAGGTGAGTTCACACTCTACAAAGCATGGGATTCCCAGGGGTTGGGAATGGGGTTAAGGAATATGGATTCCTCGTCCTTTCTTGGGTAGGACAGTATTGGTTCAGGAATGTAATTCCTCGTCCTCACGGACAGATAACTCTACTAGACTAAAACTCTCTATCACGAAGTCCCTCCTATTTTATATCGACTTAATCGCCGGGCCAATGGCGAGCGGGTCATTAGTTAGATAGCGTTATTTAGGTCTGACAAGCCTCACACCGTGCCGCAGAGGACGGGCGTGAACTAATGGATCTGGGCACGTCATTGATGATAGACATTGACAGTTCAGGGCACTTAAACATGACTTTTCGTCAGTAGTCGATATGGTAACGAGTCTGGTGTATACAAGGGGTAGCCCCCACGGCCGAAATGCCAGATAACTATCATGGGGTAGCCCCCACGGAGGATTGCCAGAATAAATGGGTTAAACAAAGGGTTAAACAAATCACGTTTTCAACTATGGGGTAACCCCCACGGCAGGGATGCCAGCTAAAGGAACTGTTTTCGAAACAACTTAAAACGAACACCCAACCGTGAACTCACTCAACTTGTTGTTGACTCGTTACTACATGCTTTGCAGGTCAATAGGTTCTTAGCTGGAGCTTGCACAAGGAAGAGTCGTTGTGGGACATGGACAGTTGTGTGCCATGTTAACATTTGGATAATTGAACTTTTGATTTGGTTTTAAACATTATGCTTCCGCTCATAACTTAACTTTGTTTGTTTTGGACACTAATCGTACTGGTTGGACTTTTACAATTAATTATTTGCTTGTTCAATATGATTAGTGGTTTGATCCTGGTCAGTCACGCCTCCAAGCGGTGATACTCCGCATGTGGATTTTGGGGGTGTGACAGATTGTCCGGTTGGCAATCCGTCCGGATAGTCTATCCGTGCGGACAGATTGTCCATGCGGATAGCATCTCCGTGCGGATAGCTTCTTGTTCTAGTTGTTCCGTTCGTCTACCCTTGGTCGGCTTTGTCGTTCTATCGAGACGTTCTGATTATGTGGCCACCATTTGGAACTGTATTCTTACCCGCATGACTAAGTCGGCCAGGATTCACCCAAGCTTGACCGGTCAGCGGCTCGGAATGGTCATTCCGGATTAACCCGAAATCTGATGTCTTGTAGGTAGAATCCGGATCTAGGACTAGTGCTTCACTATTATCGAGTAGAAGACTAGAACTGACCCTATTCCAACCGTTTTTTAGGGTAAAAGAGGGAGAAAACTTGTGTTTATTTTTTTCAACGCTTTTATCCTTTAGAAAAGTTCAGATTTAGGTGAAGTTGTTGTGAAATCTTGTGGAAATCGTTCAGATCTGAGTTATCCTTGGTGGAATGAGGTCACACTTGAAGTTCATGAGAACTTCATGATGACGTCACCCGAGAATACCTCAAATCTTGATGATTTCATGGTTAAAAGTTAAGATTTGAAAGATAGAAAGGTGTAGAAGTGTGTATAAATCAAGAATGTACAAGATTTAGGGTGAGATCTTACCTGGATTGAGAGAAATCGAAGAAAAGGTGAAGAAAGTGTGCTGGTCGGACGTCACTTGCCAAAAGTGGAAAGTTTGGAGAGTGACCCGTGTATTTATAGGATGCCAAAAGGGGAAAGGGTCATCCGTGCGGATCGTACGTCACCCGGATTGGTTATCCGTGCGGATGACGATCCTGGTCCGGATGTCCTCACACTCCTCAGGCGGTCATCCGTGCGGATGGTCTGTCCGTGCGGATGGGCAATCCGTGCGGATTGGCTGTTCGTACGGATTGACAATCCGTGCGGATTGGCGCCTGGGTGGTGTGTTCGGTGCGACAATCCTTGACGTTTCGGTTTTGATTGCGAGCGATTCGATAGGGTTTCCTAGTCAAATTACTTTTAGTCCCAACTACTTCGTATGTAACATGGTTCGACCGAGATTCGGGTTCGAGTTCGATTGCATTCGAGTTAGATTTCGAGTTTCGATTGAGTTCGCTTGATTACCACAACATAACATAAATAATCATGCACAGGTAACACGTAAGGCACACACACACGTATAAGCAATAAGTAAAATACACAGTTCGAGTTGCGATTTGATGTCGATTCGATTAACATAGCTTGATTATCAGTTGATTAACTTTATCGCATTGTTACTTCCTATAGTTCACAGTCGTAGATCGATTGAAATATGATTAACACGATTCGATTATTGCAATGAACAACACTTACTCCACATAATATAGATAAAATAAAGACATTTCTACCAGTCAAGTCGCGCGAAAATCGGTCGTTTGACTTGACCTTGACTTTGACTTTCACTTATGAAAACACGGGGTGTTACAGACCGTGTCCTGGATATCATTGGCTCATTCGTTGAAATGGCCATGACTTAAGCATGATGTGTAGGCATACACCTGCCGGTGCGTATGTAAAGAAGATATAACCGCTTGTTGAGAATAACTCGCCGCGGGACTATATCATGTGGTGGTCTATTAATATTTAACCCGGTATTTCTAACCCGGGCTACTGAATGTATAACGAACATATAATTCTTTTACAAGATTATTTTTAAATAATTATCCCAAGTAAATAAAGAATGTTTATGCCTTGTGCATTTAAATCAATTTTATAAACCCTTTTCAAAAGAGTCGGTTAATTGTATTTACCAGTGTAAACTGACGTATTTTCAAAAGATTAAGTGCAGGTGCTATTCGTAATCGGCTGGCTACTCCTAGTATCAAATAAAGAGTCTTGCAAGCTCGTGATGCTTAATTCTGTTGAACAATATTTTCTTATATTTTATATCCACCTGTGGATCCACTTTATAACCGTTGTGTAATATTTATGTTACTTTCAATCGGTTTGTAATATTATTACTTTTAGACTTCCGCTGTGCATTGAACTGTGATTATTTGACTATGATGATATCAACTACGTCACGATACTCCCCACCGGGCCCACCGGTAATACGTGGAAATATCGGGGTGTGACAGGTTGGTATCAGAGCCAACATTGAGTGAATTAAACACTAGCCTTTTGTGTTTAATCTCAATGACACAGTTTGCACATTCCTTGACCTCCGAGTCTAGGCTAACAACATAGGACTAATCCTAATCTTATTGTTTTCTTTTGCTTGTTTCTTTTGTTTGTTAAGAACCATTAAACGAAGGATGCCGCCACGATTTCGAGGAAGAGGTGGACGAGGCAAGGCCCCATGAGGCCGGGCCGTCACACCGGCGAACTCCTTTTGCAACAATGAGCTCAAGTCCTCAAGAGGATTGGAGGACGTACTTGGAGCCCACGAGGCGTTCTGTCTCGCTCAACTCTTCACCTTCTTACCAAGATTCCTTCAGACTCCACCAGAACAACGAGTCTGACCATTCACATCACTCCTTCATCCCGCTTCAGCGGTCAAGCTCACATCGGGCCTTCCAGGACCCGACCCCGTATTTCCAGAGCCGGTTCAACCCGGCAAACCAGATTGAAGAACCAATGGGCAATAACCCATTGGGCCCCGAAGACCGTTTTCCTGAAGCTGAGGACATGGATATGGATGACGACCCCGATCCAGCCGAACCAACATATGGGACGCCCATGCATCCCATAGAGATTTCAGACGGGTCATATTTTCATGGCTCGCCGTATAGAGGCCCAGATAGTTTTGCAGAAAGGTGGGCCACTTACCATTGGGAGTACACTCCCCCTTTCAACCCACCTCAACAGCAGCATCAGGATCCCTTTGAGGACCCACATTTTGTAGCGGTCACGCCACCGCCACCACCACCGCTTGAGCAGCAACTGCCTCCGGAGCCACCGAGGCGAAAAAGATCAGGTGCACAGATGTCCGTGCGAAGAGGGGATTTTCACTTCAGCACCCCTCAACACTCCAGTGGCAGTCATTACCCGCCACTGTAAGAAGACCCGCAGATGGGTGGGCCTTCAAACCCAATTTCAGAGGTCGACTTAGCTCCAGTCGTACCACCACCACCACACATGGGTTATGATAACCCAATTCCTTCATACGCCGGTGCAGCGGCATATAACCCATTTGAGCAGCCAGCCTATCCAGGGTACAACTACTACAATGCCCCCGATGTTGACCCGTATCTCGTAGCGGCCAACTACAATGCTCTTCACCCTGAAGGACCTTATACAGCTTTGTACCAGTCTGGGTACCAAACATATGGGTATCAATACCCGCCACCTGCTCAACCTCCGCAGCAGCAGCAGCCGCAGCCACCACTGATCCCGCCGCCGCAACAACAGGAGATTCTTCAGAGGTTGAGCTAGGTGGAACGAGAGGTTCAAGAGGAGCGTAGGAGCCACCGGGGATTTCTTAAGGGTCTGGCGAATCTGATCAAGGGGAAGAAGAAGAAGAGGGATTTTTGAAGATTCCTTATTTATTTATGTTGTAATTTCTTTATTCCAATTAAGTCCCTGCGTGGACATTTATTTATGTACCTTGTCCCTGCGAGGACTTGTATTTTCATTTTAGCCCCTGTGTGGGCAAGTTATTTATGTAAAAGTCCCGTTTAGGGCAATCTATGTACTTCTTTTAAAATTAGTGGAATGTTTTATTTAAATTTCATTATCATCTTATGTATGAATATAATATATGAAATAAATCAAAAACATCATTCCTTTTTAAATGATCTGCCTTTAAATATTAAACAAAAATCTTAAAAGGTATAACCTAGCCTGAATGTCATTATAGACCTGGCCATGTTGGTAAAACCTGTTCAAAAAGGTTCAAATTCTTGTTAACATCTGAAAACATGTTAACACTCCTGGCAGATGTGATTCGGAAAGTCACACATGTCATCCTTATACTGGATTCTTCCAGATTTCCTTATTTAGCCTAATGATCTATAAATCTTGGGTTCAGATCATCAATCAAGATGATCATATATGAGACATCCATTAGTAATGCAGTGCCTACGGGCCGTAATAATTATCAAATAAGACAAAAGACAGTTGTAGTCTACGACTCCCTGTCGATAAAAGGTAATGAACTACGTTCAAACCTTAATGCCTCGATTCTCTGAAATCATGGGTTAAAATTGTCCTTATGACTAGGACTTATGTGCCATTAATAATATCCTTAATACTTTATAATTAGGATAAATTATAATGAAAATCCTAAATAAATATGATTAACAAATTAACCAAATATGGTCTATGTTTACCATGGTTAATGAATCATCAGAAATAATGATTTCATAATAACCTCTGAATAAAATAATGTCAACTGTTTTGTAGCAATCAAGCTACATGGCTGAATCGGAGGAAGTTAACAGTCACCCGAGAGAGAATAATGATACTACCATAGTTAATGTAGCTGGTGCGGAACTGCAGGCATTAATAGATAATGTCGTTACTCGAGCTCTCGACAGACAGTTTAATGAATCAAGTGGTACTCGCGCCAGAACTCAGTCCGTACCACATACAAAACCACGCTCTAAGACTCATTTTGAGGCTCATAGTAAGCCCCCTTCTAAAGTAAATGAGTCAAAGAAGGACGATGCTCGTCACTCGTCAAATCAGCAAAGCGTTCCGTCTAAGAAGATTGTGCTCAATCAAGAGCCCCAATTCAGTGGCGGAACTAGGAAAAATTTCAGGGGTGTCCCAATTTTTTTACCTAGGGCCGTCTCTGAGAATTTAAGAGAAAAAACCAACTAAATTGCAAGTGTGTAAACTTAAAGTTAGAGGTTGTAGTGTAATTTATTAAAGTTTAGGGGTGAAATGTTAATGGGTTAAAGAAAAGGGAAGGCACAAAAAGCTAATCAAATTGTAAGGTTGTATACTAAAAGTAAACTAAAGTTTAAGGGGTGTTTTTGCCTGATAGTGATAATATATCACTTCATCTTCTTCATGTTTAAGAACTGCCACCGCTGCAAGTGTTCTTCCACCGGAAAATTTCGTTTCCGTCAACCGTTTAAGGGGTTTTTTCTAATCAAATTGCAAGGTCCGCCCCTGGATTACACTACCGATACGAAGTTGAGCCCTGTCCCGTGCTACGGCTCGTTGTATGCTGGTCCCGCCCCTGAGCCCCATGGTAAGACCTGCTCTTACAAGTATTTTGTCTCCTGCAAGCCAAGAGACTTCACAGGGGAGAAGGGAGCCATAGATTGTATGACTTGGCTCGATGAGATGGACACTGTTGTTGATATTAGTGGTTGTGCAGAGCAAGACATTGTAAAGTTTGTGTCGCAGTCATTTAAAGGTGAAGCGTTAGCTTGGTGGAGATCCTTAATCCAAGCTACAGGAAAGATCCACTTATATAGCATGTCTTGGGATCAGTTCGTTGCTTTAATCAAGGAAATTTATGTCCTCAACATGAAGTTGAGAAAATTGAGACTGACTTCTTGACCTTGGTCATGAAGAACTTAGACTGTCAAGCATATCTTATGAGTTTTAATACCATGTCTCGATTGGTTCCATACTTGGTCACACCGGAACCAAAACGAATAGCTCGTTTTATTGGAGGTTTAGCTCCGGAGATTAAGGCAAGTGTGAAAGCATCAAGACCTACTACCTTTAGGTCAGTGGTTGATCTGTCGTTATCCCTTACCCTCGATGCGGTCAGGTAGAGATTGCTCAAGAATTCTGAGGATGGGAAGAGGAAACGTGAGGATGAGAACTCATGTCGATCTGATAAGAAGCATAAGGGGAACTCTGATCACAAGAAGAGTTCCGGATTTAAGAAGGATAGTCAATAATCGGGTGAAAAACCCAAGTGTAAAATCTGCAAAAAGCGTCATATAGGGAAGTGCAGATTCAAATCAAAATCCCAATTTCAGCCTAGAGCTTGTGGGATCTGCAAATCAAGTGAGCATAAAACGTTGGATTGTAAGAAGATAAAGGATGCGACTTGTTACAACTGTAACGAGAAAGGGCATATCAAGTCAAACTGTCCAAAGTATACGAAGAAGCCTGAGGAGGCTAAAAAGACCAATGCTCGGGTCTTTCAGATGAATGCACAGGAGGCCATTCAAGAATGATAACGTGATAACAGGTACCTTTCTCATCAATGACGTATATGCTAGAGTATTATTTGATTCGGGTGCAGATAAGTCTTTTGTAGACAATAAGTTTTGTAAATTGCTAAATCTGCCTGTTAAATCTCTAAGCATAAAGTATGAAGTAGAATTGGCCGATGGTACCATAGAAACTACCTCAACTGTATTAGATGGATGTTTTATATCCATTAGGAATCATGCTTTTCCACTTTCCTTGCTTCCTTTGAAACTAGCTGGATTCGACATAGTGATAGGCATGGATTGGTTATCTCATAACCAAGCCCAGATCGTATGTGATAAGAAGCAAGTGGTTATCAAAACTCCTTATTGTGAGTCGTTAACAATACAAGGAGATACTCAGTATGGATTTCCTAAGCAAGTGTCTATGCTTAAGGCATCAAGGTGTATGAAGAAAGGTTGTGTCATTTACATGGCACAAGTAACCATTGATGAACCAAAGCCCATAATTGAAGACATCTCCGTTATTTCTGAATATCCAGAAGTATTCCCTGAAGAACTGCCTAGTTTACCCCCAGATAGGCAAGTGGAGTTCAGAATCGACATTATTCCTAGAGCTGCACCAATTACAAGAGCACCTTATCGTTTGGCTCCAACTGAGATGAAGGAGTTAAGGACTCAGTTGGATGATTTGTTAGCAATGGGTTTTATTCGACCTAGCTCGTCCCCTTGGGGAGCGCCGATTCTGTTTGTGAAAAAGAATGATGGCTTGATGCGTCTATGCATCGATTATCGTGAGCTAAACAAGATTACAATCAAGAATAGATATCCGTTACCCAGGATCGATGATTTATTCGATCAACTGCAAGGAGCAAGTTATTTCTCCAAGATTGATTTAAGGTCGGGATACCATCAACTGAAGGTCAGAGATGAAGATGTACATAAGACTGCATTCAGAACTCGTTATGGTCATTACGAGTTCTTAGTGATGCCTTTCGGGCTCACTAATGCACCTGCAACGTTCATGGATCTCATGAATCGTGTTTGCAAGCCATATTTGGACAAGTTTGTCATTGTCTTTATTGATGACATTCTCATATACTCGAAGAATCAAGCTGATCATGAAAAGCATCTCCGATGTATCCTTAAACTCCTACAGCAAGAGAAACTCTACGCCAAGTTTTCTAAATGTGAGTTTTGGCTTCGAGAAGTCCAATTTCTTGGACATGTGGTGAGTGAGCGTGGTATTCAGGTGGATCCCGCAAAGGTCGGAGCAGTTATGAATTGGCAAGAACCCAAGACTCCTACAAAGATTCGCAACTTCTTGGGTCTAGCAGGATACTATAGGCGTTTCATAGAGAATTTTCAAGAATTGTTGCCCCTTTGACTTCATTGACCCGCAAGAATGTCAAGTTTGACTGGGGTCCCAAGCAGCAAGAATCCTTTGATATTCTTAAACAAAAGTTAAGCAATGCTCCTGTGTTGACATTGCCAGAAGGAATTGAGGAGTTTGTGGTTTATTGTGACGCATCGCACACAGGTATGGGATGTGTGCTTATGCAGAAAGGAAAAGTTATTGCTTATGCATCTCGTCAACTAAAACTACATGAGAAGAATTGCACCACCCACTATTTGGAGTTGGGTGTCGTTGTATTTGCACTGAAGCTATGGAGGCATTACCTTTATGGAACGAAGTACGTGATCTACTCTGATCACAAAAGCCTTCAACATTTGTTTAATTAAAAAGACCTTAATATGAGGCAGCGCCGATGGATGGAGACTCTGAATGATTATGATTGTGAAATACGATATCATCCAGGCAAAGCGAATGTAGTCTCTGATGTCTTGAGCATGAAAGAAAGGGTTAAGCCCATTAAAATCAATGCCAAGAGTATTGAATTAAAGAACAACCTGAATGAGAGGTATTAGAAGCTAACTATCCAAACGAGAAGTTAGGAGTAACTGCTGAACAGTTATCGTATGGCAAGGATGGAATCCTAAGATTGAATGGACGAATATCGGTTCCAATTTATGGAGGACTTCGAGAAGTGATTCTTCAAGAAGCCCATAGCTCCATATATTCTGTTCATCCTGGCTGTGATAAGATGTACCAGGATTTAAAGGCAAATTATTGGTGGATAGGCTTGAAGAAGTCTATAGCCACTTATGTGGCTAAATGTTTGACGTGCGCTCAAGTTAAAGCAGAACATCAAAAGTCGTCAGGGTTGCTACAACAGCCCGAGCTTCCCACTTGGAAATGGGAAATGGTAACTATGGATTTTATCACCAAGTTACCAAAGACAAAGCGTGGGAATGATACCATTTGGGTTATAGTTGATAGATTAACCAAGTCAGCCCACTTCTTGCCGATTAAAGAAACTCACAGCTTTGACAAGTTGGCTCAGCTGTACGTGGATGAGATTGTATCTCTTCACGGAGTGCCAGTGTTTATTATCTCTGATAGGGATACAAGATACACGTCTCACTTTTGGAAAAGCTTTCAGCAATCCCTAGGCACTCGTCTAAACTTCAGCACTGCTTATCATCCTCAGACGGATTGGCAAAGCGAGCGTACAATTCAAACGCTTTAGGATATGTTACGGGCTTGTGTTATTGATTTAGGAGGAAGTTGGGATGACCATCTTCCATTGATTGAATTCTCGTACAATAATAGCTATCATTCAAGTATTCAAACAGCGCCTTTTGAGGCATTGTACAGAAGGAAATGCAGAACGCCTGTTTGTTGGGCAGAAGTTGGAGATATCCAACTATCATGACCTGATATAGTCCTGGAGACGACAGATAAGAGTTTACAGATTCGAGATAGTCTCAAAGCTGCCAGGGATAGGCAGAAAAGCTACGCAGATAAAAGGCGATAAACCTCAGAAATTCGAGGTAGGTGACAAAGTGTTACTTAAGGTATCACCCTGGAAAGGGGTAATGCATTTTGGCAAAAAGGGCAAGTTGAGCCCTAGATACATAGGACCATTCGAGATCCTCGAATGTGTCGGAACTGTAGCTTACAAGCTAAATCTACCAGAAGAACTCAGTGGAATTCATAATGTATTCCACATCTGCAATTTGAAGAAATGCCTAGCTGATGAATCGCTAGCAATGTCGCACAAGGACGTGCAGATAGATGAGAGCTTAAAGTTTGTTGAAAAACCTTTGTCGATCGAGGATCGACAGGTTAAGAAGCTTCGAAGGAAGCATGTACCGATTGTCAAGGTAAAATGGGAAGGCCGAAGAGGCCCAGAATACATGTGGGAGGTTGAATCCACAATGAAATAGAAGTACCCTCATTTATTTCAGTAAATCTCGAGGTTGAGATTTCTTTTAAGGGGGTGAGGATGTAACACCTCGAAAAATTTCAACCAATATAATAAAGACACGTGTCATGGACTTTAAACGTGTAAGGAATTGTTTCCAAAGGACTAAAATCATCAAACAATGTAAATATGTTAGTAAAAGGATCCAAAGTGTCAACATGCCATTCTTATGCCTCTGATTGACCTCATACGACGTTCGTATTCCTTAATGAATAACTTAACGAACATTAGAAGTCGTTGTGTTTAAAATAAGGATCTTACGAAACATAGGGGTTAAAAGTGTTAACATGTTAAAGTTACCTCTGAGTGACCTTTAACGAACCCAAAAACATTGTAAATAATTTAATATTTCGTTCACAACAATATTAGATATTAATCTCATGAAATTTCATTGAAAATGAGACGTTTCGGGTGATCGTACGACTAACAGGGAGCTTAACGGAGTTAGTTTTAGACCCAAGGCCTTTAAAAGTTAACTATAGGGGTCCTAAGTGCAATAAATGGAAGTTAAATAAAGTTTAAATAGACCAGGGACTGAAATTGCAAAGTTGCCAAACTTTTCACCGGAATTGAAGGTTGTCGCGGCCCGCGTAAGACTTCTCTATGTCTTACGCGGGCCGCGTGGAAGTGCCAGTAATAGACATATAAGGACAGCTGCGAGTTTAGCCTGTTCCACAGCCTTAGAAAGCTTGTTTTCGATTCCAGGGACTGAGCCAATAGTATTACATGCATAGGGGACACCGGGATCATCAAAAATCAGTTGTAGGGGTAGGTGGATTAATCTTGAAGCTCTAGAAGTCCCATATAAAGGCCTTTGTTTGCATTGTTCTTGCATTCACTTGAAATTTATTCACAACTCGTTCTCCGGAGCTTTCTGGAGTTCAAGCAAGTTTTCTTAAGTTCCAAATTCGTGCTAAGGACCATTGTAAGTGTTCTTAGCTCCTTAAGTTCAAGTTTTATTAGTTTAATGACCAAAAGTCAAAGCCATCGTAATTAAGCTTTGAGTTAGTGATTAATCACTAATGGTCCAGCCATTATTCGAATTGAAAGTGGCTATGAGTTGGTAATTATATGGGTAATAAACCCTTAAAAGGGCACCCACTGATTATCACTCTAACTTGGTCAATTGTCGGGTCAAACTTAATATTAAAAAGTCAAGAGAAGCTATTTTTGCAAATATATTCATAACTGATAATGTAGAAGTTATGAACATATTTTAATACTAAAATAACTTGGTAAATAATGTAAGAACATGTCTAGGCATGTTCAACCCGACAATTCTGAGTTTAGGCTTTGTTCGGAACCGAAAGTCGCAAAAGTAGACTTTTGCTTTGGCTTTCAGTTCTGACCCGATTTATCTTGTTTTAGATATGCCTTAAGGTTTTTAGGACCATATTATATGTTAGTAAAACCCTCTAAGGTTATACTACATGGTTCCTTATTAATCCGATTCATTTGCTTGTTTCCGTTAATTGCTTAAATGTTGACCATGATGCCCTTTTGATATTAAAATGAGATTTTTGAAAATGTGAGAGGACAAAAACCTTTATTATTGATATTTAATTATGTCCTAAAAGTTGGACATCAGTTTATGGTCTAAAATGAGAGTTATGCTCAATATCGTAAATGAAGGCCTTTTTATTAATTTAACGACATATTTGATATAAACCCTATTTAAACTCAAATTTTGACATCAAACCTTTTACCTACTAATGTAATATAATATTTTGGGATTTTGGAAATTTTTATTAAATTTTAAACTGGTCATAACATAGAGTTCTCACATAGGCTCGGTAATTGACGATAACGCCATTTTTGCTAATAAAATGAGTTTTACACATCCTTTACATATCAAACATTTTTCTACTGATTTTATATAATAAATAAGTTATTTTAAATTGTAAAGGCTGGTCAAAATCTCAGATTTCCTTATTTAAACTGAATATCGTCAAATACCGACTTTTATGCGATTTAGGCGCATAGTATGGCTTAAAACCATATTAGGCACCTAAAGTTTGTTACCTACTAATGTTATGAATAATTTTTTATACTTTAACAGTAATTAAAAGTTTTGAACTCAGATTTCCAAATTTAACCATTAAAGCATATGTGAAATGACCAAAATGCCCCTACGGTGCATAGTTTGGCCATAAATAATAAATTTCACATATATGAGTTATTTTACCGATATCACTTATTAAAATAATTATTTTTTTTACTGATTATTTTAGACCAGAAACTCAGATTATTATTTAACATCTTTTATAAACATTAAAATGACCAAAATACCCCTACGGGGCATAAATTGATTTTAAATTCGTTTTGGGCATAATGGAAGGTATCCTACTGATATCACAACATGTTTAAAGCATATTAACTTGTGGAACCTGTTCATGACTCATTTGGTTACCCGTTATGCTTTTTACGCGTTCGGTACGGTTTATGCAACTAGTTTACATAAATTAACCGAAACGGGTCAAACCTTATCATTTTTACCTTAAAATCTAGAATGTGTTTAGTTTACCCATATTATACAAGTCTTCATACTTGTTGGGTCTAAATCACATTCTAATCCGGTCTTCGCTTAATCTTGCGTTTTGAACCATAAACCTTTCCTTAAAACTAACCGGTCTAAGTTTAGACTTAAATAAGACCCGTTAGTAATCTAATAGGTTATTAAAACCTTCGTTCCAGATTAGGAGCCTAGTAAAAGCTATCTGTACTCGCTTGATTGATTTACGGCTGAGATTAAATTTATATTTTTGCTCAGATAAATACTTTTAACTTATTTTCCCTTATACGGGCTTGGGGTACGGTATTCAATAATACCGCTTGGTCGGGTATTGAATTTTTAATCGAATAATGGTTAAAACATTGAGATAACCTGATTAATCTGTTTTGTTTGCTTTAAGCCTTTGGGGGGTTAATGGTCGTGTCTTGGATATCCTCGGCTCATTCATTGAAATGGCCATGACTTAAGCACGAGGTATAGGCATACACCTGCCGGTGCGTATGTAAAGAAGATATAACCGCTTGTTGAGAATAACTCGCCGCGGGACTATATCATGCGGTGGTCTATTAATCTTTAACCCGGTATTTCTAACCCGGGCTACTGAATGTATAACGAACATATAATTCTTTTACAAGATTATTTTTAAATAATTATCCCAAGTAAATAAAGAATGTTTATGCCTTGTGCATTTAAATCAATTTTATAAACCCTTTTCAAAAGAGTCGGTTAATTGTATTTACCAGTGTAAACTGACGTATTTTCAAAAGGTTAAGTGCAGGTGCTATTCGTAATCGGCTGGCTACTCCTAGTATCAAATAAAGAGTCTTGCAAGCTCGTGATGCTTAATTCTGTTGAACAATATTTTCTTATATTTTAGATCCACCTGTGGATCCACTTTATAACCGTTGTGTAATATTTATGTTACTTTCAATCGGTTTGTAATATTATTACTTTTAGACTTCCGCTGTGCATTGAACTGTGATTATTTGACTATGATGATATCAACTACGTCACGATACTCCCCACCGGGCCCACCGGTAATACGTGGAAATATCGGGGTGTGACATCCGATTTTAGATGTGTCTATAAGAAGTCCGACTTTGTGAGTTATGTTCCGAGTTATAAGAACACCAAGAGTTCTGAGTTTCCTTCCGTGGATATAAGTTTCCGTTTTTATCATTTTAAATAGTAGTCCGAGTTTACGTGTTTTTGTTTCAGAGAGAGTTTATGTAATTGGGAAGTATAGTTATGAGTTTATTTAATGTGGGCCGAATTTATTTATAAAGCCTAAGATTTCGAGTTTGTTCATGTTATAAGTCGATTTTGAGTTTAATCATGTTACATGTTATTTGTTCCGAGTATATGATGTTGTCCTGGGTTATGTGAGTTCAAGTATGTGATGTTTGATCCGAGTTTATTGACTTATAACTATCCGGGATATAAATATTGTGCGATGTCTGTATCTCTCGAAATCACACTAATGTCACCAATTAGAGAAATCACTGAATGTTACTGTATGTTAAACTGGCTAACTTGATCACTTAAACATTCGGTTGTTTGGACAATAGGGTACTGCAAACCCTATCCGTGTACTTACTTACATGATATTGTACCTTAGGTCACGTGTAACGAACCTAACACTTATTTACGCATAGAAGCATGTTAACACATATCGAGCAAACTAAGGTGAGTTCACTACTCTTTCACAAGCATGCGTCCCGGGGGGGGGGGGGGGGGGGACAAACTATGATTTCTGGGAGGAATACTTTTTAAATGTTGTAGTTTTAATTTCGATGTTGGTTAATAAACTCAAACTCTATCACGAAAGTCCATACTTACTACCGAGCTAGTTACATGGGAGGTAACGGGGTATTAGTTGATAGCGCTATTAGGTTTGACAAACCTCACACCATGCTGGGAGCCGGGCGTGAACTAAGGACCTTAAACACTATGATCAATGCTGATAGACATTGATGAGGGCACAACAAACATAACAGTCATTCGGTACCGAGTTTATTATTCTTGACATGTCTTTAAAGCTAAACATATACATTGTTTATGTTGAACAAAACTGTGAACTCGCCAACTTTATGTTGACACACTTTTCTGCATGCTTGCAGGTCGTTAGGTACATCAATGGTTTGGAACTTGCAATCGTAGGAGCTAGAGGTGTCATGGGGCGTGATACATGATGAAACATTTAACGTTATGCTTATGTTTTCTAAGTAATATGATTATGGTTGTTTGAACAAGTACTTATGCTTCCGCTGAACACTTACCTTGTTTTGAAATATTTAATTTGAAATACACTATTCATATTGGACATGATGTTTGTGTTTTACATTGTTTACTATAGTTAGACATGATTAGTGGCTAGATCCTGGTCCGTCACACGGCTCGCGTTATAATTCCGCAGGTGGTAATTTGGGGGTGTGACAGGAATGATGTGGCAAGTCGGGTCATCAGCACCTTCTGTGTTCGCAGGCGTGGATGATCTTTTGTTATAAGTTTTGTACGGGTAATTAGACTTTTATTTGTTGTTAAAGAAAAGGACGTTAAAATATTAGGGTATCCGGGTGCATGGGGGGAGGTGTACGGGGAAGGGATTTGCCGCGAGGGGAATGTGCTGCCAACACTCTTGGTGTGAGGCAACCACTTGAGGTGAGCTCACAATTCGGTAAATTGTTACCGCATGCGGGGAAGAGGAGGGAGAGGGGGTGAGGGTGGGCCTCACTCTCTTTCAATCAATCATACATTTTAAAAAAAAAATGATTTGTGTGAAACCACCCCTTATGATTAAAGTGCTTAAGGGAAGTTGGAGAGAAAGTTGACATTGACGAATTTGATTGTCTCTATTGAAGAGAGTTGAAAGGAGTACCCATGTCCCCTCTCACCCTTAATGATGGGGTGTGTGTAATAGGGTGGAGATATCATAAGTCAGAGTTGAACGTGGCAAGTACGAATCCAACCAAAATTTTCTTGTAATGTCGAAGTTTGACTCGTTCCCAATAAGCCAGAGATGAACGTGGCAAGTACGAATCCAACCAAAATTTTCTTGTAATGTCGAAGTTTGACTCTTTCCCAACGTAATACTAGCTCAATCACTGTCGAAGTTTGACTCTTTCCCAACATTACTAGCTCAATCACGTGAGAACATCATCCAATCAGGTGTTAACAACGTGAGACCTCAATCCTTGGTTGCTTGGTGCTTATCGGCTTCAGAGTCAGCGTAGACTACACATTGATACCTAATCATTATTTTATTTTTAATAATGAAATAATATAAATAAAAATATAAATATAAACGCAAGTACTCCGGATTTCCATATCTTTTAGTAGACCAAATTTTAGATTGAAGGATTTTCTACATTGGTGGTTAAACCAAACGGTATTGAAGGATTTTCTACATGTAAAATTAAATTAGTTTTCTTAATAAGCTTTTAGTCTACACAGGGCGGACTCACATGTATTATTTTATATGATATCCAACACTCGATTATATATGTTATTTATGTATCTAACATATTAGTGCCAGTGATACCGATTTATAGAATATCATTGAAAAGTGAGTGTTAATGGACGAATCAAACGTTTATAAACTATTCGGAACTTGTTCGAAGGGAGGTTCGTTTATTTAATTTAACAAACAAACATGAATAAAGTTTTTTTTTCATTTAACTAAAGAGTAAATTACAAAGTTCGTCCTTTATGTATGTCATTTATTACAAAGTATGTCCTTTTATCTTTAATAAGCTCAGAAAACATACTTAATGTTTGCAAATCCTTACATGTTAAGTCCTTTAGTCCTAATCCAGTTACTTTTCATGGTTAAATTTGACTAAGTCAGCCCCACATAAGGGTATTTTGGTCATTTTATCATAAATATTAAAATAAATAATAAAAAATTATATATATATACATACAGCTCTCTCTCTCTCTCACAACACACATCAGCTCTCTCTCTCACACATAAACACCTCTCTCTCTCTCTCTCTAAACACACACCAGCTCTCTCTCTCTCTAATCGCCGAACCACCACCACCGGACCGACAACCACCGCCATACACCTCACCAGACCGACAACCACCGCCATACACCTCACCGGACCACTGCCACCACCTGCACACACCTCACCGGACCACCACCACCTCCACACCCCCACTGTTGGACTCCAAAACGATTATACTTCAACGAAACGGTTACTTTGAGTCGGTTAGTTATCGGAGACACTCAAACGGCAACTTTGTTCCTCGCCGCCGCCTCTCCGCCGTACGCCGCCACACATTAAGGATGTCATCATCGCAGTTAAGGATGTCATCATCGCAGTTAATCGCCACCGTATGCGGTCTTCGTTCTACTGCCCTCTTTTCTCTCTCTCTAATCGGATCGAATAGGTGGTGGTTGTGGGGAGATTTGTAGTTTGAATCTGGATTTGGGGTTTGTTTGGGGTTAGTAGCTTAAATGTAGATTAGGGTTTGAATTTTGTGGTGGTGTTCAGATCTGTACATTTTCAGATCTGAATATGCAGGTTGGGGTTGGGCGGTGGTGGAGGTGCGGTGTTGGGGTTTGTGCAGCGGTGGTGATGATGGAGCTATGGCGGTTGACGGTGGTGATGGTGTTGGTGTTGGTGATAGTGGTGGGCGTGTGTGTGAGAGAGAGAGGGGAGGGGGGAGAGATCTGGTTTGGAACAGAGCTTTTGAGTGAGATGAGTAAGCTCCTCAATAAGCTTGATGATTTGATTGCCGGAAAACTGGTTTGAAACTTGCCGGAAAACTGGTTTGGAGCAGATTAAAGTTGCAGGTGAAGTGGTGGTGGTGGCAGATCTGTGGTGGTGGTGGCGGTGGCAGCTGGGTTGTGGTGGTGGGGTTAGGATAGTTAGAGAGAGAAGGAGAAACATTTAGTCTGTATATATTTATTGTTTTTGATGATTATTTATTTTAATATTTATGATAAAATGACCAAAATACCCTTATGTGGTGCTGACTTAGTCAAATTTAACCATGAAAAATAACTGGATTAGGACTAAAGGACGTAACATGTAAGGATTTGCAAACATTAAGTATGTTTTCTGAGCTTATTAAAGATAAAGGACATACTTTGTAATAAATGACATACATAAAGGACGAACTTTGTAATTTACTCTTTAACTAAACGAACAAACATGAACACGCGTTTGATTCGTTCATTTATGTCCGTAAACATCCGTTTATGTTTATTTACATTTGTTTGTTCATGTTCATTTAAGTTTTAAAAACGTAAGTAGTTATATTTATATTCATATATACATAAAAGGGGCTTTCTAACTTATATAATGTGAACACAAAAAATACATAAAAAAACATAATTTTTTTATATTTAAAAAAAATCGCTATATTTCATTCCTAAAAAAATTCGAGTATCAATTATCGATGCACATGTGCATATGTATCATTTCTTTGACAATTCCGTAATACGTTACCAGTATTAGACAATTCCACTTTCATTTAAATTACCATCTGTAATACACTATTTTATACATTAGCAATATATAAATGCACATGTGCATCTATATGTATGAATATGATATAACGTGTTTTGGTACAAAAAGGTTTGTGATTTTGAATGATGAAGTAGACCCATATACATGTTTTTGGTTAGTTATATCTAGTGGTTGATGGTTTGCTTATATTTATCATTTTATGATGTAATATGTTGTTTGGTATAGCGTGAAGGGTGTTGATGTACATATGCATAAAGTGAACATATTATACATATTGGTAATGAAAGTGTATTATGAATAGTAGGAGGTAATGGTAGTGTATTATGGATGGTATGATAGATGAAAAGGAAAGTGTATTCAAAGTAGTGTACCAAAACACGTTATATCATGTTCATACATATATATGCACATGTGCATTTCTAATATTTGTCAGTGTTGTAAAAGTCGCTAGGCGGTCCCTAGTCGGCCGACTGGGGGGTTGGGAGTAATCGGAGTACTCGGAGAGTACTCGGGGAGTACGCGGACATGGTAAATATAAAGAAAATTAATTGTTATATATGATTTATGTGTTAAAATAAGCATAATTCATGTCAACTGAGTATAATTTAAAATGAAATATGTTTAAAGTTCAAATATTCTGAATACAAGTCCGACTAGTCTGGGTACAAGGCCGAGTAGTCCGAGTACAAGGCCGGGTAGGCCGATTTTGACCGAGTTTGACCGATTAAAAGTCAACAAACCATGATGACTGCCTAGACCGACTAGGCCGACTACGTCCGACTAGGCCGACTAGGCACCGAGTACTCCCGAGTAATCCCGAGGCCGACTAATTGAGACCGCCTAGGAGGAAGTCGCCTCGGAGGGGGTCCGAGGACCGAGTACTCGGCCGAGTAATCCGACTTTTACAACACAGATATTGGTAATGTAAAAAGTAGTGTATTACGGATGGTAGTGTAAATGAAAGTGCAATTGTCTAATACTGGTAATGTATTACGGAATTTGTCAAAGAAATGATACATATGCACATGTGCATCCATAATTGTTACTCGAATTTTTTTAGGAACGAAATATAGCGATTTTTTTAAATACAAAAAAATTGTGTGTTGTTTAGGTATTTTTGTTGTGTTCACATTGGTTCTCGCGGTACTCGCAATAAAAGGTGGTTCCTAACCGATCCTTATCCTATATATACATATATAGGGTTAGGTTCATTAGTGAACAACCCCCTTGATTGTGGATACTAGTGAACTAATCCTAGCCCTTGATTATCAATACACAGGTTTAAATCAATGGACAAGATTTGATGATGAAAATACACTAGTGTATTTTATGATTTGATGATGTAAATTAATGGTCAGGATTTATTTACCCAGTTCACAAATGCACTAGTGTTCACTCTGGAACCCCCCCCCCCCCACACACACACACATATATATGTATATATATATAGGCTAAAGATAAATAGAAAACCCACTTTAATTTAGAAAACCCGGGAAACTCTAACCTCCCGATGTTTTTTTTAAAAAAAAAATATACACATGTTATATACATGTTTTTAAGGTATTTGGGCCAAAAAAATCAAAAAAGCGCCAAGTAGATATTTTTAAAAAAAATAAACAAGTTTTGGTGTAACACGTGTTACAAATATGTCAGATGAATGTAACACGTGTTACACCAAAACTTGTTTATTTTTTTTTAAAATATCTACTCGGCGCTTTTTTGATTTTTTTGGCCCAAATACCTTAAAAACATGTATATAACATGTGTATATTTTTTTTTTTTTGAAAAAACATCGGGAGGTTAGAGTTTCCCGGGTTTTCTAAATTAAAGTGGGTTTTCTATAGATACTAACCCTATATATATATATATATATATATAGAAACAGGATCAGGATTGAACGGTGAAAAGTGTGAGAACGGATCCTGGCCCAACACGTGGCGGGGGCGCTAATTGTTATGTGGGGGTACGATTGTCCTTTTATACGTTCCCTCCTTATTCGCGTTATAAATCTCTTTCAAATTAAAACTCCAAAGATTTCTTGTTAGCTGTTATCTCCTTTGCAAGTTTTCTCAGATCTATGGCGTCTAACGTGTATTATGTTTGACAAAAGAAAATTCGTAGGCGTTTTCTATTTTTGTTCCAGTAAATCATGCAACAGATATGGCGTTTTGTTCTTTTATGATTGTTTCATTGGTTTTTTTTAATATTAGTATTTTATAATATGTTGTATGATTTTCAATGGCGTTATTCAATTATGCAATTTAATCGCGTTTTAATTGGTATTTAAACAATTACTAAGAACTGATAATTAGGTTTTCAATATTAATTTTAATTGTCATTTACGATCTAGTATATTTCTTATGTTTTTGCGATCATTGGCGTTTTATATCTATTTGATTAGTTTTTAATTTTATTTAGTAGTATTTGTGAACATTAGTTATTACTATTTGTTAATTTGTGTAAACATCGGTTTTGTTAACTATGGCGTTTTCATTATGATGTATATTTTGTTAATTATTTATGTTGTTAAGTGTTTTTAATTATTCATCTCATGGCGTTTTTATCATGTCGTTTTTAAATTATGTGTTTATTATGTCTTGTTTATTATTCAATTAATGGCGTTTTAATCTATAATGTTATTATGAGACATTTTCTATTTTCAATGGTGTTTTTCTGATTTTTCTGTTCCTCACTGTGTTTTCTCAGACGAAGTTGCTTCCTCGAGTCAAAGGCTTTGCCCCAAAACTGGATTACCATTTATCATTCCTGGCATTAGTGAAGAAATAAAGCCCACAATGGACATGGTATTCTCAAGCCTCGTTGATTGTTATTCAATGTATGTTAAGTATTCCAAGGAGTGTGGCTTTTCAGTCAGGAAAGGGACTACAAAGACAAACTCTAAGGTGTCTTACGTATTAAGTATTACTTGTGTACAAGATCTGGGTTATACAAGGACAAGAAGGTTGATACGTTGGACCTCAATCAAAAGGAGCGATTTGTGCGATCCAACTTTTCAAAGAGTACTGATTATGGTGCACTGTTATGTGTACTTTTTGAGGCTGGATTATGAAAGGTGTATAAGTTTGTCGAGGAGCACAACCATGATCTTGTTGAATGTCCTGATAAGCATTTTCTTCCAACTGAACGACACCTCACTCAGCTCCAGAAGCATGTTATACAGAGCATGTCTAAGCTGAACTTGGGTCCCGTCAAGGCGTTTAATGTAATGAAGACTTGTTTTGGCAGTTTTGAAGATGTGGGTGCAAGTAAAGTTGAATTTAAGAACTATAAGAGGCAAATTAACTTGTTTATAGGGGAATATGACGCTGATATAGTTGTGAGACATTTGAATGAAAAAAAAAACATTCCCAGCCTAATTTCTCGTATAATTACTTCACAGACGAAGAGAATCGTTTGAAGGGACTTTTTTGGTGTGACGATCAAGCCAAACGTAATTACCATGTGTTTGGTGATGTGATTTTGTTTGACGCCACGTATCATTCCAACAAGTAATATTTTATAATTCAACTTCTTCTATTTTTGGCGTTTTATGAGTTTACATGCAATGGCGTTTTTATTAGTTTACATGATATGGCGTTTTATTAGTTTACATGCAATGACGTTTTATTAGTTTACATGATATGGCATTTTATAAGTTTACATGCAATGGCGTTTTATTATTGTTTCAGTTCTCATGGCGTTTTCATATGCAGATACTCTATGGTGTTTGAACCGTTCACTGGTATAGACAACCATCACTGCAATGTTACATTTGGTGCAGCATTATTGGCGTCGGAAACTGCTGATACGTATATATGGTTGTTGAGAGTTTTTCTAAAAGTTGTTGGTTCTCAACCAAAAGTTATTGTCACTGACCAAGATCCAGCAATGAAGAAGGCTATTTATGTTGTATTTGTTGACACGAGGCATCGGTTATGCGTGTGGCATGTGATGCATAAACTTTCTCTAAAGGTTGGTATGCTTATTTTTACCTCTGGCGTTTTAGGATACACTGCGTTTTAAAATACATGGTGTTCTATACCTTGTTACTGTTTTTTTAATTAAGTTTTGTCTTTGTGTAATTTATATGTTTTTTTTATGCATGGCATTTTCGTGTTATACATAGGTTGGTGTTAGGCTATGCAATTCCACCAATTTTAAAGAACGTATTTGTGGTGTTGTGTGGACGGATATTCTCACACCTGAAGAGTTTGAATCAGAATGGGAAGCGGCTATCGCAGAGTTCAATTTAGCAGATAATGACTGGCTATCTGATATTTTTGCACTTGGGGAATCTTGGATCCCTGCATACTATAGAATGGAGGAGATGTCGGGTCTTATGCGAATGACATCGAGGTCGGAGAGTGAGAATCATTTTTTTGGTCAAGTGTGCAATTCGAAAGCTACTCTTTTTGAGTTCATGACTCATTACGAGAGTGCAATAGAAGCACAGTGTCACACACACCGGAAAAATGATCATGAATCTCAATACAAACGACCCCAGTTGAAGAGTAATTACCAATTGTTGGAAGGGCAAGCTGTTGACATATACACAAAAAGTATTTTTTGTGACATTCAAGCTGAGCTTATTGGAATTGCGGATTGCATAAATCAACGTTATGAAGATCAGCCCGATGGGTTTGTTAAGTTTTACATAAATGACTTCCATCAGCCTTGTACATCCTTATTTGAGGTAAACAATGGCGTTTTGTTTTTATATGGCGTTTTATCATATCCAATGTGTTTTTTTAATTTTTTTAGACAAACATTCTCTGCATGGCGTTATAGAGATATTTGTTTTTGGCGTTTTTCAGGTAATGTTCCGTAAGTCTGATTGCACATGCAGTTGCTCATGCAGGCGTTTTGAACAGTTTGGTTTGCTATGTAGACATATATTCTATGTTTTGAGAATTATGGACATTAGGGAATTTCCAAAACAATACATTCTGAATAGATGGTGCAAAGAGGCTTCTCCAAACTGCTCTCCCGAATACTCAATTAGTCGTTAATATATGACCAAGCTTGATCCCGATGTGCAAAGTATGATGCGAGATATTATTTTTTCAATGGAATATACTTTGAACCGTTTATCTGGTAATAAAGAGGAGCGATCCTTATACAAGGATCATGTTCAATCTTACATGAAGATGGTTCAAGATATGCAGATTGTTGCTCCTCCTGCTAGTAAGAGTCCCTGTTGGGTATAAATCCAAAGGTTCTGGTTCTCGGAAGCGCCAGAAATCTAAACAGGAGATAGCAATCGAGAAAAAGAAATCAAAGTTGAAACCCGGGGCCAAAGAAAGACAGTGTCAAAACTGCAAAGGCTATAGACACTATGCATCGACATGCAAACAGGCCGTAATTAAAAGAATATCGACAATGTCATCGAGAGCTAGTGAAGAGTAGTTTGGCGTTTTGTATTTTTCATTCTTACAGAACACACACAGATGGTCTTCGAGAGCCAGTGTAGAGTAGTTTGGCGTTTTGTATATTTCATTCCTATAGAACACAGACAGATCTCAGTTTGCCGTTTTACATCATTTTTATACATCATTTTTTTCCATCTTTTTTTTTTACCTATTTGTTCATAACATGCTACTTCGAATATACATAACAAACAATATAAGATGGGACAAGCAAATCAAACGCCGAAAAAAACAACAACAACAACGCCACTAAATAAAACTACCATAAAACTCTAGTTTTGGTCATGCTAAACTCAATAATGTTTTACTGAACGAGATGGATAACATTGTTAATCCTCAGTCAAGAAAGATGTTTAACAATGTTGTCCATCCCGTTTAGCTAAACTTTATTGAGAACAAAAACTGAATCTCCATGAAATGGCGTTTTTGAATTTTTGTGGTTTTTGTATGTTTTGGCGTTTATTTTGAGGATCTTGCTCATTACCTCGAGCAAAAGTTTACTGAGAAAATAGTGTGTATCAAAGAAACATGGATTGGAATCTTTGATATTTGGGTTTTTTTTTGCGTTTCTAAGATGAATGGTATAGAGGAAAATATGGGTTTTTGGGGTTTTGGTGTGGATTTTAGTAGGTCTGAGAGGTGCTGAGACGTTTGTCTTTATAGGATTTTTTGGCGCATAGTTTAAGCATGATTTTATTATAATAAATGCTAGTAATAAAGTATTCGTCGTTTTAGTTATTGTTTGTATTTACAGTTTTGTTCAGCTTTATCTGTTAAGGCTGTAATACGCCCCATCTTTCAAGTTAGGCATTTTATATTTAATGGCGTTTTGTAAACCAAGATGATAAAATACACTAACTAAAACACATAAAAAATTACACATAAAAAATAGTTTTTATTATTTGGTGTTTTTTATTTAACGGCTTTTGTGGCATTTTGTAACTAATGAGAGAAATATAGTATTTTATTATTTGAAAAGTACATAACAAACACAGAAAAAATTACACAAAAGAAAAAAAATTAAAACTTCTCGTCAGAAGGGACTTTGTCTAAGAAGTATCCATCACTCCCCTCGTCTTCTTCTTCGGATTCTTCTTTCAGTCTCTCATCCAAGTTATCACTTTCACTTTCAATGGCTTCTTGTTCTTGAAGATTTTGAAGCCTCCATTTGAACATGTCCTGCATCAACGCCAATTTTAAGTTCATGTCTGTGTTCAAACATATGGCGTTGTGTAACTCCTCCAGAAACCCAAGACCCTGCTTGGTCATGATGTCTTCAAGTATGTAGTCTTCCTGCGCTACGTTGTCACATATAACGGTGACCATGTATGTATCTTCATCAAAACGTCATGATGTAATGACTGGGTCCATTTTTTACATTTGCTTTGTCTGGTCCAAATTTTCTGATTAATCTTCTTATAACCTTATATGTTTCATCATAGTGGTTATCAAGAGGGACGCCAAGTGATTGGATCCCCCTCGGTACGTCTTCTTCCATGTTCAAAATGGCTTTGATTGTTTTAACAAACAATCTTCTTCTGTAATCAAAATGGAACATGAATCTTCTGATTTTGAGGGTGTATCTCCATGAAACGATGGTTGTCATTTTGACGTTTTGGTTAAATTTGGCGTTTTGGTTAAAGATGGCGTTTTAGTATGATCAATGGAAGTGATGATGGAAGCGATGGTAACGTCGTTTATATAATGATGTTTTTGGTGCGTAGTTTAGGAGGGAATTTTTTGTAATAAATGTTAATAATTGACTTTCAGTTACTGTTTGTTCCATCTACCTCTAAGTCTGCAACGCGTTTTATCATTAAGGTTTGGCGTTTTGTATCAATGTTGTTTTAGTCGTTTTGAATGGCGTCATGCTCATTGGTTTGGCGTTTTAAATTTGAGCAGTAAAAAGACCTTTTTACCTAAATGAAGCACGTTCAAGTAATAAAATTGATGTTATTTACGAAAACATCACCGCGCCAATCTAGTCCATAGATTGTTTTGATCCGATGATCCATAAGCGTTCTCACACTATTCAACGTTTTCCCTAAATCTTGACCCTATGTATATATAGGGTAAGGTTCATGCGAGAACCACCTTTATTGCGAGAACTGCGAGAACCAATGTGAACACAACCTAAAATAGCTAAAAAAACCTAAAAAAACCTAACCCACACCCCCCACCCACCCCAAAAAAAACCTAAACCCCCCCACCCCCCCAAGCTAAATGCTAAAAACTAAAACCCTCAAAAAACCTAACCCCCCACCCCAAAGCTAAAATGCTAAAAACTAAACCCCCAAAAAACGTAAAAAAATCTAAAAAAATCTAATTTTTTTTAAATATTTTTATGTTAAAATCGCTACTTTTAGTAGCCAAAAAAATTTATTTTTTTAAATTAATTTTTTTTTGCTACTAAAAGTAGCGATTTTTTTATAAAAAATATTAAAAAAAAATTGTGTGTTTTTTAGCTATTTTTAGGCATTTTTGATTGTGTTCACATTGGTTCTCGCGGTTCTCTATAAAGGGTGGTTTCTAACGGATCTTTGTCCTATATATATATAGAGTAAGGTTCATGCGAGAACCACCTTTAGTGAGAGAACCGCGAGAACCAATGTGAATACAACCTAAAATAGCTAAAAAAAACCTAACCCCCTCCCCCAAACTAAATGCTAAAAACTAAACCCTTCCAAAAAAACTAAAAAAAAAACCTACCCCCCACCCCCACACACACAAAAAAACCTAATTTTTTTTTTTAAAATAGGGTAAGATTCATGCGAGAACCACCTTTATTACATTAAAATCGCTACTTTTAGTAGCAAAAAAAATTAAAAAATTTATATTTTTTTGCTACTAAAAGTAGCGATTATTTATAAAAAAATATTAAAAAAAATTTGTGTGTTTTTTAGCTAATTTTAGGTATTTTTGGTTGTGTTCACATTGGTTCTCGCAATAAAGGGTGGTTCCTAACGGATCCTTCTCCGATATATATATAGGGTTAGGTTTATTTGTGAACAACCCCCTTGATTGTGAACACTAGTGAATTAATTCTAGCCCTTGATTATCAATACACAAGTGTAAATTAATGGCCAGGATCTGTTCACTCAGTTCACAAATACAGTGGTGTTCACTCTAGAACCCCACTATATATATATATATTATGGGTGAGGTTCCTCTATAAAGTGTGTTTTTTCTACAAAGTGTAGGAAGTATTTTGTGCCATCGGATGTGTTTGATCAATGGTTGAGATTAGTTGGGTGGCATTTTTATAATATTGGTGTTTTAATTATTGATTCATTTAATGGGCGAGGGGCATTGTAGTCATTAATCGTGTTTTAAATAAAGAAACTACCATCAGTTCCTTTATTCTAGCCATTTCTTTATTAATTAACCACCAATCTCTAAAATCATGGATCTAGACATCCAAACTAAAGAAGATTCATGCTAACATGATTCAAGAACATTCAAACAATGGAGAACAATAACACTATAATCTATTCCAAAAAATGTTCATACGTTTTTTTTTTTTTGGCGATCTAATCTGTTTATACTAGTGTGTTATACGGAATGCAAGCTTTTATAATGGTGTGTTATACATAATCTAAATTGTTTATATTGGTGTGTTATAGTGGAGATTGAAGCTGTGTATACTAGTGTGTTATACAGAATCTAAGTTGTTTATACTGGCGATCAAAGTTGTTTATACTGGTGTTTTATACGGAATCTAAGTTGTTTATACTAGTGTGTTATACTGGCGATCGAAGCTGTTTATACTGGTGTGTTATACGGAATCTTAGTTGTTTATACTAGTGTGTTATATGGAATGTAAGCTGTTTATACTGGTGTGTTATACGAAATGTAAGTTATTTATATTGGTGTATTATACAGATTCTAAACTATTTATACCGGTGTGTTATACGGAAATGTAAGTTGTTTACGCTTGTAACTGATAAAACCCAACGTGAATAAACTAATAACTGCTAAATCACAACGTCAAGAATTTGTTCATGAGTGATCGCATGTCATGTTAATTTGTTCAGTATACGTTCTTTTTATTATAAGTAACTGACAATTTTGAATTCTTAAAAGATATATTGTTTCCTTAAAAATCTCCTTATTTTATTTAAGAAATAAATCTTCTATAAATAAGTTAATTATTCAATTACATTTATGCCCTTTAGTATAAAATCACTAAATGCCACATGTCACCATTAGAACACTTCCTACACTTTGTAGGAAAAATGGACTTTGTAGCCAACTTCCACCCATATATATATGTATATATATATATATATATAGAGGCCAGTTAACGTACAATACGGCTTAACGTACATCACGTACGACAGATAATTACACACGTTCATTTAAAAATCACGCACGTTATAAACTAAAAAAACCAAATCACGCATGTTGGAAAACATTAATCACGCACATTGTACACATAATCACAAACGTTGTTGTATGTGATGTACGTTAAGCCGTATTGTATTTTACACTTTTCTTATATATATATATATATATATATATATAGGGTAAGGTTCATGCGAGAACCACCCTTATTGCGAGAACCGCGAGAACCAATGTGAACACAACCTAAAAAAACCTACCCCCCCAAGCTAAATGCTAAAAACTAAAACCCCCAAAAAACCTAAAAAAATAAAAAAAAATCTATTTTTTTTTAATATTTTTTATGTTAAAATCGCTACTTTTAGTATAAAAAAAAAACATTTTTAAATTTTTTTTTTTTTTTTTGCTTCGAAAAGTAGCGAATTTTTGATAAAAATATAAAAAAAAATTTGTGTGATTTTTAGCTATTTTTAGGCACTTTTTGTTGTGTTCACATTGGTTCTCGCGGTTCTCGCAATAAGAGGTGGTTCCTAACGGATCTTTGTCCTATATATATATATATATATATTCCAGCGTGAACAACCTCTCAAGAGTGAACTGCGTGAACAGATATGGACCCTTGATTTCCTTTTTAGTTGTTAAGGGTATGATTGTAATTATATAAAAAATTAGATTTAAATCATTATTTTAATAATTGAATTAAGTTACATCTTTCCTAATTTAAATTCATTATCCACATTATGTTTATTTATTAATAAGATAATTTTATCCAAACAAACAACAAATCACAAGATTTCAATTTTAATTTTTATTTCAGATTTCATCACCAGAATTCAAATTTTGATTTTTAAGATCCACGTAACCTTCATATTTCAACGGTATACACATGTGTACTTGGATATAAATAGAACAATACACATGTGTACTCAGCATCGTACATATGTGTACAGTAATTCACAGGTGTACATCAACATTCAATACAAAAAAATTTCTGAGATATCACAAAAATAGACGATATACACATGTGTACATCGCATTAAAAAGAGGGCAAAATCAGCATACACATGTGTACATCGCATTTAAACAAATAATTATTTTAATAATTGAATTAAATTACATCTTTCCTAATCCTTGATTTGATTTGTGAGAGATTTATGCAATCAATTTAAGAGGATAATTGATTACTTGATTTGTGAGAGATTTATGCAATCAATTTAAGATTGAAATTACACATATACCCTTTTTGTATTTAATTAAATGAAAAAAATTAACCAAATAACTACCATCATGCCACTCACTTTAATCTCAAGATCATAAAAATCAAGGGCCCAGATCAGTTCACGCAGTTCACTCTTGAGATTTTGTTCACGTTTGAACCTAATCCTATATATATATATATATATATGGAGGAGCTCATGCGAGAACCACCTTTATTGGGAGAACCGCGAGAACCAATGTGAACACAACCTAAAATAGCTAAAAAAAACATAACCCCCACCCCCCCCCCCCCAAAAAAAAAACCTAAACCCCCCCCCCCCCCAAGCTAAAATACTAAAAACTAAACCCCAAAAAAACCTTAAAAAAATCTAAAAAAATTTTTTGAATTCTTTAATATTTTTTATGTTAAAATCGCTATTTTTCGAAGCAAAAAAAAAAATTTATTTTTAAAAATTGTTTTTTTTGCTTCGAAAAGTAGCGATTTTTTTATAAAAAATATTAAAAAATTCAAAAAAAAAATTGTGTGATTTTTAGCTATTTTTAGGCATTTTTGGTTGTGTTCACATTGGTTCTCGCGGTTCTCGCAATAAGAGGTGGTTCTCGCATGATCTTCTCCCTATATATATATATATATATATATATATATATATAAGATAAATCAAAAACCAATGTGAGTTAAGAAAACCCAAATAAACCCTATGTAACATATTTATTTTTTTCTAAAAAAAATAGGAAATGCAACATAAATGTACTTGAACATTTTTATGAAAAAATGAACAAAACGCCTACTAGGTTTTTTTTTTAAAAAATGTTTAAAATTTATATGTTACATTTTTTTTGGACATATATATTATGTGGGGAAGGATCCACTAAAAAGTGGATTTTGCCTAAGTAGCCTAAGAAAGATTGTGATTATGACATGTGGCACTCCTAATAAGTAGGAATGATGGGCATTTTAGTCCTTATAAATATGAGTGAAAATGACATGTGGCACCCTTTTTGTTTTTTAAAAATACAACAAAAAAATCTAGCACAAAAAATCTAGTACAAAAAAAATATAACACAAAAAATGTACTACAAAAAAATATAGCACAAAAAAATCTAGTACAAAAATATATAACACCAAAAAATTCAGCAAAAAATGTAGTACAAAAAAATCCAGCACAAAAAATTGAGAAAAAAAAATTAAGACAAAAAAATTCAGCACAAAACATTTAGCACAAAAATATAGTACAAAAATCCAGCACAAAAATATAGTAAAAAAATCCAGCACAAAAAAAAATGTTATACAACATAAAAATACAACACATTTTAGTGGGGTTTTTTAGTCTTCATATTTTATATAGCAATATGGTACTCAAATTAAAGATAAAAAGGCGCTCGATTTTACGGTGAACTTTTTATGAAAAAATAATGTCGTATAAAAAATTTATGAACGTTTAAAAATGGGGTGGAATATGCATATGCCTTTCATGTGAAGAGAGAAAGTCCATAAATATGATTTTCCCAAGATACCTTTGCACTCCTCCTTTCTCCTACAATTTTATCTTAACCATTGATTTGAAAAATGAATGGTTAAGATTCCTTCTCAAATAAACTTTTTATTTGATCTTACCCCTATATTATGTAACATGAAATTTTTAACATTTAGAAAAAAACTACTCGGTGTTTTCTTGTTTTCTTTTATAAAAATGTTCAAATATATGTATATTACATTTCCTATTTTTTTAGAAAAAAAATAAAAATGTTACATGAGTTTTTTACAAAGGTTTTTTGAGTTTACACAACTCAAGTGAGTTTTCTCTATAGCCTTCCTATATATATATATATATATATATGTATACATATATATAGGGGATGGTTCAAAGAAAACCACTTTTATTGTGAAAACTCGAAAACTAACTAAAAAAACCTAAAAACACACCAATTTTTTTTTCAATTTTTTTATAAAAAATTGCAGGTTTTTTTATATAAAAAAACTTTTTTTTCAAAAAAAAAAAATATTTGTATTACACATGTGTAATAGTATTACACATGTGCACTACAAAAAAAAATTTGAATTTTTTTTATATACTAAAAGTGGCGAAAATTGGTATGCAAAAAAAAATTTGGTTTGTTTTTTTTTTTTTGTTTTGTTTTTTTAATTAGTTTTCGAGTTTTCACTATAACTATTGGTTTTCATTTGAACCTTCTCATATATATTTATACTAGGTTTTTACCCGGGATTGCTTCCCGGGCTCAGGAAAGTTATTTAGATTAATTAATTACTATTTGTTATTAATACGACCGCATTACATCAACCATCTCATTCGATTCAACAAAAATGTCTTGAAATCACCGCATTATATCATGAACTCATATTAGAGGACAAACAAAAGCACAACAGGACCATATGAATAACATCATTTCCACTTTTACATCAATGCACTTACATGATAGGGTGATTTGAGATTTTGAAAAAATCTTTGTTTTTGTACCTCTTTTACAAAATAAGATGTTGACCAAATTTGAAACAGATGTTAACCAAAAGTCAATAAGATATTGACAAATAGTCAAACAGATGTTGAGCTTAAACAAATGTTTGGTTTAAGACCAAACATCTGTTTATGGCGAAACATCTGTTTAAGGTCAAACATCTGTTTAAGTCCAAATATCTGATATAGAAGAAGAACATCTGTTTAAGGCAAAACATCTGTTTAAGGTTCAAACATGTGTTTAAGGTCAAACAACTGTTTAAGTCCAGACATTTGATATAAAAGGCCAAACATCTGTTAAAGGGCAAACATCTGTTTAAGCCTTAACATATGTTTAACTTGTTAAGATCTACTGTCTTCTAACACAGTTTTCCTCTTCAAAACATTGTTGAGCCTAACATAGGTTTCCATTAACTATTGACCAAAAGGCAAACAGATGTTCAAACCACTATTTGTTATTGAAGTTCTTTAAAAAATTAGATAGAATTCAAGAAAATGGAACAATGACTTAAAGAACTATAATTTAACACATAATCTAATTGGCCAAATATAAAACATAAAGTGCTAATAACAGTGTTTTATCATCTTAGCCATACATAGCAACAAAAACATCAAGTTAATAATTTAAGAAAAAAACCTACAACATCACCATCAAAAAATTCATAATTAGTATCTGATATCAGAACAGACTTAAAATGTGTTTGTTAAACTGATGTAACTTGATTTAATACTATCTTCTGTTGCGAAGACACGTATGTGAAATGCAACATATCACTAAACCTCAAGTTATTGTCAGTCATAAACTTTCGCCAACCTTCCAACGCATAACGTGGCTTCAATTCATTTAACTCCAACTTAACATCATAAACCTGCACAACTCCAACCATGTTTTGAACTTTCAAAGGATGAAGATCAAGAAAAAGACCTGCTCGTCTCGCAACTTCAGCAGGAAGACGCTACATGTATTGTGTGGAAAAAAATAATAGTCAGACAAATAAACGTAAATCATTAGTTTATTATAAAAAATGGTATACCAGCCTATAGTCTCCTTTGCGATCAAAATGAAAGAACTCAGGGTCAAGAGGATGTCCAGAATGTTTTTTTGCAGTCTTTGCAATCTTATTTCTACGGTTAAGCTTTTTTTGAACGTTGGCAGCTCTCTTCCCCTTGATGAAAAAGTAAACATATACATGTGAATTAAAGGAATGATCAATATATGCACAAAAAAAACAGTTTATATAACATATACTAATTAACTGGTAAGTATAGATAACTTTATGAACAGACGAAGAACATCCAGTATGATCACTTGTGTCGACAGGTAAGGCAGCATTTCCCTTAGTCCTATTCTTGACGACCTCCTTTCTCTCAGAAGTAACTTTAGCTTTCTTCTTAACCTGTTGTCAAAGAGTAAATTTAATAACAATAGTAATATAACAATCTTTAAGATGGTAAACTTACATCTTGGGTTTGGTTCAATCGTGAAGACATGCGTCTCTTGGACGTGCATTCGGCATTGGTTGGTAAGTTCTTGTAAATAATACATTATTGAATAAATATAACATTAGTAAACAGCATTACTAATAGTTGTAAAAACATTAAATTCTTATATGTGTTAAATTAAAAATAAATAATTTTAATAATTTAGCAAGTACCTGAGTAACGGTTGTACCTTCACCTACAGAAACAACTTCTTCATCCTCATAGATGTCCTGGTCAACATTAATAAAATAATTAATATAAAGCTAAAAAATTAAAACTTTTATTGCTAATGCTAAATACTTACGTACCTTGAATGCATTTTTAACATAATCAGCCTTCAATATCTCAACTACACTATCATCATCAGATTCAGGTTTCTTCAAAAAGAAAATCTCAATCTCATCTCTATAAACTACTACTTCAAAAACAAAATCATCAATCCTGCTAAACACAAGCAAATCATCCTCAAGTATCCCAACATCGTTGCACATTTCCGGCCATCCTCTAGAAAATACAAAGTGGGTATCAACTTTAAACACCTCAACATTCCAGTAGGAACCTTTGTAACAGATTTGAAATTTCCCACTCGGTGGACTGTTTACGTAAAATTGTTCAATGAAGCAGTCTTCAATTACCTGCATAAAATTAAAAATAATGAATACTAAACGTGAAGTATGTATCTTATGAGAATAAGTGTTAACACGTTAAAGATGCAAAAGAATTGAAGTTAAGATCAATACTCATACCGTAAAACCAAATCTTGCATAACGATTAAAGGTGAAATAAGATTCCCCACACATGCCATTAACATAACATGAAAGTTCAAGTCCAAAATCACCCAACGGTTTGAAAACCAACAAAGTATCCCTCGGCAAATTGAGATCTTTAACAACAATGTCCCAACCGTCAGTTATTATCGGCGTTGAATTTTCTGTTCTGACCCTAACAACCCATTTTTTACCAGACTCATGATATACTTGCAACCTACTTTTTTGCCAACAATCTCCCCACTTTTGATTAGCAAAGAATATAGGTACATCCTGTATATAATTTTTAAATAGTGTAAGAAAATATAAACCATAAAAGAACTGTTAAATATATATCTCAATACAAATAAATTATGTATGTAAAAACATGTCATACCAGTTTCAAAGATTCTGGGTTACGAAGAAACTTAACAAATGTAGTATACATCATAAAACCTGAATCAGTAAAGATGTTAAAAGACTGTAATTAAAAAGCTGGCTTCGAAAATGAACATTAACTTTTTGTATTAACAGAGTATATAGTGAAATTAATCATAGAAACAGAGTATGAGTTAAAATTATTCTGCAAATAATAATTATTTTAACATGTTCTCAACAAATGATTCAAACACATACGTAAACCCTTCTTGAATCTTGAATGTATAGCAATAAACATTTAAAATCGTATTAGTAGCAAGATAGGATTTAAATTAACATAGATTAAACAATATAAAGTTCATTACAATAGGAATGTACATACCAGTTGCTGAAGAAAAAATAATCAAACCTCAGGTGATTGAAGTGTAGAAGACGGAGGAAAAGAAAATTGAAACCCTAGAAAATGACTGGGGAGAAGAGATTTTTGAAAGAAGAGATGATAGATGTTTGATGTGTAATGATGATGAAGAAATAGTGACGGTTGTGTTTTTCTCTTCCCATATTTTCAACTGATGAAAAATATTTACACATACACCCCTTTTTAAATTTGTTATTTACATTTACATTGACATACAAGAGTAAAGTACATGATTAGTTGAATTGATTTGGTATTCAAATTAACAAAGAAAAATAATTTTTCATATAGCAAAACCATTAACATAACATAAAATTTGAATGCTTTGAATCATGTATTAATAGTAATTAGGTTTTAACATAAGTAAGTTTCATGACCTCAAGAAGCAATGCCGAGGGAAAATTTAGTTTTATCTATTATATGTACCTTTTAACATAAGTAGTTTGACTTTGGTCAAACAGGCTTTGGTCAAACAGTGTTTTATCAAGTAGCTTTTAACAAAAGTAGTTTGACTTTGGTCAAACAGACTTTAGTCAAACAACGTTTTAACATTGCTCAAATAGTGTTTTATCTATTATAATTAGCTTTTAACATAAGTAGTTTGACTTTGATCAAACAGCGTTTTAACATTCCTCACAATGATTACAAGCTAGTAAAAACTTCTTTGTAAACAACATTAGAAGTCTTATTTGTTGGTTTTCCATCAGCATCGAATATTAGTATTTTAACGCCTTCTCTGGTCTTGACCCTTGATAATGCAACATACAACTGACCATGAGTGAAGACAGGATCTTTCAAATAAAGACCAACCTTTGATAACGATTGTCCTTGACTCTTGTTAATTGTCATAGCAAAACAAACTGATAACGGAAATTGTCTTCGTTGAAATTGAAAAGGTATTTTTTTGTCAGACGGGATCATATTAATCCCTGGAATATAAACTCTTGTGCCAATGTTCCCACCAGATATAACTTCAGCTTCTATAACTCGTTTACCAAGAAAAGTAATTTGAAGCCTTGTACCGTTACATAACCCTTTCTGTTGATCAATGTTTCGAAGAAGCATCACTGGAACACCAACTTTAAGAACTAATCTGTGATTAGGCAAGCCAGAAATCTTAAGAGCATTCAAATTTTCTGTTGAGTATAAGCTTTCTTGAAAAGAATCAAGAATTTGTTCGGTTTGACATATACTATCAGAACTCAGATACTCTTTCGCATCACCAGGAAATAACGAAAGCAATCGATCATTAATTTCATGAACTACCTCATTTTTGGGTGCTAGAATTGCTCGCTCAGAAAAAAATCCAGCAATCCTAAATTGTTGAATAATTGAAGGATATACAAAGTCAATTAAACTTTGTATTGGGTCACAAATATCGGTGATCAGTAAATCATCTGGTATCTCTATAATGGCGTCACCATCATTATCATCTCCACGTTTCCTTCACCAATATCAATAAGCCATTTTGCAAATTCTCTGATAGACTTCGTATTCGAACTTTCAGCTCCAATAGTTAGACGCATGTTTTTAGTCAGCCGTAAGAGTCTGCATTTTGCCCATATGTATGAAGAGCTTAAAGACGCACTAACAATTTCTTGTCTAGTACCATTAGGAATAACAGGTAGTATTTGTCTAAAGTCACCACCAAATACAATAACTTTACCACCAAAAGGAATATCCGAACGAATACTCCTACCTTCCGAAAATACGTCGGTCATGGTCCTATCTAAAGCTTCAAAGGCATGTTTGTGTACCATCGGTGCTTCGTCCCATATGATTAATTGGGTTTCCTTTAATAATCTCGCAATATCACTATTTGGCTTAATATTGCACATTGAATCTTCTGTTAGATTAATGGGAATATGGAACCGAGAATGAGCTGTCCTTCCACGGGAAAGTAATAACGAAGCAATACCACTTGAAGCCACATTTAAAACTATTCCATTTCTGCATCGAACAGCTGAAGCCAAAGTCTTCCATAAAAAGGTTTTTCCAGTTCCTCCATAACCATAGACAAAAAAAGGCCTCCTTTACGCCCTACAACTGCTTCCATTATTTCGTCAAAAACCGCTCGTTGTTCATCTGTAAGAGATTGATGCAACCTGTTAAACTCAGCTTGTTCTTCATCTAGGTCATGTGACAGCTCTTCATTGATCAGACGATTAGAAGCATCACGTAAGGAATCGTCATCAGGGTACGGCATAGTGGCAAACCTTCGTAATGATGAACCATTGGAAATTAAATAGTTTTCAATTTTCAACAAAGTAAGGTTCTTAATCTGATGTTCAGGAAGCACTAAACCTAGCAAATAAAAAAAATAACATTATTAAATAAAAAATCAAAATGTAGTAAGTAAAATAAAAGAAAATAGATCATAACCTGAAATATTTGTTTCTTTTTTACGTCTATAAACAATATCATCAGCTAAGTATTTCCACGTATTCTCCCAAACAAATTCTGGCCCAGATAGAGTATTTGACAAAAGTAAGGTAGCAAATAACGCTCGAAGATACCCAGCATGTCCTTCAAAACTTGCTTCTTTAATGGCCTCAACGTATTCATTGTCATCATCTAAAAGTCCCATCGCATAGCAAGCATCTCTAAAAGTCGGGAATAATTGACCGTTAACTGTACGTATCTCCTCAAATGATCTAGGTCCTTTAACTTTATTCAGTAGTATCCATAAAAAATAAGGTTCGCCCAAAGCAGGAGATACAGAATGAATCCGGCCAACACACTGGTACGACTTACGTACCTGCCAACATCTATCTTTAAGTATCCAAACAAATTTTGAAGGAAACTCAACATAAGTCAGCTTTCTAGCATCTTTATTTGACTCGTTCAACTTCATCCATTGCATAAATATTGAAGAAGAAACAGAAGGCTTGCTTAAAACATTATCAATATCGTCATCAGCACCATACACAACATTCTGTTGGCCAGGCAAATGAAAGGGAAGCCTCATAACAGCAGGATACCTATAATGAACCTCATTAGAGAATATTCTCCAGGATGCCTCACAAGCTGAAATATATCTACAATCATAATACTCCTTGATCTCATCTTTTGGCTTTTCTTTGATGGTTGAACTTGTATCACCAGAAACTACCGCATTAGCCATATCAGGACCTTTGTTGATGTACTTGAACAAATATTTCACTGAACCGGCTTGATTACACCATTCAACATTAATGTGTGCTTGATATCTTTTCAAAAGCCTTTTGTTATAAGGAACAACATTTCTGTTGTCTAATCTAACACCAGATTTTATAACTGTATGACCTGAATCTCTTCTTCTGTATACAGGAAAACCATTTGAATCAATACTTGTATGTGGTGTGAATTTCTTCGGAAAGTTTTTTGAACATCTTTTATCAACCATGCAAGGACAATTCAAATTAGCATTCCCACACGGACCATGAATCATATAATCAGTCACAAGAGAATAAAGTTCAGGATCTTCTTTTTTATCGGGAATCTCAGCAGAAATAAATGGATCTATGTGATCTATGGTTGGAAGTTTGTGATCGACCTTCATGAATAAGCATATATGTGCATGAGGAAGACCACGCTTTTGAAATTCTACTGTATAAACAACTAAATAAAAAGGAAAAATAAACAAAATTTATTAGTTAATAACCTTGATTAAAAAATATACATCAGAGGATAAGATGTGAAAAAAAAATAACACACCAGCGTTAATCTCACCAAAATACTTGGAATCCTTAAAATCTTTGATTAACGAATCAAGCTTCCTTTTAAACAATCGACACAATATGTCAGGCCTGTCTTCGGCTTTGATGGTTGAATCTTTTAGAAATCTTTTTACTTCAGGCCACTTAGGATTACATGTTATAGTTATGAAGAAATCAGGGTACCCATACCACTTACATAAGGCCATTGCATCGAGGTAATTTTGTTGCATGAATCTTGCACCACCAGTAAATGAAGAAGGAAGTATAACAGGCTTTCCAGTATCTGTTAAAACTTCCTTACCTTTCGATTTATACTTTTGAAGATTCTCAAATGTTTCAGAGCGAAGGTTCGCTTGTTGCCTACGAATGTACTTTAATCTTTCGCTCTCAATCATTGTGTACGCATCAACCAAAAACTATTGTAACAACCTTCGCCCATTTAAAATTAAGGAAAAGCCATAAGTTCTATCTTGGATCCTATATGAAAAAAATTCTCTCATTGTGCACTTTGGTTTTATTTTCTTTTGTGTGGACATAAAATCTCTATGAGGAATATCAACTCTATAACCATCATCACCATATGGAAAAAGTAACGGATATTGCAGAGCAAGATACGATGGGTGTAATTCGCTAATACGCTGCAGCATTCCCGACTGCGTCTGGACAACAATATCACGATGGTCTATAGCTTTATCTATGTCTCCGACAACCAAAGCAGCAACTTCAGATGTGGTAGGTAAGTTATATGCCCTGCCGTCTTTTTCTCTTCTATAAATTAGTCGCAGACTAAGGTTGGCATCTGGAGATTGGTGAAAATGGTTTCTGACCATCCTATATGTCTTAACCAACATATTTTGTGAATCTAATAAAGCCCTCAAATACTTTATCATTTCAACATCAAGTTCTTTATCAGCAGGCGATGAAGGTTTGGTTCTTTTGCTGTTAAAAGAAAAAAAAACAACAAAACGTTAACATAACATAACTATTTTAATAAGCATTGAATAGAGAATCAGTTATTAGTAATTAAGTGTTAAGGAAAAACAGATTAGTACTAAGTCAAACAGCTGATGTAAAACTTGTAAGCACTGATAGTAATTAAAACACTGATGATACTTAACAACTGATAGTGAACTACATAAGATTAACAACTGCTATTGTAATAAGCAGTGGATAGAGAATCAGTGATTAATAATTAAGTTTTAAGGAAGAACAGTTGTAAACAACTGTTGATACAGCTCAAAACTTTTAGAATATGTTGAGAAAAGTAACATTTCAGTGGTTTGGTCTTAAACAGTGGTTTGGTAGGCATGAGTGGTTTGGTCTTGAACATTGGATGGGGTTAGTTAGACTTTGTGTACAAATGTAATTATATCCAACAGTGTTTTGCCTTATTAAATTGTTATAATCAATGTCATTGTAGGAAACTTAACTGGGCAGAGCTTATTGTAGGAAACTTCAGTTTACCTACAACAGCTGATGAATTTAGAATTAATAACGCAAACTACTGTTAAGTCAAACAGCTGATGAAAAAAAACTTTAAAGCACTGCTGGTGATTAAAACACTGATGGTTAACAACTGCTGTTGTAGCAATCTCTGGATAGAGAATCAGTGATTAAGGATTAAGTGATGGTACTTAACAACTAATATTGAACTACAAATAGTTAAATTTCTAGATGTTCTTTAATAGAATAAAAATGGAACTTAGAAATCACTCGTACCTGAATAATGCCTGTCTGTTTGTTATTTCATTTTCAGTATCATGTATGTATAGCTGACAAAACTTAGCTTCATTTCCAGCTGGAGGTTTGAGACTCCCCATGCAATGATAGTTTTGGCCACTGATACGATATATACATGGAGCATTGCCCTTGTTGATATTAGAATCAAGCTTTCCACCCATAGATGTAAAAGAGAACATAGAGTTGTATCGCCTTATGTTCTTTAGGAAGAAGTTGCTTTTTGGATTTGAGGAAGAAAACAAATTTTGATAAGACTGATGTGCATCCTTTAAAGGCGGTAGCTGAACTTTACCATACCCACAACACATACCATAACATAGCTTATTTACAGTTAAACGACCTTTTCCACCTTCCGATGCCCATAACTTTGCACTACAAAGCTGACATGTAAGCATTTGGTCACCATGGTCCAAATAATCTGTTAACAAATGATTGAGAGTTATATTACAGGTAGAACACAACAAATGTCCTAAAAGAATAAAATAGATTAAAACCTTTAGATATCCCTTTATAAGGATCTTCATCAGTGCACAAGAACACATTTTCTTGATCGGAATCCAAAGAGAGCATACGTACAGGAGTATTATCACGCTTCTTGCGCTCAAGGTTACGTTTACCAGAAGACAGCCGTGTAAGCGTAGAGTTACTACCCAATATCGGCTGATTGTTGCTGCTAATAATGCTAGAAGTAATGGAATATCGACGGTTGCTATCTGCTGGTGTACCTATGTTAATGCCATTATATGAACATCCAATATTAAAACATTGATGTTAAGACCGGTATGTGGTTTAGTAATGTGTTTATCAAAACAAATAATAAAGAAACAAAATACAAACCTGGTGTAGTTGAAATTAAAGAACCAGTAGCATTTCTAACTGCTCGACACGCAATGGAGTACATATGTTGATCCGTAGAATCAGAACATTCAACCATATTTGCATTCTCAGAAAAGATGCTACAAACATTCGTTGATGATGACGATGCATTTAACAATTTCTTATTATCAAGTATTAATTTTCGAAGCTTACGCCTTTCATTAGGTGGAGTAACTAAATAACAGAGAAAGTATAATATGTACGAAACACAACAATCAGTCCCCTTAGAAACATAAAACGGAAAAAAGTATACTTATAATCAAATTCAAGAGGTATTACAATTTGTGATATCTGAAAGTGGAGATCTGTTAGAGATATCTGAAACAGGAGTTCTCGTAAGAGGACCTACAAAAAAAGCAAGTAGAATTATGATTTCAATCTGAAACCTGATTTTGATTTGGGAAATGATGAGTTAAGAAGTTATAATTACACTTACTACGTAAATTTCGTTGAGATGAATTAGCAGCTGATGATGACCACGCATTCTTTAATTTCTTATTATCAAGTATTAATTTTCGAAGCTTACGCCTTTCATTCGGTGAAATAACTAAAAAACATAGAAAGTATAATATGTTCAAAACACAAGAATCAGTCCACTTAGAAACATAAAACGGAAAAAAGAATACTTATAATCAAATTCAAGAGCTATTACCATTTGTGATATTTGAAAGAGGAGATCTGTTAGAGATATCTGAAACAGGAGTTCTCATAAGAGGACCTACAAAAAAACCAAGTAGAATTATGATTTGAATCTAAAAGCTGATTTTGATTTCGGAAATGATGAGTTAAGAAGTTATAATTTCACTTACTATGTAAATTTCGTTGATTAGCTGTTGTAGAAAATGAACGTGAATTCTTTGACATTGTTAATTCTGAAAGAAGGAGAAGCTTTCAAAAGAAGAAAGAGTATTAAGATCAGGAACATTAAAACAATAGAAGAAAACAGTGGTTTTTAAATTTTGAATTACAATATATAATACCTAAGGATTAAACATAACCTCAATAAATTATAATATTGCATTTTATCATTTTGTAATTAAAAATCATTTCATGAAAAGTAAAATAAAATTGTTTCATATTATTGAATTAATTATTCCAAATAATGTATTACATTGATAAAAAAACTTAACAACAAATTTTGTAATCTTTGTGGAATGTAAATCAGATGTTCATCGGTTAGGTTTATGGTTTATTTGTATATGATTTTTAAAATAAAATATTACTATCTTTATTTAATAACTATTTAAGTTAAACGGTATTTTCTTCAGTTATCCAAATAAACCAAAGAAAAAAAATAAAATAAAACATGGATCAATAAAGCAAACAAAAAACCAAATAAAATGGGTTTGAATTTACGCTTCATACTTGGTTACGATTTTTCTGAACAACATTCTTTGAATGACTTAGAGAAAATTTGAAGTATATAAAAAACCTATTGAATGAGATTACTTAAATAAGTAATGGGAGAAACAGGCACAAATTAAATATTTTTTTTAAACTGTAACATATGACGGATACTTACTAAATCTTAGTGGGCAGGGATAACGGTAAAAACCAATAAAGAACAACCACATCCACGGATAATCCTATATAAATTATGAGATAAAATAATAACATTAAAATTGCTTAAAGATTAGAAATGTTTGTAGATAAAAAAGTTGTTAATTAGGTATATACAATATATATTATAAATTGTTGCTACTATTCATACACATAAGTTTTAAACATAAATATTGACTATTGAACATCTCAATATTTATTTAACAATATACATTATAATAAGCAGATAAGTTTTTAGGAATTCAAAACCACATAATCAGTCCAAAACATAACCCACCAAACACCCAAAAGCAACAAAACGAAAACCATAAGTTCAACATGGCAACAGCATATGAAATCAACACATAAATGTATTTGAAAATACAGAAGACACTATTTCTCAATCTTTGGAATCAAAAGCGTCGAAACACCAGCATCTTCATCCTGAGAGAGTTCATCACTGATGCGGCGCTTTGTCGAGGAGCAACCTAATGCATCATCCGCATCGAACACTTCACGAATATTACGTTTTGTTTCATCAGAAGACGGATTCTTAGTGCCTACAAGTGCTTGGGATGCAGGTGTAACATTCTCACCGCAGTATGACAACTCATCCTGATATAAAAAGACAATAAGTACTAACGTTTAAAAAATTTTACTACAAATAAGGAAATTCTCATATTACCTTCATAAGGTCAACAGGAGTAGACAAACTGCAGGATTCTGGAACATCCAACGATTCGGACTGCTCATGCTTTAAGTACATAATACATAATAACATAAAATACACACAATGGTATAAATATATTTTAAAAGGATATGTATATCAAATTAAAAGAATGACATAATGAAGATTTAGACCTGGTTAAGATTGAATTTGGCGCAGAGCGCGGCAAGGATCTCATCATCGTTAGTGGCCATTGAAATACCATAGTTTTCAACCTGATGCTCAATGTTATAGTCTTTAACACTTATGATGAAAGCATACCTCTTTCCAATCAATGTGTCAAAGATCTCAGGATATGGGTTCAGTATCTCTCCAGAATTAACAACCTATAATTTTATAAAAATTAATATAAATTACAATGAGCAGAATGATTCCATAATTTCAACATACAATTTTATAAAAATTAATTTTAAATTATATATAGTACATGGCCAAATAACTGAATGCATGTATTTGTTACCTGATCTTGAATTGAAACTAAGTCTTTGGCAGTTTTCTTAAGAATCTTGTAAGCTTCAAAATCAAACAGTGTCAAAGACACAGTACCGGAAGAGTCTTGCACCCTAATAGGTATCTTGAACCTATCAAAGTTAAAAACAAATGAAAACATTAGTATTACTAAAAACAAAAGTGTCGTTCATATTAGTATTTAGTATAAGGAAATAAAACTGTAATCTCAAACCGCGGAATAGAATAGATGTCGACTCCTTCACATTTATCATTTGTACACACCAACGATTTTTCATGATCAACACCAGATAAACCATCCGGATTTTCTTTCGTTACAAATCTTTTCTCCACACCTGACTTACAGTGGTTACAACCATTGTAATACCAAAGTTTATCAGTGCATATAGCTGTGATTGTGCCAACAACCAAAACCTTCTTTGTCTATCAACATCAAACAAAAATAATAACACTTAGAAAAGACTTTTAAAAAACTCAGCATGTAGAGTACTTATAAGAAAATACACACCGTTGATATGGTTCCCAGGAAACCAATAAGCATGAAATCAGGGTTATTAAGAAACTCATCTTCAACACTTGAGATGACGTTTGAACCAACATGATCATTTGATGAAGATGAAGCAGAAATTTTCTCTACATATCTAAACAGATTCATGTGATCAAATTAAAACGTAAAAAATAAATGTACGTACAAAATAATACTGTTCAATGTTTATATGCATACTAACTATACCTCTTCCTAAAAGAGGATATCTCTTCAATGTCAGTGTCAATAAAAAGTCTGCTTAGCTCAAAGCCGTTTGCAACGCCACGCTTGCCTAAATTTAAAATTAAAACCAAATGTAGATCAATATAAATAGTGTCAAATTTAAAACATATAAGTAAATCTAAAGATAAATCTATAACAATAAAAAAATTAAACTAATTAAGTTAAAATTGTACATTTGTAAAGGTTGACCATACCAAAATGACAAAGGATAACAACATATTTCTCTCGTTTCTTATCATTCATGTAAGCAAACATGTCAATAGCAAAACCATCCCACAAAGTAACCGGACACTTTTGGCCTCTAAAATATTAACATAAAACATAATAACATCAAGCAACCTTATAATGGTTTAAACGTCAAAATGCAACAACTTAATAAAAAGAACGCACTCAAGGTCTTCAAGTCTAAGATTAAGTCTCTTGTCCTTGCTCCCATCCTTCTTTGACGTATCCTCTAGATTGAAACATACATCCACATAACCAATCCAATCTATAAATAAAAATATATTGTGAAAAGAAAACAGCATTAAGAAGTGATAAGAATAAAAAAAAAACAATAAGACAAAACAATAGATATATATCATGTAGTGATTTACATACCAATAACTGTATTAACTTCAAATTTATTTTTAACAACATCCTTGAGGTTAACGAAATTAAAACGGTATTTCGGTCCAGACCAGTCAAAGCATTTCTCAACAGAAGTATAGAAATAAAGTGATATTTTGTCATTTCTCTTGGTATACTTAGCAGAGGACTTATTAGTAGCAAGAGAAGGTTTGGTGATAAGAAGACATTCATCCAACTGAAGAAAGTGTTTGAATTTTCCTAGCATCTTATGCAAACAGCTGGCTTGTATCATAGTTCCCTAAGAATATGAAACATCCGATTAAATAAAAAAGGTGTTATATTCATTTGGATATTCATATGTCCAAAAAAATTATAACACAACTATATACGGTACCATCTCATCCATGAAGATCATATCAAGACGATATATTTCATTTTTGTTATCATTCATCATCTTCTTCGAAATGCTAACAATCTTCACTCTAATCGAATAGTTGTTTGAGAATGTATTAAGATCGTTAAGCATGCTAACCTTTGCAACCTCCATTTGAAGACTGTACATAAAAAAAAGAATAAGCAAAATATAAGTATTGCTAAACGTAATATGATAATACAATAAGCATGGATGTTCTTAAAAAATATCAAGGTTGAAATTCAAGCTTACCGATTATCCAATAAAAATTTTAACTGAATGCAGTGGCAAATGTAATTTCAAATGTAGGGAGTGTATATCTTTATATGCTGCTTTATTAAAGTAATAAAATATTAGAAATGATATGCAATGTAGGCAAAAAAAAGAGAAAGAACGTCAATTTTAAATTACCATTTTGTATATTAAGAATTTCAATATTTCAAAATTACTGACTTGATTTCAAAGCAATTTTCATAATGACTTTTCTATATTTTATTTTAAATTTAATTAAGAAACAATAACCGTCAATTTGAAATTCACATTTTGCTTAACTCAAATGTCCAAAGCTCAAGAAATTAGCATTAATTACTAATTTGATTTGCAACAAATAGTCATTAACAATCAAATGTTTGAACCACTTTCAATAATACAATACCCAAACAATCAAGATGAGGAACTTAATAATCATCCAAGTGTATTTTGTGTTACCTTATTTATTAGTATAAAGATGAAACTGTTCAATTAATAGTACAGATCAAACCACTGAAGTGATGTGATAAATACTCTTACATATAAACCACTGTGGTGATAAACACTGTTACATATAAACAATGATGCCATAAAACCGGTTACATATAAAACACTGAGGTGATGACATCTAACAACCTAACAGACTATAAACACTGATGCGAAAAACACTGTTAAATATAAACACTTAAACACTCTTAACATCCAAGTGTATAGGAATTTTATTTTATTAAAATAAAGATGAAACAACTGTTCAATTAATAGTAGAGATCAAACCACTGAAGTGATGTGAAATACAAAACTGTTCCTAAACACTGTTACATATAAACACTGATGCCATAAAAATGGTTACATATAAAACACTGAGGTGATGACATCTAACAACCTAACAGTCTATAAAACACTGATGCGGAAAACACTGTTACATATAAACACTGTTAACATAAACAAATAAAAAGAAACATAGAATAACTAAAGTTGATGCTGAACCACTGTTATGGTTTGACACTGTTATTGGACGTCATAAATTTCAGATTTAATTTCAAAGGTAAAAGTAGTGTATATTCTTATATGCTGCTTTAATAAACTAATTAAATATTAAAACTGATATGCACTGTAGGAAAAAAAAAAAGAGAGAGAACGAAAAATTTAACTTACCATTTTGCATATTTTGAATTTCAAAATTACTGATATTGTCAGTAACTACTGACTTGATATGAAAGCAAATGCCATAATGACTTTTTAAAATTTTATTTTAACTTTAATCAACATATAATAACCGTCAATTTGAAATTCAAAATTTGGTTAATCAAATGTCCAAAGCTCAAGAAATCAGCATTAATTACTGATTTGATTTGAAACAAATAGTCATCAAGAATTTTTTTTTATTTTTTAATTTAACTTTAAATTTTATCATGAAAATAATGTTGGTGGAACTCTTATGTAATTGGAATGTAAAGATTAGGTAAAATGGTAATTTGATTGTAATTCTAGTTTTCATTTGATAATTTCAATGTATCACTAATTAACAACATCAAAAATAAAAACGTGAGCACTGACTATTTATTAGGGAAACCGCTGATGGTCAATATCAGTGAATGTCAACAATGTAAAAATGAGCAGTGGCTATTTTTTCCGATCAGTGGATACCAACCAGTTTTCGAAACACTGATGTTCGGTCAATCAGTGGTCAACATGGAGATTGAAGAAACACAGGTTGTGTATCCGCAGTGGAATACTTGAACAATCAAATGTTTGAACCAATTTCAAGAATACTATACCCAAACAATCAAGATGAGAAGCTTAATATTCATCAAAGTTTATATGAATTTTATTAGTATAAAGATGAAACAACTGTTCAATTAATAATACAGATCAAACCACTAAATTGAAGTGATAAATAGTGTTACATATAAACACAGTCTTTTAAATTACCATTTTGCATATTTTGAATTTCAAAATTACTGATATTGTCAGTAACTACTGACTTGATTTGAAAGCAAATGCCATAATGACTTTTTTAAATTTTATTTTAACTTTAATCAACATATAATAACCGTCAATTTGTAATTCAAAATTTGCTTAATCAAATGTCCAAAGCTCAAGAAATCAGCATTAATTACTGATTTGATTTGAAACAAATAGTCATCAAGAATTTATTTTTATTTTTTAATTTAACTTTAAATTTATGATGAAAATAATGTTGGTGGAACTCTTATGTAATTGGTTGTCAACAATGTAAAAGTGAGCAGCGGCTATTTTTTCCGATCAGTGGATACCAACCAGTTTTCGAAACACTGATGTTCGGTCAATCAGTGGTCAACATGGAGATTGAAGAAACAGAGGTTGTATTTCAACAGTGGAATATTTTGAACAATCAAATGTTTGAACCAATTTCAAGAATACTATACCCAAACAATCAAGATGAGAAGCTTAATATTCATCAAAGTGTATATGAATTTTATTAGTATAAAGATGAAACAACTGTTCAATTAATAATACAGATCAAACCACTGAACTGATGTGATAAATAGTGTTACATATAAACAAAAGTACTAAACCCTGTTACATATAAACACTGATGCCATAAAAATGGTTTCATATAAAACACTGAGGTGATGACATCTAACAACCTAACAGTCTTTAAAACATTGATGCGGAAAACACTGTTATATATAAACAAAGTCTTTTAAATTACCATTTTACATATTTTGAATTTCAAAATTACTGATATTGTCAGTAACTACTGACTTGATTTGATAGCAAATGCCATAATGACTTTTTTAAATTTTATTTTAACTTTAATCAACATATAATAACCGTCAATTTGAAATACAAAATTTGCTTAATCAAATGTCAAAAGATCAAGAAATCAGCATTAAAATAGTGATTTGTTTGAAACAAATTGTCATCAAGAATTTTTTTTAATCTAACTTTAATTTTTTTGATGAGAATAAAGTTGGTGGATTTTTTCCGATCAGTGGATACCAACCAGTTTTCAAAACACTGATGTTTGGTCAATCAGTGGTCAACATGGAGATTGAAGAAACAATGGTTGTATTTCAGCAGTGGAATATTTTGAACAATCAAATGTTTGAACCAATTTCAAGAATACTATACTCAAACAATCAAGATGAGGTGCTTAATATTCATCCAAGTGTATAGGAATTTTATTAGTACAAAGATGAAACAACTGTTCAATTAATAGTACAGATCAAAACACTGAAGTGATAGTATAAATTCTGTTACATATAAACACTATTAACATAAACAAAGATAGAATAAACACTGTTAACATAAACAAACATAGAAGATGTTTTGTTGATGAGGAACCACTGTTGTTGGAGAGTGTTTCACATTTAGTTGATCGGTGCTTGTCTGGACTTTGGTCTTGATCAGTGGTTCTTCATAATTGAACAGTGGATGATGTTCATTAAACTTTATGTACAACCATCCTTATATCCAACACTTGTTAGGCAGATCAGTGATGTGCCATATTAACTTGTTATAACCACTGTCATTGTAGGAAAGTTAGCTGGGCAGTGCCTATTGGTGGAAACTTCAGTTTACCTACAAAAACTGATGAATTTAGAATAAATAACGCAAACTATTGTTAAGTCAAATAGCTGATGGAAAACTTTTTAACCACTGCTAGTAATTAAAACACCGATAGTGATTAACAAAACTACGTTTAATTGCTCAAATTGAGATGACGGGAGATCTGCAAAGGATTACAAATGAATCAATGCACCAATAAACAGTAAATCAAAACGTTAGAAATACCAAAAAAAATAAATCACACCAATTTAAGTTACCTTGGTGATGTCCTAAACTTTTGCACTGGTATCACCTATCAACACACCTGGTATAACCTTTCCCATTTCCATCTCCTCAACAACTGTCCGGCAGAGGTTGCTTCTAATCAACAAACTCTATAATCCAACAAAAAAAGTTTGGAAAGACAAAGTACAAAACATATCAAAATAAATCTGCTCGTAATCACATGATGCAACAAACCAAACATACCAGAGTCACCGATTAAGAGGAGGTTGTACAAAAGCGTTCATCGAGTACGATAAGGAGATCTGTTTCTTCTTTTGAGGGTAGAAAAGGGTTCATCATGTTCAGTATGACAAAATAGATAAAACGAAATAAAATTTCTAGATAAAAAAGTAGATCTTACATGATTATTCTCTTCTTCAACCACTGGACGGTACATGATTTAGGGTTTCAAACGAAGATGTATCCAATAGAAGTAACATCTGCCGTACGTTGTTGAGGAGATGAATATGAGAAGAAGAAGAAGAAGAAGAAGAAGGATAAACATGAGAGATGATAAACATCGATCGGAAATAGAGCAGAGCAGAGAGAGAAAGAAAGCAAGAAGCCCTAAATGAGTAAATGAAGGAGGATATAAATAGAAGAGGGCAGTGGCACTGTTGGGCGGGAAAAAGGGCATTTAGGGGCTCTCTGGTGTTGACACGTGGCCCAAATAACTTTCATTTATTATATATAATAGATATACATGGGAAGGCTATAGAGAAAATCCACTTGAGTTGTGTAAACTCAAAAAACCTTTGTAAAAAACTCATGTAACATTTTTATTTTTTTACACTTATGTTCTTTTGTGTTTGTTTATGTTTGGTCATTTATGTTCATTTTTGTCTGTTTATGTTTGTTCAATATGTTGTTTTGTATTTGTTTAATTTTGTTTATGTTCGTTTACATTTGTGAACTGTTTGTTAGGTTTTAAATGAATGAACATAAACGAACACCAAGACATTCATTTTCTTAAAGAACGAACATGAACAAAAAATTGTTTGATTATGTCTTCGTTTTCGTGTTCAGTTAAAATAAATTGAATGCAGGACCGGCTTTGGGCCTGTGCGGGAGAAGCCACCGCGCAGGGCCCAAAGCATCTAGAGGCCCAAAATTGTTTAAAAAATATATATGTTTTTAATATATAAATTTGATGTAGAAAAACAATACACAAATCCTCCCTTTGGCTTAATGGATGCGGGATTTATGTGATGAACGGATAATTCTGGGTTCGAATCCCACCTTGATGTTTTTTGTGTTCTAATTTTTCTAAATTTTCTTTTGTTTTCTAGGCTTGTTTTATTAACCAGGGAAACTCATACTAGCAACTTTGCGAGCTTTTTTTTAGTTTTAGTTTTAATTTTGATTTTTCACTTTTAAATTTAGGCCTTCATGTAAGTTCTTTAATTTTTTTTCTTCTATTTAATAATTTACAAAACAAACTTTATATGTTTACTTGTAGGTTTTTTTATTTCTCGTTTCTCATTTAACCATTTACAATATAAACTTAGAAGAACTCAGTATCTACTTCTATTTATTTTATTTGTATGACAAGGTTCGTGTTGCCAAAGTAATTTGGATATGTTTACACATATATTACAACTCTTTTTGCTAAAGAAGATTCAAGTGTTAGTTATTTTTGCTTGTCTAGAGGGTGTTGAAGCTAATGTTAGGCGTATCAATTTATTTGTAAGATAAGACTAAGATTTCTTGTTTTTAATCAATGCTAATTTGAGTTGTGCATTCACTTTACTTTATGAATATGGATAATTGTGATACATTGAAATATAAAGAAGAATCGGATTATAAATACTTGATCGAGAGCTTTACTTCCAAAAACGCTAGAAATGTCTCACGATTTGTTTAAGTAAGTAAGTTTGATCATTTTACTACACTATTTTTGTTTTGTTTATTTTATCACAATTAGCGTCGTATTGTGGTTTTTTTATATGATCGATAAGTTTGTATTATAGAGAGGGGGCCCAATTTTTTTATCTCGCACGAGTCCCAAAAGTTTTATATCATTCTCAGGGACGACCCTGATTGAATGTACACGAACATGCATTTGTTCACGGTGTTCATTTACATGCTTAACTGTTAAAACTAATATCGGGTTAGTGTCCGCCAATACTTTTGTAGTTTCGATATTAGCTCATATTTTTATCATTAAACAAATTTTAAAGGTAATTAATCTTTTATTATAAAACAATGTGTTCAACTTGTTTTGTTGATGAGCATATTTTATTCTAAAAATACGTGTTATGATTGTGGTGATAAGACTGATAGGAACAAAATATGGATATGCTTGCGGTTTGGACGTGAATGTGAACATATTTGTCAGAAAAGCGAGAGATCCGTAAACAAGAGATTTTGTAGGGACTTGAGATCAAACTTTCAAAGATTACGTTCTCGAGTTTTAAGTAATATATTCTTTCTTATCGCTTTGGAAAGAAAATAATAAAAGAAAAGAAAATAAAAGATATTTTCTTCAACCACCGCAAACTAAGGCTCCACGGTATGGAGGTCCGTCCCCCTTCGCCCCCCTTTGTCGCCGATCCTCCAGCCATTTCGCCCCCCTCGTCGCCGATCCTCCAGCGTCCTCCTCGTCGACTTGTGGACGTTTTGGACGATCCACTACAAGACAAAACACACTCACACACATATACATACAGCTTATATATATATATATAGGATCAAGATCATTTCAGAACCAACAAAATTTACGGAACCTGCAAAACTTTTTACAGCCACTCATTTTGTTTCATGTTATTTTTTCATTATTTTATTTATGAGGGGCATTAAAGTAATTTTACACCTAAAAAAATCACATTTTTAATTTAACCTTCCACTATTTTCTCATATATTCAAATCTAAAGAAAATTAAATACGTATATTCAATCAAACTCAATTATCTATACTATATTATAATACATGAGGGAAGGATTCCCAAAAGTTAAGAACTTCTTCCCCCATTATTTATAAATAAACCCCTAGAATGAGGGTAAAGTGGTTTTTTAAACCATAATTATTTTTTAGTCCCTCAATCTATTACATTTAAATCCTTGACATTTAACATAATTATGGGTAATTAGTTACACTTCCCCCCCTCTTTAATTCTTTAATGTATTCCTGCGATATCTTACAACCCGTAATGTTTTAAAAAAATCCGAAGGTACCATGACGATCGGCACATTTTTTTAAACGTTTCGATAGTTGTCTTTTTTAGTTTCGCCGTGCGTTCATAAAGTACAAATAGCCGATGCGTAAATGTACAATTGATTAAAGCCAACATTTGTTTTTTACCCAAGCCAGCTTTGACCATTACCTAGCTACCGTGCATTAACATTTGTTTTTTACCCAAGTTTTTTGTTTTGAACGACATTAATAAACTAAAATATTCCCTAATTTTACTTGTACAGAGTCAGTTTGTTGTGACATGTTTAATATAGTATAGATAAAACTCACAACAAACTTCCTATTAAACATGCCACAACAAACTAAACAGGATATGTGCATCTTATTTTAAAAACTTAAAACCCACAACAAACTTCCTAAATAAGTGGATGACCAATCTAAAACTAAACCTTATTGGACTACTATAAATACATAGCAAACACTCACAATTCTACATTTCTATTGCTAAACAGATTTAAAATATGGAGCCAGTTCTGAATTCACTTGATGCGAAAAAACAAGCATGCGATATTGAAAAATCTAAGGTCGGTTCTATGATAAGTTTTGTTATATCGCAATAATGAATAATTGTTTTCTTTTATTTACTTTTATGTGAATACTAACTTATTTGATTTTTCAGATTCAACACACCAATTTAAACACCTCAGTTGTCGAACAAGCTTTTGTTAGTTTTTAAGTAATATTTTCGCTTATAATCTTTCATATTAACAAGTTCGTTATGTTATTATTTGGTGTTTTATTGTAGGATGATGGTGATAATAGTGTTGAAATATTTTTTCTTATGGTGCAATGTTCAGTTCATACAAGTCTAATCTTCAACGTCAATTTAGTAAAAAGGTAATTTTAAAATTTATTTAATCTTTTTTAAATTTTTTTATTCAATATTTGTTTTTTTATAAAATCTATTTAATCATTTTTTAACTTTTTTATTAAATTTTTGTTTTTTAAGGATCGGAAGTATGAGAATCAAAAGAAAAGATCTAAGAGACTCTCTGAATGGAAATGGGTCGAGGTTATAAATTTAGATGATTCTAAGGACAATGAGAAAGAAGATGAATTAGATGATACTGCTGATTCGAGCACAAACAAAAAAAACGGATCAAAAAAGAAGAGAAATTAGATTAAATATATCAAGTGTTTTTATGTTTTTTCATTTTCAGTTGTTTTTGTTTGATCTAGACTATCCCATGAATAATAAAGTTTATTTTATATTTGAAGTTTATGTTTTGTGTTATTTTATTGCACTTATAATTTACATCTCGATTGAACTAATATACTTTTGTCATTTGTTTAGTATTTTTTATTAACAAACGAATCTTTACATGTTTAAAACAGTTTTTCTATACTTTATTTATTATTAATTTTTATAACAAAACAAAACTTTGATATTTAGTAGATAGAAGATAAACTATGTTCCAAAATTTTAGGAACTAGGATTGAGACCCGCCGCATTCTTTAGTTATAACTAAGTCGATCTAGGACCCGCACGTTATGTTAAACCTGTCAAACGGGGAAAAAAGACGATGTAAAAACGTTCACCTACACACACACGTTGCGTCATGTTAACTCGCAAAATTTAGAACGAAACGTAAAAACGTTAAACCAAAGACGCATGTTGCGATGTGTTAAGTCACAAAATTTAGAACCAAGCATAAAGCGAAAAATTTGTGTAAAATGAAAACTATAAAGGACCAAAGTTGAAAGTAAAAAAAGTTATGGGAATAGATTGCAAAAGATAAAAAGTTTTGGGTTAAAAGTAAACAAACAAATAGTTTTGGGTTAAAAGTAATTTATGAAACACTTTTGGGTAAAAAGTAAAAAAAATCAATTTTTTTTAAACCCCCAAAGCCAACGTTACGACAACCATATGCATAACCATTTTTTCTTTGAAAACCCCCCAAAGCACACCCCGCGTTGCGGCGGGGCGTAAAACGGTGTCAAAAACCGCCATCGACCACCAACACTGACTCGACCTAGGATATGCGTGTTGCGACTAGGGATGAGCATATCGGTATCCGATACCGAACCGATACCGATACCGCCTAATACCGATCTCGAATTTCACCCAAACTAGGTACCGATACCGATACCGAAACATGTCAGTTAGGTATCGGTACGGTATCGATATTATACCGTATTTTGAGGGTCGGTATCAGTATAATACCGATACCGTACCGATACCGAAAACGCCAAAAAGTGGATACCGATCGGGATCGGGATCGGTACGGGATCGGTATTCGGTGGCATATGCTCATCCCTAGTCTTATGATATGAAGTTTGAATTAGTTCCTTTTTTTTCTCACATGGTTTGAGTATTGAATTTTTTTTTCTCACATGACTCAATTATCTTATGATATGAAGTTTGAATTACACCTAAATAAAGTGGATTAAATTCAATCACTTTATTCATAAGTTCTATTATTTTCTCACTATTTTAATTTAACCTTCCACTATTTTATCACATATGAAGTTACACCATTATCACAAGAAAAATCAGGTTCTATGAGATTGGTGCGTATAAATTCAATCACTTTATTCATCAGTTCTATTATTTATTTGCTATAGGTATATTTTTCTTGTTTCTTTCTTGACAGCAATGGATTCGAAAAAGCCAGTTTCCGAATATGAAGAAGATATCAAAGTTTATGTGTAACACCCTGAAATTTTTTTTAATGGTTTTTGTAAAGTATACGACAAACAACATGTAATTATGACTACATATACTTTGTAAAAATACGGGTTTGTTTAAACCTTACAATTTTAAAATAATACAACATAACATAATTGAGTACGTCGTTTAAACATTTCAAAAGTTGTTTAGCAAACAGTTTACATCGTAAACATTGTTTAAACCGAGTTAATTTATGCGGAAGCTTCAAGAGTATGTGTTCGGTTCTTCAAAAGTTGCTTGATCGTCACCCATAATCCTTGAGTACCTAAGACTGAAATGTTTACATAAACATTTATATTAGAATGCTTAGAAATGATACTTGATCGAAACTACGATCGAAATGAATTTGAAAATTCACAATTATATAAAATTTATAAACATTCAGGCCCTACCGTAACTTACGGTTTCACCGTAAGTTACGGTGGTCAATTTCCAATAATGGTCCACCGTAAACTAGTAGACTCACACCGTAAGCTCCTGACCTTTACCGTAAGTTACGGTACTACCGTAACTTACGGTAGTCCCTGTAAATCCATCTTTTGGTTGCTTTGTTCATTATACTCAAGCCTAAATCTCGGGTTTCGCTCTTTCTAACATACCGATACATTAGTTTCTCAAAATTCTAATATGTTACATATGAACCAATATCAAAGATCAATCAGTCATATTCAAAATATCACGTTATATCAATTTACTAATGTGCAAGGTTCAAAATTACGGGTTTCTTATGAATTATTAACCCGTTTTACCTATCTACTCCTTTTGACCCGTGAAGGGAAGTTAAACACTTTTAACTATAAATCTATATATAAGCGTACCTGGCTCGGGTCAACATATTGACCCGTTTTAAGACCTTGTCTCTATAATATGCTAATTCATAGCCTCGGTAATTCATAAACCAATTACCCTGCGAGCATGAGACTCGACATACACTTATTAGTCGTTAATTGTCAAATGGTATAAATATTACCATTTGACCCGTTTGGTCTAGACTACCAAATATTTTGTGCTTAATATTAAATGGTGTTGTTTTAAACTTCAACTCTTTTTCGTCTAGACATGACTAATTCGTCGTTTTACTCTTTTTATTCGTTTAGGCTTAGCTTAATAAGTAGCCATTCAAAAACTCATTTTATATATATGTCATCTCGTGACCAATTACCATTTCGCCCATTTTACCATTAAACATGGTTTATCATTATTTTATATGTCCCGACCCGTTTCATTTCGTGTCGGAACCATATTTCAAATATAGCTTTTGTCGTATTTACAACCTATGAATAAACACATAACTTACAAAAGAGGGCGTAAGCTTTACTTACCTTGCATCCGGTTATGCTCTTTTTCTGCGTACTTGATTCGTTTGACCCGCTTCTTTCCCAAGTCTTCATCTAGCTTGTCTAGAGTCAAACTATCATCATCACAATTCGTAAGACGGTTAGATTAGTCATAATCATTTACGACTATTCCATCCTACGGGTTTTATGTCGAATTTATCATTCGTCCATATCAAAATTATCATTCGATCTAATCATTGGTCAGTTTGACTTTTTAAAAGTCAATTGACTTATCAACATATTCAAATGCACATTTGGTTCAATGAACTCACTTAGGCATATTTCATCCGAACTCTTAACGAAATCAAATTTTACATACTAACTAGTAGGCCGCGATTTCATTTAGGCATTTCATATCACTGAAAATGGGCTGTTTTTGGTGACTTGTTTAACCTGTTTACATGTCTTCAAAAATTATGATTTTTTTATATGGCGTACATCTCAGAGGGTTAGGCCTTGTGTTAAAATTTCAAGATCTAACTCTTTACAAAAAATTTATAAAAATTCATTTACTAAGCTGCAATCAGATTCGTCACTTCTGACTGCAGCTTACGGAAAAATTCATTTAAAATTCCTCGTTTATCCGATTGACTAAATTCCAATTGGCGATTCTTTTAATCACTTAAAACTTTCTACAGTAAGAATTTGAGACCATAACTCAATTCCTAAATTGAGTTATGACATTCGTAATGGGCTGCAAATTCTGCCAGAAAACGCAGCTTGAACCTTTGATACGGAAAAATTCATAAAACGCTCAATTCTCGTCGAAAAAATGCGATTCCAGTGGGGTTTTAAAGATATTTCCTGGAATTACATTTTAGACTCAAGAAACACATGTTTTTATCACGTTTTGTCCAGGTTACAGCCGATACAAGTCGGCTGTAAATTCTGATCAAGAGTCGTTTGAATTCAGCTTTCAATTTAAGCAAGTTCTTGACATCATAACACCATTTTAGCAATCAAAAACCCTAACAACAATCACCTTCAATGGTGTTCATGGATTTTTTTACTAAAATTAGGCACGATTTCAACATATCTTGTCTAGGGTTTACTCCTAAACACTACAAGGTTCCTATTTCATCCATATAACAAGCATGCATCAACAAATTTCGAATACCCTAAATTCATGAGAATTTCAAGTAAAGAATTAACATCAAATTTTACATACCTTACAACCCCCTTGCGATGAGGATCACGATTCTAAGCTCGGATTTCGTTTTGGACCAGATTTGCACCTCCAATTGAGAGTTTTTGTGAGTTTTCTAGGGTTTGGAGCATGGGGATCGCCCCTGTCTTTCTTCTGATCGACCAGACTCCCATTTTGGGGTGTTTGGTTTATTTTTTTATTTGTTTTATCAATTTTGGTTTCAATTTTAACAACTTAGGTCCCTCCACTTTTCCTTAATTCTTAATTTAAGTGTTTTAACCCACTCATAAGTCACTTTCTAACTAGGTTAGAATTATTCCTAGTTAACTTGGTAGGTTCGGGAAGTTGTAACCCGTTTTACTTTAAGTCCCGTTAAATCGGGCCTTTTATCTTTCTATTTTCTTGAAAGTTCTTGTTCACTTTAAATAAATATTAGGATTATTTAAATAAATTCCTAATATTTACCAGTTTACTTTTACCACTTACGGTACTTTCCCCGTCTTATGTATTAACGGGGTTTAATTACCCAAACCCGTTTTCGGGGTGTTACATTATGATAATCAATTTGGAAAAGACAACAATGTTATTGTTGAAGCGGCTCATGTTGCATACCAAGTAGATGGTGAATATTAGATTTTGTTTTCATTTTTCTATTAAATGGTTTAAACGCATGCTTGAAAATTTTGATAAAGGGTTTTAGATTACATTGTTAAAATTTGAAAGATCAAGAACCATGTTAAAAAAGAATTTTGGAGTGATCATGCTATATAATTTTAGTTGAGTTCGTGTATATGATATATACATATATGTAGTTGACATATTTACATACGTATTTTGATAAAGGGTTTTAGATTACAGTGTTAAAATTTGAAAGATCAAGAACCATGTTAAAAAAGAATTTTGGAGTGATCATGCTATATAATTTTAGTTGAGTACGTGTATATGATATATACATATATGTAGTTGACATATTTACATACGTGTAATCATGCAATTTACTTATGTATATTATATTTACTTATATGTAATTCACTTATTTGCATATATGTAACCGACATGTTTACATTGCATTTATATTTTTATTCATTCATACATACATAGTAAACATACAAAGATAACTCTAGTGTATATAGTTTTAGTTGAGTACATGATATTTGCATATATCTAAATATTATTTACATGCAATTGACATATTTACATATGTGTAATGAAACCATTTACATATGTATATAATATTTACGTATAAGTAATTAAGTTATTTACATATGTGTAAGTGACATATTTATATCGCATTTATATTTTTGCTAAAACATACGTAGTAAGCATACACAAATAACTCTGCTGTAAACAAATAGGCATATGTTAAACACATCTTAAAATATCAAATCAGACATAATGTTCCAAGAAATAGATATCCCAAATTTAATGTAAACCATAATTATACGAACCCAAATTGTATGTAACCCATAGTTATATGAAAAAATTACACTGAAAGGAAATTTCCTAATTAGAATAAAGAGAAAAAATAAATGTTTCTTTTTCATATAATCGAATCTGTATATGTAAACAATGCTTTACATATGTAAGAACCTTAAAATCCTAAGAATGAAATTGAAAAAACATTAAAATCCTAAGAATGAAATTGAAAATTAAAGGGAGTGCATATCTGCAATTATTCTTAGAGCAAAATTTGAAAAAAAAAAACAAAGAAACGAAAGATAGGGAAAAAAAGGGAATCAGTTATGCTTTTTCAACTTTTATTAATGTTTGTTTACCATTATACCCTTATAATATTAAAATTGACTCCTTAGTTTTCTTTTTAATTACAATTTTACCCTAATCTATTTTCAATCATTGATTAATAAATCAATGGCTCTAAAGAGTTCTTAAAGTTCTGCACAAATTGTAAGTAATGTATAGAACTCAACCTTATATATATATATATATATATATATATATATATATATGGATCATTCCCCCATCTCCTTACCTCCATCCTCTTTGCCCATCCTCACGCACATTCTACGTGGCGCTTATGTGACGGATCATCCTACAAGGGAGGACCATCACCATACCGTGTAGCCTAATACATAACCTGTTCCCGTTGAAGAGAGAGAAGATAGTTTATTCTTAGGGTTGTAAATAAATCGAATGTTCAATAAATTGTTCGTACACTTTTTAGCAGGAAGTTTGTTTACGTTCGTTCGTTTAGTTAATACACGAATATGAACAAGAAATTTTGTTCGGTTAGTTAAATGAACAAACACGAATAAATATTTCGTTCGTTCAATTGTGTTCGTGAATGTTTGGTAATATGTTCGTGAGAAACGTTCATGTTCGTTTATTAATTTGTTCATTAAATATTTTTTTAGCATTTACTTATTTTATCTGAACTTTTATATTCTTTAATTTTTTATTTATCTCATTACTCGAGCAGATAAAATAAGAAACTCTATCTCCACCTTGTTTATGTACCATTCCACTTTCCTTCTCATTATTCACATCAAAAAATACCATCGACATTCGTTCAACGATTAGGGCTTCAATGTCTAGCGCCCCTCCCTCTCACCATCCACCTATAGCTACTGCCGTCTTCGTCGATTTCATTTGTGTTCGTGAATACATTCCTTTCCTTAATGAACGAACACAAAACATAAAATCTCGTTCGGTAAGTGTTCATGGACCGTTCATAAACACATTATATCCTTAACGAAGGAATACGAACAAGGCCATGCTTGTGTTCGTTTGATTTGGTTTAAAACACTTATAATAATAACCTAATTAATAATTTAGTTACTGGGCCTCGAACATCTCAAAGAAAATCATACTCGTAGAACATAAGTAACTTTGGGATGGAATAGAAAAAAAAATCTTAATATAAAACATATAAACAAACTACCATTGATCTAACAATAGTTGCAATTGCAAGCCAACAATCAAGTTACATAGATTAAAATTCTCAACTAATAGACAGAAGGTAAACTTTATAAACCACACATTAGCTAGCAAATCACTAGTGTGGAAGGAACACAATGTTAGAAAGGAAAGTATTCTTTGAGGAAATTCAAGCATCATCTCCATATTTATCAAAGGGCCAAATCACAAGCATCAATTCATCAACTGTTATCTTTTCTATGAATTACTTATTTGTAAAGCCTATAAATAAAGGCTGTCTTCTCTTCTTGTAATATACAGAAAATACAAATCAATACATTGTATTCCCTCTGATTATAATTGTTAAACAAAACAAACCAATTGCATAAAAAGGAGAGGATTCTTCATCCACTCGATCCAACCAATTTTGAATTTACTAAAACAAGATGAACAACAAAAAAACGACTCTGAGATAATCGAATCAAGAATCAATGCTTTATTCACATTTTGACGACCATGCATAATATCGTTTCAATATATGGCTTGAATCATGATATTCTTAACTATAGGCAATGAGTTCGAACCCAACCAGGAATAAATGGAATGAGGATTGTACAATCCGGAAGAGAAATACCGAGCCATCTCCCAATACCACTCTAAACTCTAGCAGCAATTTAGCAATCTCCAAACATGTGTTTCACAATCTCTGCCAATAAAGAAAGAGGGGGTACATAATAGACGAAATATTGATACCTTGCACGATCCAACAACATACGCCATACATGTATGTTCATGCACCAACTTGTTCCACCTCGTAGCATGCGTATCTCCCGCACTAGTCAGACGATCGATTCATCTTCTCTTAGACAACATTAATCTTCCTAGAAAATAATTTATCGTAACTAAAGGCTTATTTTAATAATCAAACAAATAAACAATATCCTAGAACCTAGAACTCAACGGCTTATTTAAAATCAAACAATGAACATAAAACAATTTCACCTTATAAATATTTGAACCAATGTAGTGTAACGAGTAACAATAATACTAAAATTCAAACTTTCTAAGTGTTTCAATGAGAATTTGACTTTTGAAGTGTTCAGTGCCAAATAAAAAACTGAAAAGTGAGAATGAGAAAGCTTTTGATATTATGAAGCTTATAATTAAAGATGGCGGACTACTTAGAAAATTGAAAGTATTCTATTTCGGAAAGTTTTTAATGGGTGCCTCACCCACTTGATTAAGCAAGGCAGTTATTGCGTGGACCTTTTTCCTGTAGTTGAATAAGGGGGTGTTAATTTCTCGTCCGAAAGTGAAGAGTAGAGATTTAGAGGGGGGCCTTAGCTCTACAATGTATATGAGAATATAGTTTATAATCAGATAAGTACATTATGGCAAAATAAACAAATACAATGGAAAATAGTATTGACCAAATTGACTAAACATGATTTCAAATGATCAATTAAACTTCAATAAGGGGCTGTTTGTTTCGCAAGCTAAAGTCTGAATGATTCAGACATTTGTCTCTGATAGTTAAGCATTATACTAAGTCTGAATGGTTAAGACCTTTGATCTGAATTGGTCAGACATTTGTCTCTAAACAGTTAAGCATTATGCTATGGTTCAGACCTCTTACTGGTTCAACATTTAATGATTCAATTCTCTTACTGGTTCAACACTTAACCATTCATAAGTTGCCAAACAACCCCTAAGTGCTTTTGATATAAAAGTGAATGCAAGGTGGTCAAACTTTGATGAAACACTGGTAGCCGGATTGTCTCGTGAATAAGGGTTCAATCTCTTCCTCCACTCGCCAATCGCTGGACTCTTGCAAAACAGAACACCAGTGACTCGCCACAAGGAGGGGAATAGGGGGGTTCTCCTTGTGATCACCCTCCGACGTGAGAATAAGTATTGTTCTGAGGAGAATAGTGTGTGTTGTAGGTGAAATAGAGAGAGAGCAGAATGTTAAACCTGAAGGAGGAGTCCTCTATTTATAGCCGAAGGATGATGGAGGGAGGAGGCGACTTGCCAGCTGCCGCCGAGTGACAGCTGTCCGACCAAGAGGAATATCCTCTTTGTCTCCTCTGCCATTATCAGAGTAGTGGATGACATGGCGCATCCTTATTCGTCCACTTAGGAGAAATCCTTCAGTGGCTGTCAGCCAATATCTCGCAGATCCAGCTGGCGTCCATCTATTGGTGACACGTGTTGTCCTTTTTGTCTGGGAGAGCATCTTTTGTGTCACTTGCGATTTCTTCCAGAAGCTTCTGGATGCACTCTGCTAATGTAGGCGCCATGCTGGATAAAAGTGATGTGATCCTTGCCATGTGTGCATGGGTTTGAGACCATACGTCTTCAAACTTGTTTTGATGAGTTTTGAGTTATTTATATGAATGGTTCTTGTGGTATGTCAATATTCCGATTTTGATCGCATCATCTCATAAATTATGGGTTTGGTCCTCATAACACATAACACAAATGGTCCATTCCATATGCTAAGTTATGAAATGACTAATATTTCTTGGAAGTATTATATCATGTTCCCAATATATTATTTAATTCGGGTTAGTTGTTAATGTAAGCATGTAACACCCATCATTCACTATATAACAAGCATCTTTATTCATATTTTCTAATTTATTGTTTTCAGTCTCAAGTGACACATCTAACCCTTCAAACACATACATTGGTTCGAATTGATCACCACAATAATCATTTTGTTGCAACAACTTTAAAGTGAAAGAAAATATTGTTGGGACCTTAGGGGTCATGTACAACCAATGTTTTAAAATCGGTATTTTAATCGTACCGAGTTAGACTCAGAAATAGTTCAACCGGTTGAATCGGGTTGTACCAGGCGGTCCAATCGTGTTGACTAATCAATTCTATAAATCCATAAAATATAATTTCAACTCAAAAAATAATCTAAACCTACATCATTCCATAATAAAAAATATTCCAAAAGTTAATCTACAATCAAAAAATTATCCAAAAGTTTATGATTAAATACCCTAGCAATTAGCAAACACTATAACAATTAACAACATGAATAATTGAACAAAAGTCAAAAGTCGGTAAACCTGGATGATCGGTTGAAGAACTTAATTTGAAAAACCCAATGATTTTCTATCTTTGAGTGAGGAAGACGTTTAATCGATGTGGATTGTCAATTGTGGGCGCTAAGTTTTAACTTTAACTACGAAGGTAAACAATCACTTTTTTTAGGAACCTAAAAACTAAAAGTTCAAAATTTTGACCTTTGGCCCGGTAGGTATGAACCTTACCGATATACCGGTTTAAACTGGTAAAACCCAATTTACCGGCGGTATAAATTCTTTGTTGTTTCCTTAGTTTACCGGTATAATTCGTGCCAGCCAAACATCCGATATCCGGTTCAACCGGCCGATTTAAACCGGTTTTTAAAACATTGTGTACAACTATATATTTCTTCTCAAAATATTATTCAATTCAAGTCAATACTTTGTTACAGTCTTGGAAACCATTGGCTTGATATTTTGGTTGCATTATTCTTTTTTCCACCAATTGATTGACATGCCTTTCTTGTTACTTTAATCTATCCAACAAATCTCCATTTGTGTGGATGGTATGTAGCAAAAGCAAAACAATCAACCTCAAAACGATAAAAGTAGTTCAAATACCCTTTGAAGACGACCACTAAGTCAATTAAGATTCTAATAAGACGACCCATCTCGTTGCTTCTCACATTAAATTATAAGATTTCTAATTATATTATACTTATTTTATGTTGTATAAAACAAAACAAAAGATATAATATTAGATTTTCTTTGACATATTTATTTTGCAAGATTAGGATTGGCATAATCTTAAAGAAATGTAAAAGTATCATTTCGGTGGACATTAGGCTTGGACGTATCCTTCCACATTCAACGTTCCAATATATATAATTCAAAGAGGATTAGGATTGACCTAAGAATCTTTGTACTTTTTTTTAGTTATTTTTATATCACGAAAACTTAAATACATATGTTCTTTATAATAAAATAATAGTCAACATAAACAAGCATTGTATCAATTTCTAAAGTGTTGTTATTGTGTTAAATTTACATATTATATTGTTTCTACAAACCGTTACAGAATTAGTATGTTGATTTTATAAATCAGTCTCTCAAATTAAATAATTTGGATTTGTTCTATATGTTCTTGAATAAATTTGGTGTATGTAATAATTTTCTCTATATCATGATTTATCCTTTTTTATACGAAAGGTTTAGAATAATCATCATTTTTTAAGATTAATTCTGGGATTTATCCGAGCTCCTCTATTTTGATATTTCATAAAGTGTATAATATTAAAAGGCATGATTATGATAATTATGATAATATAAAAGAAGATGGTAACAGTGTAGAGAAGTGATATGTTGTGCAAGTAAATTATTCATAGGTCACTATAAAAATCACTTTACCTATAATTTATATTTATATTGTATCACATAACAATTTAAATAGTCGGTGCTTAGTATTCAAATGAATATGATAGTAACTTAACCTTCTTTTATTAATTTATTATATATTATAATTACCTTTAGCGTATTTTGTTTTTTTCTTTATAATTGTTAAAAATATGATATTTTATAAAGTTTCGAGTATTTCGTTACGACGTTTTATATTTATCCAAGTCTCAATATAAGTTGTGAATAATACAAGCGATCAAAACAAAAACATGAGTGTCATTAAAGCTATCTCATAGTTTATTATTATTATTATTATATTGGAAAAAGTGAACATTTTCATCAGTATATTATAATATTAAGCGTTTTAAAGTTCAGAATATACCGTTGGATGTGTTTAATTTTATTTATGTTTCATTAAAAGTTTGGATCAAAATTAAACGGGTCAAGTATAATTGATATTTTTCTTTACCACGACGAACTAAACCGATATCATCTGAACAACAATGATACCCACCAATATCCGTTTCTATAGTTTTCTTGTCGTTTCAGTATAAATTTCGTTAAAAAACGGACTTGTATTTGCAATAGAGTATTTTTGGATAACATAAGTTATATCAAGTGTCGGTACCATATCATTACCGTGAATAAAAGAATCGATACCGTCCAAACAACATCAGTACCAATATTCATTTTATGTTTTTTAATTGATATAAAACACGTGCCTTTCACTATACCATATGCTAATATTATACCAATAATACAAGGAAACAAACCGATACCACCTGAAAACCCGTCCCGTAGCATAGTGACACCCCCAATTCTTCATGATATAACAATAGTAGGTATTTAGTAAAATCGAAATATATTAGGAAACTTGACTGGAAGCAGCCTCTCTATCTTACAGGATAGAGATAATACTGTCTACATGTAATTCTTCTTAGACCCTACCTAAATTTTTTGCTATTAATGAAATTTACCCAAATGAGTACGATGATGATGAGATATATTAGGAAACTCCATACACAAACGAATTTTTTTTAGAAATGGTGTATTTTGAATAGATTTTTAAGATAATGGGGAAGTCAAACAAAAAGAAAGGTTTTTGGTGTATCCGCTGTTGCTAATAGCGGATTAGGAAGGAAAAGTAGCCCGTTCTGCAGCCATGCTCAGGAGGTGTCAGCTTTCTCAGGAGGTTTTTACTAATCCTCTATTCTCAATAGAGGATTAGGAGAAAACCCTTAACCATGGTTCCTCCTAATCCTCTATTGAGAATAGAGGATTAGTAAAAACCTCCTGAGAAAGCTGACACCTCCTGAGCAAGGCTGCAACACAATTTACTTCCCTTCCTAATCCACTATTAGCAACAGCGGATACACCAAAAACCTTTTTTTTTTGTTTGAGTTCCCCATTATCCTAAAAATCTTTTCAAAATACACCACTTCTGACAAAAATTCATACACAAACATAAGATTAAAACAAAAAAAGAAAAAAAAATGATAACCCAAAACATTACTGCATGAAATATTGTACATGATGAACAAAAACTTGTAACATTATCTGGAACACCAACACCTATAAAAAGTATCCAGTCAGAACACTTGATGAAAGAGAGATAGAAAAGGAGATAGAGTCGGTTACAGTTAGAAGATGAAACAAACAAATTCATATGTTCAACAAACACACAATCCGGGTCAAATCTTGACCCGACCCATTCCCCACTTTTTATACGCTCTTTATTAATTTCAGCAAGTAAAGTCGGTCTCTCTACTCCTTCATTCTTATCCTCTTCACCACCTTCAAATTCAAATTCAAATCCAAATCCAAAATTCAATTCAATACTCTGTTTTTCTCAGAGAAAATAATGTTGTCCAGATCATCGTTTAATCTGTTAAATCTCGATGATTATTCCATCTATTCATGTGTAACTGATCGTCCTAGAATACCCAGAATCATGACGGTGCCCGGAATCCTATCGGAATTTGAAGAGCACAACGTTTCCGCTAAACCGGAAAAAGAAACAGAGCAATCCGACGTCGTTTCATCTGTTACAGATCGCCGGATAATTGTGTCAAATCAGTTACCGGTCAAAGCGTTTAGAGAATCAAACAAATGGGTATTCGAAGACGACCCGGATTCGCTAGTCCTCCAGTTAAAATCCGGGTTCGGACCCGACGTAGAGTGTGTCTACGTCGGGTCTTTGCCTGTGGATATTGACCCGGTGGAGCAGGAAGAAGTGGGTCAAATATTGTTGGATAAGTTTAAATGTGTACCCACTTTTTTATCTGTAGATATTCAGAATAAATATTACCATGGGTTTTGTAAACATTATTTATGGCCTTTGTTTCATTATATGTTACCCGTGACCCGGACCCATGGAGTCCGGTTTGACCGGGTAGCATGGCAGGCCTATGTGTCTGCCAACAAAATATTTGCTGATAAAGTGATGGAAGTTTTTAACCCGGATGAGGATTATGTTTGGATACATGATTATCATTTGATGGTTATGCCTACTTTTTTGAGAAAAAGATTCCACCGGGTTCGGGTCGGGTTTTTCCTGCACAGCCCGTTTCCGTCGTCGGAGATTTATCGAACGTTGCCCGTTCGAGATGAGATTCTACGTGCCTTGTTGAATTGTGATTTAATCGGGTTTCATACGTTTGATTATGCGCGACATTTTTTATCGTCTTGTAGTAGGATGTTAGGGCTTGATTATAAGTCTAAGAGGGGGTATATTGGGCTTGAGTACTATGGGAGGACAGTTAGTATCAAGATTTTACCTGTTGGGATCCATATGGGCCAGATTGAGTCAGTTAAATCGTCGAACCGGACCGCGAAAAAAGTTGAGGAGTTGAGGAAAGTTTATGGGGGGAAAGTTGTGATCTTGGGTGTTGATGATATGGATATGTTTAAAGGGATTAGTTTGAAGTTTTTGGCTATGGGTCAGTTGTTGGAGGAGTATCCCGCGCTACGGGGTAGGGTGGTTTTGGTTCAGATTTTGAATCCGGCTCGAAGCCGGGGTCATGATATTCAGGAAGTTGAGAACGAGACGCAAAAAGTGGCTAGTGAGGTTAACCGGCGGTTTGGTAAAGATGGGTATGAACCGATTGTGTTTGTGAATGGGCCAGTTTCGACACAGGATAAGATTGCGTACTACGCGATATCTGAGTGTGTTGTGGTGAATGCGGTTCGGGATGGTATGAATTTGGTGCCGTATAAGTACACTGTTTCGAGAGAAGGTAGTCCCGAGTTGGATAAGGCATTAGGGATTAGCGAACCGAAGGGTAGAAAAAGTGTGATCATAGTGTCAGAGTTTATTGGATGTTCACCGTCTTTGAGTGGTGCGATCCGGGTCAACCCGTGGAACATTGACTCGGTTACCGAGGCGATGAGCTTAGCCATCATGATGCCGGATAACGAGAAGAAGTTGCGACACGAGAAGCATTATAAGTATGTTAGTTCTCATGATGTTGGTTATTGGGCTAAGAGTTTCGATCAGGACCTCGAGAGGGCGTGTAAGGAGCATTTTCACAAACGGTGTTGGGGAGTCGGGTTCGGTTTGGGCTTTCGGGTTGTGGCTCTCGGGTTGAACTTCAGGAAACTATCCGTTGAACACATTGTTTCGGCTTATAGAAAGACAAACAGCCGGTTGATATTACTTGATTACGATGGTACCGTGATGCCACAGGCTTCAGTTGATAAAACTCCAAGTAAAGAAGTTATTTCCATACTGAACGTGCTATCTAACGACCCGAAAAACGTGGTGTTCATCGTTAGCGGAAGAGGAAAGGATTCGCTAAGCAAGTGGTTTGATTCATGTAAGAATCTCGGGTTATCTGCAGAACACGGTTGGTTGACTAGATGGAGCGGCGACTCGGATTGGGAATGTTGCGGCGGCTTAGCGGTGGATGTCGAGTGGAAGAAAGTGGCGCTACCGGTGATGGAGCATTACACCGAAGCAACCGATGGCTCATTCATTGAGCAAAAGGAGAGTGCTTTAGTTTGGCATCATCAAGAAGCCGATCCGGATTTTGGAATGTGGCAGGCTAAAGAGCTACTCGATCACCTCGAAAGCGTGCTAGCCAACGAGCCCGTGGTTGTGAAACGAGGCCAACAAATCGTCGAAGTGAACCCACAGGTAACTTTTAAAAGTTATAATCATTCATACGTTCGTTCCCATCTTGTTTGCTTTAAGAGATTTTACTAGGTATGTTTATTTGGTACATATGTTCCCATCTTAGATAAACATAAATTAAGGTTGTTAAATGTTGACATTTGCAGGGTGTGAGCAAAGGGGTGGTGGTTGAAAGCCTAATTGCAAGCATGCATAGTAAAGGAAAGCCCTTAGATTTCGTGTTATGCATAGGAGACGATCGGTCCGATGAGGACATGTTCGAGAAGATCTCGAGTTCGGTTGTGAACCGTGGGATAGCCGAAGTGTTCGCATGTACGGTTGGACAAAAGCCGAGTATGGCAAAATATTATCTTGATGATACCGTGGATGTGATCAAGATGCTTCACGGACTCGAATCGGCTTCAACCCAAGTTCCAAAGACCTCCACGATGGGAGTTTCGTTCGAAACAAGCTTCTAAAATGTGTTATTAGCTTCTCTTTTTTTGTTTGTTCGTAAAAATGCAGATATTGTAGACACATAATCTCTTGTACAGAGCGTATACACATGGTTTCTCTCAAGTTATATTGTTCTTGAATCTTGAATGTGTAGAAATGAGACTTTAAAGTGAAAGCTGACTTTTCAAAGTCAAACAAAATTTTTTGAACCAATGATTGTTCGTGCTGCCTAATGTACGTTTAAAATTAATAAAAAATGGATATATAGAAAAAGAATACGCTTTTCTTATATAACACAAAATGTTGAAAGGATATTTGTATCTAGCAACACAAAATCTTAAGATTAGATGGTCGTATAACAAAGAATCTTGCAAGATTTAGGCGATGATATATTTGTATATAACTGTATATAACAAAGTTAAACGAAAGGGCCTATAGCTTCGTAGTATCAAGGTGTAATGGAACGTGTCTCTCCCATGAGGTTGAGAGTTCTAGTCCCGCAACGAACAATGGTGTACATCTAAGCCGAAGTATGATTAACAAGTATGTGAGTTAGCAGTTTAAAAAAAAAACTGATTAACAGGTGATGTACATCTAAGCCGAAGTATGATTAACAAGTTTGTGAGTTAGCTGTTTTCTAAAAACTTATTAACAAAGTTACAAAACCAAGATGGGTTTTGGCACATGAAAGAGAGGATTTAATAGTCACCGATTTTTTTTAATTATTATTATTATTATTATTATTATTATTATTATTTTATTTTATTATTTTTTTTTTGTGGGAACGAGTCTTGTGATCTAAACTATATTGGATTTTGAAGGTGAATCAATTGATAATTGCATCGTATTTCATGTTACTTTCTTTCCCAAAACATCATATATAGAAAAGTTTAAAGGTTTCCTACAAGCAACCTTATTCTCCATTAAATTTAAAGAGATCTTTGAATTGAATGGATAAACCAATCACCAACAAACAACAATATAATAAAAAAGAAGACAATCAAATAATAATTTTCATTATCTCTAAAGAGAACACGTTTGAAAACACTCAAAAAACTTATGGTTCACCATTTTCATCAAACCGGTTTCAAATTTTTACATAAATCACCCAAATTCAACTTCTTGAAGCTCAAATACACTCTCCTATGATTGAATCAAGAGCCTGATGCTTTGATACCACTTGTAAAACCTAAAATCGAATCGATCAAGAATGTGACTTAAACAATACGTCTAAAACCACGTGCGAAATCCATAGTAGACACGGAAAGTAGTAATTAATCACACAAGATGTAAATAAACATTGGTGGATTGATTTGACAGCACTTTGTGACAAACGTGTCAGAGAACTGTTACAAAACACAAATGAAGACCTCCTATATATAGAGGTTAGTCTCTTCTGTACTATTCTATCTAGCACAGAGGCTCCCTCCGCTACAATCCCCTAGCGCAGGGACATCTGCGTTTGCGCTAAGTCATCCAAACACCAATCTAAGCATGTTTAAACTATTAAAACTACTATAAATTAGGGATGAGTATTTGGTACTGGGTATATTCGGTACCGGTACCCACTTTCCCCATTTTTCGGTACCGGTACCGGTTCGATACTGGTATTTACGGGTAAAACACCTATAAATACCGGTATCGTACCGGTGCCAGTACCGATACCGAACCGATATATTCGGTACTGGTACCCATTTTTCCCGTTTTCTGGTAACTAACGGGTACCGTGCTCATTCCTACTACAAATACAATACAAACTTCGTAAAAGACCCAAAACCTAGCGCATAGACACCCCCTCTGCGCTAGGTTATCCAAACACCATTCTAAGCTCGGTTAAAGTTAATATATACACAATATAGACTTCGTAAAAGACCCAAAACATAAACCAGATGCCCTCCAAGTTGTTACTTGACCCTTTCCTAGTGTTGTTTCCCAAGTTTACTCAAGTATCTACTTACTACACTAACAACAAAACCTATCTCAGGCCTAATGCAGATCATCAAATGCATAAGACTATTTACAACACTTGCATAAGGTATACTCACGATCATACTCTTCATAAGTATGGGTGAATCCATATTTAACAATCTAAAATGCATAGCCAAAGGAGTGATGACAAATTTACTTCTAGCGTGAAGAAATTATCTAGAGCCTTCTCCAAGTAAGACTCTTGGGGTCAACTTTAACACACAAGATCCCTTTCTCTAGGGATGAGTAGATGGTACCAAATCCCGAAACTAGGATCCAGAAATCTAGGATCCATTTGCCTTTGACGAGGCATAGCCGGTGCCCGAAGAACCCGATGTAGGGTTTGCTATCCGTATCCCCCACGTGGTTGTCTTTGCTGAAAAACTAGTTGTTTTCGATTCAGTGCCAAATTTTGCAGCACACCTTGATAACCTATGTAACCATCATTTATGCCCCAATCTTCTTCATCTCCATACCCGTCATCCCATTCATCGGCTCTAGCTAGGTTTCCTCTTGATCAAACATATTACTCGATTGGTTCGGGTGCGACACTTGATTCGGTCAATTAACAGCCCGCAATGGATTGGGCTGTGGTGGTACCGAGTAATGTGGTCCTCCGACCAAATGTAATTCTCCCTGCGGAGGTGGATTTTGTTTGGCGTTCACATTTTGTTGTGGTGGTGGGGGTGGATTTTGTTGATATTGGTTTTGTGGTTCTTGGGGAAACGGAAGTTGTGGCATGTCGGGAAGTGGTTCTTGTTGTGGTCGCTGCTGGTTCAGGTTCGGTTGATTTTCTAGAGGATTCATTGCTGACACTGGTGTTTTTTCTTTTAATGTTGAACGAAGAACTAACTGTAAAATTATGAAGAACTGAATGATTATTATTGAATGAGTAAGTTACAATATATAGGGATTACGAGTAACCCTAGAAACCTAACTGAGCCCGTGGGCCCATAGTCTAATACTCCCCCGTAGTCGTAGCGGATGGAACTAGAAGCTTAGACTGAAAAACAAAAACAATAATAAACCCTAAAAATCTGTCTTCGATTTCCGTCAAAATTACATAATCTTGCAATCTTCAATCCATAATCTTCGATACACAGTTTTGAATGATTTCGTAATCCTGTAAGAGGCAACCAATACGACACTGCAGCGGTGGCTGGTAGCGGCGCGGCGGCGGATCGTAATCCTGCAGGCGGCGCGGCCAAGACTGTAGTCTAATAAGCGGTGGCGGCACGGCGGCAAGGGGCGGCTTGACGGAGATGCGAAATCAACAGGATGAGTAATAGCATCATCTATGTGGTAAGAGACCGTAAGAAGACCGGTGAATCTAGAACCGAAGACGAAGCTTTATTTGAACACAAAACTGAAAAAAACGGATACGGAAAACAAACAAAGATCGGACAGGGCGGCAGTGGCGGCACGCCGCCCTGTCTAGCGTTTTTCTCAAGTGGTGACGGCTAGGATTTGTATATTTGTGTATGGCCCTACGGAAACAGTATAGAGCCTAGGCTGTCTCTGATACCATGTAAGATTATGAAAGACTGAATGATTATTATTGAATGAGTAGGTTACAATATATATGGATTACGAGTAACCCTAGAAACCTAATTGAGCCTGTGGGCCCATAGTCTAATACTAACTTCTGTCTATCGGTCTTTTCAATTTCGAGGTCGAAAAGAAGCGGCGATGATCATCCTGAAAACCTGGTATGCATGCAATAAGAAGTCACCTACACACAAGTAAACAAGAAACTGTGCGTAATACCGAACGAAACAAAAATACATAAAAAGAAAATATTTTTGGGTTTTTGTGATTTTTAGAAAACAAGAAAAACAACTAATCTATACTAACACTAAAAGCACGAATTCCCCGGCAACGGCGCCATTTTGATGACTGTCGTAAGGGTCATGCAAAAACCTAATTAAATTAAGTAGATAACGTAAGTAGGGTATCGTATCCACAAGGGATTTGTGGTCAATGTAAAAGATTTTAACTAAAAACTAAAATTATCTAATTGGGGGTTTAATTGATTGATTTAAAAGACACGAAAATTAATTAAGAAAGTTGTTATCAAGATGAGAAAAAACAACCTCCACCCGGAATCCCGATTGCCCGTTTACTAATTCATAACACCGCTTAGACATGGTCTTGGAATTAATGATCTTGATTGATTATTAGTGATAGTTTTTAAGACTCACTATAGAACCTAATAACCCGTTTTATTATACAAATTACCCACCAATTTATCAACCCACTAACGATGCAAGCAAATCGTCAATATGCTTGATAAACGATAAACAATTCAAATATAATAAACATTTCACAAAACCAACACAAGTGGTCAAGATTTACCGTTAATAATAATCAGAAAAACAAAGTTTAATGCAAAACGAGACAAACCTTCATTCAGACGAAAGCCACACATGCTCATCGTCTTGTTATTTGATTTCTGTGCTCAGCCATTAAATATTTTTGTGCGTGTTGCCTCCAAACAACTGACGTTGCGAACTAATCCTCTAGAACTCCAAAAGTTGCGTCCCCATAAAATAATTCTGCAGTCCAATATATAAAAATCCCCCTCCACAAATTGCCGCTGACCTATATTTAGTCTCCACGGTTCCTTCAGGTTGTTTATTGGGCTATCATGTTATGAATATTATGCCAAGCCCAAATTGATTTAGTAGCTCATACACAATGCATCCCATCAATATAATTTTGAATTTTACGAAATTGTTGGTTGACCAAGAGAGTTTTCAATTTTGTCACTCTCCTGCGTCCTTGGAAGAACCACTGAGCTTCGGAAGAGTCTGCATGTTATGTTGATGCGTCCATGTCCTTAGAAGTTGACACGTGTCCCACATGTTTATGGGAAGAGTCGGTGACTCTTCCGAATCGTCGGTGGACTCTTCCGAAGGAGCGTGATACATGGAGTCTTCAATATGATACGCCGACTTATCCCATGCTCAGTGGTCCTTCCAAGGACGCGAGAGAGTGACAAAATTGAAAACCCTCTTAATCAACCAACATTTTCATAATTTTCCCATAATTAAATTGCACTTTTATTCACATGCTTCATCAATTCATTTAGAAATAAATCAAAACAAATAGTTCCAATTGTTACAAAGTTACGAAAGTAACATTATTTCTTTTTCTTTATTTATTTACTAGTTTACAGTCCCGGATATTACACGATTTGAATAATATAAACTATTTGTTTGCACAGTAAATAAGACAAGTAGATGTACATGATAATCATCTCACAAACTTGCAATCTTTTGTTTATAGTAATCAATACTCAACATGCTTCTAAAGTGTTTAATCATCAATTCTTTAGGAAGCTTTGTAATTATTTTTACAATATGTAGTTAAACACGAAAAACATTTTTAGAACCCATAAGTTTATTTTTCCTTATTTTGTAATACAAATTAATCTATCATGTCTCAAGTATAATTAGGGCTGTAAACGAACCGAACGTTCAACGAAAAGTTCACGAACCGTTCGGCGGGAAGTTCGTTCGTGTTCGTTCGTTTAGCTTAGCGGACGAACATGAACAAAAATTTTCGTCCGATAAGCTTAGCGGACGAACATGAACAAAGGTCTCGTTCGTTCATTTATGTTCGTGAACGTTCGATAATGTGTCCGCGAACGTTCGTTTGATTACGTTCGTTTATGTTCGTTCGTTTACGTTCGTCCATGTTTGTTTGTTTATATTATTCATTAAACAATAATTTTTTTTATATATTCTATTTAAATTATATTATCTTTTCTTTTTATATTTGTCATATTCATATATATATGTATTAAAAGACAATAATTTTTTTTTATATATTCTATTTAAATTATATTATCTTTTCTTTTTATATTTGTCATATTCATATATATGTATTAAAAGACAATATATAATATATAATTACATTAATATTTGTTTGTTTTGTGTTCATGAACCGTTCGTTTATGTTCATAAACTGTTCATTTATGTTCATGAACAATTCGTTTGTTAACGTCCGTGAACTAGTTCGTTTGTGTCCGTTAAGGATCTTAACGAACGAACACAAACGGACATGAACAAATTCATATCCTTAATGAACGAACACGAACAAGAAAACTCGTTCGGTCCTCTGTCCGCGAACCGTCCGTTTGTCCGGTAAAACCTTAGCGGACGAACATGAACATAGTCCCGTCCGGTCCGTTTACAGCCCTAAGTATAATTTATAAATAATTTATAAAACTGTTAGACTATAGTAATTAATTGTTAAGCTATATTGATAAACGTAAAAGTTTAATAATAAAAAGATTAAACTGTTAAATCGCGTAATATGGTTAAATATAAAAAATATACTTGGGTTTAAATTTGATTATTCTCCATAGTAACTCAAAGTTTGTTTCAAACATTTCAAAATCCGTAGATTCTGCATTTTTTCGGTAATTTAATTCAAAAGTATCATTATTCTTACTCTTATAAATATAATAGAATTTAATTATTTTTTGTAAGTTTTAACACAAAAGTATCATTATAAATTAAAAATATATTTGAAGTAGGAGTGGATATTAAAGTAACGATTTTAAAAGAAGCAATATTGTCATTACATAAAAATCAATTTTGATTAGAAACAATTTTTTAGAGAGGATATGAAGTTGACACATGACATTCTTTAAAATCGTCTATTGGAAGTAAGATTTGTTCTTCTAAAGTATAGAAAACTTGTACGTAATTAATATCATGAATTATAATTTCGATAATAATAGAAAAGGATAAAAGACAAAGATAATTAATTTTCTAAAAAATTAAATTGAAGGAGGTGAGTTTAAATAAATTTTATTAATCTATTATATAAAATATAAAATAAAAATGAGAGATATAGAAGAGAGTGTCATGTGACATTAAATGTAGTCTTTTATTAAGATTTAGATCTAGTAATTTTGTGATCATTTATAATTAACTCAGACCAACAATATTATGATGTTTGACCGTTAGATGTTATCATATCATTTCTTTTAATCACAGATAAATTGTTTAAATTCATTTTCATTTTCACCATAAAATATATAAAAACAATTCAAAGCATTATATTTTTTTTTTGGTAAAGGGTTACCCTAGTAATTTTATATATTCACAACCAAACAATACAAGTAGTGTAGAGGATCTATACTAGTTCAATCATGAGACAGACCCCATGAAAGTAAAACCAGAAAAACTAGAAACAACCAAATTACAAGACAACTAACTAGACTATAATCTAGAAAAATTAGAAAAAACGATCTAATCAGCCACCATCATCATCGAAGCCATTTTCATGAATCTCCCATTCTCCAAGTAGCCTCCGCACATTCTCGGTGTTCTTTAACTTCACCCCCATCAACTTGTACCGTACCGTTTTTAGGATAGTTGCACTAACAGTCTCCGGAGGTCTCAACTGATTCTTGAAAAGCCTTGCATTTCGTTCCTGCCAAATAACATAAGTACTAGCCCCAACCAGCAATCTAGCAACATAGTTTGCAGCCGACTTTTATCGAGCCCGAACAAGCAACCAATCCTCAATATCCTCCCACTTTGGATTCACGATAGCCATTCCCGCCTTTTGACTAACCATATGTCAGACTTGTGAATAGTACTTACATTCACAAAATAAATGACTATGAGAATCATAATCCGCATAACATAATAAGCAGCACATCATGTTCATATTCTTTCTCCGCGACATATCCCACTGCAAAATTTTGTCTTGTATTAACAACTTTCCTCTCGTAATCAACCACATCAGAAATGCATGCCTTGGGATACATTGAGCGAACCAGACAATCTTGCTCCATTCTACTTCCGACTCGCTATACCGAACCGAATGCCAAACACACGAAGCTGAAAGCTCATTAAGATCATCGCCTTCTCTCCATAGGAACCGATCGTTTTTGTTCAAAGCATTATATTTTGTACTAACATCGATGCATTTTTATTATAATTAATATAAACTTGAGTGAACCTAAATACACCGATCACAGTCTACCAATTTTTGATCTTTAAGTCTATCCACCAACACCCAAGTCTTGTTCTTATGTAAGGAATCCATTTCCTCTTGTATATCCATCTCTAGAGCCTTCAGGTAAACTATTCCTTTATATCTTGGTCTTATTAAACTCTGATTTCTTTCTTTTCCGTTGAGTATAATTTCTCTACAAGTGTTTGTCGGAGTTACGTACAAAGTACCCGCGCTTACCTTTGGACTTAAACCTAACCCCACCTCTTTTGTTCTTTGTGGTTTTGTGTTCTGATATGTCCCTTATAACCAACCCATCAAAGCCCTCATTTTTAACCTCACCTCTTTTCTGTAATTCATTTTAGTTCATCATAGCTATGACCTCTTCCATCGACAAACAGTCCCTCCCAAACATCAATGTATCCGCAAAATGCTCATAAGTTTGTGAAAAGGACAACTAGAGAGTAATCTCCCTATCATCTTCATCAAATTCAACTTCAATATTTTCAAGATCGAGAATGATTTTGTTGAATTTGTCGATATGGTCTTCCAAAGACTTCACTGATGATATCTAAGACGTACACTAGCGTTTCTTGAGGTACAGTCTATCAGCCACTTAGTCATATACATACTTTTTAACTTCGTCCATACACCAACAACAATCATCTCCTTTGAGACTTCCTTGAGAACACGATCACCAAAGCTCAAGATTATCACATTGTGTGCCTTTTCTATCACCACTTTCTTTTCCTTATCGAGAATGTGTAACACCCCGTGTTTCGAAAGTCAAAGTCAAAGTCAAGATTGAAGTCAAAGAAAGACAAGATTGCTAATTGCGATCTGTCACTCCTTGCTCAACTCCTGTTTTGACTTCTTTGACTTGTAGATAATTTATCTATGTTATCGCATTAATTGTATTATGTGGAGTACTTGTTAATAATCGAGGTATAATCGCATGTTTAATCGATTTATCCCTATCGCATTCGCAACTCGAATTATGTGTTTGGATATTGTTTTACGTGTGTGTGCTATTTATGTGTTACTTGTGCATGTGATGTTTATGTTGAGGTGTTAATCGAAATCGCAATCTATCGCATCGCAAACCGAATCGAAAATTCTAAACGCAAGTTAATTATTGTGATTGTATGTTAGATATAGTAGTTGGGATTAAAAGTAATTTGATGAGTAATACTATCGCATCGCTCTCTCGAATCGCATCGCAACGCAACGCCTTGTCCTCGAATCAAAACTGCAAAACTCGTCGCGCCAGTCCCTCCAGATGAGTAATACTATCGCATCGCTCTCTCGAGTTGCCACCAGATCGAGTTGCCACTCGATCGAGCTGCCACCCGAACGGGCTGCCACTCGATCGACCAGCCACCTTTCCCCCACTTTCCTTTTATAGAAACCCTATAAATACCCCCCATTTGTTACCTCTTTGATGGTGACATCTCCTTTGTTCGACCAACTCGCTTCAGCCCGCATTTCTTCCGATTTCTCTCAAATCTTGTAAGTTTTCAACCTAAATCTTGTACTTTCTTGATCTACACGCACTCCTAAACCTTTCTATATTTTGAATCTTAACTTCTAACCGTGAAATCACCGGATTTGAGGTGTTCTAGGGTGATGTCATCATGAACTTCTTATGAACTTCAATGTTTGGCTTTATTCCACCAAGAACAACTTAGATCTAAAGGATTTCCACAATATTTAACAAAGATCTTTCATAGATCTAAACATATTCATGGTGAAAAGGATTGAAAGAAGGTTTTCTAACTTTCTTTCAACTCTTTTACACTCAATGCACTCAAACCCGATGGAATCGGAGCTAGTTCTGATCTTCTACCCATTCTTGGTGATGTGTCGGTTCCAGATCTGAATTCTATCCAAGAGGTATTGACTTCAGGTTTGAACATGAACTACCGACTCGAACCGTGAACCGGTCGGACTAGGGTGATTCCTGTTCGGTCGAGTCACTTGGGCTGAGTTAAGGGTTCTGTTGTTCAAGCCTGTTATCAAAATATCTCGTTCAACATTTCAAAACTTCAAATGAGTCAAGTGTCAAAGACGAACGGATAGTCGGAAAGGATTGTTGTCCGATTGGATTGCCACCTGGTCGACTGGCCATCCGATCAGGTTGCACTTGGGTCCCACACTTAAACTATTAAATGTTTGGAACGTCGAACGGATTGCCACTCGATCGAACGGCCATCCGACCATGTGACATTTTGAACTTCAACACTTAACAATTTTCAACAGGTTTAATACAAACGGATTGCCACCCGATCGGATAGCCATCCGATCGAGTGACCGTCCTGCTGTGAACTTGTTCTCAAACAAGAGAAGTCTCGCCAATCGGATTGCTGTTCGATCGAACGACCGACCTGAAAGGTAGATATACTTCTCTACTTTTAAAATACTACAACGAAAACTTCAAAAGACAAGCCATCATACACAAACACATCCATCCCAAACAAGGTGATAATCCAATTGAGTGGCCACCAGATCGGGTGACCGCCCGAACGGATTGTCATCCGATCGACCGGCCACCTGATCGGATTGCCACCCGATCAAATTGCCGTCCGATCCATTGACACATCATACCATTTTACGAGCCGCTTATCTTTTGTGCTATCGTTCTGATCATGCTAACCTCACTCTAGCGCTCCCTTCAATCCATTAGCTATATCGCTGTGAGTATACTCGAACCCCTTTTTAGCTTTATGCACTTTTGGGTGTCACATACGTTACTTATATCAAATCACATCAATCACACTACGCAATACTTTCAACACTAACCGCTACTGCATGTATACGTGACTTAATGATTGCTTGTTTGTTATGTTTACACATGGATTGCTGTCTACCTGCCTTAGCAACGATAGTACTATTTGTTTGGACTCAGCACCTATTCACTCAGGGGTTGTTAAGGACAATTAATTACATGGCTCACAAGGGTGAGTGTGTATTACGAACTGCCTTGCGCAGTCAACCCGCAGTCATTGGTATTGATAGGATCATGTCGATAACTTACGTGCTTCATTTTACACTGTGTACGTGCTGGTTATGCGTAAATGATTTCGAACTCTATTATATCTATTAAACTTGTATGCTCACCCTTACACTATGTGTATTGACTTTTACTTTAACATATGTGGCAGGTACTTAAGATGTTAGAATGCTTGGCTTGCTGTGAAATCGAGGCTAAGAAAGAGTCTAGAAACAAAGACAATTTATTTCTATTTACTTAAATCTGAGTTGTCGGAACATGCTTTTGTTTGAAGAATATCTATGTCTGTAATAACTATATTATCTTATGGGTCATGGTATGGGACATGATATTTAAACTATTCGGTAATTTAGTCGTTATGGAATTTCTTTGAACAATCTGTTTCGCTCAGTGCCGCGCCCCGATGATTCTGCCATCGGTTGGGGTGTGACAGATTGGTATCAGAGCCATAACTATAGGGAATTAGGCAAGACTCGACCTAGTCAGGGTTGATGTCTTAGAATGACCTAGTCTATAGTCTAAGTACCAACAGACCGACTTGTGCATGCCCAGTATGGGTTTTGTGCGAGCTTACTAGCTATTCTCGCTATTTCTCGCTATCTCTCGCTGTACACTACACACACTTGCGCGAACACTGCATGCTATAGTTCCGTGCAAGATCGGCCTTTCCTAAGGCTGATTTCACACACAAACGGATGGTCTGGTCAAGATTAGGTGTGAAAACCGCAAACTCTCGACCAGATTACCCGTTCGAATTGATGTTACAATAAAACAAGAGAATTTGTGTTGAATTAGGAGTGAAATCCATACTTCGATGCAAATCCTCTATTCTATCTCGTGGTTTTACCACACAAGCAGGAACGTAGTCGCTAAGTTAGGGGTGAGACCCGAAACTTGATGACTCGTTCTACTCTCTAATGTGGTTTTACAAAACTCCCACCAAAGTCTCGACGGACTCCAACGACTTGAAGTCACACTATAGCCGGAAGGATGCGTGCCGATCGCTCAAATCGAAGCGAGAGCACAGTCCAGAAGACAAAAGAGTGCACTTAAAAGTCCTTGTGAATAGTCGAACCACTTTGGGTAGTCGACGTCTATCTTAGCCGCAGACAATCTATTCTCGATTTCTATATGTTTCGATTCTGAGCCCGCAACTGCTGACTCTGATATTTACCGATTTTATGTGGATTTTATGTGTTTTATGTGGTTACATGTTTCGATTTTGGTGATTTGTTCGCTTTTCGCTCCTCGCTCTCGATCATCGCACACAACACACTACACAATCGCCCACGAATCGCTGGTCATTATTCGCCACCGCTGTTCGATGCTCGCAATCACTATAAATAATTGATATACGCGCTGTGAAGAAAAGGGAATACGTGCAACATATAGTTAGGTTTCTGTATTCTGACTGCCTCTTGTGTTTATGTGTTGCCATGCTTTACATGCTTATTTGCTTCTTCGCTTATGTGCTTTTATGCTTATGTGAATCTGTGATTACGTTTCCATGTGTATACGTGTTTCGTGAACGTGTTCCTGAGCTTTAGTAGTACTATGCGTGTGAGGTGAGATTCGATTATATTGTGTTTGAGTCCTGTGGTGATGTCTGTTGCAGACAATGTCGTCATCTGGATCTCGCGCTACCCAATCTGCTCGTCGAAAGCAGGCCGACAAACGCCTCGCCTCTATGATTACTAAGCAAATGGCGAAGGTTATCCCTCAGATCGTGAGTGAACTACACGAGAATGCGAGCAAATCTTCCGAAGAGTCAAGGACCTATGCTCCCAAAGCTACTTTTAGCTTCAAGCAGTTTAAAGCTTGCGGACCAAAAGAATTTACTGGCGAAGATGGTCCTACGGCCTTATTTCAATGGTTTGATTCGATCGAGGTCACCTTACGTCAGAGTAGCTGTCCTGACGATCTCCACACTCTGAATGCTACCGGCATCTTCCAGTCCCGCGCTTTAGACTGGTGGACGGCCGAGAGGAACAAACGCGGAAATGACGCAGCTTATGGTTTGTCATGGGACGAGTTGAAGAACATCATGCTCGAAGAGTTCTGCCCTCCCCATGAGCGCCAAAAGTTGGAGGACGAATTGTGGCATATCAAGCAAAAGGAGGGTGACAACACTGCTTTAACTGCTCGCTTCAAACAGCTCAGCATTATCTGTCCTGATCAAGTCAAGACTTCTGATATGGCGATCAAGAAGTATATTCGAGCTCTAACCGACTGCGTCGCAGATTTTGTGCAAGCTTCAAAGCCAGCAATAATCAAAGAGACTTACCTGCTTGCCGCTGAAATAAACGACAAGCGAGTCAAGTCCTGCTTCTGGGATAAAACCGCCAAGAACCTGCATCAAGCTACCACCGCACCAAGTGCTGAAACCGCCACCGCTCCTTAGTCTTCAAAAGCCTCTCGTCGCAAGAGGAAGAACAACAGCAACTCCAGCAACAAGAATTGCGCTGTAACCACCGCTGCCCCACTCCAAGCTGCACCAGCTCCACAGCATGCTCAACACCGCCAGGTTGCGGCACCGGTAACCGAAGCACCGCCGGCAAAACATGCTTATACTGGTCCTCATCCTGCCTGCCTGACGTGCACCTATCATCACCCAGTGGGGATTGCTTGCAAATTTTGTGTACATTGCAACATGTACGACCACTTTACCGCCAACTGCCGTACAGGTCCTCGACAAGAACCAGCACCAACCACTGCTCATCAAGCTCTGCTCCCTGCCCCTCAAGGCCAACAAGCAGCTCAGGCACCCGCGGTCAACGCCAGAGTCTGCTTTGCGTGTGGTGATCCCAACCACTTCACAAACATATGCCCCAACAGGGTTGTGAAGCAAGAGCCTCAGCAGCAACAGCAACAACAACAAGCCACTCGTGCTTGGACTTTCAACATTAACGTGCGCCAGGCTCAGGCTGACAACAACGTGGTGAATGGTACGTTCATTGTGAATGGTATTTATGCTTCGTGTTTGTTTGATACTGGAGCCGATAACTGCTTTGTATCGTTTGAGTTTGAAAAGCTCCTTAATCGTAAGCGCGCCCAACTCCCCTCGACGTTCGATGTTGAAGTTGCTACCGGAAGAACTGTCGCCGTCAACTTTGTTCTTCGTGATTGTACTCTCGAGCTCAACAATCACATTTTCCCCATCGATCTTATTCCGATGCAACTCGGAAGTTTTGATGTTATAGTATGCATGGACTTTCTTCATGAAAACCACGCTGAAGTCGTTTGCTTCGACAAGATGATTCGATTCTCGCTCGCTAATGGTGATCAATTATGTGTCTATGGTGAAGTCGCGTCGAAGAAACTCCAACTCATGTCATGTGTACAGGCTAGCAAGTATCTCCGCAAGGAATACCAAGCTTTCTTGGCACACATTGTAGTAGCAGAGAAAAAGGAAGTTAAGGAGGTGAAAGACGTCCCCGTTGTTTGTGAATTCCCCAATGTTTTTCCTGAAGATCTTCCTGGTTTACCACCAAGTCGTGATATCGACTTTCGCATCGACCTCATTCCTGGAGCAAACCCTGTTGCAAAAGCTCCTTATCAACTCTCTCCGTCCGAAATGCGTGAACTATCGAGTCAGCTCCAGGAATTACTTGACAAAGGCTTTATTCGCCCTAGCACCTCTCCTTGGGGCGCACTAGTCCTTTTCGTCAAAAAGAAGGACGGGTCGTTCCGGATGTGCATCGATTATCGGGAATTGAATAAGCTGACAATCAAGAATCGTTACCCTCTGCCTCGCATCGATGATTTGTTTGACCAGTTACAAGGTGCTACGTGTTTCTCCAAGATCGATCTACGCTTAGGCTACCACCAGTTACGCATACAAGAGGAGGATATTCCCAAAACAGCCTTCCAAACTCGTTATGGCCATTATGAATTCGTTGTTATGCCTTTCGGTATAACCAACGCACTCGCGATTTTTATGGATCTGATGAATCGCGTGTGTAAACCTTTCCTAGACCGCTTCGTCATCGTGTTCATCGATGATATCCTGATCTATTCCAAGTCGAAAACCGAACACGCGCAACCTCTACGTTTGGTTCTCGAGCTTCTTCGGAGGAATCGACTCTATGCCAAATTCTCCAAGTGTGAATTCTGGTTGGAGGAGGTTCAATTCCTCGGTCACATTGTCAATAGTCAAGGTATTCACGTCGATCCTGCGAAGATTGAAGCTGTCAATAGTTGGGTTACGCCTAAGAACCCGTCTGAAGTCCGTTCTTTTCTCGGACCAGCGGGCTATTATCGCCGATTTATCGAAGGATTCTCTAAACTCATTGTGCCATTAACCTCTCTCACGCAAAAAGACAAGCCTTTTGTTTGGGGAACTGAGCAAGAGACTGCCTTTCAAACCCTCAAGTACATGCTCTGCAATGCTCCTGTTCTCACTCTACCCGATGGAAATGATGACTTTATCGTCTATTGTGATGCCTCGAATCTTGGTCTTGGTTGCGTTCTCATGCAGCGAGACAAGGTTATTGCTTACGCATCTCGTCAGCTCAAGATCCACGAGAAGAACTATATAACCCTCGACCTCGAGCTAGGCGCGGTTGTTTTTGCGTGAAAGATCTGGCGACACTACCTTTATGGTACCAAGTGTACGGTCTTCACCGATCACAGGAGCCTACAACATATCTTTGACCAGAAAGAACTAAATATGCGTCAACACCGATGGGTAGAACTTCTCAACGATTATGACTGTGAGATTCGTTATCATCCTGGTAAAGCAAATGTCGTTGCCGACACTCTCAGCAGACGGAGTTTTTTGCATAGCATTCGTAATATCCAAGCCCAGTACGATCTCGAAACCCTCATCCGCGAAGCCCAGCATGCCTGTTTTAATGAGAGCACTTTGAAGAAGGAAAGGATTATCAACGATGGAGCCCAGCTAGTGAATAAGTCGAATGGGATATTCCATTATTTGGACCGAGTTTGGATCCCTAAACGGACCAATTTACGCCAAATTTTGATGGACGAAGCCCACAAATCCCGATATTCTATTCATCCCGGTGCCGACAAGATGTACTAGGACCTGCGCTACAAGTACTGGTGGCCGGGCATGAAGAGAGATATCGCTCTCTATGTCTCGAAATGCCTGACTTGTTCAAAAGTCAAGGTTGAGCATCAAAGACCCTCTGGATTACTCGTTCAACCCGAGATCCCGGTGTGGAAGTAGGAGAGTATAGCCATGGACCTGCGCTACAAGTACTGGTGGCCGGGTATGGAAGAAGATGTCGATCGCCTATTGTATGGCACGAGATCGGGCACTCGCAATTAACCGGTCCTGAGCTATTACAAGAAACGACTAACAAAATCCTCCAGATTCGAGACAATCTACTGAAAGCTCGGAGTCGTCAGAATAGTTACGCCGATAGACGACGCAAGCCCCTCGAATTTGATGTTGGCGACCACGTACTCCTAAAGGTATTACCTTGGAAGGGTGTGGTCAGATTCGGCAAGAGAGGAAAGCTCGCGCCTCGATATGTTGGACCCTTTAAGATTATGGAAAGGATCGGAAAAGTGGCTTACAGACTCGAACTACCGGAGGAACTTAACAACGTTCATCCGACTTTTCACGTTTCGAACCTTAGAAAGTGCCTGGCTGATGATGATTTGCATGTACCCCTCGAGGATCTTCAAGTAAACGAAACACTACACTTCGTGGAGAAGCCTGTCGAAATCATGGACCGCCAAACCAAGCAGCTCCGACGCTCGCGCATTCCCATTGTGAAAGTTCGCTGGGAAGGCAAACGAGGCGCAGAATTCACTTGGGAACTCGAAAGCAACATGAAGGCAAAGTACCCGCAGTTGTTTGTTACGGCTTCAGCTTAATTTCGGGACGAAATTCCCTTAAGAAGGGGAGGCTGTAACACCCCGTGTTTCGAAAGTCAAAGTCAAAGTCAAGATTAAAGTCAAAGGAAGATAAGATTGCTAATTGCGATCTGTCACTCCTTGCTCAACTCCTGTTTTGACTTCTTTGACTTGTAGATAATCTATCTATGTTATCGCATTAGTTGTATCATGTGGAGTACTTGTTAATAATCGAGGTTTAATCGCATGTTTAATCGATTTATCTCTATCGCATTCGCAACTCGAATTATGTGTCTGGATATTGTTTTACGTGTGTGTGCTATTTATGTGTTACTTGTGCATGTGATGTTTATGTTGAGGTGTTAATCGAAATCGCAATCTATCGCATCGTAAACCGAATCGAAAACGCTAAACGCAAGTTAATTATTGTGATTGTTTATTAGATATAGTAGTTGGGATTAAAAGTAATTTGATGAGTAATACTATCGCATCGCTCTCTCGAATCGCATCGCAACGCCTTTTCCTCGAATCAAAACTGCAAAACTCGTCGCGCCAATCCCTCCAATCGAGTGGCCAGCCGATCGAGTTGCCACCCGATCAGGCTGCCACCCAATTGAGTTGCCACTCGATCGAGCTGCCACCCGAACGGGCTGCCACTCGATCGGCCAGCCACCTTTCCCCCACTTTCCTTTTATGGAAACCCTATAAATATCCCCCATTTGTCACCTCTTTGATGGTGACAGCTCCTTTGTTCGACAACTCGCTTCAGCCCGCATTTCTTCCGATTTCTCTCAAATTTTGTAAGTTTTCAGCCTAAATCTTGTACTTTCTTGATCTACACGCACTCCTACACCTTTCTATCTTTTGAATCTTAACTTCTAACCGTGAAATCACCGGATTTGAGGTGTTTTAGGGTGATGACATCATGAAGTTCTTATTAACTTCAATGTTTGGCTTCATTCCACCAAGAACAACTTAGATTTGAAGGATTTCCACAATATTTAACAAAGATCTTTCATAGATCTAAACATATTCATGGTGAAAAGGATTGAAAGATGGTTTTCTAAGTTTCTTTCAACTCTTTTACACTTAATGCACTCAAAGCCGATGGAATCGGAGCTAATTCTGATCTTCTACCCTTTCTTGGTGATGTGTCGGTTCCAGATCTGAATTCTATCCTAGAGGTATTGACTTCAGGTTTGAACATGAACTACCGACTCGAACCGTGAACCGGTCGGACTAGGGTGATTCCTGTTCGGTCAAGTCACTTAGGCTGAGTTGAGGGTTCTGTTGTTCAAGCCTATTATCAAAATATCTCGTTCAACATTTCAAAACTTCAAACGAGTCAAGTGTCAAAGACGAACGGATAGTTGGAACAAATTGCTGTCCGATCGGATTGCCACCCGATCGGATTGCCACCTGATCGACTGGCCATCCGATCAGGCTGCACTTGGATCCCTTACTTAAACTATTAAACGTTTGGAACGTCGAACGGATTGCCACCCGATCGAGGTTCCACTCGATCGAACGGCCGTCCGACCATGTGACGTTTTGAACTTCAACACTTAACAATTTTCAACAGATTTAATACAAATGGATTGCCACCCGATCGGATAGCCATCTGATCGAGTGAACGTCCTGCTGTGAACTTGTTCTCAAACGAGAGAAGTCTCGCCAATCGGATTGCTGTCCAATCGAACGACCGACCTGAAAGGTAGAGATACTTCTCTACTTTTAAAGTACTACAACGAAAACTTCAAAAGGTAAGCCATCATACACAAACACATCCATCCCAAACAAGGTGACAATCCAATCGAGTGGCCACCCGATCGGGTGACCGCCCGAACGGATTGTCACCCGATCGACCGACCACCCGATCGGATTGCCACCCGATCCGATTTCCGTCCGATCCATTGAGTCATCATACCATTTTACGCGCCGCTTATCTTTTGTGCTATCATTCTGATTAGGCTAACCTCACTCTAGCGCTCCCTTCAATCCATTAGCTATATCGCTGTGAGTATACTCGAACCCCTTTTTAGCTTTATGCACTTTTGGGTGTCACATACGTTACTTATATCAAATCACATCAATCACACTACGCAATACTTTCAACGCTAACCGCTACTGCATGTATACGTGACTTAATTATTGCTTGTTTGTTATGTTTACACATGGATTGTTGTCTACCTGCCTTAGCAACGATAGTACTATTTGTTTGGACTCAGCACCTGTTCACTCAGGGGTTGTTAAGGACAATTAATTACATGGCTCACAGTGGTGAGTGTGTATTATGAACTGCCTTGCGCAGTCAACCCGCAGTCATTGGTATTGATAGGATCATGTCGATAACTTACGTGCTTTATTTTACACTGTGTACGTGCTGGTTATGCCTAAACGATTTCGAACTCTATTATATCTATTAAACTTGTATGCTCACCCTTACACTATGTGTATTGACTTTTACTTCAACGTATGTGGCAGGTGCTTAAGATGTTAGAATGCTTGGCTTGCTGTGAAATCGAGGCTAGGAAAGAGTCTAGAAACAAAGACAATTTATTTCTATTTACTTAAATCTGAGTTGTCGGAACATGTTTTTGTTTGAAGAATATCTATGTCTGTAATAACTATATTATCTTATGGGTCATGGTATGGGACATGATATTTAAACTATTCGGTAATTTAGTCGTTATGGAATTTCTTTGAACAATCTGTTTCGCTTAGTTCCTCGCCCCGATGATTCCGCCATCGGTTGGGGTGTGACAGAATGGTTTTTGGTAACCCTGCTTCACCTTTCAAGGCATCAACGACCCTTGTTAAGCTAGCAGTGCCTTCATTTTTAACCTCCAAAGACTGAAATCGTTTCTCCAATCGAATTTCTCAATTTCAAACTTCATAACCATCACCAACCTTCATTACTCAATCGAATCAAATCTCCTTCCTTAGAGATTGAGCCAATGAGGCTGTGAAACCAATTGTGAACAAAATTGTGGAATAGCATACAACAATCAAAAGGAAATTCAAGATAAAAAGGATAGCAATCAAATGATTACTACTTTTATTGATCAATTCTCAGGGTTTGTTTGGTATGTGGTAATGGGATGGATGGGGGAATGGAATGGATGAGGTAATAGAATGGATAAAGGAATGAAATGGATCATCACCATTCTATGTCCTTGGTTTGGTTACAAGAATGGAATGAATGATTACCTTGTGTTGTTTGGTAGCCAGGAAAAAATGAAGAAATAAAATTGATGATAGTGGTGGGTAGGGACGGTGGATGGTGGTGGCGGCGGCGGAGGATGGTGGTAGCGTGTGGTAGCCGTCTTCGGCGGCGGTGGTGTTGGGTGGCGGTGATGGGAGGTGGTTAACGTTGGCATCGGTGGAGGCGCCACTGGTGGGTAGCGGTGGTCGGTGGTGGCGGGTGGTTGAGGCGGGCGGTGGCCAAGGTCGGCGGTGGCCCCGGTGGTCAGTGGTCGGGGGGTGATGGTGGCGGTGGTGGTTGTCGGCAGTGGGTTTTGGCGAAAGTGGCCTGTGGCGGTGACAGTGGTGGGTAGCGGTGGTCGGTGGTGGTAGCAAGCAGTGGCCGAGGTCGGTGGTGGCCGGTGGCGATTGTCGACGGCAAGTGTTGGCTGCGACTTTGGGTAGCGGTAGTGGCGGTGGTGATGGTGGTTGGTAGTGTTGATGATGAAGGGTGTGAGAGTATGGAATGGAAAAGAAAAACACGGGTTGTAGATGGAATAAATTTGAGGGAATGAAATGCTTTATGTAATGGTGATTTCATTACCTTAACCAAACACATATTTTTTCATTCCCTTATAATAGTCCATTTCATTTCGCCTCACATTCATGCATAGTAAACGCAACCTCAGATATTACAAAATCAAATGAGTGAGAAATACAAAAACCAACAAGGTAATAAAAAACAGAAAGGTTTCCCTCAATTATTTGCTTACCTCCTTTGTTAACAAACAAATAACAACCCATCTTATTAACTTGACATTAGCCTCCAAACTTGTGTGTAGTTGACTTCATTGTCTATTGACTTTGCAACACTATATGTCCCAGTATGTTTTTTTTATATTACATATAAATAATCAAGAAGTTAATGTAAAAAATATTTGTATTTAAAGAAAGTAAACCGCTATTATGGAATATAATGTCCATGGTGGCGGCGACGATTCTGAGCTCAGGCGTTGAAACTGAAGCATCAAATCAAATGATCAAATAATTTCAAATTCAACTATAACGGCCATTTAGGTCATGGGGTGTACCATAACATCTAGAGTGTTAACTATGACATAACATCTTAACTCTCCTTGTGTTAAAGTGCATTAATTTTTTTTTGAAAGGAAAATTTCATTAAAACCGGCTGGCCATGCCAAAAAAAACGCAAGCCCACGCCAAAAACGACTACACCCAAAACCGACTACAACATATACAAAGGATAATTACACCAATCTCTCCAAACTAAGTTCCTATGTTTCGATCTACACTTTAGCCAAAGAAAATCAAGCGATTTAACCTCCCCAAAGATCTCGAGACCATTCTTCCTACCATTAGAGAAAATAATATCGTTCCTCGCTTTCCAAATACACCAACAAGTAACCACAATAATGCCCCGAACAATCCCCTTCGCTTCCTTCCCCAACCCGGACCACTTATGACAATTCAACAAATCACTGAACCCAAAAGCAAATATGGGAGGAATCTTAGCCCACGAACTCAACCTCTGCCAAACTTCAATCGCCACTTCGCAAGCTGAAAAGATATGATCCACCGTTTCCGTGTCGTTACCACAAAAAGGCAGACTTCCGATTCAATATAAACATTTCTCCTAGCGAGAGCTTTCCTCGTAGGAATGCGGTCCAGAACCGCTCTCCAGACGAAAATCTTACATTTCAATGGAATTCAGCTTCCTTTCCATTTCCAGACACGATACATGCTGTTATCCTGCACCTCCTCCAGAGCCTTTACCGAAGCAAACGAGAAAATACCCGAAGAAACTGGGCTCCACCTCCATTTATCCGGTCTAGCATAAAGGGTCAGGCCGCACAGCGAGTTACGGCAGTCAATAAACTCAGCCTCCTCATCCGAGTTTAAAGAGGACTTCGACCAGTCCCATCTCCACGACCCAGCATCCCCTCCATCCGGAAACCGATCAGCCACACAGACAAATTTTTTCACCTCAATATCAAACAACCTGGGCCATTTTAGCATTAACGGACCGTCCCCGAACCAAGGATTGATCCAAAAACGGATACTTTCCCTATTAACCAGAACCCCAATGATGAATCTGTGAATTCTCTTCCCATTGAATAACACCTTAGATTCCAAGTTACAAATGTTCTTCCAAATACCCGTTAAATTAGGATTAGAAGGAAGAAAAGACCACTTCCTTCTCTTACCGTGGCAAGCCGCAATAGCCTTTCTCCACAAGCTATCTTCTTCCACTCGAAATCTCCAAACCCATTTCATCAATAAAGCCTCATTAATGGACTTGATTCTGCATATACCAAGGCCTCCCAATTTTTTCGGTCGCGTGACTGTATCCCACGCTACCCAGTGCATTTTCCTAGCTTCGACCGAGCCACCCCATAAGAAGTTCCTCATCAACGATTCCAATCTATCAATAACTTTCAGCGGGACTTTGAAAATAAAAAAAAGTAATAAACCGGTAAGCTTTCTAGCACCGATTTTATAAGCGTAACCCGACCCCTGATAGATAAAGAATTAGCTTTCCAAGAGGAAAGGCGATCTTGGAAGATTTTAACAATTGGATCCCAATTTTTGATGCGGTTCATATTCGCGCCCAAAGGTATTCCCAAGTATTTAAAAGGGAAATCACCTTTTAAGCAACCTACCAAAGCCGCCATTTGGGAACTCTCCTCTTTATCCACTCCGACATCAAAAAGATTTGATTTATGAAAATTAATTTTAACCCAGAACACGCATAAAAAACCCTCAGAATTCACAACCTTGACGTTCTCCATCTCCCAATCCCCGATAATCAGTGCATCATCCGCATATAGGAGGTGAGAAACCACCGGGCCCCCATTTGGAAGACGAATCCCCTCGAAATTCCCCGTATCGCAAGCTTTGTTCACCATACACGAGAACGCTTCCATGACGATAAGAAACAGGAATGGCGACAGAGGGTCACCTTGCTGGATCCCCTTATGGCATTGGAACTCGAACGTCGGTGACCCATTGACTAGAACTGAAGACCTAGCTGAGACCAGCACGCCTTTAACCCATTTATACCACTGTTGAGAGAAACCCATTTGTTCCATGATGTTTAACAAGAATTCCCAGTTAACATTGTCATACACTTTTTCGAAGTCAATTTTGAACACGAACGCTTTCTTTCCGGACTTCTTTAACCAAGACAACACCTCGCTGAGAACCATAGGGCTGTCAAGGATGTACCTGTTTTTAATAAAAGCGGATTGCGATTCCGACACCACCTTCCCAGTCACCTTTTTAAGCCGGTTCGCCAAAATCTTCGAAATCACCTTACTTATTAACCCCACCAAATTAATCGGTCTGTAGTCCTTAAGGCTAGACGGGTCGTTCAATTTAGGTACTAGAGTAATGAAAGACGAACTAGCTCCCTTATTGATAGTCCCCTTTTTGTGAAAATGAGCCATAATGGCTCTAAAGTGACCTTCAAAAAACCCCCATTATATGAGTTATGTGTTAACATGTTAACCCAATGTTAAGAGATTGAATTAATTATTATTTTCTTTTTTAGACAAAAATCTAATGTTAAAGTGCATTAAATGAGTTATGTGTTAACATGTTAAACCATTTCCTTACAGTGAGACAAAGTGAAATGAGGAAAAAAGTTGATATGTTACTTAGGTGGAATTAAGTTAGGTTAAAATATACCCAAATACCTTAGGTAAATTTATTAATCAAAGAACCATTTAGTCATTTTCTTCAATTGAAAATTTCTTGTGACAATATCTACAGCCTTGGTAGGTGTGCAAAGAAGTATATATATATATATATATAGGACAAAGATCTGTTAGGAACTACCTCTTATTGCGAGAACCGCGAGAACCAATGTGAACACAATCAAAAATGCCTAAAAATAGCTAAAAATCACACAAATTTTTTTTTTTAATATTTTTTATAAAAAAATCGCTAATTTTCGAAGCCAAAAAAAAATAAAATTTTTTTTTTTTGATACTAAAAGTAGCGATTTTAACATAAAAAATATTAAAAAAAATTTAGATTTTTTTATATATTTTTTTAGGTTTTTTGGGGGTTTAGTTTTTAGCATTTTAGCTTGGGGGGGGGGGGGGGGGGGGGTTAGGTTTTTTTTTTTTGTGGGGGGGGGGGGTGGGGGTTAGGTTTTTTAGCTATTTTAGGTTGTGTTCACATTGGTTCTCGCGGTTCTCACAATAATGGTGGTTCTCGCATGAGCTCCTCCCTATATATATATATATATATATAGGGTAAGGTTCATGCGAGAACCACCTTTATTGCGTGAACCACGAGAACCAATGTGAACACAACCTAAAATAGCTAAAAAAAACCTACCCCCCCCCCCCCCCCCAAAAAAAAAAACCTAAACCCCCCTCCCCCACCCCCCAAAAACCTAACCCCCCCCCCCCCCCAAGCTAAAATGCTAAAAATTAAACCCCTAAAAAAACCTAAAAAAATAAAAAATATACATATAATTTTTTTTAATATTTTTTATGTTAAAATTGCTACTTTTAGAAGCCAAAAAAAAAAATTTATTTTTTTTGGCTTTGAAAAGTAGCGATTTTTTTTTATAAAAAATATTAAATTTTTTTTTTGTGAGTTTTAGCTATTTTTAGGCATTTTTGGTTGTGTTCACATTGGTTATCGCGGTTCTCGCAATAAGAGGTGGTTCTCGCATGATCTTCTCCCTATATATATATATATATATATGAACGACAAATTTTGGTTCACTGACGGATCACTGGAGTATCATCGTGCCATCAGCGGAATCACCCGATCATATCCATCTCCACTAGGCATAATGTCAATGCATCAATTCAGAAAGAAACCCAATAAATATGAGAAAAATACCCTTTGTGAAAATCGAACTCAGAACCTATTGGTCCCAAATCTTTATCCCACCCAAAAAATACCACTAGGTTATAAAACCATGTATCAAAGAACTATTGTTTTTGGTAATTCCATCGTGAGCAAGAGGATGGACTAGTGAGGTGGAATTCGAACTAATGGAAGCCATGAAGAATTATTTATTTATTTATTTTTATTATATTGGTAAGGTATACTAATATATTTTATATAAATATATATTTAATATGTTAAGTAAATATACACATAAAAAGTTCGTTTAGCCTCGCGAGTCATCTTAAACTCAATATGTAAAACTCGGGCTTAAACTCGTTTATTAAATGAGCCCCATTAAAAATTCAAGCTCGAACTCATTTAAACTCGAATCGATTCAAGATTTTATCAAACCCATCTCGGAGTCCTACTGATCAAAACTAATTACATCTTTTCTCAATGTTTATATTTTAGTCCTTTTCAACAAGACCAATTTCATCAAATGTAAGACCAATATTTGTAGCTAGTCCTTTCTAAATTTTAATAACACCAATTTCATTAAATTACATTTTGACGTAAGACCAATGTTTTGTAGCTAGTCCTTTCTAAATTTTAATAACACCAATTACTATTACTATATACAACAATCTAGGTAGGATGTTACCAACAGTGTTTCTTTTTTTTTAATGATCAACAGAATCAATCCCGAGCACTTTTGGGGCATCCACCGTGTCACACCCCAACCGATGGCGTAAACATCGGGGCATGGCACTGAGCGAAACAGATTGTCCAGAAGTTTCCATAACAATTATCATTACCAATTAATTTAAAGTAACATGTCTCATACCATGTCTTAAAAGGCAAACAAATTATTACAGACAAATCTTTCACTATCTCTCGGATGGGACTTGGATCTAGCACTGATACATCACTACGAATGAGTAGACGTTCAGTAGTAGTTCCGATTCCCACCAGGTTTGAGTGCGTTGAGTGTAAAAGAGTTGAAAAAAAGTTGGAAAACCATCTTTCACTAATCTTCATTGTGAGTTTGTTTTAGATCTATGAAAGATCTTTGTTTGATTTGTGGAAATCGGTTAGATCTAAGTTGTTCTTGGTGGATTGAGGCCAAAACATGAAGTTCTTCAAGAACACATGATGACGTCATCCTAGAACACCTTGGATCTTGATGATTTCACGGTTAAAAGTTAAGATTTAAAAGATAGAAAGGTGTAGGAGTGCGTGTAGATTAAGGAAGTACAAGATTTAGGACGAGATCTTACCGGAATCGTGAGAAATCTGAAGAAAAGTGAGGAAAACGAGCTGGTCGGACGTCACTTGCCAAAAGTAGAAAGTTTGAAAGTGACAAGGGGTATTTATAGGATGCCCAAAGTGGAAAGGGGCTGGCCGGTCGGATGGCAGCCCGGCCGAGTGGCTCCTCGGTTGGATGGCAGCTCGCTCGGGTGGCAGCCCGGTCGGATGGCAATCCTCCGGCTGGCACCTGGTTCGAGTGCTCAGCGCGACGAGTTTTTCCGTTTCGATTTCTATTGCGAGCGTTGCGATACGATAGAGTTTCCTAGTCAAATTACTTTTAATCCCAACTACTCATATCTCGCACTATCTCTTCTCTACCAATTATCATACTGTTTCGATTGCGATTGAGTTCGAGTTTCGATTGCTATTCGATTGATTACCATACATAACATAATTTAGATATGCACAATTAACACATAAGGCACACACACACGTATACACTAACCAAAATGCGTAAGTCGAGTTGCGAGTGCGATTGCGATAGCGATAAAGCGATTAAACATGCGATAAATAGCGATTAATATGCGATTATTAATAGGTACTCCACATAATACAACTAAAGCGAAAACAAAATAGACTAACTACAAGTCAAAGAAGTCAAAACAGGAATTAAGCAAGGAGAGACAGGTCGCAATTAGCAATCTTTTCTTCCTTTGACTTCAATCTTGACTTTGACTTTCGAAACACGGGGTGTTACAGCCTCCCCTAGTTGAGGGAATTTCGTCCCAAAATTAGGCCGAAGCCGTAACAAACAACTGTGGGTACTTCGCCTTCATGTCGCTTTCGAGTTCCCAAGTGAACTCTGCGCCTCGTTTGCCTTCCCATCGGACTTTCACAATAGGAATGCGCGAGCGTCTGAGCTGCTTGGTTTGGCGGTCCATGATTTCGACAGGCTTCTCCACGAAGTGCAGTGTTTCGTTTACTTGGAGATCATCGAGAGGTACAATCAAATCATGCTCAGCCATGCACTTTCGGAGGTTTGACACATGGAAAGTCGGGTGGACATTACTAAGTTCCTCCGGTAGTTCGAGTCTGTAGGCGTCTTTTCCGATCCTTTCCAGAATTTTAAAAGGTCCAACATATCGAGGCGCTAGTTTCCCTTTCTTGCCGAATCTGACCACACCCTTCCAAGGTGATACCTTTAGGAGTACGTAGTAGCCAACGTCAAATTCAAGGGGTTTGCGCCGTCTATCGGCGTAACTTTTCTGTCGACTTCGAGCTTTCAACGAGTTGTCTCGAATTTGGAGGACTTTGTCAGTCGTCTCTTGCAATAGCTCAGGACCGGTTAATTGCGAGTGACCGATCTCGTGCCACACAATAGGCGATCGACATTTTCTTCCGTACAAAGCCTCGAATGGTGCCATTTGAATGCTGGAATGATAACTGTTGTTTTACGAGAATTCGACTAACGGCAGATATTCATCCCAATTACCACCGAAATCTATGACACACGAACGGAGCATGTCTTCAAGAGTACGGATCATTCTTTCAGTCTGACCGTCGGTTTGAGGGTGAAATACGGTACATAAGTTAAGCGTAGTACCGAGAGCCGCTTGAAACGTTTCCCACAGTCGCGAGGTAAACCGAGCATCACGGTCAGAGATGATGTCGCGAGGCGTCCCATGATTACAAATGATCTCGTTGGTGTAGATTTGTGCTAATCATTCTACCTTGTAGTTTTCCCGTATTGGCAAAAAGTGAGCTGATTTTGTCAACCGGTCAACAACAACCCAGATGCTGTCGTGACCTGATGACGTGTGTGGAAGCTTTGTTATGAAGTCCATAGCTATACTCTCCCACTTCCACATAGGGATAGGAGGTTGTTCGAGTAAGCCAAAGGGTCTTTGGTGTTCAGCCTTGACTCTTGCACATGACAGGCACTTTCCAACGTAGAGAGCAATATCCCTTTTCATGCCAGGCCACCAGTACTTGTAGCGAAGATCCTGGTACATTTTGTCAGCACCGGGATGAATAGAATACCGGGATTTGTGGGCTTCGTCCATCAAAATCTGTCGCAAATAGGTCCGTTTAGGGATCCAAATTCGGTCCAGAAAGTGGAATATCTCATTCGACTTATTCACAAGCTGGGCTCCATCGTGGTAGATTCTTTCCTTCTTCAGAGTGTGTTCATTAAAACAAGCATGTTGGGCTTCGCGGATGAGGGCTTCGAGGTCGAATTGGGCTTGAGTATTACAAATGCTGAGCAAATAACTCTGTCTGCTGAGAACGTCGGCAACAACATTTTCTTTGCCTGGGTGATAACGAATCTCACAGCCGTAATAGTTGAGAAGTTCTACCCATCGGCGTTGACGCATATTAAGTTCTTTCTGATCAAAGATATGTAGTAGGCTCCTATGATCGGTGAAGATCGTACACTTGGTACCTACAGGTAGTGTCGCCAAATCTTTAACGCAAAAACAACTGCGCCTAGCTCGAGATCATGGGTTGTATAGTTCTTCTCGTGGATTTTGAGCTGACGAGATGCGTAAGCTATAACCTTGTCCCGCTGCATAAGAACACAACCAAGACCAAGGTTGGAAGCATCACAATAGACAATGAAATCGTCGTTTCTGTCGGGCAATGTGAGAACAGGAGCATTGCAAAGCATGTGTTTGAGAGTTTGGAAAGCAGACTCTTGTTCGGTTCCCCAAACAAAAGGCTTGTCTTTATGCGTGAGAGCGGTAAGCGGCACAACGATCTTTGAGATTCCCTCGATAAATCGTCGATAATTGCCCGCTAGTCCGAGAAAAGAACGAACTTCAGACGGGTTCTTAGGTGTAATCCATCTCTTAACTGCTTCAATCTTCGCGGGATCGATGTGAATACCTTGGCTATTAACAATGTGACCCAGAAACTGAACCTCCTCCAGCCAGAATTCGCACTTGGAGAATTTGGCATAGAGTTGATTCCCCTGGAGTAGCTCGAGAACCAAACGTAGATGCTGCGCGTGTTCGGCTTTCGATTTGGAATAGATCAAGACATCATCGATGAACACGATGACGAAATGGTCGAGGTAAGGTTTACACACGCGATTCATCAGATCCATGAAAACCGTGGGTGCGTTGGTTAAACCAAAGGGCATAACAACGAATTCATAGTGGCCATAATGGGTGCGAAACGCGGTTTTGGGTATATCATCTTCTTGAATGCGTAGTTGGTGATAGCCTGAGCGTAGATCGATCTTCGAGAAACACGTAGCACCTTGTAGCTGATCGAACAAATCATCAATGCGAGGCAGAGGGTAGCGGTTCTTGATAGTTAACTTATTCAATTCCCGGTAGTCGATGCACATCCTAAACGACCCATCCTTCTTTTTAACGAAAAAGACTGGCGCGCCCCAAGGAGAGGTGCTCGGGCGAATGAAGCCTTTCTCAAGTAATTCCTGGAGTTGGTTTGAGAGTTCACGCATTTCGGATGGTGCGAGTCGGTAAGGAGCTTTGGCAACGGGATTGGCTCCAGGAATGAGGTCGATACGAAAGTCGATATCACGACTTGGAGATAATCCGGAAAGATCCTCAGGAAAAACGTTAGGAAATTCTCGGACCACAGGAACGTCTTTCACTTCTGTCTTTCCTTTCTTTTCCTTTTCCGCTACTACAATATTAGCCAAGAAAGCTCTGTATTCCTTGCGGAGATACTTGCTAGCTTGGACACATGACATGAGTTTGAGACCTTTCGAAGCAGTTTCACCATAAACACACAATAAATCACCATTCGCGAGCGAGAATCGAATCATCTTATCGAAGCACACAACTTCAGCATGGTTTTCGCGAAGGAAGTCCATGCCCACTATGACGTCAAAACTTCCGAGTTGCATCGGAATAAGGTCGATTGGAAAGATGTGATTGTTGAGCTCAAGAGTACAATCACGAAGAACAGAATTAACGGCGATAGTTCTTCTGGTAGCAACTTCAACACTGAACGTCGAGGGGAGATGGGAGCGTTTACGACTAAGAAGCTTCTCGAATTCGAACGACACAAAGCAATTATCGGCTCCAGTATCAAACAAACATGAAGCATAAATACTATTCACAAGGAACGTACCATTGACCACATTGTTGTCAGCCTGGGCTTGGCGCACATTGATGTTGAAAGTTCTGGCGCGTGAGGCTTGTTGCTGTTGCTGAGGCTGCTGCTGGTGGTGTTGTTGTTGCTGCTGGGGCTCTTGTTTCACAACCCTGTTCGGGCACATGTTCGCAAAGTGGTTGGGATCACCACATGCGAAGCAGACTCGAGCATTGACCGCGGGTGCCTGAGTCGCTTGTTGGCCTTGCGGGGCTGGGAGCAGAGCTTGATGAGCAGTGGCTTGAGCTGGCGCTTGACGAGGACCAGTACGGCAGTTGGCGGTGAAGTGGCCATACATGTTGCAGTGAGCGCAGAAACGACAGGCGAGACCCACCGGGTGATGATAAGAACATGTTGGGCAACCCAGGTGGGGGCCTGTGTATGCACGCTTTGCGGGCGGTGCATAAGTAACTGGTGCTGGACGGTGATGATGCTGCTGCTGGGCCGGTACGGCCTGAAGAGGAGCAGCAGTGGTGGTGACAACACAATTCTTGTTGTTGGAGCTGCTGTTGTTGTTCTTCTTCTTGCGGCGTGAGGACTTGGACGATTGAGCGGTGGATGCTTCGGCAGTAGGTGCGGGGGTGACTTGGTGCAGGCTCTTTGAACCTTTATCCCAAACACCAGCTTTTACCCGCTTGTCGTTGATTTCAGCGGCAAGCAAGTAAGTTTCTTCAATCGTTGTTGTCTCTGTGGCATGCACAAAATACGCCACACAGTCGGGTAGAGCTCGGATGTACTTCTTGATCGCCATGTCGGGCGTATTCACTTGGTCGGGGCAGATGATGCTGAGCTGCTTGAAACGAGCAGTCAGGGCAACGTTGTCTCCTTCCTTCTGTTTAATGTTCCAGAATTCATCCTCCAGCTTTTGGCGTTCGTGGGGAGGACAGAACTCATCCATCATGATGGCCTTCAACTCTTCCCAGGTCAGCTCATAAGCTGCATCATTTCCGCGTTTGTTTCTCTCAGCCGTCCACCAGTCGAATGCGCAGGACTGGAAGACGCTGGTAGCGTTCAGAGTGCGGAGATTTTCTGGACATCCACTCTGGAGCAGAGTGACTTCGATGGAATCGAACCATTGAAACATAGCCGTCGGGCAATCTTCTCCAGTGAATTCCTTCGGACCGCATGCCTTGAACTGCTTGAGGCTGAAAGCAGTTTTGGTAGCAACTTTAGGAGCTTCGATTCTAGATTCCTCAGACGATTTGCTGACGTTCTCGTAAATCTCACTCTCGATCTGAGGCACAACCTTGGCCACTTGTTTCGCGAGGATGGCAGCAAGACGTTTGTCCCTCTGTTCTTGGCGAGAGTGTCGTGGGTGACGGGGTCCTGATGATGGTCCAGTTGACATTGTCTGCAACAGACATCGTCATCGGTCTCAGACACATCATAATCGAATCTCACCTCACACGTCTAATACTTACTAAAGCTCAGGAACACGCATAATCATGTAAACACATAGGCACATAATCATAGATTCACATAAACACAGAAGCACATAAGCACGTAGGGCACATAATCACAGAAGCACATAAACACGTAGGACACATCACCTGGGAACATATAGGCGTGCAACTTGTCTAGATGCGCACAGAGGCAATCTGAATACAGAAACATATCATTCAAGGTCTGCGAATGTTCGAGAATAGCGATCGCGAATAGCATAGCGAGTAGTATAGTATAAGCGTATATCATAGCATAAGGTCGTCCACAATTTTAGCGATTTGTCAGCGTTTTGAGATAGAAATGCAGTGCGAGTCGTGCGTGTCGATCGAAGTGAAAGCAAAAATCGCGTGAATCTCCAAAATTTAAACATATAAACATGTAAACACACATACAAGCACGTAAAATCGACGAATCATCAGAGTCAGCAGTTGCGGGCTCAGAATCGAAACACATAAAAAATCGGGAAATAGATCGTTTGCGGCTATTAGACTTCGACTACCCAAGTGGTTCAACTATTCACAAGGACATGTTGTACACGTTTTGGCTTCCAGGACTGTGCTTTTACCTCGATTCTTGGGCGTTTGGCATGCGTCCCGTTAGTCATACCGTGACCTCAGGTCGTTGGAGTCCGTCGAGACTTTGGTGAGAGTTATTTAAACAAAATAAAGATCGGAACGAATCGTCAAGGTTAGGGTTTCACCCCTAGCTTAACAACTTCGTTCCTGTTTTGATAAAATAAACGAGAATTACGCGTCAAAGTATGGATTTCACTCATATTTCAACGCAATTTCCCGTGTTTATAGAAAAAAATGTGGGTTAATCAAGCAATTCAGTCGAGAGTTTGCGGTTTTCACACCTAATCTCGACTTAATCGCTCATTCAAAATTGAAAATTCGAGTGCAGTGATAGTGTAGCATAGGCGAGAATAGCGAGAATTAGCAATTTCTCTGTTTTTGTACAAGCTTACTGCTATTCCTACCATACATAACCCCTACTGGATATGCATGGGTTGGTCTGTTGGTTTCTAACTATAGACTAGGTCTCTAAGACATCGACCCGGACTAGGTCGAGTCTTGGCTAATTCCCTATGGTTATGGCTCTGATACCAATCTGTCACACCCCAACCGATGGTGGAAACGTCGGGGCATGGCACTGAGCGAAACAGATTGTCCAGAAGTTTCCATAACAATTATCATTACCAATTAATTTAAAGTAACATGTCCCATACCATGTCTTAAAAGGCAAACAAATTATTACAGACAAATCTAGTCAAATTGTTCTGTTCCGACAACTCAGATTTCTATTATTACAGACAATTGTTTATTGATTTCTAGACTTGCCCTAGCCTCAATTTCATCACCACAAAGAAAAGCAATTAAGCATCCTAAGCACCTGTCACATACGTTAAATTAAAAGTCAATACTCATAGTGTAAAGGTGAGCATACAAGTTTAATAATAGCATATAGAGTTCGAAATAGTTTACGCATAACCAGCACGTACACAGAGTGAAATGAGGCATGTTAGTTATCGACATGAACCTATCGATACCAATGACTGCGGGTTGACTGCCCAAGGCAATTCGCGATACATTCTCACCACTGTGAGCCATGTAGGTAATTGTCCTTAACAACCCCCGAGTGAACGGGTGCTGAGTCCAAACTAATAGTACTACCATTGCTAAGGCAGGTAGACAACATTCCATGTGTAAACATAACAAACAAGCATTCATTAAGTCATGTATAACATGCGGTAACGGTTAGCGTTTAAAGTATTGCGTAGTGTGTTCGATTGTGATTTTGTATAAGTAACGTATGTAACACCCAAAAGTGCGTAAAGAAAAAAGGGATCGAGTATACTCACAGCGGTTGATGGATTGAAGGGAGCGCTAAAGAGTAGGGTTAGCCTGAACAGATCGATAGCATAACGATAAGTGACGCGTAAAACGGTGTCGGGTACAAGTGAGTCGGACAGCAGTTCGATCGGATGGTAATCCGATCGGACGACCGGTCGTGCGAGTGGTAATCCGTTTGGACAGGAGTCCGGTCGGACAGCAGTCCGGTCGGACAGCGGTCCGGTCGGATGGCTGTTCGAGTGGATTGTTTCTTCCTTTGAGAAGGATGTGTTTATGTATGATGGCTTGACTTTTGAAGTTTTCGTTGTAGCATTTTGAAAACATTGAGGTATCTCTACCTTTTAGGTCGGTCGATCGGACGGTCGTTCAATCGGACGGCAACCCGTTCGGTTGGGTACTTCAGTGAGAACAAATTCACAGCAGGGTGGTCACTCGGTCGGATGTCCATTCGACCGGGTGGCAACCCTGTTACTGAACATGTTGAAAATTGTTTAAGCCTTGAGACAAGATGCAACCCGATCGGACGGTAGGTCGAGCGGATGGCAACCCGGTCGGACAGCAGTCCGGTCGAACGGCAATCTGTCCCATGATTTGATCGTGCTGTTACTTGACCTTGCTTAAGTGTTGTAACTTAAGCGAGACGTTGTGATGACTGGTTTAAACAATAGGAACCCCATCTCGTCCCCAACAACCTGACCGGACATGAATTACCCTAGTCCGATGGTGCACGGTCCGAGACAATTGTTCATGTCCAAACCCGAAATCACTATCTCTCGGATGGGACTTGGATCTAGCACTGATACATCACTACGAACGAGTAGACGTCCAGTAGTAGTTCCAATTCCCACCGGGTTTGAGTGCGTTGAGTGTAAAAGTGTTGAAAGAAAGTTGGAAAACCATCTTTCACTACTCTTCATTGTGAGTTTGTTTTAGATTATGAAAGATCTTTGTTTGTTTATGTGGAAATCGGTTAGATCTAAGTTGTTCTTGGTGGATTGAGGCCAAAATATGAAGTTCTTCAAGAACACATGATGACGTCATCCTAGAACACCTTGGATCTTGATGATTTCACGGTTAAAAGTTAAGATTTAAAAGATAGAAAGGTGTAGGAGTGCATATAGATTAAGGAAGTACAAGATTTAGGACGAGATCTTACCGGAATCATGAGAAATCTGAAGAAAAGTGAGGAAAACGAGTTGGTCGGACGTCACTTGTCAAAAGTAGAGAGTTTGAAAGTGACAAGGGGTATTTATAGGATGCCAAAAGTGGAAAGGGGCTGGTCGGTCAGATGGCATCTTGCCCGGATGGCAGCCCAGCCGAGTGGCTCCTCGGTCGGATGGCAGCTCTCTCGGGTGGCAGCTCGGTTGGATGGCAATCCGGCCGGCTGGCACCTGGTTCGAGTGCTCAGTGCGACGAGTTTTGCCGTTTCGATTTCGAATGCGAGCGTTGCGATGCGATATAGTTTCCTAGTCAAATTACTTTTAATCCCAACTACTCATATCTCGCACTATCTCTTCTCTACCAATTATCATACTGTTTCGATTGTGATTGAGTTCGATTGCGTTCGAGTTTCGATTGCGATTCGATTGATTACCACACATAACATAATTTAGACATGCACAATTAACATATAAGGCACACACACGTATACACTAACCAAAATGCGTAAGTCGAGTTGCGAGTGCGATTGCGATTGCGATAAAGCGATTAAACATGCGATAAATAGTGATTAATATGCGATTATTAATAGGTACTCCACATAATACAACTAAATCGAAAACAAAATAGACTAATTACAAGTCAAAGAAGTCAAAACAGGAATTGAGCAAGGAGAGACATGTCGCAATTAGCAATCTTTTTTTCCTTTGACTTCAATCTTGACTTTGACTTTGACTTTCGAAACACGGGGTGTTACACACCTGATCAAACAGAGTACTCCGAGAGTAACTCGAGTCCATCACTAATTCTGGGAAAACCCAGTAACCCGCCTGCTCGTAGGCATGACGATAAAATTACCTGTAAAACCCGTTTTAACTCAAGGATCAAACTCTAGTTTCCCTGGGTCTCTTATCATCGCCTCACTCTGCACCAAGTGAGAGTTGAACCTGCATCTCTCAAGAGAAATGCAAATCTTCCACCACTTGATCTAGAGATCATTGGCAATGGTGTCATGGACTAATAGTGTGAGCAGAGGGACAAGTGGGTCCAGTGTTGAAAATATTTCAATCAAACAGTAAATTAATATAAACTTTATTAATTACCGAGTTATTGGCCAAACCAGTTTGTTCCAACTTGAGCAAACTTGTAACACCCTTGCTATTATTTAACGATTTTCGTATAATTTAAGTCCATACTCATGTAATTACGGTTACAATTACAATGAAAAATACGGGTTTATTAAAAACTTTTACAATTTAAAGTAATACAACATAATGTGATTTAATTCATCGTTTTAGAATAACGACGAAACAACTTGCGGAAGCTTCATTTTTCGTGTGTTCGGTCCTTTGCCATCACTTGATCTCCATCCGGGTACACTTGATATCACCTATGATCAAAACCAACTTAAAAGTTAGTTTTGATAGATTATAAACATGTATAAACAAATTTCATAAACAAACAAATAAAATAAAAAAAAAATTTCAGAATTTTGCCTCTCGCGCCACGCGAGAGGCTCCTTCTTTTCCTTCGCGTGCCGCGACAGCACCCGCGTGTCACGCCCGGTGCCCGGTTCTCCTTCGCGTGCCGCGGGGGAGATCGTTTTCCAGCAGGTCCGCATCTAGGACCTGCATTTCTTCCTGCTATGTTTATTTATAAAAAATCAAACTTTCAAAGGCCATAACTTTTGATCTAGAAGTCCGTTTTACGTGATTCTTTTTCCTACGCGTTTGAAATTTAATTCTCCATCTTATGGAGTTAAAACCTGATATTCAACTACTTCAAAAATTCAGATTTCAAGCTCTCGGCTTGAAATTCCTTTTTAACACTTTTGACCCGTTTCATGATTCATTAAACCACTTTTATTTAAATCATCGCAAATTTTTGATATATTCATTATCTCAAAACCATTAACTCGTGAGTTCAAGACTTTCATACATTATGCAACTAAAGGTTGAGTTAAGCGCAAAACTTCATTTTGACCCGTTGGAGGGATTTACCATTAACTTTAAATTTCACTCATCATTTTACTACATTAATGTATCTACCTATTCTTCGTAATCTTAATGCGAATTCCTAAACAACCCATATGGGTCGTTTGCCCAATTCACCCATTAAGGGCTTTTTGGTTAATTTTAGTCCTTCATTTTACGACGAAGGACTTCCGCTAATATTTGACCAAAAATATCGCTTTTAACAATAATTCTAAATATGCGTACCTGGCTCGAGTCATAGGATTGACCCGTTTAAATATCTTACACTATTAATTTCTAGTTAATACCAACGCGATCCGTATGATCTTTCCTGTAATCACAAAACTCAACAAGCGATCATCAATTAATATTGTCAAATGATCTTGCCAATGTCATTTGACCCGTTTAGTCCAAACGACCATTTTCCATTATGAGATGATATCTAGTTACCATCTCGCCCTTTTACCCATTCCGGTTTACACCATAACGTAATGTTTCAAAATTTCTTATTAGTTCATCGTCACATGACTAATTTACCAATTTACCCTCTTTGCCATTGTTTATGATTTCTCACCATTGCACTAGTTCCGACTCATATTATTTGCGTCGGAACATTATAACTCTATTACTAACTTTTCCTTATTCATTTTCAATACACACAACTGATGTATACTAAAAAGGGTGTAAGCTTTTACTTGCCTCGCATCCATATTACGCTTTCCTTTTCGTACTTGCTCTGTTTGACCCGCTTCATACCCAAGCCTCCATCTAGCTTGTCAAGAGTCAAACTATCATCATAATTCACAAGGTGGTTAGATTAGTCATTATAACCACGACTATTCCACCTTACGTATTTTCTATGTCAAAACTACTATTCGACTCCGTCCATGGTTAGTTTAACTTTTCAAAAGTTAACTACCCTTAATTATATGATATGTGCATATAAGCTAAATCAACTTCATAATTAAAATTTGTATTACCCCACATCACACGTAATTAGTCGAACTAGGAAATTACGCGTTTGATTCATAATTTCAACATATGAACATTGTGGGCATAATTTATAACATCAGCAATCAAGTTTCGTATCACTGAAAGTAGGCTGTTTTTGGTGACCGGTTTAAATTGTTTACAAGTCTTCAAAAATTATGATTTGTTTATGTGGTGTACCCCTCGGAGGATTAGGCCTTGTGTTAAAATTTCAAGATCTTAACTCTTTACCAAAAATTCGTAAAAATTCATCTACTAAGCTGCAATCAGATTCGTCACTTCTGACTGCAGCTTACGGAAAAATTCATTAAAAATTCCTCGTTTATCCGATTGACGAAATTCCAATTAGCGATTCTTTTAATCACTTAAAAATTTCTACAGTAAGAATTTGAGATCATAACTCAATTCCTAAATTGAGTTATGACATTCGTAATGGGCTTCAAATTCTGCCAGAAAACGCAGCTTGAACCTTTGATACGGAAAAATTCATAAAACGCTCAATTTTCCTCGAAAAAATGCGATTCCAGTGGGGTTTTAAAGATATTTCCTGGAATTACATTTTAGACTCAAGAAACACATGTTTTTGTCATGTTTTGTTCAGGTTACTGCCAATACAAATCGACTGTAAATTTTGATCAGGAGCTGTTTGAATTCAGCTTTAAATTTAAGCATGTTCTTGACATTATAACACTAATTTTTAGAAATTAAAACCCTAAAAACATCTCATACATGAATTTAGCATCAACAAAAATCTGAATTTACTTGAGCTAAGCATGATTTCAATATATACTTGTCTAGGGTTTACTCCTAAGCATTTAAATGTTCCTATTTCATCTACATATCATTCATGCAACATCAATTTTCGATTTCTCTAAGTTCATCCAGAAATTTAGATGGAAATTTTCTACAAAATTTACATACCTCATGATCCCTTTTCAGAGGAGATCACCAATCTATGCTCAGATTTCGTTTTGGAACTGATTTAGGCCTTCAATTTGGACAATTTAGCATGAACTAGGGTTTGGTGGAAGAACTTGGTCACCCCCTGTGTTTTTTATCGAACCAGACACACACACAAGTGTGTGTTTGGTGTTTAATTTTTGTTTTAATAATACCACTTTGCAATTGTCCAACTTTGGTCCCTCAAATATCCATGGTTTATAAAAGGCTTACTAGTCCATGCTTCTTTATTGTTTTAAACAAATAATTAACTAGGTTAATTACCCCTAGTTAACTTAGTGAGTTCCGGGAGTTCTAACCCGTTTATTTTAAGTTCCGTTAACTCGGGCCTTTTATCCATTTTTTTTTTGAAAATTCTTATCCGCTTTTTAATTAATGTTAGGATTATTTATTTAAATCCTAATATTTACCAGGTTACTTTTGCCACTAACGGTACTTTACCTGTCTTTTTGTATTAACGGGGTTTGATTACCAAACCCGTTTTCGGGGCGTTACAAGTCTACCCCCCTTAAATAGGTTTCGTCCCCGAAACCTTATTTACGTATTTCTTTTAATTTAGACTAAACGAACTTAGTTTCGTTTTCAAGACATTTATTCGTTCTTTTCGATCTAATGTTTTCCTTTATATTGACGCGTACATCTTTCTTATGTAAGGCCTCGCGGGCCGTTATTTTTAGATTATATCCATTATCCTTATTGACCGAGTTGTCACTTGACCACTTAGTCTCATCAATCTGTTGACATGTTTATCCCGCGCTTGTCTTATGTTAATAAGTGCTTTGTATTTGTCATGACACATTTTTTTTCTAATCTTAATTAGTTTTACCGGCTAAACTAATTAGTCGCTGTCACTTCATACTCCGTCACCCGGGTATATTTTGCCATCTCTGGCCTTATGTGTGTTTACGATTTCGTAAACCACCTCATACTACTTACGTTTGTTTACACGTTTGGTTTTGACTAAAACTGACTTTTAGTTTAACGTTTTTTTTTAACTTATGTCGATTACTCTTATCGGGGAGATGACGACCCAAGCTTTATTCATTTCGTTATCATTTTACGTGGGAAATCACAACTAGTTCCCACACTTTACATTATCGACCTGTAGGTTCCTTCATTTGACCTCGTAGGCTATTTTATTATATCTCTACCTTTTTAAGGTGAGTCCCCAAAAGTTTGTTTCTTTTTATATGTGACCCAAAGATCTTTTTGGTCCCGTAGACCTTAACATTACTTATAATCACGCAGGTTATGATGATCCCGTAGATCATACCTTATTCGAATTTTATTCAAATGTATATATGTTTATATAGGTATATGGCGTCAAGCACCCCCTTTTTATGTTTAGAATCATTTACTTTTGCTTTTTGGATTTCATTTAACCTTGACCGTAGTCTAAGGCTACATTTGTTTTCTTTCGAATTATCCTTCCGACTTTATGACTTCTAATGTCCTTTACACGTCGGTTTGTCCTAAGCTTACTGTTACCCGGTTCTTACCTATACTTCTTTACGACCCGTTACCCGGGTTCTTTATCTTAATGTTTTCAACATTCTTGCTTCGCTAGTTTGCGTTTTTCCTATCTACATTCCCTTACGACCCATCACATAGGTTTATTAATATTTTGCGCTTCTATTATTCGGTTTGCGCCTATTTGTACTACCAATTTCTTATACTTTATTTGTCTCGTTTGAATTATTCGTGTGAGGTTTTATCACTTATGAACGTCAAACTTCGTTCTTTATTCGACCCATTCAACTCTAAAATAGTTGAATATAGTTATCAAGATTTATGTTTGCAAATTCTCACCGTCTTTTAGTCATGACTCATATTCCGAGTCTTTTGACTTTCTTTTTCGCGTTCCCGTCTCTCGGTCTACGCATTCACCCACAATCCTACCCGTCCATCGGGTATCTTTACTGAAGTCATCGTCAAGTAACCATTCTTATATGGTTTTAGACATCATCTTAATTTATTTGATCGTCTTAGCGAAATCCATCGCTTTTATTTAGTCAAGTCTTTTATTCTTTTATTCTACCCCTTTGACTTGTCTGTGTGAATTTCATCACTTATGACAGCCAAACTTTATCCCTTATGCCTTAGCATTCACATTAGTTGGTTTGTATTTTCATTTACTTTAATATTTGTCGCTTCTTTCGGGCTCGTTATTCTAACATAATACGCTCCCTGTCACCCGACTTACGTTTACGTTTACTATCAAACATCTTACTTGTTTGACTCATTTGGGTACCATTTAAGTTAGTCCCATTCACCCCGTCCTTACTACATCAGACGTAAATGCGTCCGCTACAAGAAGTTCATGGTATCATATGCCACTACTTACTTGGCCAGAGTAAGCGGTCAGCACATGATACACATGACATTTTTATTGCTTTCACATCACACCCTATGTAAGTAATGCCTCTATTTATTTCATATCTCTGATTTCCTTTGGTAAAACTTTATTTAATTGCAAAACAACAATCATTAGTTTTACTAGTTTTACATTTGAACATATAAAATGTTTTTCTTTTCTATCGAACTATTATATAATCACATTTGTTAATGTGATCGCTACTTTTCTCAATAGCATTATATTGAGAGTTTTTCCACTTGGATAATTACCCCCTGTCCAAGTTTTCATATGAACTATTTCTATTATAGTTTTGATATCCATTATCGTGAATAACGCATGTTTCTATTAAACTTATCTTAGAAACATCATCCCAAATAGATATCCTATTAAGGTTTTATCAGATATATGCAACCGTTATCCCCTACGTGTTTGTTGCATATTACTACTTGTGCAATTAAATTTAAAAGTGTGTACCTGATAATGCTTCCCTTAATGGGCTTTCCTTGCCTTTGACTTTGTTCACGATCGTCATGCGATTTAGGTCCTTGATGAGTATGCTCTGCTTGTCATACCTCGGACCGTTCCACCGTCGTATCCACAATTCGTTCAACTCTCGTCATCTTCAGATGCGAGTATCCTTCAACTAAATATTTACAAAAGTTAGTAATTTCAACATTAATAAATGCACGTATTGTAATACAAGGCTTTTTACTACACGTGATTTCGTTAACTATACTAATCATTTTCGTTGGTGTAACGTGTATTACACGATACCCTATGTGTTGTTCACAACACTTTAATCCTACTAAACTATTAACATACATGTACTTACCGGATTTGCGATCAAGCCTCGAACCGAACACACTTTATTCTTTAACCATGAGCTCTGATTACCAACTTGTAACACCCTTGCTATTATTTAACGATTTTCGTATAATTTAAGTCCATAATCATGTAATTACGGTTACAATTACATTGAAAAATACGGGTTTATTAAAAACTTTTACAATTTAAAGTAATACAACATAAGGGGAAGGTTCATTTGAGAAGAAATTTAATGTGAGAAGAAAAAGAAGAAAGGGCATATTAGTAAAATACTATTTCATTTATAACTCATATCATTAATTTTTATCTCTTTAATTAATTAGTCAACTAATCATTAATTATTCTACATACAATCTACAAAACCTACACATATCAAAATTTTCCTACATATACCCTACACATTATAGAATTTTATCCTACACACCTCGAAATATATCCTACACACCTCGAAATATATCCTACATAACTCGTAATTTATCCTACACAACTAGTAATTTATTCTACACTTTAGATTAAGTTGGTTTTTTTAATTTGGAAAAAGTATATATTTTGAAAAGGAGTTACAAATTTAATTTAGTTAGTTATTAAAGGTGAAGAATACAAATTAATGATTTATGTAAGTTTACCAATATACCCTTATATTAAAATTAAATGCAAATATTAAATGAAGTAAATGAAGCATTCTTATTGGTTAAAACTTCTTCTTTTTTCTTCTTACAAAAAAATTCTTCTCATTTGAACCCCCCACTACAACATAATGTGATTTAATTCATCGTTTTAGAATAACGACGAAACAACTTGCGGAAGCTTCATTTTTCGTGTGTTCGGTCCTTTGCCATCGCATGATCTCCATCCGGATACACTTGATATCACCTATGATCAAAACCAACTTAAAAGTTAGTTTTGATAGCTTATAAACATGTATAAACAAGTTTCATAAACAAACAAATAAAATAAAAATAAAATTTCAGAATTTTGCCTCTCGCGCCACGCGAGAGGCTCCTTCTTTTCCTTCGCGTGCCACGACAGTATCCGCGTGTCGCGCCCGGTGCCCGGTTCTCCTTCGTGTGCCGCGGGGGAGATCGTTTTCCAGCAGGTCCGCATCTAGGACCTGCATTTCTTCCAGCTATGTTTATTTATCGAAAATCAAACTTTCAAAGGCCATAACTTTTGATCTAGAAGTCCGTTTTACGTGATTCTTTTTCCTACGCGTTCGAAATTTAATTCTCCATCTTATGGAGTTAAAACATGATATTCAACTACTTCAAAAATTCAGATTTCAAGCTCTCGGCTTGAAATTCCTTTTTAACACTTTTGACCCGTTTCATGATTCATTAAACCACTTTTGTTTAAATCATTGCAAATTTTTGAGATATTAATTATCTCAAAACCATTTTGACCGTGAGTTCAAGACTTTCATACATTATGCAACTAAAGGTTGAGTTAAGCGCAAAACTTCATTTTGACCCGTTGGAGGGATTTACCATTAACTTTAAATTTCACTCATCATTTTACTACATTAAGGTATCTACCTATTCTTCGTAATCTTAATGTGAATTCCTAAACAACCCATATGGGTCGTTTGCCCAATTCACCCATTAAGGGCTTTTTGGTTAATTTTAGTCCTTCATTTTACGACGAAGGACTTTCGCTAATATTTGACCAAAAATATCGCTTTTAACAATAATTCTAAATATGCGTACCTAGCTCGAGTCATAGGATTGACCCGTTTAAATATCTTTCACTATTAATTTCTAATTAATACCAACGCGATCCGTATGATCTTTCCTGTAATCACAAAACTCAACAAGCGATCATCAATTAATATTGTCAAATGATCTTGCCAATGTCATTTGACCCGTTTAGTCTGAACGACCATTTTCCATTATGAGATGATATATAGTTACCATCTCTCCCTTTTACCCATTCCGGTTTATACTATAACGTAATGTTTCAAAATTTCTTATTAGTTCTTCTTCACATGACTAATTTACCAATTTACCCTTTTTGCCATTGTTTATGATTTCTCACCATTTCATTAGTTCCGACTCATATTATTTGCGTCGGAACATTATAACTCTATTACTAACTTTTCCTTATTCATTTTCAATACACACAACTGATGTATACTAAAAAGGGTGTAAGCTTTTACTTACCTCACATCCATATTACGCTTTCCTTTTCGTACTTGCTCTGTTTGACCCACTTCATTCCCAAGCCTCCATCTAGCTTGTCAAGAGTCAAATTATCATCATAATTCACAAGGTGGTTAGATTAGTCATTATAACCACGACTATTCCACTTTACGTATTTTCTATGTCAAAACTACTATTCGACTCCGTCCATGGTTAGTTTAACTTTTCAAAAGTTAACTACCCTTAATTATATGATATGTGCATATAAGCTAAATCGACTTCATAATTAAAATTTGTATTACCCCACATCACACGTAATTAGTCGAACTAGGAAATTACGCGTTTGATTCATAATTTCAACATATGAACATTGTGGGCAAAATTTATAAATTAACAATCAAGTTTCGTATCACTGAAAATAGGCTGTTTTGGTGACCTGTTTAACCTATTTACAAGTCTTCAAAAATTATGATTTTTTATGTGGCGTACCTCTCGGAGGGTTAGGCCTTGTGTTAAAATTTCAAGATCTAACTCTTTACAAAAAAATTCGTAAAAATTCATCTACTAAGCTGCAATCAGATTCATCACTTCTGACTGCAGCTTACGAAAAAATTCATTAAAAATTCCTCGTTTATCCGATTGACGAAATTCCAATTGGCGATTCTTTTAATCACTTAAAAATTTCTACAGTAAGAATTTGAGATCATAACTCAATTCCTAAATTGAGTTATGACATTCGTAATGGGCTACAAATTCTGCTAGAAAACGCAGCTTGAACCTTTGATACGGAAAAAATTTATAAAACGCTCAATTTTCGTCGAAAAAATGCAATTCCAGTGGGGTTTTAAAGATATTTCCTGGAATTACATTTTAGACTCAAGAAACACATGTTTTTGTCACGTTTTGTTCAGGTTACAGCCAATACAAATTGGCTGTAAATTCTGATCAGGAGCTGTTTGAATTCAGCTTTCAATTTAAGCATGTTCTTGACATTATAACACTAATTTTTAGCAATCAAAACCCTAAAAACATCTCATACATGAATTTAGCATCAACAAAAATCTGAATTTACTTGAGCTAAGCATGATTTCAATATATACTTGTCTAGGGTTTACTCCTAGGCATTTAAATGTTCCTATTTCATCTACATATCATTCATGCAACATCAATTTTCGATTTCTCTAAGTTCATCCAGAAATTTAGATGGAAATTTTCTACAAAATTTACATACCTTATGATCCCTTTTCAGAGGAGATCACCAATCTATGCTCAGATTTCGTTTTGGAACTGATTTAGGCCTTCAATTTGGACAATTTAGCATGAACTAGGGTTTGGTGGAAGAACTTGGTCGCCCCCTGTGTTTTTATCGAACCAGACACACACACACAAGTGTGTGTTTGGTGTTTAATTTTTGTTTTAATAATACCACTTTGCAATTGTCCAACTTTGGTCCCTCAAATATCCATGGTTTATAAAAGGCTTACTAGTCCATGCTTCTTTATTGTTTTTAAACAAATAATTAACTAGGTTAATTACCCCTAGTTAACTTAGTGAGTTCCGGGAGTTCTAACCCGTTTATATTAAGTTCCGTTAACTCGGGCCTTTTATCCATTTTTTTAAATTCTTATCCGCTTTTTAATTAATATTAGGATTATTTATTTAAATCCTAATATTTACCGGGTTACTTTTACCACTAACGGTACTTTACCCGTCTTTTTGTATTAACGGGGTTTGTTTAGCAAACCCGTTTTCGGGGCGTTACAAAACTGATTAAAGAAAGGTAGATGAAGACTATCCCATTATCGGACGAATTAAAGAACACACAAAATTAAAACCAACTTGGCGATTAAGAAAGAAGGTCCTTGAACTGCACGGATGATTCCTGTCCTTAAAGGATTTTACGCGCTCGTATTGCTGTGAGCTGCAGCGTAAACTCCCAGGATTTAATGCAGAACTGATCTGGTATTCCAACAGCAATGGAAACCAGAAAATGCAGAAGCTGGAGAAGAAACTGGAGCACACAAAGATGGGAGGAAGCTGCAAAATTCTGTATTTTGAATGGGTAGCATGAGGCTTTTATTTATAGCCTGTGATCATACCAGAGAATGAGAAAAAACGGGGAGTGGGATAACCATCCAGAACCAAATTCAGTTGCTGGAGATATCCCACACGAATTCGAATTACTAGAGATAATGAGATAACACCCACTGTTTCGAATTCACCTCTATCTCAATCTTATCTCATTCGACCCATAGATCTGACACACCTGAACCGAACCCTAGCTAAAAATAAAAGCTCCTCATCTCCTCGCGACGATGCGTACGTGCGAAGTGCAAAGTGCGCCTCAAACGCACCCATTCGCGTCTCAAACGCGACCATTCGCGAGCTCGCGGCTCGGCTCGGCGCGCGTGTGAGCTTTATCCACTTCTTAACCCATCTAACACTTTGGTGGCCCATAAGGAGTAATTCCTTATAAACCACTCAAATTTCACTTCCCTCACCAATGTGGGATGGAGGAAACATACTAACTTGTATGTTCCCCTTTAATATTTCCAACAATCCCCCACCAAGTTGGAATGTTTCCTTTCACTTAGACTGATGATGTCACTAGGTGTCATGGAGATTAAACCTAGTTTATGTTGATAAATAAGAATAGACAGATTTGATGGTGTCCTATGGAATTAAACCATTAACCTGATAGCCCCCTTCGGTTTACCCCCACACATCACCAGCTGACTTTGCGTTCTCACTGAGCGCGAATATGGTCGTGCGCTATAAATCCTTTTCATGACCCTTTAGAAGATAAACCACTAATCTTCACTTGAGGTGGCACCACCCCTAGATCAAATAGGCGAAGTTTTACATTATCCACGTTGCTTGGATGCCTCCAAAACTTTGTTAAGAGCATTAGCTCACCCTTGTTCTCGGCAACGACGTACTATCATACCTCACATGGATCTATCAAAATTTGATAGTACCTTATATCATTAAGTGACTTCGTTTTTACCCATTAAACTTGAGAAATAGGAGTATTAAGTTCAAGTTGGGTTTCCATCACTAACGATTCTATTGTGGTTTTAGACCCATGTCTCTCGCGGTATTCACAACCAAATCTCTCGTCAGAGGTTTAGTAAATGGATCTGCCAAGTTCCTACTCGTCTTGACATAGACAACCTTGATGCTACCACTTTCAAGCAGTTGTCTCACATAATTATGCCAAAGACCTATGTATCTTGACCTCCCATTATACACTGCGTTGTATACTTTAGATAGTGTGGCCTCACTATCACAATACATGGGAATGGACGGCATTGGAACATCCCACAGACGGATGTCAGTAAGAAGATCTCTAATCCACTCGGCTTCCTTACCAGCCGCAGCTAGGGCTATGAACTCAGCTTCCATAGTTGAGTGGGCAATACACGTCCGTTTCTTGCTCGCCCAAGAAATTGCTCCTCCTGCTAGAGTGTAAATCCACCCACTTGTAGATTTTGAATCACTGGTGTGATCAATCCAGCTTGCATCAGAATAACCTTCGAGTATTCTGGAAGAAGACGTGTATGTTAGTTCTAAGTTACTGGTCCTTTTCAGGTATCCAAGTACTCTACCCACTGCCTTCCAGTGTTCTGTACCTGGATTGACAGTATACTGACTCAGTTTGCTTACATCAAAAGCAACGTCAGGACGAGTGCAATGCGTTGCATACATCATACTTCCAATAGCACTCGCATACTCCAGTTGAGCCACTGCTCTTCCATAGTTCACTTTAAGTTTCACACTTGGATCAAACGGGGTATTAAACTCTTTAATATTTAAGTGTTGAAACTTAGTCAGAATTTTCTCTATGTAATGAGATTGACTTAGAGAAATCTGACTTCCAGTTCTTTTCACCTTGATCCCAAGAATGGTATCTGTCACGGCCCCCGACCCAGTTTGACCCGGTTCAGGAGCCGCGGGACAGAAAATCCCGTGGTATTTATTTTAATTGAGTTAACAGCGGAAGACTTTATCAGGATCTTTCTAAAACTGCAATTTCCTGATTATTTTATTTCACAATTCGGGATAAACCCCGGTAGTTTACAATCATATGATTTCACGGAGAAATCTTTATTTTTACAAAAACATGTTTCTTTTTATTGAGCCACTTCCTTAAGCTTGTAGTGCTTCTCGGCACTTTTCCTGGATCACAACAGATCACCTGAAACATGTTTGAAAAAGGTTTTTTGTCAGCGGGAAATACTGGTAAATCATTCTTTTTACTAAAACGACGCGTTTGTTATAATTTACAGTATTAAGAGCGATTACAATGTTTCCATATATCAACCAACTACCCACAGTATTTGTCACTCGAACATCCATTGGTAACCTCAGAGTCCAATGGTGTCTGTGACTATGGTCATATCACCCCTTGGCTAACTCGTTGTCCAATGGTGAAGTTTATCAAGTAATGTATACAAAACCCCACATACCGGTTGTAATTTGGTGACTACAAAGACTTAATCTCTGTAATTATAACCTTGAAAATAAACATGCTTTTGAAATTAATTTTGATAAAAAAGAGAATGACTCACTTTGCAGATTTATATGAGCAGAGCTTAGCCTACTGATTAGCCTTTTAACCTAAATTTAATAACATGCACACGAACTCGGTTAGTAACTAATACAACATTTACGATAACTCACGAGATTAAACCTTCACAACAAATGACAAAGTGCGATACTTAAACATCCATCGATTTAACGACGAATGACAAAGCATAAACCCTAATGTGGACAGTACTTAAACATCCATTGGATAGTTTAATCGATCAGACATTGAATCGTAGTAGCGATCGAGTTAATACCCTGTTATCGCGGCAGCACTTCGTAAATTGTGTGTGTTTTAGGACTGTTCCTACAATATCTCAGTGTACGTTTTGAGTTTTAACGTCGAACTAATGCAAAATATCAAGTCCCACACCCCTGTATATATACTTGAAAAACAGCGCCCTCGCGTGGCGCGAGGGACACCCTACTACCATAGGGTAGCCTCGTGTACAGGTAGCTTAGCTGAGTTAGTCTCGCATGCAAATTCATTATACACGTAAAACTGTATTGATAATACCGACTAGGTTTTACCCCCCCCCCCCCCCTGAGTTTTAGGGGCCCTGATCCTGATTTCGATTGTTCTGAAAATTTTAGGGTGTATGCAGAATCACTTGGCGGTCTTAATTAGGGTTTCCTATTAAACAAAATATAATAATAAATAATAGTTTTGGTGAGAGTTGTTACATTCTCCCCACCTTAATCAAAATCTCGTCCTCGAGATTTATTGGAACAAGTGAGGATACTTTCTCTTCATCTCTGATTCCAACTCCCTTGTGTATTCGGGTCCTCGTTTCGAATCCCACTTGACTTTGACCAGCACTAGTTGTTTATGCTTGAGAAACTTAATCTTTCTGTCTTCTATCTGCAGTGGTTTCTCCATAAATTCTAGCTTCTCAGTTACCTCTACATCTTTGAGAGGTATTACCAGAGATTCGTCAGATAGACATTTCTTGATGTTGGATACATGAAATATGTCATGTACTCCAGCTAACTCTTCTGGTAGTTGTAAGCGATAAGCAACTGGTCCTATACGTTGGATCACTGGGAATGGTCCTACGTATCTTGGACTTAGTTTTCCTTTCTTACCGAATCGAATTACTCCTTTCCAAGGAGATACTTTCAATAGTACTTTATCCCCAACTTGAAATTCTAACGGCTTCCGTCTATCTTCTGCATAACTCTTTTGACGATCTCGAGCAGTCTTCAGTCTTTCTTTGATCTGAGTGATTTTGTCGGTAGTTTCTTGTACTATTTCAGGACCTGATAATTGACTTTCTCCTATTTCTGCCCAATAAATCGGAGTTCTGCACTTCCTTCCATACAGTGCTTCAAATGGGGCAGCTTCTATGCTTGAGTGATAACTATTGTTATAGGAGAATTCAATTAAAGGTAGGTGATCGTCCCAGTTTCCACCAAAATCGATCACAGATGCTCGGAGCATGTCTTCTAGGGTTAGTATCGTCCTTTCACTTTGCCCGTCTGTTTGTGGATGATATGCAGTACTTAAATTTAGCCGGGTTCCCATTGCTTCTTGGAAACTAGTCCAGAAATGGGAAGTGAAACGACTATCTCTATCTGATATAATGGAGAGTGGAACTCCATGTAAAGATACGACTTCATCTACATACAACTTGGCTAACTTTTCCATGCTAAAGGTTTCCTTCATAGGTAGAAAATGAGCTGATTTGGTTAATCGATTCATAATTACCCAAATCGCATCATTACCTTTTCTGGTTTTGGGTAACTTTGTAACAAAGTCCATTGTTATGAGTTCCCATTTCCATACAGGCATTTCCAATTGTTGTAGTTGACCTGAGGGTTTCTGGTGTTCCGCTTTAACTTGTGAACAAGTAAGACACTTAGAAACATATCTAGCTATATCCTTTTTCATTCCTATCCACCAGAAATTATTTTTTAAATCTTGGTACATCTTATTGTTTCCTGGATGTATAGTATACCTAGATTTATGAGCTTCTTCTAGTATCTTATGCCTTAAATATCCTTGCTTAGGTACCCAAATCCTTTTCTTGTGGAATCTCCAAATTCCATCATTTCCTTGCTCTAATTCTTTTATTCTTCCCTTCATTCCTTCAGCATCATCCTTGATTGTTGTTTCTTGAAAATGCTTTAGTTATTCCATTAAATCTAACTGTAGATTTAATCTGAGAGTACGAACTCGTCTTTGCTTTTCATGATACTTACGACTTAAGGCATCTGCAACTACATTTGCCTTACCTTCGTGATATCGGATATCACAGTCGTAGTCACTTAAGATTTCCATCCATCTTCTTTGTCTCATGTTTAATTCTTTTTGCCCAAATATATATCTTAAACTTTTGTGATCCGTATAGACAGTAAATTTACTTCCGTATAGATAATGTCTCCAAATTTTAAGGGCAAAAATTACGGCTCCTAATTCTAAATCATGAGTCGTATAGTTCTCCTCGTGCTTTTTCAATTGCCTTGATGCATACGCAATTACCTTCTTGCGTTGCATTAGCACACATCGTAATCCTAGCTTTGAAGCATCACAGTAAACTTCAAAATCTTCAGTCCCTTCTGGTAAAGCTAGGATTGGGGCATTTGTTAACTTTTGCTTTAAAATCCTAAAAGCTTCTTCTTGCTTAGGTCCCCATTCAAACTTAACTGCTTTACAAGTTAGCTTAGTTAATGGTACAGCTATCTTGGAAAAATCCTTAATAAACCGTCTATAATATCCGGCTAAACCTATAAAACTTCTAATTTCCATTGCGGATTGCGGAACCTTCCATTTGGTAATTGCTTCTGTTTTAGCAGGATCTACGTGAATAACTTCGTGATTCACCATGTGTCCTAGGAATTGTACTTCTTGCAGCCAAAATTCACATTTTGAGAATTTGGCGTAAAGCTTTTCTTTTCTTAACAAAGTTAAGAGTGCATGTAAGTGCTGACAATGTTCGTCCTGATTTTTGGAATAAATAAGTATATCGTCCATAAAGACAATTACAAATTCATCCAAGTACGGTTTACAGATTCTATTCATCATGTCCATGAATGCGGCAGGTGCATTCGTTAGTCCAAAGGGCATGACTGTAAACTCGTAATGACCATACCTAGTTCTGAAAGCAATTTTAGATATGTCTTCTTCTTGTACCTTCAATTGATGATATCCGGAGCGTAAGTCGATCTTAGAAAAGTATCTAGCTCCTTGAAGTTGATCGAAAAGATCATCAATCCTAGGTAATGGATATCGATTCTTAATTGTAACCTTATTCAATTCTCTATAATCAATACACATTCTCATCGAACCATCCTTCTTCTTTACAAACAACACTGGTGCTCCCCAAGGGGATGAACTAGGTTGTATGAAACCTTTACTTAATAATTCATCTAATTGCTTTTTCAGTTCTAACATTTCAGTGGGTGCTAACCGATAAGGTGCCTTGGCTATCGGTGTAGTTCCGGGAATTAGATTAATTCTAAATTCTACTTCCCTATCTGGTGGTAATCCTGGTAACTCTTCTGGGAATACATCAGGGTATTCTGAGACTACAGGAATCTCCTTAAGTTCTTTACCCTTAGTACTAATGATTACTGAAATCATATATACTATTCCTTGCTTTCGTTCATAATTAGCAACTTTCATTACTGATATGAACTTCATGGGCTTAAGTGGTTTATCTCCTGTAATCATGATTACTTCCCTAGTAGGTGCCTGAATCTCTATAGAATTTTTATCGCAAAGGATTCGAGCATGGTTGGCTACTAACCAATCCATTCCTAATACGACATCGAATCCAGCTAGATTCATTGGTAATAGATTTGCCTGAAATTTATAACCTGAAAGTTCTATATTTTCTTTTTGAAAAACCTTATCTATTTTAATAAAATTCCCATCTGCTGTTTCGACTGTAAAAATCTGCCTAAGGTTGGTTAAGGGTAAGTTAAGAGCTTGGCAGAAAGAAGTATTGATAAAACTTTGGTTTGCACTAGAGTCAAATAATACTTTTGCGTAAATGTTGTGAACTAGGAACGTACCAGCTATCACGTCAGGAATTAGCTCGGCTTCCTGAGTAGTTAACTGGAATGCTCTGACATTCTTCTTGGTAGCTCCGTCGGCCGTCTTGGCTTTGTTGTCTGCTGGTTTGATCAATTTAGGACATTCTGTTTTGAAATGTCCTGCTTCGCCACAGTTAAAGCAGATTCTTGTTTTCTTTCTGCAGTCTTCTTCACGATGTCCTACCATTTTGCAAAAGTTGCAAGTTACATTACATCTTCCATAATGTTTCTTTTTGCAATTCCTGCAGAACGGCGGAGTTGAAGATTGCACTGTTCCTCTTCTCTTGAAGATGCTATTATTACCCGTACGAAATCCTTGGGTAATTTTCTGAGTCAGTTCCTTTTTCCTGTTTTCATCTCTTGTGCGTACCAGTTCGTCAGTTAGGGTGTTAGCTAATTCTACCGCCTCGTCAATAGTACGAGGTCTCGCAGCTTTAACGATATTACGGATTTCGCTAATTAATCCCCAAATATAGCGAGAAATGAGTACCGGTTCTGGCGAAGCCAGTGTTGGTACCACTCTAGCATATTCAAAGAATGTCGAAGTATACCCTCGACAATCTACATCCATCATTCGATGATTTAAGAACTTATTTGCCTTTTGATCTTTTTCATATTCGGGACAGAATTTTCTTTCTACAAGACTCTTAAATTCTTTCCAGTTCATGGCATAGGCTATATTTCTTCCTTTGGCTTGAAGTACTGTATTCCACCATTCTAGCGCCCCTTCTTTGAAAAGATTAGACGCGTACATGACCTTATCGTCCTTGGCACATTTACTTATTGTAATCACTGCCTCGGTTTTCTCTAACCAACGCAGTGCCGCAGTCGCTCCTTCATTGCCTGCAAATTCAGCGGGTTTACAAGCAAGAAATTCTTTGTAAGTGCAACCAGGCGTTGCAGCTTTCATTTTCTTAGGGAGCGGAGCCTGCCGTGAATCATTATTGTGATTGGTATGATTACCGCCTCCGTTTACACTATTACTGAAGTTATCTTCAGAAATACGTTTGCTAGGAATGATTTGTTGAGGTTCAACAGGTTTCTGGGTAGCAGAAAGGATTGCTGGAATAGCATTGGCTATTCCTTGAGCAACGATATTTTCTATATCCTGCCTAGTCATAAATTGATCCTCCGGGTGTTGCTCAGAATGGTTGACCTCGTTTACTGGTTCATTATTAGCATTTTCCATCTGATATATAATTTATTAGTATCGAATAAATAATAATCATACAAATTTTACAACACACATATAGCCAAAACTATCGATTTCTCGATTCCCATTTTATATATATTATGCATTATTACACACCGTAATTTTACACAAGTTTTATAATTTATTTTACACGTTTTATTATGATTATTATAATATTATACAATCATAACTTCATAACCACATTATCCCTAATCTTTTGGCATTTCAAAAGCGATGTTCCCTCTCATCGTATTTCCAGGAGATTTGTCCTCCTATTACCCGGATCCTATTCCCAGCATCCATCAGCTCTTCGCCAAAATGGCGGAGTTCAGCCATATTCTCATTACTCATTGGTGGGTTTGGTATAGGTTCTGGGTCAAACTGAGGGAAAAACGTATAAGGATTATTAAGTAGGTTTTGAAACTGCCAATCATTAGTCCACCACTCGTCCATTCCTAAAGGTTGAGTATGGATTAAAGGTTCTGGAATTGCTGGTTCCAAGTTCATTGGAAGTTGAGTTTTAGCAGGATAAGGGTAGAGATTATTATTGACAGGCCTGACGATATCACAGCTTGCCAATGCACGATCCAATTCTTCCTGAAATGGTAACTCCTCGATTTGTCTAGAGCTTTCCCCAATTTCCATCTTTGTCTGCCTAGAACCTTCTCCAATCTCCATTTCTATCTGCTTAGAACCTTCCCTGACTTCAATCTCCTTTCCTTTATCTAAGGGATTTTCTATTTTGGGAATCTTCCTAGTGGCGGGTTTCCTCCTGCGCACACTACTCCATCCCACAAATCTTCTCCTTTTCTTAGGCTTGGGTTTCTTCGGAGGTGGAGCGTTGAATTCCATATGTTCTTCTATATCGGGTATATAACCAGTAAAATCTCGGGGAACCTCTATTTTTACCGGATAGAGATTGAAATTTTGAAGGGCTTCAGATAAGTCACTCATGCTGTTTAGCATATATGCAAAATACACAAAATTGCTAAGTTAAAATTTTATAGCAAAATTTCATAGATAACCTTTAAATATTATTTCATACCGTGTGACTAACTTAATACAAAGACAACTAAAAATTAAAACATACAAGGATTTACTGTAAACTTATTTATTTACTGGATAAGGTTTCTGGATTGTAGGTGATAAGGGTGCTAAAACTTGAGTTAGAGTATTACAGATTTTCATTTACTGCTACAGTAGCTAGCATATAGAGATCTGCCCATTTTTCATCTAACTTGTCTTCCCATGGTGGGTTACTGCCTAGTTCTTGGGTTTTCTGATTAACTCTCTTTTCTTTTGGTTGGGATTTCTTTATTTTCTCCTGACTTTTCCTAATAATCAAACTTCTTTTATTAGGAGAAAGTGGTTCTTCATATTGTGTCTTTCGAACAAATATTCCTTCTTCAGGAATTGTAGAGTGATTTGAGGATGGTGATCCTTTTTCTCTCGGTGTAGTATCTAATTTATAATAGATATCCGAAAGTCTTTGTTTACCCATACTGTAAACAAATATTCAAATAATAAAACACGTAATCACAAAAATAGCAATCAGAAAAAAATTTAAGTATTTTCTAAATACTTAATTGGCTTAATTCAGTGGCTCTGATACCACCTTTTTCTGTCACGGCCCCCGACCCGGTTTGACCCGGTTCAGGAGCCGCGGGACAGAAAATCCCGTGGTATTTATTTTAATTGAGTTAACAGCGGAAGACTTTATCAGGATCTTTTTAAAACTGCAATTTCCCGATTATTTTATTTCACAATTCGGGATAAACCCCGGTAGTGTACAATCATATGATTTCACGGAGAAATCTTTATTTTTACAAAAACATGTTTCTTTTTATTGAGCCACTTCCTTAAGCTTGTAGTGCTTCTCGGCACTTTTTCTGGATCACAACAGATCACCTGAAACACGTTTGAAAAAGGTTTTTTGTCAGCGGGAAATACTGGTGAATCATTCTTTTTACTAAAACGACGCGTTTGTTATAATTTACAGTATTAAGAGCGATTACAATGTTTCCATATATCAACCAACTACCCACAGTATTTGTCACTCGAACATCCATTGGTAACCTCAGAGTCCAATGGTGTCTGTGACTATGGTCATATCACTCCTTGGCTAACTCGTTGTCCAATGGTGAAGTTTATCAAGTAATGTATAAAAAACCCCACATACCGGCTGTAATTTGGTGACTACAAAGACTTAATCCCTGTAATTATAACCTTGAAAATAAACATGCTTTTGAAATTAAATTGGATAAAAAGAGAATGACTCACTTTGCAGATTTATATGAGCAGAGCTTAGCCTACTGATTAGCCTTTTAACCTAAATTTAATAACATGCACACGAACTCGGTTAGTAACTAATACAGCATTTACGATAACTCACGAGATTAAACCTTCACAACAAATGACAAAGTGCGATACTTAAACATCCATCGATTTAACGACAAATGACAAAGCATAAACCCTATTGTGGGCAGCACTTAAACATCCATTGATAGTTTAATCGATCGGACATTGAATCGTAGTAGCGATCGAGTTAATACCCTGTTATCGCGGCAACACTTCGTAAATTGTGTGTGTTTTAGGACTGTTCCTGCAATATCTCAGTGTACGTTTTGAGTTTTAACGTCGAACTAATGCAAAATATCAAGTCCCACACCCCTGTATATATACTTGAAAAACCGCGCCCTCGCGTGGCGCGGGGACCTCTCGCGTGGCGCGAGGGACACCCTACTACGATAGGGTAGCCTCGTGTACAGGTAGCTTAGCTGAGTTGGTCTCGCATGCAAATTCATTATACACGTAAAACTGTATTGATAATACCTACTAGGTTTTACCCCCCCCCCCCTGAGTTTTAGGGGCCCTGATCCTGATTCCGATTGTTCTTAAAATTTTAGGGTTTATGCAGAATCACTTGGGGGTCTTAATTAGGGGTTCCTATTGAACAAAATATAATAATAAATAATAGTTTTGGTGAGAGTTGTTACAGTATCAACTTCTCCTAGATCTTTCATCTTAAAGTTCGAGGACAAATTTTCTTAGTTTCAGAGATACCTTCAAGGTGAGTGCCAATGATCAACATATCATCAACATAGAGATAAATCACGACTGTATAACCGGGTTCACATTTAGTATAAATACATCTGTCAGCACTATTGTGTCGAAAACCGAAAGCAGTCACAGTGGTATCAAATCTCTCATGCCACTGTTTAGGAGCTTGCTTCAAACCATACAGGGATTTAATAAGTCTACACACTTTGTTCTCTTGTCTGGGCATCACAAATCCTTCTGGTTCCTCCAAATAAATCTCCTCTTTTAGATACCCATTTAGAAATCCATTTGATGGATGTACAGCCCTTTCAAAGCAGACACCGCTATTAGAATTCTAATAGAACTAATTCTAGCCACAGGTGCATAGGTATCAAAATAGTCGATCCCTTATCTCTGCCTATACCCTTTTGCAACTAATCTCGCTTTATAGGCAGAGATGGATCCATCTGGATGATACTTCCTGTTGAAAATCCATTTGGATCCAATAGGTTTCTTTCCCTTGGGTAGATCAGCTAACTCCCAAGTTCCATTTCCCATAATGGAATCCATTTCATCATTGACTGCCGCCTTCCACAGAGGAGCATCTCTTGATGACATTGCTTCGCTGAAAGTTTTAGGATCATCATCCAAATTTACAGCGAAAATGACCTCTCTCGTCACTTTCTTTTGAGTTCCCTCAACCAGGTAAGAAAAGAAATCATCTTGATGTCTGTCGTTAGTGACATGCAAAAACCTAATTAACCTAGGTAGCTAGGGTAAGCAGGATATCGAATCCAGAGGAGTCTGTGGTTAATGCTAATTATTATTTGTTTGTAAATTTTACTAAACTAACTGATGATTATAAAACTGCTATGGAATTAAAAACACATGAAACAAGTTGCAATTAAGAAAAAAGATTGAGTCGTAATAAACAATGATGAGAAAAGGTGAGCACTCCGGGATTCAGATTCTGTAATTACTAATAAGCTAGTTCTGATTTTATTGGATGCTATTGATTGAATAGTAAATCTGTCACATCTAGCAATTACCTATGCAGTTCAAAATCTTAATATTAATTGATCAGATAAATATTAAAACAAACATACATATGAATCATTCAATCAACAAAAGCATAATTGGATTCAACACATAATTATAACTCTGATTGTCACTCAGGATTTGTCTGTCACACAAATTATATAATCACACAAATAGTCGGCTGTCACCCGACTACAAATCCAAATCTCAATACAAAACAGAAACTAGAATTAAAAGTGTCTCACAAGAATCATTCACCCGAAGTGTCCACGAGAGATTTAACCGCTCATTGTGGTTGGTTGATCTTCATAAGCTAGATGCCCAATTGAGACCATCTTTTTTATTATATTTGATGCGAAATCTGATTATAAAAATCAAAACCCCAATATATGTTGTGGTCGTCAATCCCCGTATGATGATATCGATGATCTCTATTATGTTTGCCGTCAACTGATATGATGATGATGCTTTTTTCCTTGGTCCACGTGAATAAGCCTGCACTCCCAAAAAAATACCCAACTTTGTGATGTTGACTTTTTCTAAAGAGTCATGCTAATCCCACACGCAGAAAATTATTTTCACACCCCTAAGCGCCGCGCTATGGCCATAGCGGGGCGCTTAGGTCGACAAAAGGTGATTTGATGGTTTGACTGACATAAGTTGCAGAGACATAAAGGTGATACGAGGTTGCAGGTGTCTCGTGAACCCTAAGCGCCGCGCTATGGCCAAAGCGCGGTGCTTCGACCCCAAATTTTCACTATAAAAACCTGCTCAGACACAACATTCAGCATTCGGTGATTTTGTTGTTTGTCGATTTTCTTTGCTCTATTAGTTACATGTCTTGAAAAAAACGATGTCGTGGTTAAGCAACTATCTTTTCGGTCAATATTCTAACGAGTCAGTTGTTCTTGATTCTTACGAGGGGACCGCTATTTCTGACTCGTATGAGAAACCGGTCTCGTCCAACTTGAGGGAGGCAGAGGTTGTATCTGGCATTCGTTATCGTGATAACACGGTGAAGCTGGATTTGAATACCCCTGTGGAGGACCCTTACGCACAACAAGGTTATTCGAATTTCGGTTACGGTGGCGAGTACAGCTTTGTACAGCAGGAGTGTTATCCAAACGACAGTTACGGTTGTCAACAGAGCTTACAAGGTTATTCGAATTTCGGTTACGGTGGCGAGCAAAGCTTTGTACAGCAGGAGTGTTATCCAAACCACAGTTACGGTTGTGAACAGAGCTTTGAACATCAAGTCTATTCGAACCTCGGTGACGATGGTGAGCCGGAGGATGTGTCTGTTGACAAGGAAGGCTGTTACCCGGTTACATTTTCGTTTGATACAACGCAGACATTTTCGTCACGTAAAGAGTTGGTGCGTTGGGTACAAGACACGGCAAAAGACAATGGTTACCTCATTGTGATTAAGATGTCGAATAAAAGAGGAGAGAATTACAAGATTTGGTTTCAATGTACTTTTGGTGGGGAGCATAAGAGTATAGCTACACAGAGGAAAACGGGTAGCAAGAAAATAGGATGCCCGTTCGAGATGATCGGGTTTTCGGAATCATCCGGAAGTGTTTGGAGGATCGAGGTGACGAAGACGAAGCATAACCACACTCCTATTGAAAACTTAGAGGGTCACGCGTATGCGAGAAGGCTTTCTTCGGAGGATAAAAAACTGGTTAAGGAGCTGGTAGAGCAAGATATTCCCAACCAAAGTATCTGGCGAACGCTGACAAAAAACAATCCGGCTAGAAAGCTTATTCCGAAAGATATACACAACGCTGTTCAGAAGATCAACGCCGAAAAAAATGTCGGTAAGTCTCCGATGCAAAAACTTGAAAACATTCTTCTCGAAAAAGATTACACTTATTACATGCGCACGAATGAGATATCGAACAAAGTTGAAGATGTCTTCTTTGTTCACGAAAAATCATTCACTATGTGGTGTGCCTTCCCGCATGTGCTAATGATTGACGCCACCTACAAAACGAACATGTACAACCTGCCATTTGTTCAGGTCGTAGGCATGACGTCGGCAAACAAATCGTTTACGGCTGCTTGTGCGGTAATTTCCGCTGAGAAGTCAGAGAACTACCTATGGGTGTTGCAAAGGATCAAGTCTATGCTGGTAGATTGTATGGAACCGCACGTGATTTTAACAGACAGGGATTTTGCGCTAATGAACGCGTGTGAACAAGTTTTTCCAAAAGCGCATAAGTATCTTTGTCGGTTCCATATTCAACAAAATATTAATAAGAACAGCAAGAAGAAATTCTCTGACAAGGAGTGGAAAGAATTCGTACGTACATTTTGGACATTGTGCGAGTCTACGACCGAGGAAATATACAGGTATAACTTGGAAAACCTTGAAGCACAACTGAAAGAAGATGACCGTGAACGTGGGTATTTCTTACATAATTATGTTCAAATTTTATATAATAACAAAAACTGACTATTTACGTTTTTTAATTTTAGAGGTTTTTGATTATTTGAAGAAATCCTGGTTGGATCTGTACCGTGAATAGTTTGTATCTTGCTGGATTAACAAAACTATCAACTTTCACCAAACTAAGACCAACAGGGTTGAGGGCATGAATGCAACACTAAAAAGTCACTTTCCAAGTCATCGCAACACACTGGATAAACTTGTACTGTATGTTGATCATGTTGTTGATAGACAATACACCGAGATTAGAAGTAGCTTTGAAACAAGCCTCCGAAAAGTGATGACGCACCACAAGAATCAGCCCATGCTTGCATATATTCTCAGAAAGGTTTCAATATATGCGATTGAGCTTTTGAGTATGGAACTAAAACGTAAGGAAGACGGGTTGAGAGCCTACGGTGCAAGCTGTGGTTGCCAACTTTTTACCAGCTGTGGTTTGCCATGTGCCTGTCGTTTGGAAAAGTTGGAAAATAACGGTAATTAATATCTTTGACCTTTCTCGTTATGATTTTGCCACCTAATTTGTTTTCATCCACAGGTCAGCAACTCCGGATCACATACATAGACGTGTTCTGGAAGAAGCTTGACTTCAAGCCTGCAAAGAATAAAATAGAGGATATCGATGTAGACGCGGAATTTGAAAAATTGAAACAACAGATCAATCCAACACCCCCTCAAGTGAAAAGGAGCTTCTTTGAAAAGTTTCAGCAAATCCTTAATGCAGGGAACAATAACAAAAAACCTCCCGCTTATTTTTTTTATATTATTTGTTTATTTAATATTATTTGTTTATTATTATTATTTGTTTATTTAATATTATTTGTTTATTATTTTATATTTAATATTATTTGTTTATTATTTAAATTGTTTAATAATATTATTTGTTTATTATTTTATATTTTATATTATTTGTTTATTATCTTTTATTTAAATTGTTTAATAATATTATTTATTTATTATTTTATATTTAATATTATTTGTTTATTATTTAAATTGTTTAATAATATTATTTGTTTATTATTTTATATTTAATATTATTTGTTTATTATCTTTTATTTAAATTGTTTAATAATATTATTTGTTTATTATTTTATATTTAATATTATTTGTTTATTATTTAAATTGTTTAATAATATTATTTGTTTATTATTTTATATTTAATATTATTTGTTTATTATCTTTTATTTAAATTGTTTAATAATATTATTTGTTTATTATTTTATATTTAATATTATTTGTTTATTATTTAAATTGTTTAATAATATTATTTGTTTTTTGTTTTATATTTAATATTATTTGTTTATTATTTAAATTGTTTAAATAATATTATTTATTTATTATCTTTTCAACGTGCAGGGATGGATTCCTCCGATGACGAGATTGAGCATATGGAGGCTGAGGGAGAGGTGGGAGAGGAGGGAGAGGAGGGAGAGCCGGCATGTCCGTACCTGCAGTTTCCGCAGGGGTCACGGGCGAGGGGGAGATGCGCTAGGTTGCGCACCATAGAGATTGGGGGGCATGTAGGGATAGACTGGGACCTGCTGGAGACCGTGGGAGAGGCCGCGCGGGCGCGTGATATAGTTGGACTAGATACTCCTTGGTCGCGCCTATTTCAGATAGCGATGGAGGACTCGTACCCTGAGCTTACGGTCGAGTTTCTTTCTACGTTTACAAACGCGCCGCATCCGGCGGATTACGTGGAGGACCCGGATTTTCCAGTCCACGAGGTTACATTCCGTCTCGCCGGTCAGCAGTTTCAGATGAGTGTGCGGGAGTTTGCTGTCTATACAGGTTTGTACACAGAGCCCGAGCTTGATACTGATTTATATACGCAGGCGGTTACGGTGATGGACAGGCAGACGCTTATCAGTTTCTGGAGGGCCATTTCCAGGGTTCCCTTTGGGAAATCCTGGCAAAAGGCCACCACCATTAGAGACCCCTTGTACCGATACCTGCACCATGTTATCGCGTCATCTATCGTGCCGCGGGGGTACCAGCAGGGAGAAGGTCAACCTCAGTGACCTTTTCTTTCTATACTGCCTACTTCTCCGCCAGCCCTGCGATCTAGCAGCCTGCATGGTAGATTACTTTGCCACAGCATACCACCGGCAGCTCCGCGGGCAGCTGCACACTGGCTCATACATCACCGCCATTGCACGCTCGCTAGGGCTCGTGCCCGAGCATGATCCGGAGCTGTCCGATCCGATCCCGTCAACCAGGTTGGGCCGCGCGTCAGTATCTAGCATGCAGATCACCCGTACCTTTGATGTTGGTCTGAGGTTTAAGGGTCGTGACGGGCTGATTTGGCATCCGGAGGTGGTGCCGGAGGTCATCCCGGTTGTTATTGAGGTGAGGCCTGGAGTTTTAGCCCCTCCTCCTGTTCAGGAGGCCGCTTGGCAGGCTCAGCTACAGGCTCTGGGCCTCGATCAGTACCCGGGCCAGCCTCAGGATCAGGCTCAGCCTCAGGCTAAGGCTCAGGCTCAGGCTCAGGCTCAGCCTGTATTCGAGGATCCGACTCAGGAGGAGCATGTCGAGGAGATCCCGGTACCACCAGTTCAGCCAGCTCCTGAGCCGCCACAGTACCCGCAGCACGTTTAAGCTGACCTGCCTCCGGCAGCGGGTGAGGTGGCTCGGGACTTCGACCGGCGCCTCAGACGCCAGGGCGCACACATTGACTGGATCGTCGAGACGCTCGTTGCTCTACGAGAGCTCGTTGGGTTGCCTCCACTTCCCCTCCCACCGTCCCCACCGCACGAGGATTAGTACCTTAGTTTGTTTGTTTAGTGTTTTGTTATGTATTATGTACTCAGTTGTACCTTTTTGTTTTGTGTATATATATATATATATTGCAGTTAATCTTCTATTTACATCACGTTGGTTTTGGATTGTTTACGTTTAATTCTTATGGCTTTCTGTACATTTTATTTAACGTGTTCGTTTAATTTAACAAAATAAACTACGTTAAGAACTTATATTATACACGTTCTATAAAAATAATGACGTAATGACGTAATTATAAAACAACTATGAATTATATGTAATAAAACTCAAATAAAAAATTTTCCTCCAAAAATCCCTACCAAACTAATCCAACCAAAAATCCCTACCAAACTAACCCACATCCCACCTGTTTCCAAAAAAAAAAACATCCAAAGCGCCGCGCTATGGCCAAAGCGGGGCGCTTTGGTCTTGGTCAACAGACAAGGACTAATAGAAGTCAGTCCTTGTCTGTTGACTAAGACCAAAGCGCCCCGCTTTGGCCATAGCGCGGCGCTTTGGATGTGCAAAAAGACAAATGGCGTGTGCGAATAGACCAGGCCTTTCTAAAACCAAACCCCCTAGGTCGGCCGCCACTTTAGAATTAGGTTTCTTTTTTTTTTATTAACCCTTTCACAATACATTGTGTTGCCATCTTATAATCTCCACCGTAGCCTACGGTTTAAACCGTAGGTTACGGTTCGAACATTCTGTTTCTTCTTTTATCACAACACAACCACCAACCGTAGGTGGAGGTTGAGATCCCTAGGTGGAGCCGCATGTCACAACTCCTTTTCCTCTTCACAAGCAACTTTCAACAAATGACGTAATGGCCCCTTGACTTGATCTTTTATTTTATTTTTGTTTCCAATAAATCCAAGTTACCATCCCTAAACATTCCACTTCGCCTTTAACCATTATAACCTCACTGAATTACGCGATTGACCTACAAAACCACAAAAATTTTCGTAGTGAACATATTATAAATGTATAATCACGTAAACGACAATAAATCACACAAAATACGCACGTTAACACTCGGGTTTCACACCCTCCATCACATCTCCATAACTTTTTTCTTTTCTAACTCTAGTACTTTTTCTTGGTTCTTCAACTATCGGTGGAGGTTGGACTCTTTTTCCAGAAGTACTAGAAGCTGTGGTGTAATTTGAGTTTTCATCATCTCCAGAAAACTTGTTCTCAAAGAATTCCACATCTCTGGATTCTACAACTGTACCTGATTCGTCATCCAACAATCGGTAAGACTTACTATGCGGAGCATATCCAATGAATACACTCTTGAAAGCTCGTTCTCCCAGTTTGAGTGTCTTTGGATCAGGTACGCGACAATAGGCAAGACACCCCAAACCCTCAAATGCTCTAGGTTTGGTTTTCTTTCTTTCCACAACTCATATGGGCTCATAGGTATCACACGACTAGTGATCCTATTGTGAACATAACATGCGGTTAACAAAGCTTCCCCCCACATATTACGAGGTAGACCCAATTGATTTAACATATAGTTAACCATCTCTACCAAGGTTCGGTTCTTTCTCTCAGCCAAACCATTTTGTTGGGGAGTATACGGTGCAGTTCTCTCATGTATGATGCCTTCCTCTTCGCAGAATGCATCAAACTTTCGGTTAAAGTATTCTCCGCCTCTGTCCGAGCGAATAATTTTAATGCGTTTCTCTCGTTGTTTTTCAACCTCAGCCTTATATACTTTAAATGCCCCAAAAGCTTCGTCTTTTGAATGCAACAAATAAACATATAAGTATCGGCTCGACTCATCGCAAAAAGTGATAAAGTATCTCTTACCCCTACGAGTAAGAACTCAATTCAGTTCACAAATATCTGAATGAATTAGTTCTAGTAGTGATGTATTACGTTTATGGACACTTGGAAAAGGTTTCTTTGTGAATTTTGATTTCACACAAGTTTCGCATTTTTCAAAGTTTTTATCTTTTAATTTTAATAAACCTTTAGTTTGCATTTTTTCAATGTTTTTAATATTTGTATGAGCTAAACGTTTATGCCATAAAGAAATTGAACAAACGATATAATCAGAAGACATAATTTCATTCAATTCAAAACCAATTGCATTACATTCACCAAAACTAGTACTATCACTACCACTATCACTTTCATTCCCAAACCCACCAATCACAGAAACACCCCCTTCATCCGAGTCTACTTCTTCTTCAATCCCATTTTCAGCTAAGTCAAGGTGATACATTCCACCCGTGTTCTTTGCTTGACCCACATAGATGTCATTTAGAGAAAACTTCACACGAAGATTCTTGAGAACCAGCTTGTAACCATTCCGATCGAACTTATCAGCAGAAACAAGACCCTTGGTGATACCAGGAACATGCAACACATCCTGAAGGGTAACCACTTGACCATCTTTAAAGTTTAGTCACACTGTGCCTTTACCACAAACTTCTACACGATGTCCATCAGCACATACCACCACTGTTCCTTGAGGAACAGGACCATAAGTAAAAAACGAGCCACGATTCCCACAAACATGAACAGTGGCTCCAAAATCCAAATACCATCCTCTACATGCCACAATGCATGTATATTGAGAAAGCATGTTAACTTCTCCAAGACCCACATTGGCCACTAGATTGGTGACTTTCTCAACATCAATAGCACTTGTAGAACCAATCGTAGATCCAGATTTCCTTTGAGAGCACTCTCGTGCTTAATGCCCAGTTTCTCCACAAACATGACATTTACCAGACCTCTTTGGTTGATGGTTGTTAGTGTGTTGTGACTTCTTGAATTCCTTTTTCTTCGGTGCTATAAACTTCTTATTCTTTGATGCCCCCTTTCCCTTTTGACCAGATCCTCTAGCAACATGATTCACACTCGATCCGACTTTACTTCTTTTGTCCCTGTTGCGCGTTTCCTCCTCAATTCGGAGGTGCTTCAACAGTTCGTCCAAAGAGTAGTCCTCAGGCTTGTGCATCATTCTCTTTGAGAAATCTTTCCAATTAGGAGGCAGTTTTGCAATAATGACCCCTACTTGAAATATTTCTGGCAGCGGAATAGAAAGTGCGGTCAATTTGTTAACAAGAACTTGGAGTTCATGCACTTGCTCCAGGATTGACTTGTCATCAACTATTTGAAAGTCTGAGCACTTGGAAATAAGGTATTTGTTAGTACCTTCTTCATGAGCCTTGTCCTTATTTTCCAAAGCTTTCCCCAATTCTCTAGCACTTTTTACCGGATCGTACAAGTCATAGAGACGATCCGAAAGAGAATTTTTGATGTGGCAAAGGCAAAGATCTTCAGCTTCCTTACGGACAAGTCTTTGCTTTGCCAAATCTTGATCCGGGACCTCTCCAGCCTCAAGAGGAGGGACTTCAGGGATTTCAGGCAAGTTTGGATCAAGGATATAGTAGAGTTTCAGCACAACTAGCATGAACTTAACCTTGTCCGCCCAACGGGTATAGTTCTGGCCATCGAATCTGTCCAACTTGACAAACTCGTGATTCATGAATCTCAGATTAGCTGTTGGTAGTTCAGAGTCCATTAGTACTGTTGATTAAACACAAATAAAATCCTTTAAGAATGTTGAAAATATTTCAATCAAACAGTAAATTAATATAAACTTTATAAATTACCGAGTTATTGGCCAAACCAGTTTGTTCCAACTTGAGCAAACTGATTAAAGAAAGGTAGAAGAAGACTGTCCCGTTATCGGACGAATTAAAGAACACACAAAATTAAAACCAACCTGGCGATTAAGTAAGAAGATCCTTGAACTGCACGGATGATTCCTGTCCTTAAAGGATTTTACGCGCTCGTATTGCTGTGAGCTGCAGCATAAACTCCCAGGATTTAATGCAGAACTGATCCGGTATTCCAACAGCAATGGAAACCAGAAAACGCAGAAGTTGGAGAAGAACTGGAGCACACAAAGGTGGGAGAAGGCTGCGAAATTCTGTATTTTGAATGGGTAGCATGAGGCTTTTATTTATAGCCTGTGATCATACCAGAGAATGAGAAAAAACGGGGAGTGGGATAACCATCCAGAACCAAATTCGGTTGCTAGAGATATCCCACAAGAATTCGAATTACTAGAGATAATGAGATAACCCCTACTGTTTCGAATTCACCTCTATCTCAATCTTATCTCATTTGATCCACAGATCTGACACACCTGAACCGGGCCCTAGCTAAAAACAAAAGCTCCTCGCGACGATGCGAAGTGCAAACGCGCCCATTCGCGTCTCAAACAGGACCATTCGCGAGTTTGCGACTCGGCTCGGCGCGCGTGTGGGCTTTATCCACTTCTCAACCCATCTAACACTTTGGTGGCCCATAAGGAGTAATTCCTTATAAACCACTCAAATTTCACTTCCTTCACCAATGTGGGATGGAGGAAACATACCAACTTGTATGTTCCCCTATAATATTTCCAACATCCGGTCATTGTTTTGAATGACAAACCAAAATGTAGTGAAACTAGTTTTGTAGTTAAGTTTTTTTATTCATTTTCGGTCCTTTGGGTTTACATGTTTAACTTTTGACCATTCAAGTTTTGTCATTTTTGTAGTCAACGTTAAACTTTCTTGGTATAAATTCGAGTTTTTATTATGTTTACACCAGGTTGTGGTATAAATTCGCGTTTGTCTTTACATCAGGTGAGGGTAAAAATTCACATTTTTATTTTATGATTTCCTGATTTTTATCGTCGTTTGCTTAATACTTGACATAATTTATGACCGTGCACCCGCAACGGGGTTACAATGTTACATACACACACTAGTTTCACTACATTTTGGGTCGTCATTCAAAACAATGACTGGACCCACTCGTCCCTCTGCTCACGCTATGAGTCAATAACACCATTTCCTACATCTTTTTCGCCATTTTTAAACCTTCTCTTCTACTTTATCTTCCTCACAAAGCCACAAATCAAACAGTTCCATCAAATTTTCGGCGGTAATCCATCATTTATTTTCTATAAACTTATCAAATTATATTACACTCTTCACCTACAAAATTGAAATTTCTTTCTCAATCCCTTTTCTGCTACTTTTTGTTCCGTTGGTTATAACATATGCAATTGAGTATTAGTAATTTGTCCTCGCCAATTGTGAGCTTTCATGGAGCCCAACAAGGAGAAGCTTGTCAGGTACGTTTTAATTCAAGTTTTTTCTTGTTTATTTTCCGAAAATTTTGGAATTTAATTGAGTTGATGAGAAGCAGAAGTGGGTGTTCTTCGAAGTTATGCAAGATTGATCCTTGCAATCGGTTTTATTTATTTGTTGAAGGAATATATTCTTTTTGTATGGTTTAACTTGGTATTGGTCGGTTGCCTACCAAGTGTTTGTGTTTATGCCGCTTAGAACAAAAAGATTTAGCAACTTATGTAATGTTGTAATGTCATGTTGATATTGAAATTGAAACTAAATTAGTTAATGATTTAGACTAATTAGCCCCAATCATATTTCCCCTATAAACGAACACAAACAAACTTAAACGAACATAACCGAACACAAATTAACATTAATGAACACAAACGGACGAGTCTAATACATCACAATTAATCCAAAACCATATCTTAATTAGTGTGGTTCAAATGTACATGATTCAGTTATGTGGTTTTTTTTTATTATATAAATTGGTGATCAATTATAATATGTTCCATTGGAAAGCCCATTTTTAATACTAGAAAGCCCAATTACTAATTAGTGATATTTATATAAGTAGTTATAAAGCCCCTTTTGGGTTTATATTTGTATAAATATAACTAATTGAGCATAAATGAATGAACGTAAATAAACAAACATAAATGAACGAAAATAAACAGACGTTTATGAACATAAATGAATGAACAAAACATGTGTTCATGTTCGTTCTTTAATTAAATGAACAAAAAGTGCACTTCATGTTTGTTCGTTTGTATAAATAAACGGACTTCCCGCCGAACAGTTGACGAACGTTTGGTTCGTTTACAGGCCTACCAACCCACCTGGATGAATAGACTCTGCAACTGATATCATCGTACTTCATAGTCATAATGGCAGGTTCTATGCTAACAGCAAGCAAAAGATCGATTTTGTTTACGAAAAAACCGAGCCTTTACACCACGAAAAATCATCTTCCGGGTTACCATTACTGCGAAAACTCAACGGGCCCCCCAAACCAAAACGCAAAACCAGTAACTTGTTTCCTGAGGACCACGAGCCATGGCAGAAACGAATACTCGATCCGGGTAGTGAGATTGTGTTACAGTAGAACCGCGTGTTCATCATTTCATGCTTGCTAGCATTATTTATAGATCCATTGTATTTTTATTTACCCAGTGTAGTAGTCGACGAAGATTCGTGGTGTGTCAAAACAGACTTGGATCTACGGATCGTTGTCACTGCTTTTCGCACTTTGGCTAATTTATTTTACATGTTACACGTTGCGATTAAGTTCAGAACAGCTTACGTTGCTCCTAGCTCTCGTGTTTTTGGACGGGGTGAACTTGTTATGGATCCTAAGAAGATTGCTAAAAGATATATTAGAACTGATTTCTTCATTAATTTAATTGCAACTCTTCCTCTTCCTCAGGTACCTTTAAAAAGTTTATTTATTTGTTAATTGTCAATGGAGTATGTATTATGTAAGTAAGTTATTGTTGATATTTGTTGCATTTTGTGCAGATTGTTATATGGTTTGTCATGCCTGCAACTAGGAGCTCACAGGCCAATCACAATAATAACGCCCTTGCGTTAAGCGTTTTACTACAATATATTCCGTTAAGCACGGAACTGGTCAAAGCAACAGGGTTCGTCACGAAAACTGCATGGGCAGGGGCTGTGTACAATTTGATGTTGTACATGCTTGCTAGTCATGTATGTATATTCGAATCTTGTACCTACCATCGTTTTATCCAGAAGGTGGCAGTACGGGTGGGTTGGATAACGGGTCAATATGGATTTGGGTTAAAACATGCCATCATTAGGTACATGTTGAACTGTTGAAGGGAGGCGGGAGTGCGGGACGGGTTTGTTTGACCCCACTCAACACAATTTTGTCCATTCATTTAGTTATGAATACAAAAGGATTATTATTGCTATAATAATCCAAATCTTTGAATAAATCATTTTAGGAGGTTGTATAAATTAAAAAAAAAACAATATTATTCATTTGAGTTAAGTACACGGATGGACCCTGTGGTTTACCAAAATATTGGATTTGGTCCCTAGCTTTTCAAAAGTACACGGATGGTCCGGTTTGCACTTTGTAACGCATTTAGTCCTCAGCCAACAAATATAAAGGTTTTAGCATGTCCAAGTTAAGGACTAAATGCGTTACAAAGTGCAAACCAGAGGCTCCATCCATGTGCGTTTGGAAAAAGCTGGGGACTAAATGCGTTACAAGGTGCAGACCATAGGGACCATTTGTGTACTTTCCAAAATCTAAGGACTAAATCCAAAATTTTGGTAAGCCACAGGGACCGTACGTGTCTATTATTCTATTCATTTGTTCCTCATTCGTGATATGCTTTTCTTGGTAATTAGGTACTGGGTGCAGCTTGGTATTTGCTATCAATTGATCGACACATGTCGTGTTGGAAATCTGTTTGCAAGGTTGAAGAATATTGTAAAGCTAGCTTTCTTGATTGCGGCACCGTCAATCATTCTGATCGCCTATATTGGTTGAACGTCACAACTGCTTTCAACAAGTGTACGACCGATGATGACATGCCGTACAATTTCAAGTACGGAATATTTGAAAACACAGTGCACAAAAATGTGGTATCCTCAAGTTTCTTGCATAAGACCACGGGGTGTGGTTTGGGTAGTCCCTTTGGGGACTATCCGCCACGTAGGCGTCACGTCAGCATGGGTGGAGGACCATCCCCTTAGGGACTACCCAAGGGTGTGGAGGATAGTCCATGCTCCCTTTTTTTATTATTAAAACAATTAAAACAATAATTAAAACAAAAACAATAACTCTCTCTCTCTCTCTATCTCTATAATATGGCCCACATTCACCTCGTCTCAAACGTCCAAATTGAGCCGGTTGAGCCTCGACGAGCCGGGGGGCGGGGGGACCCCCATACCCCATGGTCTAAATATTTCTACTGTTTGTGGCGGGTATTGCAACAACTAAGGTACTACGCAACCATTGATTGTAGTGATAAATGATTATTTGGTGTAAACAAAATCTTAGAGTAAAGTACTTTTTTAGTCCCTGTATAACACCCCGTGTTTCGAAAGTTAAAGTTAAAGTGAAAGTCAAGATTTAAGTCAAAGGAAGACAAGATTGCTAATTGCGATCTGTCACTCCTTGCTCAACTCCTGTTTTGACTTCTTTGACTCGTAGGTAGTCTATTTATGTTATCGCATTAGTTGTATTATGTGGGGTACTTATTAATAATCGAGGTTTAATCGCTATTTATCGCGTGTTTTATCGCTTATCGCATCGCAATCGCATTCACAACTCGAATTATGCGTTCTGGATATTATTTTATGTGTGTCTGGGCCTTTTATGTCTTACTTGTGCATGTTTACTTATGTTTATGTTAAGGTGGTTAATCGAAACGCAATCGCAACTCTATCGCAATCGAATCACACGCTAAACGCAAGTAAATTATAGTGATTGTATGTTAGATATAGTAGTTATGTTATTTGGGTAATTAATGGTTAATACTATCGCATCGCTCGAATCGTATCGCAACGCTCTACACGCGAATCGAAACGACAAAACTCATCGCGCCGGACTCAAGGATCGAGTGGCCAACCGATCGAGTTGCCATCCGATCGGGTTGCCATCCGATCGGGTAGCAACTCGATCGGGTGGCAGCCCGATCGAGTTGCTACCCGATCAACCAGCCACTTTCCCCACTTTCCTTTTTGGGAAACCCTATAAATACCCTTCATATGTCACATCACTTGATGTGACAGCTCTCACCCGACTCAGCTCGCTCCAGCCACTCTTTCTCTCGATTTCTCGCGATTCTTGTAAGTTTTCAACCTAAATCTTGTACTTTCTTGATCTACACGCACTCCTGCACATTTCTATCTTTTGAATCTTAACTTTTAACCATGAAATTACTAGATTCGAGGTGTTCTAGGATGATGTCATCATGGGGTTCTTATGAACTTCATGTTTTGGCTTCAATCCACCAAGAACAACTTAGACCTGGATGATTTCCACACAAATAAACAAAGATCTTTTATAGATCTGAACAAATTCATGGTGAAAAGGATTGGAAAATGGTTTTTCTAACTTTCTTTCAACTCTTTTACACTCAATGCACTCAAAACCGATAGAATGGGAACCAGTTCCGATCTTCTACTTATTCCTAGTGTAGTGTTGGTTCTAGACCTGGTTTCTATCAAAGAGACAACCGGTTTTCGGGTTAAGCATGAACCACCGGCTCGAACCACTGACTGACCGGACCAGGGTGATTCCTGTCCAATCGGATCACTTGGGGCTTGACGAGGTTCTGTTGCTTAGCACGTATCACATCGTCTCGATCAAAACTACAAACTACCAAAACAACCAAGAGTCAAGACGATCAGGCCATCGGAACGGATTTTTCGTCCGATCGGATTGCCATCCGATCGGACAGCCATCCGATCGGCTTGCACCTTGGTCCCACACTTAAAACTCTTTGAAGAACTGAACGTCGAACGGATTACCGTCCGATCGGGTTGCCACCCGATCGAGCGACCATCTGACCATGTGATGTTTGGGACTTAATTTAAAACATGTTCAATACACACGGATAACCACCCGATCGGATAGCCATCCGATCGAGTGACCGTCCTGCTGTGAACTTGTTCTCAACTAAGAAGACTCGCCAATCGGATTGCCGTCCGATCGAACGACCGTTCGATCGACCGACCTGAAGGGTAGAGATACTTCTCTATTTTCAAAATGCTACAACGAAAACTTCAAAAGGCAAACCATCATACACAAACACATCATCACCAAACGAGGTGACAATCCAATCGAATCGATCGGATGACCATCCGAACGAATTGCCACCCGATCGACTGGCCATCAGATCGGACTGCCATCCGATCGGATTACCATCTGATCCTTGGTACACTTGCATCGTTTTTCGCGTCGCTTATCATTTATGCTATGGTTCTGATCAGGATAAACTCACTCTAGCGCTCCCTTGTGAATAGTCGAATCACTTTGGCTAAGACAATCTATTTTCGATTTCAAACTCGCGATCGTTAATTTTATGTGTTTCGATTCTGAGCCCGCAACTGCTGACTCTGATATTTGTCGCTTTTATGTGGATTTTATGTGCTTTATGTGATTACGTGTTTTCGATTTGGTGATTTATTGTTTCCGCTGTTCATTTCGATCAACACGCGCAACTCGCACTGCACATCTATCTCAATACGCTAACAAATCGCTACTACTTGGGGAATGACTGTACGCTATGATACTCGCCGTGTGCTCATTAATCGCGATCGCTATTCTCAAACGCGCGCGAACTTTGAAGAATAGGGAATACGTGCAACATATAGTTAGGTTTCTGTATTCTGACTGCCTCATGTGCTTTTGTGCCTTACATGCTTATGTGTTTCTGTGATTATGTGATTCTGTGTTTATGTGTCTATGTGTTTATGTAATACATGATTGCGTTCCTGAGCTTTAGTAGTATTAGGCGTGTGAGGAGATATTCGATTATATTGTGTCTGAGTCCTATGACGATGTCTGTTGCAGACAATGTCGTCATCTGGATCCCATCACTCTCTAACCGCTCGCCGAAACCAGAAAGACAAACGCCTTGCTGCTCTCGTCGCTAAACAGATAGCGAAGGTGATCCCCCAGATCGTTAGCGACTTACACGAGAACGCTAGCAAGTCCTCTGAATAGTCCAGGACCGAGACTCCTAAAGCTGCTTTTAGCTTCAAACAGTTTAAAGCTTGCGGACCGAAAGAATTTACTGGCGAAGATGGCCCTAAGGCCTTGTTTCAATGGTTTGATTCAATCGAGGTCACCCTGTGCCAGAGTGGCTGTCCTGATGATCTCCGCACTCAGAACGCTACCGGCGTCTTCAAATCCCGAGTATTAGATTGGTGGACGACCGAGAGAAACAAACGCGAAAATGATGCAGCTTATGGTTTGACGTGGGATGAGTTGAAGAACGTCATGTTGGAAGAGTTCTGCCCTCCCCACGAGCGCCAAAAGTTGGAGGACGAATTCTGGCACATCAAGCAAAAGGATGGTGACAATGCTGCTTTAACTGCTCGCTTCAAGCTGCTTAGCATAATCTGTCCTGATCAAGTCAAGACTCCTGATGTGACGATCAAGAAGTATATCCGAGCTCTGCCGGATTGTGTCGAAGATTATGTGCAAGCTTCAAAACCAGCAACAATCGAGGAAACCTACCTGCTTGCCGCTGAAATAAACGACAAGCGAGTCAAGTCTGGCTACTGGGATAAAGCCGCCAAGAACCTACATCAAGCTACCACCGCACCAACCGCTGAAATCGCCACCACCCCTCAGTCTTCAAAGGCCTCTCGTCGCAAGAGGAAGAACAACAGCAACTCCAGCAACAAGAACTATGTTGTCACCACTACTGCCCCGCTTCAAGCTATACCAGCTCTGCAGCAAACTCAACACCGCCAAGTCGCGGCACCAGTTACTCAAGCGCCACCGGCAAAGCATGCTTATACTGGTCCTCACCCTGCCTGCCCGACTTGTACCTATCACCACCCAGTGGGAATCGCCTGTAGATTTTGTGTACATTGCAACATGTACGACCATTTCACCGCCAACTGCCGTACAGGTCCTCGACAAGCACCAGCTCCAGCTACTGCTCATCAAGCTCTACTTCCTGCTCCTCAAGGCCACCAAGCGACTCCTGCACCCGCGGTCAATGCTAGAGTCTGCTTTGCATGTGGTGATCCCAACCACTTCGCAAACATGTGCCCCAATCGGGTTGTGAAGCAAGAGCAACAACAGCAGTAGCCCTAGCAACAACAGCAACAGCCCCAACAACAAGCCGCTCGTGTTCGAACTTTCAACATTAATGTGCGCCAACTCAGGCTGACAACAATGTGGTCAATGGTACGTTCCTTGTGAATGGTATTTATGCTTCGTGTTTGTTTGATACTGGAGCCGATAACTGTTTTGTATCGTTTAAGTTCGAAAACCTCCTTAATCGTAAGCGCGCCCATCTCCCCTCAACGTTCGATGTTGAAGTTGCCACCGGAAGAACCATCGCTGTCAACTCTGTTCTTCGTGATTGTACTCTCGAACTCAACAATCACATCTTCCCTACGACCTTATTCCGATGCAGCTCGGTAGCTTTGATGTCATAGTAGGCATGGACTTTTTTTGTGAAAACCATGCTGAAGTTATTTGCTTCGATAAGATGATTCGATTCTCGCTCGCTAACGGTGATCAACTTTGTGTGTATGGCAAAACTCACTCGAAGAATCTCAAGCTCATGTCATGTATACAAGCCAGCAAGTATCTTCGCAAGGAATAAAGAGCTTTCTTGGCTAATATTGTAGTAGCGGAGAAGGAAAAGAAAGGTAAGCCGGGAGTAAACGAAGTCCCCGTTGTGCGTGAATTTCCAAAGGTATTCCCTGATGATCTTCCAGGTTTGCCTCCAAGTCGTGATATCGACTTTCGTATCGACCTCATTCCTAGGGCAAATCCTGTCGCTAAAGCTCCTTATCGACTCGCACCGTCCGAAATGCGCGAACTATCGAGTCAGCTCCAGGAATTACTTGATAAAGGCTTCATTCGCCCTAGCACCTCTCCTTGGGGCGCACCAGTCCTTTTCGTCAAAAAGAAGGATTGGTCGTTCCGGATGTGCATCGACTATAGGGAGCTGAATAAGTTGACAATCAAGAATCGCTATCCCCTGCCTCGCATTGATGATTTGTTTGACCAGTTACAAGGTGCTACGTGTTTCTCCAAGATCGATCTACGCTCAGGCTACCACTAGTTACGCATACAAGAAGAGGATATACCCAAAACCGCTTTTCGCACTCGATACGACCACTATGAGTTCGTTGTTACGCCTTTTGGTTTAACCAACACACCCGCGGTTTTTTTGGATGTGATGAATCCCGTGTGTAAACCTTATCCGACCGCTTCGTCATCGTGTTCATCGATGATGTCCTGATCTATTCCAAATCGAAAACCGAACACGCGCAACATCTACGTTTGATTCTCGAGCTACTCCAGGGGAATCGACTCTATGCCAAGTTCTCCAAGTGTGAATTCTGGCTGGAGGAGGTTCAATTCCTCGGTCACGTTGTCAATAGTCAAGGTATTCACGTCGATCCCGCGAAGATTGAAGCTGTTAAAAGTTGGGTTACGCCTAAGAACCCGTCCGAAGTCCGTTCTTTTCTTGGACTGGCGGGCTATTATCGCCGATTCATCGAAGGATTCTCTAAAATCGTTGTGCCGCTTACTGCCCTCACGCACAAAGACAAGCCTTTTGTTTGGGGAACTAGACAAGAGACTGCCTTTCAAACCCTCAAGCACATGCTTTGCAATGCTCCTTTTCTCACTTTACCCGACGGAAACGATGACTTCATTGTCTATTGTGATGCCTCGAACCTTGGCCTTGGTTGTATTCTCATGCAACGAGACAAGGTTATTGCTTACGCGTCTCTTCAGCTGAAGATCCATGAGAAGAACTATACAACCCACGACCTCGAGCTAGGCGTAGTTGTTTTTGCGTTAAAGATTTGGCGACACTACCTTTATGGTACCAAGTGTACGATCTTCACCGATCATAGGAGCCTACAACATATCTTTGACCAGAAGGAGCTAAATATGCGTCAACGCCGGTGGGTAGAACTTCTCAACGATTATGACTGTGAGATTCGTTATCATCCTGGCAAAGCAAATGTCATTGCCGACGCTCTCTGCGGACTGAGTTATTTGCACAGTGCCCGTAATTCTCAAGCCCAATATGATCTCGAAACCCTTATCCGCGAAGCTCAACATGCCTGCTTTACCGAATGCACTTTAAAGAAGGAAAGGATTCTCAACGATGGAGCCCAGCTAGTGAATAAGTCGAATGGGATATTCCATTATCTGGACCGAATTTGGATCCCTAAACGGACCAATTTAAGACAGATTTTGATGAACGAAGCCCATAAATCTCGATATTCTATTCATCCCGGTGCCGACAAGATGTACCAGGACCTACGCTACAATACTGGTGGCCGGGCATGAAGAGAGATATCGCCCTCTATGTTTCGAAGTGCCTGACTTGCTCGAAAGTCATGGCTGAGCACCAAAGACCCTCTGGCTTACTCGTTCAACCCGAGATCCCTATGTGGAAGTGGGAGAGTATAGATATGGACTTCATAACGAAACTTCCGTGCACGCCATCAGGTCACGACAGCATCTGGGTTGTCGTTGACCGGTTGACCAAATCTGCTCATTTTCTGCCGATATGAGAAGACTACAAGGTAGAAAAATTAGCCCGAGTCTACAACAAGGAGATCATTTGTCGACATGGGACGCCTCACGACATCATTTCTGACCGCGATGCTCGGTTTACCTCGCGTCTTTGGGAAACATTTCAATCTGCTCTCGGTACTACGCTTAATCTAAGTACCGCTTTCCACCCTCAAACCGACGGTCAGACTGAAAGAACGATTCGTACCCTTGAAAACATGCTCCGTTCGTGTGTCATAGATTTCGGTGGTAATTGGGATGCGTACTTACCTTTGGTCGAATTCTCGTACAATAACGGTTATCATTCTAGCATTCAAATGGCACCGTTTGAGGCATTGTACGGAAGAAGATGTCGATCGCCTGTTGTATGGCACGAGATCGGACACTCACAACTAACCGGACCTGAGCTATTGCAAGAAACGACTGACAAAATCCTCCAAATTCGAGACAATTTACTGAAAGCTCGGAGTCGTCAGAAAAGTTACGCCGATAAACGACGCAAGTCCCTTGAATTTGACGTTGGCGACCATGTACTCCTAAAGGTATCACCTTGGAAGGGTGTGGTCAGATTCGCCAAGAAAGGAAAGCTCACGCCTAAATATGTTGGACCTTTTAAGATTCTGGAAAGGATCGGCAAAGTGGCCTACATACTCGAACTACCGGAGGAACTTAACAATGTCCACCCGACTTTCCATGTTTCGAACCTCAGAAAGTGCTTAGCTGAGCATGATTTACACGTACCGCTCGAGGATCTACAAGTAAACGAAACATTACACTTCGTGGAAAAGCCTGTCGAGATCATGGACCGCCAAACCAAGCAGCTCCGACGCTCACACATTCCCATTGTGAAAGTCCGATGGGAAGGCAAACGAGGCACTGAGTTCACTTGGGAACTCGAAAGCGACACGAAGGCGAAGTACCCGCAGTTGTTTGTTACGGCTTCGGCCTAATTTCGGGACTAAATTCCCTTAAGAAGGGGAGGCTGTAACACCCCGTGTTTCGAAAGTCACAGTCAAAGTCAAGATTTAAGTAAAAGGAAGACAAGATTGCTAATTGCGATCTGTCACTCCTTGCTCAACTCCTGTTTTGACTTCTTTGACTCGTAGATAGTCTATTTATGTTATCGCATTAGTTGTATTATGTGGGGTACTTATTAACAATCGATCGCGTGTTTTATCGCTTTATCGCTTATCGTATCGCAATCGCAACTCGAATTATGCGTTTGGATATTATTTTATGTGTGTGTGCCTTTTATGTGTTACTTGTGCATGTTTACTTATGTTTACGTTAAGGTGGTTAATCGAAACGCAATCGCAACTCTATCACAATCGAATCACACGCTAAACGCAAGTAAATTATAGTGATTGTATGTTAGATATGGTAGTTATGTTATTTGGGTAACTAATGGGTAATACTATCGCATTACTCGCTCGAATCGCATCGCAACGCTCTATACGCGAATCGAAACGACAAAACTCATCGCGCCGGACTCAAGGATCGAGTGGCCAACCGATCGAGTGGCCATCCGATCGGATTGCCATCCGATCGGGTTGCCATCCGATCGAGTTGTCACCCGATCGTCCTGCCACCCGATCGGCCTGCCACACGATCGGGCTGCTAACCGATCGACCAGCCACTTTCCCCACTTTCCTTTTTGGGAAACCCTATAAATACCCTTCATATGTCACATCACTTGATGTGACAGCTCTCACTCAACTCAGCTCGCTCCAGCCACCCTTTCTCTCGATTTCTCGCGATTCTTGTAAGTTTTGAACCTAAATCTTGTACTTTCTTGATCTACACGCACTCCTGCACCTTTCTATCTTTTGAATCTTAACTTTTAACCATGAAATCACTAGATTCGAGGTGTTCTAGGATGATGTCATCATGGGGTTCTTATGAACTTCATGTTTTGGCTTCAATCCACCAAGAACAACTTAGATCTGGACGATTTCCACATAAATAAACAAAGATCTTGTATAGATCTGAACATATTCATGGTGAAAAGGATTGAAAGATGGTTTTTCTAACTTTCTTTCAACTCTTTTACACCCAATGCACTCAAAACCGATAGAATGGGAACTAGTTCCGATCTTCTACTTATTCCTAGTGAAGTGTTGGTTCTAGACCTGGTTTCTATCAAAGAGACAACCGGTTTTCGGGTTAAGCATGAACCACCGGCTCGAACCACTGACTGACCGGACCAGGGCGATTCCTGTCCGATCGGATCACTTGGGACTTGACGAGGTTCTGTTGCTTAACATGTATCACATCGTCTCGATCAAAATTACAAACTACCAAAACAACCACGAGTCAAGACGATCAGGCCATCGGAACGGATTGCCGTCAGATCGCACAGCCATCGGATCGGACAGCCATCCGATCGGACAGCCATCCGATCGGCTTGCACCTTGGTCCCACACTTAAAACTCTTTGAAGAACTGAACGTCGAACGGATTACCATCCAATCGGGTTGCCACCCGATCGAGCGACCATCTGACCATGTGATGTTTAGGACTTCAACACTTAAAACATGTTCAATAAATACGGATAGCCACCCGATCGGATGGCCATCAAATCGAGTGACCGTCCTGCTGTGAACTTGTTCTCAACTAAGAAGACTCGCCAATCGGATTGCCGTCCGATCGAACGACCGTTCGATTGACCGACCTGAAGTGTAGAGATACTTCTCTATTTTCAAAATGCTACAACAAAAACTTTAAAAGGCAAACCATCATACACAAACACATCATCACCAAACGAGGTGACAATCCAATCGAATGGCCATCCGATCGGATGACCATCCGAACGAGTTACCACCCGATCGACTGGCCATCAGATCGGACTGCCATCCGATCGGATTACCATCTGATCCTTGGTACACTTGCATCGTTTTTCGCGTCGCTTATTATTTATGCTATCGTTCTGATCAAGCTAAACTCACTCTAGCGCTCCTTTCAATCCATCATCGCTGTGAGTATACTCGAACCCTTTTTGCTTTATGCAATTTTGGGTGTTACATACGTTAGTTATTCTAAATCACATCGAATACACTACGCAATACTTTAACGTTAACCGCTACTGCATGTTATACGTGACTCGAGGAATGCTTGTTTGTTATGTTACACATAGATTGCTGTCTACCTGCCTTAGCAACGATAGTACTATAGTTTGGACTCAGCACCTGTTCACTTAGGGGTTGTTAAGGACTATCAATCACATGATTCGCAGTGGTGAATATGTGTTACGAACTGCCTTGCGCAGTCAACCCGCATTCATTGGTATTGATAGGATCATGACGATAACTTACATGCTTCACTTCACACGTTGTACGTGTTGGTTATGCGTAAACGATTTCGAACTCTATTATATCTATTAAACTTGTATGCTCACCTTTACACTATGTGTATTGACTTTTACTTTAATGTATGTGGCAGGTGCTTAGGATGTTAAAATGCTTGGGTTGCTGTGAAATCGAGGCTAGGAAAGAGTCTAGAAACAAATAAACAATTTGTCTATTTTGAAATCTGAGTTGTCGGATCAGTATCTGTTTGTGAGACAATTATTTGTAATAACTGCTTTATTTGGATATGTTATGGTATGGAACATGACGTTTTAAGTATCTGGTAATTAATAGTTGTTATGGATACTCATGGACAATCTGTTTCGCTCAGTGCCGCGCCCCGATGATTCCGCCATCGGTTGGGGTGTGACACCCTGTGTTTTATGGGTTTTAACTAGCTGGGTCCAAATGCAAAAAGTTTAACGACCTAAGTCCCCATAAGCATTTTCTTTAACCATTTGAGTCCAAATTTCTAACTCCATCCACCAAGTCTGTTAACTATGAGGGTCATTTGGTCATTTACACACAAAGTACAAGTCTTATATGCACATAAGTACAAGGAACAAGTCTTTAATGCATAAACTTTTAATATATAATAAACACCACCATCCCTACCACTGCCCCGCCACTACCACCACCATCCCCACCAGGTGAACAAGTAATCCATAACCAAGATACACAAGGAACATTCCCCTTCCAATTATCTGCAAAAACCCGTGGATACCCAACCGATTCCACAACTGCAAGCAACTTATTAACCCGATCATCACACCCAACACTCGGATTGGGCAAACAAAAACTATCCGTATGTAACACCCCGAAAAATATAAGACTTTATATTAGAATTATGAAGTATAAATAAACAAGATTTTTACTAACTAGAAATTTTAACCTAGTTAGTTAATATACTAGAAATAGCTTATGAAGAGGTTAAAGGTTACTAAATAATAAGTAAGACAAAGTTGAGGGGTTAAGTTGACATACTTGAAACTTAAACTTGTTAAAACAAATTAAAATAAAACAAACACCCCAAAAAGGTGATGTTGGTCGATCTGGGGAAGACCAGGTCGACACCCACATAGCTCCAAACCCTAAAATCATAAAAACTTTCAAATTGGAGGTGTAAATCTGGTCCAAATCGAGAATTGAGCATAGAATCGTAATCCTCACTACAAGAGGATTCTAAGGTATGTGAAATTTGATGAAATCCATCAACTTGAAATTCTCATGATTTTGAAAATCTGAAATTAGATGCTTGCATGTGTGTTATTTGGTTAGATAAAAGTTGATTAGGTGTTTAGAAGTAAAACCTAACTAACTATTGGAGAAATCATGCCCAAATTCAGAGAATTCTATGAATTCCATGGAAGCTAGGTTATGGGTTTTGTAAGATAATGATGAACACTAGGATTTGAATGATAATTCTAGTATAAATTTCATCTTAGGAGGTAATTTCTGTATATTGATGTTAAAATATGTGCAAGGTTACTAATTAAAGTAAAATTTGGGGTTTGATTTGCAAGTCATGAACTTGAAGATGATGGTAGGAAAATCTGACCCGTTAGGTGTTTGTAGAAATGCCTAAGTGAGGATTTTCATGTTTAATTTGATGAGAACGCAGATTTGATCATGTTTCACAATGATATGAATATGGTCATGGAAAGAGTTCTAAACAAGTTGTAAAACTGAATTTTCTAGGCAAAGAGTCCGGATCATCAAGCGGACAAGCCGAAGGGAGTTCACGGGGGAAAGGCGTGCTCTAAAGGTACGAAATTGTCGTTTCGTTACATTATGTATTATTTGATAGTTTTACGTTGTAATTTGAAAACAAGGTAAACAAGATGAATCAATACTTTACGGAAGTGACTATTCGTCTTAATCTAGTGAGATGGGTCAAAACAATTGTTTGAAATTGAGGTTTGAATTACATGGTTTGATGATTAACTCTTGGTGTCTAAACGGGTCGAATAATCTAACAAGGCATGATTAAATCTTTGAATTATGTTTTAAAAGGTCTTTGATGATTGTTTGTTATATAACATTTAAGTAGTATGTGATTTTAAAGTTTCGGTATCGTAGAAGAATCGAAATTGAGAGTTGAAATCTTGGTGTAATGAACAAACAAACAAACAGGAAATTCCCAGGTGATACCGTAAATTACGGTGTTACCGTAATTTACGGTAGGTGCCAGAAAGTTTATGGTGAGAATCTACTGGTTTACGGTGGAACCAAAGACTTTCAGATGTCACCGTAAATTACGGTAATACCGTAATTTACGGTGGAGACAGGAAAATTATTTTTTTTTTATTATTTTCTTTTAATTAAACAAATGTGTAATATATGTTTAACCTTGTTTTCCCAAAGTCAAAACTAATGTTCTAATGGTTTTGACCCTAGATGGCTAGATGGACATTACGGATGGTGGTCAAGCAGCGACAAGAACCGAACACGATTGATGAAGCTTCCGCTATAGTTTTAAAACTTTTGTAGTCCTTGTGTATGGCTTGTTAAACACTTTTTGAAACGTTTTAACTTAGTCATTAGTTGATTAAGGTCTTATTTTTGTGAACTCCGTTAATGAAAATCTTGTACTTAAGCTATTTTGTCTAAATTTAAGGGTATAAAATCTAGGGTGTTACAAGTTGGTAATCAGAGCTCAAGGTTGTTAATAAGTGTTCGGTTCAAGCTTGATCGATCGTCCGGTAAGAGTTAACTTATTTTGTTAATAAATTATGTATTACATATAGAATGAGAAATGAATAAATACGCATGAAAATGAAAAGAGTGTGTATAAGCTCACTCAAAAGCAAGAAATGCATGAAACAAGAGTTACTAAATCAAGTTACGAACTTGATTGAATTGAAACAAGAGTTGTTAAATCAAGTTACGAACTTGATCAAATAAAACAAGAACCATCAAATCAAGTTATGAACTTGATTGAATCAAAACAAGAACGATTAAATCTAGTTACGAACTTGATTAAAACAAACAAGTAAAGCACGTATTATAAATGGAATGTTTAATATGTTATGTAAACATTTCAGTAACAAAGATGGCTGATGGAGGTAAAGATGATGCGGTGCCAAGAGTCACCGAACAAATGAGGGAAGTGATTGCCGAAGAGGTTGGAAAGGCGATCGAAAATAGTTTGTCGGACTTCATTGATAAAATTCAAGACACGGTTTTATCAATAGTAGACGAGCGAATCAAGAAATTGGAAGATGATTCAAATTCAGCAAAGGGAAAGCATGGAGAACGAAAGTCTTGCTCATACAAGGAATTCGTGGCCTGTAAGCCACCAATATATAATGGAGAGGTTGACCCAATAGTGTGCCAACGATGGTTAAGTGATATCGAAGGGGTCTTCGAGAGGACCCATTGTGATGAAGGAGACTACGTAGCCTATGGCACGGGCCAACTAAGGAGTCAAGCGAAAGATTGGTGGGATAACAAGAAGAGAGAGATCGGTATTGAAGCCGCTAAAGTCATGACATGGGAGGAATTCAAAACCCCATTCCTTAAACATCATTGCCCCAAGGCGGTTATGAACAAAATCAAGGAAGAGTTCATGCAACTTAGGCACAAGGGCGAGACCATAGACAAAATTACGGCAACGTTTATGGATAAGATGAAGTTTTGTAATGATTTGGTGACAAACGAAGAACAAAAGGTCTATTACTACCATAACATGCTAAGTGCGGAATATAGAGAGTTCATAACTCCTTCAAAATACGAGACCCTTACCGAGATCATAAATGCGGCTCGGGAAAGGGAAATCGAACTGAAAAAGAGTATAGAACGGGGTGAACGAAGGGCACAAGATGTAAATCCAAGCCCTACCAAGAAAGCAAGAACGAATGAAACAGCAAAGAAATCAGATGCTAAAGGTAGTACACCGGGTTGCAAAATTTGTGGGAAAAATCATAAGGGAGAATGTCGTTACAAGGATAAGCCTTGTCCTATATGCAAGAAAACGGGACATATGGCTATGTCATGCCCGGAGAAGGTGACGGTTTGTTATAACTGTTATCGAACGGGACACAAGAAGTCTGAATGCCCGGAATTGGTTGGAAGGAAGGATGGGCAAGAACCGAAAGGTGAAGCCCCGAAAGCAAAGGCGAGATCTTTCCAACTAACTGCTGCAGAAGCAAAGATTGAACCTGACGTGGTCTCAGGTATATTTGCTGTAAATTCAATTCCCGCACACGTATTATTTGATACGGGTGCGAATAAATCCTTTGTTTCATATGGGTTTATTCGACATCCTTCGTTTATTTTAACAAAATTACCTGTGCCTTTAGAAGTAGAGATAGGTAATAACAAAAGCTTTATTGTTTGTGATGTATGTGAAAATTGTAAATTGAGCATCGATGAGGAAGAATATTTGATAAACCTAATTCCGATGTCGATGGGAGAATTCCAAGTAGTCGTGGGGATGGATTGGCTATCTCAATACAATGCAAAGGTCGTGTGTTTTCGCAAAGAGATAAAACTAACATCTCCGAGCGGAAAACACGTCACCATTTATGGCGAAAAACGAGGCAACCCCATAGTATGTTCGATGTTGAAAGCCCACAAGCTCATGAAGCGAGGATGCAAGGCATTCATAATTTATGCAAATGAGACCGAGAAAGAATCACGGAAGGTTGGAGATGTACCGATAGTACGGGATTATGAAGATGTTTTTCCGGAAGATTTACCGGGGATACCGCCTGAACGGGAAGTAGAGTTCGGAATCGAATTGATTCCGGGCGCGAAACCTGTGGCAAAAGCCCCGTACCGACTTGCACCGTCGGAATTACAAGAGCTGATGTCCCAAATTCAAGATTTGCTTGATAAAGGATTCATTAGGCCGAGTGTGTCTCCTTGGGGCGCACCGGTGTTGTTTGTGAGAAAGAAGGACGGGAGTATGCGCATGTGTATCGATTATCGGGAGTTAAACAAACTCACGGTAAAGAACCGATACCCGCTCCCGAGGATAGACGACTTATTTGACCAACTACAAGGCGCGAGTTGGTTTTCAAAAATTGACCTTAGGTCGGGGTATCACCAACTAAAGGTCAAAGAAGAAGATGTGCCAAAGACGGCTTTTCGCACAAGATACGGACATTACGAATTTCTCGTGATGTCATTTGGGCTAACAAATGCGCCCGCGGCTTTCATGGACCTCATGAACCGGGTTTGCAAGCCAATGTTGGATAAGTCGGTCATCGTGTTTATTGATGATATATTAGTGTATTCGAAAAGTGAATCCGAACATGCACGCCATTTACAAGAAGTGTTAGAGACACTTAGACGAGAGAAGCTTTATGCGAAATTTTCCAAATGTGCCTTTTGGTTACGAGAGGTACAATTTCTCGGTCATGTCATAAATGCCGATGGGGTTTTGGTGGATCCGTCAAAAATAGAGTCGGTGTCAAAATGGAATCCCCCGAAGAACCCTTCTGAGATTAGAAGCTTTTTGGGGCTTGCTGGATATTACAGGAGATTCATTCAAGATTTCTCCAAGATTGCATCGCCTCTAACAAAGTTAACCCAAAAGAAAGCAAAGTTTGTTTGGGGAGTCGATCAAGAAAAAGCGTTTCGGACACTAAAAGAAAGACTAACTCAAGCTCCGGTACTGACATTGCCGGACGGAGTCGAAGACATGGTGGTTTATTCGGATGCTTCGTTATCAGGACTCGGTTGCGTGTTGATGCAACGAGGCAAGGTAATAGCCTATGCCTCGAGACAATTGAAGATACACGAGAAGAAATACCCCACGCACGATCTCGAACTGGCAGCGGTGGTATTTGCATTAAAAATATGGAGGCATTACTTGTACGGGGTAAAATGCACTATATTCACCGACCACAAGAGCTTGAAATACTTCTTCGATCAGAAGGAGTTAAATATGCGACAAAGGCGATGGTTGGAAACGGTGAAGGACTATGATTGTGAGATACACTATCACCCCGGAAAGGCAAATGTGGTAGCGGATGCCTTAAGCAGAAAAGCGGACTATGTCCCAATACGAGTGAGATCGATGCAACTCGTGGTAACCTCGGGTATACTTGAACGTATTCGAGAAGCACAATTAGAAGCAGTAAAAGAAGAGAATTGGAAGAAGGAAAGAATAATTGGGCAGTTGAAAGACTTGTCGGATGGGAATCACGGGTTAAAGACTCGATCCGGAAGGATATGGGTCCCACATACCTGTGGAGTAAAGGCGCTTCTACTTGATGAAGCTCATAAATCCCGTTATTCAATTCATCCGGGTGCGACCAAGATGTACAATGATTTGAAACAAAACTATTGGTGGCCCGGAATGAAGAGGGATGTGGCGAAGTATGTGGAAAAATGCTTGACATGTTTACAAGTCAAGGCGGAGCATCAGAAACCCTATGGCAAACTCCAACCGTTGGAAATTCCGGTTTGGAAATGGGAACATATTACAATGGACCTGTTAACCAAACTGCCTAGGACAAATCGTGGTTATGATGCCATATGGGTGGTGGTGGATAGATTGACGAAAAGTGCTCACTTCATTCCGATTCGTGAGACTTATACGTCAGAAAAGATGTCAGAAGTCTATACCAATGAAATCATAGCACGTCATGGAGTGCCGGTGTCCATTGTGTCCGATAGGGATACCCGGTTTACCTCGAAATTCTGGCGTGAATTCCAAGAACAAATGGGGACCAAGTTGTACATTAGCACTGCGTACCATCCCCAAACGGATGGACAAAGTGAGAGAACGATACAAATATTGGGAGATATGCTACGGGCGTGTATAATCGACTTTGGAGGCAGTTGGGATATTCACCTACCGTTAGTCGAGTTTTCGTACAACAACAGTTACCAATCTAGTATTAAAATGGCACCATACGAACTGCTTTACGGTAGAAAGTGTCGAACCCCGGTTTGTTGGGGTGAAGTGGGTCCACGTGAACTTGCCCACCAAGACATAGTACGAGCCACGAACGAAAAGATCGATAAAGTTCGGGCACACTTGAAAGCGGCTCAAGACAGGCAAAAGGCGTATGTTGACAAAAGGAAAAAGCCAATTGAATTTCAAGTCGGTGACAGGGTTATGCTAAAAGTGTCCCCATGGAAGGGTGTCATTAGATTTAGAAAGAAGGGGAAGTTAAGTCCGAGGTTTATCGGGCCATTTAAAATTATCGGAAGAGCTGGCAAGGTAGCTTACCGTCTTGAACTACCGGAGGAGCTGAGTGGGATCCATGGCACGTTTCACGTATCTCAACTAAGAAAGTGCTTAGCAGACGAAACGACCTATATCCATTACGATGATATCGAAGTGGATAATAGTCTAAATTATGTGGTAAGACCGGTTGAAATTTTAGACAGAAAGGTCAAACGTTTACGAAATAAACAAATTGAACAAGTCAAGGTTAAATGGGAGCATAGAAAGGGTTCGGACATTACGTGGGAGTCCGAAGAGGAGATGCGACGTCTTCACCCTACATTGTTTGGTACGTACTACGGTTTCGGGGACGAAACCCTTTTTAAGGGGGGTGGACTTGTAACACCCCGAAAAATATAAGACTTTATATTAGAATTATGAAGTATAAATAAACAAGATTTTTACTAACTAGAAATTTTAACCTAGTTAGTTAATATACTAGAAATAGCTTATGAAGAGGTTAAAGGTTACTAAATAATAAGTAAGACAAAGTTGAGGGGTTAAGTTGACATACTTGAAACTTAAACTTGTTAAAACAAATTAAAATAAAACAAACACCCCAAAAAGGTGATGTTGGTCGATCTGGGGAAGACCCGGTCGACACCCACATAGCTCCAAACCCTAAAATCATAAAAACTTTCAAATTGGAGGTGTAAATCTGGTCCAAATCGAGAATTGAGCATAGAATCGTAATCCTCACTACAAGAGGATTCTAAGGTATGTGAAATTTGATGAAATCCATCAACTTGAAATTCTCATGATTTTGAAAATCTGAAATTAGATGCTTGCATGTGTGTTATTTGGTTAGATAAAAGTTGATTAGGTGTTTAGAAGTAAAACCTAACTAACTATTGGAGAAATCATGCCCAAATTCAGAGAATTCTATGAATTCCATGGAAGCTAGGTTATGGGTTTTGTAAGATAATGATGAACACTAGGATTTGAATGATAATTCTAGTATAAATTTCATCTTAGGAGGTAATTTCTGTATATTGATGTTAAAATATGTGCAAGGTTACTAATTAAAGTAAAATTTGGGGTTTGATTTGCAAGTCATGAACTTGAAGATGATGGTAGGAAAATCTGACCCGTTAGGTGTTTGTAGAAATGCCTAAGTGAGGATTTTCATGTTTAATTTGATGAGAACGCAGATTTGATCATGTTTCACAATGATATGAATATGGTCATGGAAAGAGTTCTAAACAAGTTGTAAAACTGAATTTTCTAGGCAAAGAGTCCGGATCATCAAGCGGACAAGCCGAAGGGAGTTCACGGGGGAAAGGCGTGCTCTAAAGGTACGAAATTGTCGTTTCGTTACATTATGTATTATTTGATAGTTTTACGTTGTAATTTGAAAACAAGGTAAACAAGATGAATCAATACTTTACGGAAGTGACTATTCGTCTTAATCTAGTGAGATGGGTCAAAACAATTGTTTGAAATTGAGGTTTGAATTACATGGTTTGATGATTAACTCTTGGTGTCTAAACGGGTCGAATAATCTAACAAGGCATGATTAAATCTTTGAATTATGTTTTAAAAGGTCTTTGATGATTGTTTGTTATATAACATTTAAGTAGTATGTGATTTTAAAGTTTCGGTATCGTAGAAGAATCGAAATTGAGAGTTGAAATCTTGGTGTAATGAACAAACAAACAAACAGGAAATTCCCAGGTGATACCGTAAATTACGGTGTTACCGTAATTTACGGTAGGTGCCAGAAAGTTTATGGTGAGAATCTACTGGTTTACGGTGGAACCAAAGACTTTCAGATGTCACCGTAAATTACGGTAATACCGTAATTTACGGTGGAGACAGGAAAATTATTTTTTTTTTATTATTTTCTTTTAATTAAACAAATGTGTAATATATGTTTAACCTTGTTTTCCCAAAGTCAAAACTAATGTTCTAATGGTTTTGACCCTAGATGGCTAGATGGACATTACGGATGGTGGTCAAGCAGCGACAAGAACCGAACACGATTGATGAAGCTTCCGCTATAGTTTTAAAACTTTTGTAGTCCTTGTGTATGGCTTGTTAAACACTTTTTGAAACGTTTTAACTTAGTCATTAGTTGATTAAGGTCTTATTTTTGTGAACTCCGTTAATGAAAATCTTGTACTTAAGCTATTTTGTCTAAATTTAAGGGTATAAAATCTAGGGTGTTACACCGTACCAGATAAATCGACCTCAACCGACTTACCAAAACTCGGTTTCGGTCCCTGGAACATATTATTAGTCAAATTCACAACTTTAAGAGACTGTAACCAGGTTAACGACTCCGGAACCGGACCGGTTAAACATTATCTCTAACACTAAAGTTCTGCAACTCATTCAAACCCGAAAAATCGGGTAACGGGCCGGTAAACATATTCCCGTGAAGCCAAACTTTAGTTAATTGAGTCATGTTTTATATAACATCAAGGGTTCCGTTTAACTTTGACCGGCTGTTTTGACCGTTTAACCACAAGCTTTGAATAGAAGAACCCCTAAACGAGTCGGGTAACCCGCCTTCAAGCGAGTTAAAAGCTAAATGCTGAGTAGTGAGTCCGGAGAAGGAGTCGCCGCCAAAGAAATCTGGGATGGTTCCGGTGATGTTTGCTGACGTGGCAGAGAAATCTGTGGTGGTGGTGCGACGGTGGTTGTGTTGGAGGTTTGTGGTTGAGGTGGTGGTTGGTGACGGAGGTGGAGGTGGTTGTGGTGGTGTTGATGGTGGTGGAGGATGTAGGTGATCTAGAGAGAGGGAAAGAAAGATGAGGGAGATGAAGGGTGCAAACTTTAAAGAGAGAGAAAGAGATGGGTGTGCCTGATCTTATGAAGAACATGTGGTTTTTTTATTTTTATTTTTTAATTACATGGGTAACTTGGTCATTTAAAAAAACTTAACAACAAAATTCTAACTGGGTTAGAAATTTGGACTCAAATGGTTAAAGAAAATGCTTATGGGGACTCATGTCGTTAAACTTTTTGCTTTTGGAATCAACTAGTTAAAATCCATAAAACACAGGGATTAAAAAAGTAATTTACCCAAAATCTTATGTTGTATTCCAGTTCATATGGGCAGAACCTGTCGACTAGCATGTTCATAGGGGAGACATCGTTTGCGATATTGATTGCCATTGTCGGTCTTGTTTTGTTTGCACATTTGATTGCCAATATGCAGGTGTGTGGAAAAAGGTTTTATACAATTTTAATTATATTTTATTAACAAGGGTAAATTGCATTTTACGTCCTTTTAAGTTTCAGCAAAATTTCAGGCACTGTCCTTTAACGAAATTACAGCAGATGGCCTTTATGTTCTAATTTCTTTATAGGCGGTGTCCTTTCTCCCCAAAAATATTACAAAAATAAAGGACATCCGCTGTAAAGAAATTAAAACATAAAGGACACCGTCTGTAAAGAAATTAGAACATAAAGGACATCTGTTGTAATTCCGTTAGTTAAAGACAACGCTTGAAAGTTTATTGAAACTGACGTAAAATGCTATTTACCCTATTAACAATAAAAGCTTTTTATTATTGAATGTATTGTACATGTTGTGGTGTGTGTAGACTTACCTGCAGTCGTTAACAATGAGACTTGAGGAATGGAGGCTAAGGAGACGAGACACCGAGGAGTGGATGAGGCACCGCCAACTTCCTGACGATTTGAGAAAACGCGTGAGGCGTTTTGTCCAATATAAGTGGGTTGCAACTCACGAGGTGGAGGAAGAAGTTATTCTTCATGGTTTACCTGCTGATCTTAGCCGTGATATCAAACAACATCTATGCTTGGACCTTGTTCACCGGGTATGCCATCTATGCCATTTACGGGATGATATATATATAGGATTAGGTTCAAGAGTGAAGACTAGTGCATTTGCGAACTGAGTGAACTAATCCTGGCCATACACATGTGTAAATCAATGGCTAAGATTTGTTCACTCAGTTCGCAAATACACTAGTGTTCACTTTAGAACCCCACCCTATATATATATATATATATATATATAGGATAAAGATCTGTTAGGAACCACCCTTTATTGCGAGAACCACGAGAACCAGTGGGAACACATGGCAAAATTGTAATTATGTGATGTCTAATAAAAACACGCCCTCTGTTACACATCTTCTAACTTAGGGTTTCATTCATCTGATGAACAGAGATCTTGTATTCATCGACGATGAAGACCGACGGCGTTCAATCATTCACCAAATTTCACGTCGGCGACATCCTGGCACGGTGTTTCCGGCAGCATTCACGACTAACAACCCACCATTTACATCATCTACATGGCATACTCTGATTCATCACGTGTCGAACCTCACACATCTAATGTTCCTCCTCATACATTCTCTGATAATCCTCCTCATACGATATATACGATGAATTTTGGAATATCAGATGGTAAAGTCGATATGACGAACGGTTTATGGTGTACCGCTATTGAAAGGACGAAGACGAATTGCTGATGTAATCGGGACGAAGAAGAACTACTGAGAACTGCTGATGCCTGTGAGCTGATAACTGTTGATGCAATTTGTGTGTCGAACGTGATTTTTGTATAAATACACCATGTGCAATGGAATACGATATGTAAATGTTAAATAAAAAGGTTAGAAGCTGTTGATTATTTATTATTATTATTATTATATTTTTTTAGTAATTAAATATGAGTTTTTGCACATGTGCATCATTGTATTACTTTTTTTTTGTTAATAATGTAATCGGGACTTGTGTTTCCATTTGATTGAATGTTTTTTTTACCTTGCCAGATGCTAGGTGTTTCTGAGAAAGCCTGCTTAGTGGTTGAAGATAGTGTTATTGGCCTACAGGTTGACCATTTGCCATATCCAGTCTTCAATATTGATTGCTTACAACTATTTCTTCAATGAATAATGGATTCAAACCGAATAAACTCTGCAGGAAGCAACAAAAGCTGAATGTCTTGTGTGATTACCTACACATATTCAACCGCAGAACAGGACATTACGGATGACATAACAAAATACCCCGACTTAAGTGACATAAGGTATGGTAACAGTTTCGATTTTCATTTAGTGGGCGGGTTGTTAACGGGTCAAAATGGATAACTTTTATAAATCAAGGTTTTATGTGCGATAGATACATTTTCAACCCATATTCTTCTAAGCTAGTTTGCAACTTGTGGATTGACATTAAATTGTGGGATCATATCAACTAAAGCTGTTCATATATAGTTTTATGTAACAGAGTTGATCATAAAGTCATACCATTACATTTGTCTTGCTACATATGATTATGAAGTTGTGCTAACTTTTAATCTTATTCTGAAAATATATACATAAATCATACGATTTTGTATTGATACAAGATCTTTATTACTTATAAAGTAATCATATTATATACATTATTGCAGATGTCACAGAACCATTGCTGGTTGAGGTCAATCAGATATACCATCTTGCATGCCATGCTTCATCGATTTTCTATAAATACAATGCTGTAAAGGTGTGTATTCGTCCTCATCCTCATTGCAGCTAGCAACTACAACAATTTGTTATGTCCCTTTCACTTAATGCCTCCAAAAACGATTATAACGGAACCTTAAGGAATGTGAAATTCTTGACAGACAATAAAGACGAACGTGATTGGCACGCTAAATATGATTTGTCTTGCAAAGAGAGTTGGCGCAAGGTTCAAAGATTGTTCTATAATTCTGATGCTGACATTGTTGGTGCTGCTGACATTGTTGGTCAATTTGTTTCTTAATGGACTATTTATGCGTTTTATAATATATTCATCATTGCCATCATCCTAATTTGTTATCAATTATGTATTACATGTAATTATTTATGATTTTATTATTACCCACTTAACATAATGTAATTTTATTACTACCCATTTAACTTACAATATTAATATTAATGCCTAACTTACAATATGCACATGTGCATACGTATCTACCAGTTGTATCTAACAGTTGAATTCACTTGTTTATTGATATACCATTGTTTATTATTATACATGTTACTAATATTAATAGAAAACCATTTGTTGTACCTTACATATAAATATACCAATTTGTAATACATTACATACTACACTGTACGTTATATAACTTTATGCACATGTGCATACCCATCATTTAATTTATTAACCAACATAATATAACACATTTTAACAATCGTGTACATCTATAACACATTATATATTACTAACACTTAACATAATGTAATTTTATTACTACCCATTTAACTTACAATATTAATATTAAATGCCTAACTTACAATATGCACATGTGCATACGTATCTACCAGTTGTATCTAACAGTTGAATCCACTTGTTTATTGATATACCATTGTTTATTATTATACCGGTTACTAATATTAATATAAAATCATTTGTTGTACCTTACATATAAATATACCAATTTGTAATACATTACATACTACACTGTACGTTATATAACTTTATGCACATGTGCATAGCCATCATTTAATTTATCAACCAACATAATATAACATATTTTAACAATCGTGTACATCTATAACACATTATATATTACTAACACTTAACATAATGTAATTTTATTACTACCCATTTAACTTACAATATTAATATTAATGCCTAACTTACAATATGCACATGTGCATACGTATCTACTAGTTGTATCTAACAGTTGAATCCACTTGTTTATTGATATACCATTGTTTATTATTATACCTGTTACTAATATTAATATAAAACCATTTGTTGTACCTTACATATAAATATACCAATTTGTAATACATTACATACTACACTGTACGTTATATAACTTTATGCACATGTGCATACCCATCATTTAATTTATTAACCTACATAATATAACATATTTTAACAATCGTGTACATCTATAACACATTATATATTACTAACACGCATTTAATCATTACTAACATTCATTACCAACCATCTTGTTAGTTTAACCATTTTAATGCACATGTGCATAAACAACAACAACCAATACGAACTCCCCTATATCAGCTAAAAAACCAACTGATTACTATATCAACTACTATACCAGCTGTTGTCAACCAAAAGTATTAGTGTCACAATAGACCACTTCCAACCACATTTAACCAAAACTATAAACGACATCATAACAAAGTACCATCTGACGTGTTAAAACAAACAAAACAAAACAAAACAAAGTACTAGTTTCATTAACATAAATCACCAACAAAACAGAAATACTATAGGTTGCTAAAGTTAATAACCTGCTGTGTTAACTCATACCCTCAAACTTATCCTCATTCTTCCATTTGTCAAGCATATTCCAACATTTTTCTTGTTTCATCGCCTCTTTGTCTAACGTTTTCCGCATTTTTCATCTCTCAAACCACGTGTTGTCTCTTTTGCAAGTTCCATAACGGTTTCCTTGTACACGTTTGCCTCTGATAATAACAGTTTTGTTTCTATCTTCATCATCAAGTTTTTCAGTTGCATGTCTTGAATATCTTTCCGCGTACTAAAACCACATTCAAACTTGACATCGCTCCATTTGTACATCTCCATGTGTCGCATAACGAACACACCGCAATCGTTGAAATTATCACTCATTGCCCATTCCAATTTTTTCTGTTTAACATATGTGCAAACACATTAATACATGTATGAAATGTTTGTACACACTAATGCACATGTGCATTTTAAATATTGATTAAAAGTTCTAAATAACACATACCATCAACAAAATTGGCATCTTTATCACCAACTTTAGATGTTGATAACCTTCTGTTCTTTGCCATGCGCACCTAACCGACACCTTTGTTTGGTGTTTCCACCTGTTTCCGTTTATTATTCCTCACCTTCATATCCTTTTCTACAACTTTTTTCACATCTGCATTCATAAACTCAATATGTTTATACAAATTATACTAATAAAAACAACATTAATGTAATGATGCACGTGTGCATGAAATAACTTTTAATTAATGAACATCCAAAATATTAATTATAAATAATCAAATATTCTAACCTTTTTGTTTACCATGCATATACTTTTCCGTTGTGAATGCGTCTTACAATGATGACCCTTCGTCCCTCGACTTTAATACAAATATAACTTTTTTCATTTTCTTTTCCAACTTGCTTTCTATTGCAATTCTACAATGAACATGTGCATATATGTTAAATGCCTCAATAACCTAGTATGACAAATTACCCGCATGCACATAGTAACTTATTTTGTCAGTTTATGCACATGTGCATATATGTATACTAGTAGGGTGCCCGCGCGATGCGGCGGGGGCGACACTTTGGATTACGGCACTCGTTGCTGGTAGTTTTCTTATTTGTATATGATAACATTATTGTGGTGGATATATGTCATAAGTGTTACACATGAGAGCCTAACACTTATAATGTCTTGCAATGTTCGATCAACTGCCTCTATCGCCTGACGTTTCGCCATCGATGCCTCATCCCATATAATTAACTTGGAGGACCTAATTAGTTGACTTATAATTCCTAAAATTTTGGGACATAGTTTACTATTTATCTACTAAATATCGTAAATTAGTATTAAATAATTCCTAAAATTTTGGGATATAGTTTACTATCTATCTACTAATATCGTAAATTAGTATTAAATAAATATCGTAAATTAGTATTAAATAATTCTTAAAATTTTGGGATATAGTTTACTATCTATCTACTAATATCATAAATTAGTATTAAATAATTCCTAAAATTTTGGAACATAGTTTATCTTCTATCTACTAAATATCAAAGTTTTGTTTTGTTATAAAAATTAATAATAAATAAAGTATAGAAAAACTGTTTTAAACATGTAAAGATTCGTTTGTTAATAAAAAATACTAAACAAATGACAAAATTATATTAGTTCAATCGAGATGTAAATTATAAGTGCAATAAAATAACACAAAACATAAACTTCAAATATAAAATAAACTTTATTATTCATGGGATAGTCTAGATCAAACAAAAACAACTGAAAATGAAAAAAAAACATAAAAACACTTGATATATTTCATCTAATTTCTCTTCTTGTTTGATCCGTTTTTCTTGTTTGTGCTCGAATCAGTAGTATCATCTAATTCATCTTCTTTCTCATCGTCCTCAGAATCATCTAAATTTATAACCTCGACCCATTTCCATTCAGAGAGTCTCTTTGATCTTTTCTTTTGATTCTCATACTTCCGATCCTTAAAAAACAAAAATTTAATAAAAAAGTTAAAAAATGATTAAATAAATTTTATAAAAAAAACAAATATTGAATAAAAAAATTTAAAAAAGATTAAATAAATTTTAAAATTACCTCTTTACTAAATTGACGTTGAAGATTAGACTTGTATGGACTGAACATTGCACCATAAGAAATAATTTCAACACTATTATCACCATCATCCTACAATAAAACACCAAATAATAACATAACGAACTTGTTAATATGAAAGATTATAAGCGGAAATATTACTTAAAAACTAACAAAAGCTTGTTCGACAACTGGGGTGTTTAAATTGGTGTGTTGAATCTGAAAAATCAAATAAGTTAGTATTCACATAAAAGTAAATAAAAGAAAACAATTATTCATTATTGCGATATAACAAAACTTATCATAGAACCGACCTTAGATTTTTCAATATCGCATGCTTGTTTTTTCTCATCAAGTGAATTCAGAACTGGCTCCATATTTTAAATCTGTTTAGCAATAGAAATGTAGAATTGTGAGTGTTTGCTATGTATTTATAGTAGTCCATTAGGGTTTAGTTTTAGATTGGTCATCCATTTATTTAGGAAGTTTGTTGTGAGTTTTAAGTTTTTAAAATAAGATGCACATATCCTGTTTAGTTTGTTGTGGCATGTTTAATATGAAGTTTGTTGTGAGTTTTATCTATACTATATTAAACATGCCACAACAAACTGACTCTGTACAAGTAAAATTAGGGAATATTTTAGTTTATTAATGTCGTTCAAAACAAAAAACTTGGGTAAAAAACAAATGTTAATGCACGGTAGCTAGGTAATGGTCAAAGCTGGCTTGGGTAAAAAACAAAAGTTGGCTTTAATCAATTGTACATTTACGCATCGGCTATTTGTACTTTATGAACGCACGACGAAACTAAAAAAGACAACTATCGAAACGTTTAAAAAAATGTGCCGATCGTCATGGTATCTTCGGATTTTTTTAAAACATTACGGGTTGTAAGATATCGCAGGAATACATTAAAGAATTAAAGGGGGGGGGGGGGGAAGTGTAACTAATTACCCATAATTATGTTAAATGTTAAGGATTTAAATGTAATAGATTGAGGGACAAAAAAATAATTATGGTTTAAAAGACCACTTTACCCTCATTCTAGGGGTTTATTTATAAATAATGGGGGAAGAAGTTCTTAACTTTTGGGAATCCTTCCCTCATGTATTATAATATAGTATAGATATCACACCACAATATCTTGTTACCACATTCTAACATAAAATACATTTGTGCATAACTATTCACATGTTATTACAAAATATGCACACGTGCATATTAAATTAATATGACAATCTATGCACATGTTCATAACTATATATCACACAAACTTACCTTAATAACATATTCTGTTAAACATCTGATGTAAACATATGCACATGTGCATGACAATATTTTTGATAATACACACCAAAGTTTGAATTAACAAATTATATATAATATAAAGAAGTACGAACGAATTGTGTAAACTTGCAAAATGTCTCGCGAACTATGCACATGTGCATATTGAACTATTATGACAATATATGCACATGTGCATAACTATGTATCACACAAACTTACTTTAATAACATATTCTATTAAACCTAGTTAAATCTATGATATAAACATATGCACATGTGCATAACAGTGCATAACTATGTATCACACAAACTTACCTTAATAACATATTCTATTAAACATAGTTAAATCTATGATGTAAACATATGCACAACAAAATATATCACAATACAGAATGAAGTTTGAATCACCAAATTGCACAATATCTATGTTAAACCGCATACGTAACGGTGATTATGACGGCGATTTCCGACTATACTGCCATATTGACTATTATTATAATCACGTTGCCCTAATTATGAACGAAATAGAGATCCACGATGTTTTTAATCACGTTGCTGTAATTACAAATGGATGAAGAATATACGATCGATGATTATGTTCCTAATATAAATTATACGACTCATTATGGACGAATTTTAGGAACTAACCTCAATTATATGACGAAATCTGAAATATATGCTTGTAAAATATCAAATCTCCGAGAAAATGTCACTCCAAATGCTTCGAAATGGTGAACTGATGATCGTGAATGTGATTATGTATTTGAAACAGATGAACTGAATCGATATGATGGTGAAATGTTGAGATAATCGTGAAAGAGAATCAGATTCAGATTGGGGAGATAGATTGGGGATATTTCTTGGACGTGAATGATATTATTAGATATAGTTAATTTTCTGATTGAAGTCCGATAATATGCGCCTGTTTTAAAAGTTGTTTGGGTATTTATAAAATTGCCCCCAGTTCACATTGGTTCTCGAGGTTCTCGCAATAAGGGTGGTTCTCACATGAACCCTACCGTATATATATATATATATAGGGGTAAGATCAAATAAAAAGTTTATTTTGCCTAAGTAGGATGAGAAGGAATCTTAACCATTCATTTTTCAAATCAATGGTTAAGATGAAAGTGTAGGAAAAAGGAGGAGTGAAAAGGTATCTTGGGAAAATCCTATTTGTGGACTTTCTCTCTCCACATGCAAGGCACATGCATATTCCACCCCCATTTTTTCAACGTTCATAACTTTTTTACACGACATTATTTTTTCATAAAAATTTCACCGTAAAATCGAGCGTTTTTTATCTTTAATTTGAGTACCATATTGCTATATAAAATATGAAGATTAAAAAAAACCCACTAAAATGTGTTGTATTTCTATGTTGTATAATATTTTTTTGTGCTGGATTTTTGTACTAAATTTTTTGTGCTCAATTTTTTTTGTCTTAAATTTTTTTTCTCAATTTTTTGTGTTAGATTTTTTTGTACTACATTTTTTTACTGAATTTTTTCGTGCTATATTTTTTGTACTAGATTTTTTTGTGCTATATTTTTTTTTGTACTACATTTTTTGTGCTATATTTTTTTGTACTAGATTTTTTGTGCTATATTTTTTATACTAGATTTTTTGTGCTAGATTTTTTTGTACTAGATTTTTTTCGTTGTATTTTTAAAAAACAAAAGGGGTGACACATGTCATTTTCACTCATATTTATAATGACCAAAATACCCTTTATTCCTACTTATAAGGAGTGCCACATGTCATCATCACAATCCTTCTTAGGCTACTTAGGCAAAATCCACTTTTTAGTGGATCCTTCCCCTGTATATATATATAAATGGTAAAATGAGAACTACCTTGAGTTGTGAAAACCGTGAAAATTAGGCCTTACAAAATGTTTTTGCGAAACTTTTTTTTCCCAAAATTGAAAAAAAAAATCAACTGTTTCTGGAAAAAATGCCGCTTGCGAAAATTTACATCACCGTAAACAAATTTACGGGTGACATCATCTTTTTGTAAAACAAATTTACACCAATGTAAATGGAGAATAAATACCGGCTCTACAGCCCTTTTTTTACATATGTGTTTGTAACATTTTCATCTCTGTTTGGAAAAAAAATTGTGGCAAAACTCGCACAGGAAGTAGGAGTTCTCACAACTCAAAGTGGTTTTTAATTGAACCGGATCCTATATTTATATAAGACTAGTTTTGGATCTTAGAAAACGCCTTGTTTGACCTTTGACCACAAAATATATGTAAATGTTAATCTTCATGAACAATATCGCATATCCCTTTTACGTATGGTTTAATAAATTAATTAATTTTATATTATTTTAACATCCTTATATATTGTAGGTCCCATTTTTCTCACAAATGGATGATCAATTACTGGATGCAATATGCGAGCGACTGGTTTCCGCCTTGAGCACAGAAGGCGCTTACATGGTTCGTGAAGGAGACCCCGTTTCAGAAATGTTCTTCATAATCAGAGGCAGGCTCGAGAGTTCCACAACAAATGGAGGCCGAACGGGCTTCTTTCACTCCATAACAATGAGGCCAGGAGACTTTTGTGGTGAAGAACTTTTAGCATGGGCTTTACATCCAAAGTCAACGGTTAACTTACCATCTTCAAACCGAACCGTTCGATCACTCACGGAAGTTGAAGGTTTTGCTTTACGAGCGGAAGATCTTAAATTTGTAGCTAATCAGTTCAGAAGACTTCATAGCAAGAAGCTTCAGCATACTTTTAGGCATTATTCTCACCATTGGAGGACGTGGGCCGCTTGCTTTATACAGGCTGCTTGGAGAAGGCGAAAAAGGAGAACAATGGCACGATACCTTTCAACAATGGAGTCTTTTGTTGATCACGATGATGAACAAGAACAAGATCAAGATCAGGTTGAAGATGAACGCGATCAAGATCAACAGGCTCATGATCCAACGGCTCAAGTGAAGCCGGACCTTGGGGTCACGATATTGGCGTCTAGATTTGCAACAAACACGAGAAGAGGAATTGCTCAGAGGCTGAAGAGAGCAGGTGGCTCGCCTAAGTTGCAGAAGCCTGAAGAACCTGACTTCTCTGCTGACCAATATATCAATTGACAGAAGAATACATCCATACATGTAAAACCAGAATGTTGTATTTATAACTTTAAATGAAATCTCTTGATCCATTTAAATATAATCAAATTGTCTGCCAAAGGTACCTAACAAAATCCAACAGGCATGCTAAACAAGAAGCATAGTTGATACCGTGTATCGACAGTAAGTAATGAAGATCCGAAATGGCTAACTGATTCCATGGAAGATTCACAGTCGATGTCACGATTTGGCCACGCATTGGCAATCGACTATTGGACATGTTGGCGTGGTAAATTGTTCGCCGTCATCAAGCATGGGCCGATATTCCTTCTCTGGGAAGCGATTCAAAAACGACAACAAGATAAAAACAACAAATGAATCCGGCGACTACACCACGTCTTTGGAATGTCAACTTCTCTGCACCAATCCCAACGATGATGACAATGAGAATGAAAATGCGCCACCGCAGATCTAGAATAAAAATTCAAGGGTATCCTAATTTTTTTTTTACCTTACATTAAGTGACGGATCCAATATTTTATTTGTATGAAGTCACTATTTTTAGATGCTTCAATTTCATACAAGCGGACATATAAATTTACGGCTCGGGTCCTAAGGTAAGTTTTTGTATCGTTTGATAACATGTAGTAATAATTCATCTCAAACTTTAATTTAATAGTTTTTTAATACTAAAAAATCTTGACAATAAAGCATTTTTATACGACGAAAAGTGTTATCTAGTATTTTCATAGTTTAAAAAATAGATATTATTTGAAACGTAAACTTTATTAGAAACCACCAACCCACCAAAACGGGGCGGACAAACCAACACACCTTACATATTTACAAAATTACACCACTCGGTCCAAGAAAAAGACCTATTTTTTGTTCTATTACTAATCCAAAAATATCCTAAAGATTTTATGTTGCTAATTATATTTTGGACACAAACTTGTTTACTTTCAAACCTAATCTTGTTCCTTGCGTGCCATATGCACCAACATCTCAACAAAACAATCCCGTGAAAAAAGTCTTTCGCCATATGCTATCATTTTGCAACGTTATCGGTACTGAATCCAATGTTCTAAGGAGCCAGTTTAACTCAATAATTTCATTGAAAGTTGTTGGCCCTTTACACCAATTCCAAGAAAAAAAACTGCAACCATTGACCTTAGAGACGCAACTCACCACAATACATCACCAACACTTCTTAAGATAATAAATGAATGTATATACTAAATATATAATCATATATATATGGGAGAATAATCCGTTAGGAACCACCCTTAATTACGAGAACCGCGAGAACCAATGTGAACGCAACCAAAAATACCTAAAAATAACTAAAAAACACACAATTTTTTTTTTCTAAAATTTTTAGCGAAAAATCGCTAATTTTCGTTACAAAAAAATCGATTTTTAGCGACTTTTCGCTAAAAAATATATAAAAAAAATTTGTGTGTTTTTTTAGCTATTTTTAGGTATTTTTGGTTGTGTTCACATTGGTTCTCGCAATAAAGGGTGGTTCCTAACGGATCGCTAATATTTTTTAGTGAAAAAATCGCATTTTTTTTGCTACTAAAAGTAGCAATTTTTAGCTAAAAAATATTAAAAAAAAATTGTGTGTTTTTTAGATTTTTTTAGTTTTTTTTTGGAGGGGGGGGGGGGGGGGGTTTATTTGTTAGTATTTTAGCTTGGGTAGGGGAGGGGGGTTAGGTTTTTTTTTTTTGGAGGGGGGGGGGGGGGGTAGTTAGGTTTTTTTAGGTTTTTTTAGTGTGTTCACATTGGTTCTCATGGTTCTTACAATAAAGGTGGTTCTCAAATGAAACTTACCATATATAGGTAAAGGGTAGGATACAAATCTCCTTATCGTACATTATGTACGCGCTACCCACAGCCATACACGTGTCATAATTCAATTTAATTAAATAAGGGTATATCAGACATTCTATTCAAACATCTGAGGGATAATCAGGGAATTCCGTCAACTAGGAAGCAGATTTCGAGTTCGTTTCATAACCGTCCATTTAATTATTGTTCGTATCAATTCGATTTGTAGGTTTTTTTATTGATTCCTGACCGAACACAAATTGGCGATTTCCGAAAATGCTGGATTCGTCATTTAGGATGTTTGTTTTTGTTTTTTCATCATAGGGTTACGGTTGAGTTTTGTGTTTTATTTGATTTGAAGATTTTTTCATTTTATTAGATTGTAATGAGGTTGAAGATAAGTTGTTTCTGGTTTTATTTATTGAGTTTATCATATCGCATTTGTTATTTGATATATCGCATGTGGTGTTTTTAACATAGCCCAGGTAGTTAAGATTGGATCATATGTATAATTTCGCATGTTTTAAGTTGGACATTTCGCACACAATGAAGTTTAATATTTAATTTCGCATGTTTAAGTTGGAGATTTCGCAAACTAGAAAGTATTTAACATATATAGCTCTTTAATTCGCACTCTTTAATAGTAATTATATTTATTTTCGCACAGTGTGTTTCATAATTCAGTTCAATAATTGAAATCAAATAATTCAGTTCAATAATTGATTTCAATAATTCATATCAATAATTTTTCTTTTATTTTATAGTTTATCTTTTTATCACTATTTCAAACATCCTATTAAAAATGACAGATCTACCAACACCCTCTTCTTCTGAATCAAGTATCAAGCAGGCTTTGAGGAAAAGGATTCAGGAACAAATTCAAGAGGATCGATCATGTCAACAGATGTCGGAGACCAACATTTCTCGTGTAACAGAAAACATGAAGAGAAGACAAGAAATTCTGAACTTGCTATCTCAGATGCAAGTGAGTAGTCTTCAAGAAATTGTTGTTATGTTCATGGTGGATCTTGGTGAGAGGGATGAGAAGCAGTTGAAAGAGTTGGCGGATGCAATAACTATCTTAAGTTGCTCGATGAAGATGAAAATGGAGTTTCTTTCATCTTTTGAATGAACTTTGTTTATTTTAGTGCTTTGTTTTAATAACATATCCAAGTTTTGCATGTTTCAATAAATTCGCATGTTGTGTTATGGAATGGATTTTTTTATTTCACATGTGTATATTCCCCTATTTTGCAAATTTTAAGCAATTCAATGTCAAACTTGCGATTTTAAACATAATATATGCGAAATTAAAAACACTAATGTTATATAACAAGTCTAAATATTCAACATAAATCCAACATCAAACAAGTTTACTTTCCCTTTCCCAAATATGCATTCATCCTATCTAGGATTATCTTCTCCAAATCTTTCATATACCTTTCTTTGTCTGGCCTTTTATCGAAAACATTTTCCTTTTTAATTAGTAGTTCACGATGCATATTGTGTTCGGATAAAATGATTTTACTAAGATATATGTGCCTTAGGAGACGAAGTTGTGAATTATGTCTGTTATTTACTTCATCTTCTTTCACAAATCCAGTCACCCATGGTGTTTTCTCTCCTTTGTATGTTTCCATGTGACGCATCGTAAACACTCCACAGTCTACGCCGTTATTCTTCGTCCTCTAATCCATCTCTTTTCTTTCTATAACTGAGGTTGCAAGTTCTTCTATAGCCGGTGTTGGTTTTAAAGCCTTTCGTAGGTATAAAACCAATACCTTTCTCTGTAACATAGCAACATTGTGGTAGTAGCTTTTACATAATATATAACATCTATATGTATAAGTTTTTGTATTACCAGTGTGTCTGGAAGCCCCTTGTATCTTTCCTCAAACTCTTGTTCAGCTGTTGTTGTCAATTAACTCAATTTTGCTGGTTTTCAAGTGAAAGCACAAGACATAGAAGTGGTCAACTTGAAGTACCGGAATAAACACCAGGTCAACCGAATCAAGTTTTTTTACCTCATATTTTAGTATGATGTCTTCAAAATTTGAGGCAAATATGTTTAGACGTTGGTTGTCTGTGTATTTCTTCTCGTCATAAAAGATATCCGGCTGTATGTTATGTAATTAGAATCAAAGTTAAGTAATGTATTAAAAGGTATTTAAATAATGGAATTTTTCACATGTGAATAGTATGTATACCATATGTAAATTACAACAGTATGAGAAATGTTGTTTTTTGTTTTCACAGGAAAACTATCTACTATTCTACATGCGATTTATCTATAATTAGTATGCGAAATCATTGAATTTGCATTTATTGTTTTAATTTCAAATGCCAAAATGTTTATGAAAACATACCATCATTGTGCTAAACAAGAAGAGTCTGTATGGTGATGATTTTCTATCCCTCTTTTTCTCTTCAAGGTTTAGAACATCCACAAATGCATCTATTCCGTTTGATGCTACGTACTGACCCCTGTAGAAGCTTTAAAATATAGCTTTGAATGTGTAAACCCAAGTTTTTGATTGGTAAAATTCATCTCTGCCAGGCAGAAAATAAATAATTAATATTTTGAGTGTATATATTTAGATGTTTGTTAGTTGATATAACCATTTTACTTACTCTATGTTTGCAAATGTAGCAAATGTATATCGGATCACACTCAATTCTTGATTCAAGAGTGCTTCGTGCATGTTTACCACTCTGTTGCAGTAAGGGGAAAAAAATGCGTCTCCAATCTCTGCACATATTCTCTCACCTCGAATTTTGGCTGCTTCTATTGTCTTATAAAGGAGTTCATTTAACCCCTTTGGTAGACCTTGTTTTGGAACTTGCTTTGGCTTTGTGTTTTTTCTTCCCATAGCTGGTTTTTTCCCTTATGTTCTTCCAGTATGGGTCCCAGGCTCAAAAGCAGCTCAACAGATTGCAATTCCTTAGCCGTCACCTGAGGGCATTCAACTTCCGGTTCATTCTCAACTTCGATACCCGAATTGGTTTGTTGAGGGTCTTTTTGTGTAGTTTCTCCTAAAGAAACTGCTTCCACTTCTGGCTCTTTTTCTTGAACTTTTTCTTGAATGTTTTGTGTAGATTCTGCCAAGTTCACTGTTTCTTCGATAACAGTTTCGTTTTCACCCCTTTCTGCAGGCCAGAATATGTTAAGAAATATGATATTCTGTTTTTTTTTTATTTTTTTCTAATATAAAGTGGTTTTTTTTACCTTTGGCAGGTGGTTTGTAAGCGTATACACCCGTTTCGACAGTTTGAATGTTTGCAATAAGGGTGTCTGTCACTCCTCCATCATCTTTACTTATCAATCCTTCCTCATCTGGCTGCAATACCCCTATAGATACAAATTATTGAATTTTAATACATCAGAATCAAAATCGCATGCTATACATGACATTGCATGCGAAATCAAATTTGAAGTGTTTTGTCAGAAATCGCATGTGTTTTTTTAGGTATCGCATGTGTATAAGAAATAGTGATTTTTTAAAAAATTTCGCATGTGTTAATTTTGAAATCGCATGTTTTACCTTCTGATGCCATTTGTACCAAAACATTGGATGTTACTTGTTGAACTTCGTCATTCTGTCTACCTTATTCGGTTGTAGTAACTTCATGATAAACTTCAGCTGGATTTTCAGGCTCTTGATGAACATGAGAGGGTGCAGTTTCATGCTCTTGAACCGAATCAGGCGGCACACAAATGGGATTATTCCGAAGCGTCTCATCCCACTGCTTACAGGCCTCCATAATCTCCGGATCCCAAAAACACTTAGTTTTTGCTTCTGAAACTAAGTTGTTCATCCCTTGAACATCTTGAACCATTTTATGGTATTTTTTGACATTCGCTTTCATTTTTTTCAACAGGTTCTGTAATATTTTTCGAGTTAAGATACTATCAATCCAAAAGTTAAATATAATGGATTAAGTGAAATTAATATTTTTTTGCGCTTACCTTTTTGTTGATTTTTTAAGCCTCTCGATCTCGTTCATGGGCTGTGTCGTAGATTACCGATGGTGAAAGTTGAACAGGAGTGTTGCAATAATCCATCATTTTCTGTGTCTGTGTTCCAACTCCCATTTCAAGGTTCAACTGAGACATTTCATGGATTTCAAAACTGAAATCCATGAAATCATCAATGTTCTCGTTATCGTTTGGCTCTTCCACGGTTTCTATGTTTTGTATTGCACGTGCAGTCCTTCTTTTGTAGCTTATTGTGGTGTCAACCGGCGGTCGTAGTGTATACTCCTCCGTTGAACGCTCATCTTCTTCTTCATTTTCACTCTCACTTGATGCCCACATAGGTCCGTTATCCGAAATATGCTCTTCGACTTTATCAATCTCCAAAGATGTGATATAACGGATAAATGGTATCTCCACGACTTTCTCAAACAGTTTAAGCCTCTTGTTGTACTCATGCGTGTACAGAAGTTGTATAAATTGCAAGATCAAACAAAATTATTTTTAAAATCGCATGTATCATTTAATTATATAACAAAAAAAGTAATGCATACCGTAAGAAAGGCAACAGGTCCCACGAACTGTATTTTATAGTTCTTCCAGCCCGCTCGTGTACGACGCAAAGTGTCAACTAGATTTGTGCACCAATCTAGATTCTGTATTTCCTCAACAGCCTCTACACCAAGCAAACATCTATCATTTGCAGTTTTTGCCTTTGTAATCTTCGCAAAGAACGTCATCCAGTACCCAGGAAATTTAATTTAAACAGGCTCCCCCTATCTCTCTGATCATCCATTGTAGTTGCAATTAAGCCATGGGTAATTCTCGTGTTTTCCCCCCATTGGCTGATGAATGTATCTCTGACAGCATTTCCCGGTTCTTTACTCTTTTCGATTTTCTCCACCTTTTTAACTTTTCTCTTATCGGCTATTATTTCAACTTGCTTTGGCCCCTTTGGTATTCCAAATACCTCATAAAATGTGTCTGATGTAATGTTTATTTGGTGTCTACCTACGTTTAGTGTATCGAACATCTCGTCAAAGTTTCTTGCTAGCCAATATGCCAATCGTGTTGAAATATGGTTGATATTTATATCAAGAATATCTCCAAATCTCATATTCTTCACCTCATCAATTTGTTTTTTTTTGAAAATTTGCTTACAGTATCCATATACGAGTTAGGTTGACATCTTAACAGTATCGCTTCGTTGCTGTATTCGAAGAAAGCTCTAGTTTCTGTTCTAGGTGGTTCCACCTTTTTTGAAGGTTTTTTTGTTTCTATCTTAGATTTATTGTCATCTTTCTTCTTTTTCGGGAGTGGCTTAACGAAGTCATCCTCCTTAGAGCTTTCTTCAACTATCCTTCTTTTTCTATTTTTGTTAACTTTTTTCAATATTGATATTGGGTCTTCAAAGTCATCATCAGTATCTATTTCTACAAAATCGCATGCTATCAGTTAAAAACCTTTATAATATCTCATGTATCAATTAATCATGTACACTGACTCATTAAGTTGATAAATCGCATGAATGAATTATGAATTCGTATGCCTTAGTAAAGCATTACCAAAACTGACCAACCATATAAATCGCATGCTTTAGACAACTAAATTTAATATAATCGCATGTGTAATTTAATCATAATCACCTAAAACTGACTAATCATTTAAAATCGCATGAGGCTTTTATCAATTCACATGTTCAATCTAACCTAAGACAAAAACGTTCAACAAACAATATTTAACATATGAAATCGCATATGTCATACAAAACCCTCACAAAACCCTAGCTTATCATTAACAAATCTGTATAATCATACAAAACCTAATAAATATCTATACCAGTCATAAACCCTAATAAAATTGTAGTTATGAACAATATGTAATCTTATAAAACTTTAGGTTTCAGACCAAAACCTTACTAAACAAACGATATCGCATATGTCATTCAAAGTCCCTGTAAATATCATTATAAAATCGCAAATGTCAATCGATACCTGGATTCATATTCTTCGCCTGTGGTCTGTCGTTGTTTGCTTTGCTTCGTTTCTCAAAACTCATGAATCTTAGTTGAATCGCAACGATGAGTAGTAGGGAAGTTGGGGAAGGAGAATGCAATGTTTGATTTTTTGTTTACGGTATGATTGTGAGTTATTGTGTGCTGATTATCAGGGGTTTTGATCTCGCATTGGACGATTTTAACCTTGGCAGTTTCTTTTATTAATTTTAATTTGATTAATTTAATAGTTAAACACGCGGTTTAAATGAGATGATCTGATGGTTGTGGTTATAGCGTACATAATGTACGATTAGTGGATTTGTATGACAACCGGCCTATATATATATATATATATATATGTGTGTGATTAGGTTCAAGAGTGGACAACTTCTTAAAAGTGAACTAAGTGAACGAATCTTGGCCCTTGATCATTTTTAGATTAAAAGAGTAAGATTGACATTAGCCAAGTATCTTTAATTAAAATCCTTTAATTTTCTCAATCTCTTAACACACACACATACACACTCTCTCTCTCATTTTTAATTATTTCTTCATTATTTTAGTTATAAGAAATTGAATGACTTTAAATTTTGGTAAACCATCATGGATTACGACATTATCATTCTACATCTCCGGCTCATATGTTGAAGTTGATTAATGAATACTGCAAGTATTCTTATCACTTAAGAAAATGATAAAGACAAAACTATTATTTTTTTTTTCAAATTTTTTGTTTTTTTTGAAATATTTTGTTTACAAATTATTTAATTTCCAAATATTCATAGCACTCATTTCTTTAACCATAGATTTTGTTTTAATTTTAACTTAAATATTGGTTTCTTTTATTATCCGTATATATAGATATCATATATATTGTTTTTAACTTTTATAAATTTCAATAAATATTGAAAAATTTCTCTGAGATTGAAATTGTAATTATTTTTTGGCATTAGCTTTTTTTTGAATAGGTGATTAAGTTATTTATTTTTGCACACATGTGACTTGTTTCGTTTTCATTAGTTTCATAATTTTTATATGAATCTACTCGTGTGCATGCATAATATACTATATGTTGTTAATATACACATATGTAACCATTTCTGAATATAATACAAAGATGTATAAATGTTTGTACACATGTGTATAAACTAACAGTTGTGTATCTTGTATAAACTAATTGTTACCGAGACTGTACACATATGTATAAACTAACAGTTGTGTATATCGTATAAACTGATAGTTTGCGAGACTGTACACATGTGTATAAACAAACATATGTGTATCTTGTATAAACTGATACTTGCGAGACTGTACACATATGTATACACTAACAGTTGTGTATCTTGTATACGAAAACTAGCCAGATTTTAGGGATTTTTATTATATTGTTTAATAAATGTAATTTAGAAAAGACACAAATACCCTTATGTCATTTATTTTAAAGGGAAGTTACAACATTATAATTACAATCTTGCCATTGTTTAAAAATCTCTAGATGATGTAATCCAATGGCCCAGATTAGTTCACACAGTTCACTCTCAACCTAGTGTTCACTCTAGAACCCTATAGTGTATATATATATATATATATATACTAGTCACTTACCCGCGCGATGCGGCGGGAGTGGCGATTTACAATAGGATATTCGTTTACCGTTAGTTTATCCGTCATCTTGTGATATATTGTATAGTACTTAAGTTAGTTTTCTTATTCGTGATATGATGACACTGGTATTTTTCTGTTAGTTTATTGATTCTTTGGTGATATACTCGGATAAATTTTTGTAGTTGTAGATTCGGCGTGATCTTCTACAAGAAGAGTACAAAACGAGGAAGTAGACGTAAGTAAAAACAAGAAGAGTTCAAAACAGTTAAGTAGCTGGACAAAACAATAAAAAGAAAATGCGGGGAGTCTCTAGTCCTTTACCCGCGCGATGCGGCGGGAAACATATCACTTAGGTTGGTGAGTTTAGGGTTGTGTATGGGGCGGTTCGGTTTTGAGCCATAACCAAAACCAAATTCGTGATACAATGGAAAACACAACACTTGTTAGTAATTTTAAGGGTGAAACTTTGCAATACGATACTCGTTTTTTTAGTTTATTGTTATTCTCTTGATACAATGCAGGACTTGTGGTGGCGACAATTTACAATGCGGAACTTGTTTCTTGTTAGTTTGTTAATCCTCTCATGATATATTGTATAGTACGTCGTCTATTAGTTTTCTTATTCGTAGAAGCGATCTAGTCTATCTATGCCATACCCCCCACCCTTAATATCTACACTTAATAGATGACCACCAGTTTCATTATCATCATCAACAACTCTCCCAACTCCCAATATCTCTCCCACCTCCCAAGATCATCATCATCATCTTCATCGAACAGATCAACAGATCATCTTCATCATCTTCATCGAACATCTTCATCATCGAACATCTTCATCATCAAACAGATCAGGTTCATCTTCATCCTCATATTGATTTTTGGTTTGATTCGATGATTTGAATGTGTTTATATTGTGAAAAAACAGAGGGGTGATTCTGGGTTTGATTTTGGGTTCCATTCGATGATTTTGGGTTCCATTCGATGATTTTGGGTTGATTTTGAAAAAAACAGAGGGTTGATTTTGGGTTCCATTCGATGATTTTGGGTTCCATTCGATGAATTTGTGTTGATTTTGAAAAAAATAGAGGGATGATTTTGGGTTCCATTCGATGATTTTGGGTTGATTTTGAAAAAAAAGAGGGTTGATTTTGGGTTTGATTTTGGGTTCCATTCGATGATTTTGGGTTGATTTTGAAAAAACAGAGGGTTGATTTTGTTCAAAATGCATCAAAACAGAGGTTTTGAATGTGTTTTGGTTTTGATTTTTGTGGGTTTAGGGTTTAGGGTATCAAAACAGAGGTTTTGAATGTGTTTTGGTTTTGATTCTTGTGGGTTTAGGGTTTAGGGTATCAAAACTGAGGTTTTGAATGTGTTCCTGTTTTGATTCTTGTGGGTTTAGGGTTTAGGGTATCAAAACAGAGGTTTTGAATGTGTTTTGGGTTTGATTCAATGATTTGAATGTGTGATTTGAATGTGTTCCTCATTTTGATTTTTGGTTTTGATGATAACACTTATTTGGTTTTGGTTTGATTCGATAATAACAGTTATTTGGTTTTGGTTTGATTCGATGATAACAGTTATTTGGTTTTGGTTTGATTCGATGATAACAGTTATTTGGTTTTGGTTTGATTCGATGATAACAGTTATTTGGTTTTGGTTTGATTCGATGTACAGAATGGCTGCAGATGTAAAGATACGCAAAACACCAACTACGAAGGCGATAACACTTGACAACCTCCTTGAAGATGCGGTGCACATAAGGAAGTGATTGATATGAATGAATACAACCCCAGTGGAGCTCTTCGATTTTCCTTGAAATTCCAGAGCTCGCTAATTACATATCTACCACTTGGGTTATATTCATTCATATGAATGAATATAACCCCAGTGGCAGATATGTAATTACCTACACTAAGGTTATATTCATTCATATCTGCTACATTCCGAAGTGCACCCGTCAGTAAAGATCCACAATTGCTTGTAGATCTTTGACGTTTTGTCTCTGTATTGTATGTTACGGTCTTTTGTTATCGAGTCTGTAAGTTCCGTCAAGTCTACGAAGTTGGTATGACGTTTTGTCTCTGTATTGTATGTATTAAAAGTTTACATTTAATATATAGTTTAGGCTTTAATAATTTGTTATATATAGTATACATTTAATTATTAGATTGCATTTATTTAAAAAGAGTTAATTATTAGATTGCATTTATTTAAAAATAAAAGAGTTAATTTGAATTATTAGATTTCTTAAGGGACACAAAGAGTTAATTTGAATTTAAAAAGAGTTAATTATTAGATTGCATTGATATTTCACTCATACCATAGGGACGCAAAGTGTTATTAATATATGCCAAAAGACGGTCTTACCCCTGCCTCAAACAGTCAACCTAACGGTAGGGACTCAAAGTGTTATGAATTCATAAGGTCAGGGGCTCAAAAAAACCAAAAATTTAATTTAGGGGCTCAGGTTGATGTTTGGGACATACCACAGGGACGCAAATTGCATTTTTCTCAAGAATATAACTAAACCACTTTTTATGAATTTTGGGTTGGTCTCAGGTCGGGTCAGTTTTCGTGTATGAATGCTACAAGTATAAGTGAAAGTAAGATTCTTTCCATTGCGCATCAAAGAATGAAATCAAACCACGCCAAAACTATAAGAAGATGATGATTACACAATACAAAAATAACTTTCTTTTTTTCTTAATATAATCTGTGTTCATAAATACAACAAATTGAAATACACATATCAACATGGTCAAAGCTTCTGAAATCATACATAATGACTATCAAAACAAAACTGGTACACTTTAGCGATCGGAATGTTGTTGCCATTAAATTCTTTCTCGTTTCTACTCGTCCAAAGTCTCCATATCGTAGCGAAAGCCACAACTCCCACCTTCTTCCAAGCCTTGGACCCAACTTGACTTCTAAAGTACTCCAGCATTCACATTGAGCTGGTCCACAACCGTATAACAAGAAAATTCCTGCCAAACCGAATCCTTGCGGCAGGCTAAATCGCCTAAGGGGAAGATTGATTTCGATACACCACCTGCTCATTTGCTTATCAAAACATCTGGAAGACTCAGGCATATAATTGAGAGATGAACACAGCTACAAACCGGGTTAAGCCATGGCTGCAAACACACGGTTGTAGAGTGAGAACTATGCAACCTTGATATTGCCCCGCCAGGCTCAGCTTATGCATCATAACCTCACAGGCTCAGCTTATGCATCATAGCCTCAACACTTTCAGTTCAGACATATTATGCATCATAACCTCACAGGCTCAGCTTATGCATCATAGCCTCAACATCATAGCCTCAAAACTTTCAGCTCAGCTTATGAATTTAGGGTTTAGATTGAGTGAAAGAAAGTTTATATTGGATCCATTTGAGTAAAACGGGTCAAAGAGATCCGGTTAGGATCCATGAGCTGCTCCACGTGTTGAAGAAAGTTTCAACACATTCATGCTTAAATGCTTGTACAATGGGCTTCAAATCAGTAACATAAGCATGTAAATCAGCTACAAACATACCAGTGTTTTAAGCACAAGAAACACATATGTAACCTCACAGGCTCAGCTTATGCATCATAGCCTCAACATTTTCAGTTAAGACATATTATGCATCATAACCTCATAGGCTCAGCTTATGCATCATAGCCTCAACACTTTCAGTTCAGACATATTATGCATCATAACCTCACAGGCTCAGCTTATGCATCATAGCCTCAACACTTTCAGTTCAGACATATTATGCATCATAACCTGCTCATTTGCTTATCAAAACATCTGGAAGACTCAGACATGTAATTGAGAGATGAACACAACTACGGTTAAAGCCATGGCTACAACACACGGTTGCAGAGTGAGAACTATGCAACCTGGATATTGCCCCGCCAAGATGCTACTCGGATCTTCTATGTACCCTCAAAATACAATCATCATCACAGTCTATTGTGTTATGTAACCTCGCTTTAAAGCATGATGTACAAGAGTAATTTGCCACTAAACTTAAACAACCTTTAAAGCATGATGTACAAGTGTTTTAAGCACAAGAAACACATATGTAACCTCACAAGCTCAGCTTATGCATCATAGCCTCAACACTTTCAGTTCAGACATATTAAGAACACAAGCTCAGCTTATGCATCATAGACTCAACACTTTCAGTTCAGACAGATTAAGAACACAAGCTCAGCTTTTGCATCAGAGCCTCAAACACTTTCAGTTTAGACAGATTAAGAACACAAAAACCGGAGTGTTCTTAATATATGATGTACAAGTGTTTTAAGCACAAGAAACACATGTAACCTCACAGGCTCAGCTTATGCATCATAGCCTCAACACTTTCAGTTCAGACATATTAAGAACACAAGCTCAGCTTTTGCATCACAGCCTCAAACACTTTTAGTTCAGACAGCTTAAGAACACAAGCTCAGCTTATGCATCATAGACTCAACACTTTCAGTTCAGACAGATTAAGAACACAAGCTTAGCTTTTGCATCACATTATAACTCTTTTTAATAAACTTTTTGAATTTAAAGTAACAATTGATTTAAAGTAATGAATCAGGTTAAAACTCTAAACAGCTTTGCACTTGCATCAAATTATAACTCTTTTTAATAAACTTTTTGAATTTAAAGTAAAAATTGATTTAGTAATTTTTTATGACAAAAAAATTGAACTGTAACCTGTCAGAAAGACTTTCGAAACCTTTTTCAGAAACCTAACTCCTGATTTTACAGTTGAATAGTTGAACAGTTGACAACCTTTCAGAATCCAAAATATTTTACTGCTATCCTTTTTGATTTTTTTTACTGACGATGACTGTTCAAATACAGCTGTAAAAGCAAACACTGTTCGGATTTGTCAGAAAGGAAGCATGCTTGGAAGTCTATAAATTCAACTACATTCATCACAACTCTACAAGCACTCAACTTAGATACTAAAACCTTCAGTAACATAAATTCAACTACATTCATCACAACTCTACAAGCACTCAACTTAGATACTAAAACCTTTAGTAACATAAGCATGTAAATCAGCTACAAACATACCAGATCTGTAACAAACATAAAGGCTAAAATCATTTTAAGCACATTATCTATCTATCTATACCTATATCTATATCTATACTCTATATACTACTTTATATACTACTTTAATAAGCATATTGGAAGGACAGAAATGGTCATTTGCCACTTTACAACCATTTGAAGCCCATTGTACAACCTTTAAAGCACAAAGGTGTTGAAAAATCCTTCAACAACACGCGGACTAGCTCATATAAACTAACCGGATGCATTTGACCCATTTTAATCAAATGTATCCAATATACACTTTCTTTCAAAACATCTGGAAGACTCAGACATGTAATTGAGAGATGAATACAACTACGGGTAAAGCCATGGCTACAACACACGGTTGCAGAGTGAGAACTATGCAACATGGATATTGCCCCGCCAAGATGCTACTCGGATCTTCTATGTACCCTCAAAATACAATCATCATCACAGTCTATTGTGTTATGTAACCTCGCTTTAAAGCATGATGTACAAGAGTAATTTGCCACTAAACTTAAACAACCTTTAAAGCATGATGTACAAGTGTTTTAAACACATATGTAACCTCACAAGCTCAGCTTATGCATCATAGCCTAAACACATATGTAACCTCATAAGCTCAGCTTATGCATCATGATGTACAAGTGTTTTAAACACATATGTAACCTCACAGGCTCAGCTTATGCATCATAGCCTCAAGCTCACCTTATGTTATGCATCATAGACTCAACACTTTCAGTTCAGACAGATTAAGAACACAAGCTAAGCTTTTGCATCACAGCCTCAAACACTTTCAGTTCAGACATTTAGCTTTTGCATCACAGCCTCAAACACTTTAAATTCAAAAAGTTTATTAAAAAGAGTTATAATTTGATGCAAGTGCAAAGCTGTTTAGAGTTTAACCTGATTCATTACTTTAAATCAATTGTTACTTTCAGTTCAGACAGATTAAGAACACAAGCTCAGCTTTTGCATCACAGCCTCAAACACTTTCAGTTCAGACAGATTAAGAACACAAGCTCAGCTTTTGCATCACAGCCTCAAACACTTTCAGTTTAGACAGATTAAGAACACAAGCTCAGCTTATGCATCACAGCCTCAAACACTTTCAGTTCAGACAGATTAAGAACACAAAATCCAGAGTACACAACAAGAGTAATTTGCCACTAAACTTAAACAACCTTTAAAGCATGATGTACAAGTGTTTTAAACACAAGAAACAAATATGTAACCTCATAGGCTCAGCTTATGCATCATAGCCTCAACACTTTCAGTTCAGACATATTAAGAACACAAGCTCAGCTTATGCATCACAGCCTCAAACACTTTCAGTTCAGACAGATTAAGAACACAAAATCCGGAGTACACAACAAGAGTAATTTGCCACTAAACTTAAACAACCTTTAAAGCATAATGTACAAGTGTTTTAAGCATAAGAAACAAATATGTAACCTCACAGGCTCAGCTTATGCATCATAGCCTCAACACTTTCAGTTCAGACATATTAAGAACACAAGCTCAGCTTATGCATCACAGACTCGACACTTTCAGTTCAGACAGATTAAGAACACAAGCTCAGCTTTTGCATCACAGCCTCAAACACTTTCAGTTCAGACAGATTAAGAACACAAAATCCGGAGTACACAACTCCTTTACCACCCTCCGGCAATTTTAAAAGCAAAACTGAATCTTATCACTAACATTAGATCTATAACAAACATAATCAGCTACAAATATACCAGATCTGTAACAAACATAATCAGTAACATAAGCATGTAAATCAGCTACAAACATACCAGATCTGTAACAAACATAATCAGCTACAAACATACCAGTTAGTTTATATGAGCATGGGGGCGGATGTGAATGAAATGAAATTAGGGTTTAGATTTAGTGAAAGAAAGTATATATTGGATCCATTTGATTAAAATGGGTCAAATGCATCCGGTTAGTTTATATGAGCTGGTCCGCGTGTTGTTGAAGGATTTTTCAACACCTTTGTGCTTTAAAGGTTGTACAATGGGCTTCAAAAAACCTAAACTAAAGAACACATACCACATCTGGTTATCCAGTAGTAAACAAACAAACATTTCGCAGAATAAAAAAGCTACGGCTCAAACAATACCTTGTTGAAATGGTGTAGAGATCGACTCCAGATGATACTTGCAAGATAAACACAATAATCAACTTCAAATTAAAGATAAAAACTTCTTTAAAGAAAAAAAAAACTAAACTACAGAACACATACCACATCTGGTTATTCCGGTGCACCCTAACACGAACAACTCAACGGCAGATCTGAAATATTACACAGATCCGATTCAAATTCCAGATGATACTTGCAAGATAAACACAATAATCAACTTCAAATTAAAAATACAAACTTCTTTAAAGAAAAAAAACTAAACTACAGAACACATACCACATCTGGTTATTCCGGTGCACCCTAACACGAACAACTCAACGGCAGATCTGAAATATTACACATATCCGATTCAAATAACAAAAAAAGTATAGATACTGTAAAAAGAAAGATACCGAGCGGTCAAACCAGTCGATCTGGTGTTGGATCTAGAGTGTTGGATCTAGAGAGATTCATTACTGAGGAAGTCGATCTGGTGTCGGATGTAAAGAGATTCATCACAGAGAAACCCTAGATCTTGATCTTGGAGCGCCTAGTTTTGAAACCCTAGAACCGCGTCTGGTGAGAGAGAGAGAGAAGAAGAAGAAGGATGGGGGCGGATGTGAATGAAATGAATATTAGGGTTTAGATTTAGTGAAAGAAGGTATATATTGGATCCATTTGGGTAAAATGGGTCAAAGGGATCCGGTTAGTTTGTATGAGCTGTTCTACGTGTGTAGAAGGATTTTTCAACACCTTTGTGCTTAAAAGGTTGTACAATGGGCTTCAAATGGTTGTAAAGTGGCAAATGACCATTTCTGTCCTTCCAATATGCTTATTAAAGTAGTATATATATATATATATATATATATATATATATATATATATATATATATATGGAGCCGCTAAAATGAAAACCACCTCCAGTTGTAAGAACCGCGAGAACCACTCTCAACCAATCAGAATATGACAACCCAAAGGGTATTTTGGTCATTTACCTCAAATGTCAAATCCCTCCTCTCTCTTCATTTAAATCACTGAATTTTTAATTACCTCTCTCGTCTCTCATTTAAATCTCATCTCTCTCGTCTCTTTTGAGCAAATTTTGAAATCCTCTCATCTGGATCTCAAAAGTGAAACAACTTATCTCCTTCACCTCCTTATTCTCATCATATTGTAAACCCTAGCCCCCCCAACTAAACAAAACACCCACATAACTTGCAGCTTATCGAAAGAAAGATAGAGAGCCCAAGGAGAGAGAGAGTCGAGATGCAGGATGGTGGTTTCTAGCCACCTGGTTACGAAGGTGCCGCATCAGCGGCTTATGGCGGCGGCGATAGGGCGTGGAGCAGTGGTGGTGAGGCTTTGATGGCGGCGGTAGTTCAGGTACGGTGGTGTTGATGTCACCGACGACCAACGCCGTTCACGGCGGCGGAGTTGTGGTGGTGGTGGGTTTCAAGTCGGCGATGGGCGGTGTTGTGTTGGTGGTGGGTTTTGACGGCGACAGCGGTGAGGGTTTGAGCAATGACGTGATTTGTGTTTGGGTTTTGTGTGAGCTGATGTCCCCGATAACCCCTCAGATCAAGATTCGGTTTTCCTTTTTTCTTCATGGGTATCTAAAATAAATTGGGTTTGATATGTGGGTTTGATCTGTTTATTTTTTATATGTGGGTTTGATTTGTGGGTCACGAACAAGAATCTGATGAACTTTGTGGTGATTTTGCTTTTCTAGTGATTTTTGATGAACTTTGATTTGAAGTTTGATTTTTGATGAACTTTGATTTTTGATATGTGGGTTTGATCTGAAGAACTTTGTGGTGATTTTGCTTTTCTAGTGATTTTTGATGAACTTTGATTTTTGATATGTGGGTTTGATCTGTTTTGATATTGATATGGTCGATTGGGCGGCGATGATGAAAAAAAAAACGTAGATTTTGATGATGATGGCGCGGCAAGGACGGCGGAGGGTAGATTTTTTGAAACTGTAACCCCACATTGGCAGCCTTTTGAATATCGGATAATCTGAGCCAAACCCCGTTTTTTTTCGAGATACACTTTGTTTTAATGTTGTTGGTTTTTTTATTTTTTTTTCCCACTAGTCGATGACGATAACAATACATCTGAGACACCTCCCGAGTTTACGATTTCTAGGTGCGTTCATTTTTGCGTAAAAAAGTTTTTGTAAAAAAAAAGTTAAACCGTAAACTTTTTAACGTAAAACGTAAAATGTAAAAAGTTATACGTAAAACGTAAAAATTTTAACGTAAAACATAAAACGTAAAAAGTTTTACGTAAAACGTAAAACGTAAAAACGTAAAAAGTTTTACGTAAAGCGTAAAAAGGTTTACGTAAAACGTAAAAACGTAAAAAGTTTTACGTAAAACGTAAAAAGGTTTACGTAAAACGTAAAAAGGTTTACGTAAAACGTAAAAAGTTTTACGTAAAACATAAAAAGTTTTACGTAAAACGTAAAAATTTTAAAGTAAAACGTAAAATTTTTAACCTAAAACGTAAAACGTAAAAAGTTTTACGTAAAATGTAAAAAGTTTAACGTAAAACTTAAAACGTAAAAAGTTTAACGTAAAACGTAAAACGTAAAAAGTGTAAAAAATGGGGCGTTAAAAAAACGTGTAAAAAACGGCGCGTTAAAAAAACGACGCTTGAAAAAACGACGCGTAAAAAACGGCGCGTTAAAAAACGACGCTTGAAAAAGCCCGACGTAAAAGCGGCGCGTTAAAAAAACGATGCTTGAAAAAGCCCGGGCGAGTTGGACCAAATTTTTGTTTTGAAAAAGCCCGACGTATTTAGCGGTCCTATATATATATAGGGGACCGCTAAAATAAGAACCACCTCCAGTTGTAAGAACCGTGAGAACTTTTTGATCCGGGCGAGTTGGACCAAATTTTTGTTTTCATAAACGTAGATGCTTGTATTATAAACACAATTGTAAAAAAAAATTCAAAAAAAAAATGTCGTGTGTGTAGTTTTGAGCACCACAAGTTTGTGTTTACGGGTACCGTAAATTTTAAATAAAATTTACGGGTCCCGTAAACGCAAACTTTGGGTGCTCAAAACTACACACCCGACATTTTTTTTGAATTTTTTTTACAAATGTGTTTATAATACATGCATCTACGTTCATGAAAAAAAAAATTGTTCCACCTTGCCCCGTACGGTGTAGTTCTCACGGTTCTTACAACTGGAGGTGGTTCTCATTTTAGCGGTCCTATATATATATATATATATATATATATATATATAAGGGAGCGCTAAAATGAAAACCACCTCCAGTTGTAAGAACCGAGAGAACTACTTTCTAACCGTTAGATCTTCAAGATGGACGCATGAGATTAAAAGTAATAAAAACTATTATAATTTTTTTTGTCTTATTATGTTTTTAATATTTTATTGTTAAAGGGTATTTAAGTAAATTTGCTTTTTTTTTTTGTCTTATTGTAAATATTATTTTTATTACATTTTTGTCCTATTGCATTAATTATTTTTACTATAAATCAGATTTTTTTTATTAAAGAATTTTTTAAAATCAGATTCTTTGATATTTTTTCAAGATTTGTTTAAAAATCATTTTTAAGAGCCGTTTTTTACGCGCGTTTTTTTACGACACGTTTTATGCCCTGTTTTTACGCTCCGTTTTTTCGCGTCGTTTTTTCGACCAGTCTTTTACGCATCGTTTTTTACGTTTTACGTTAAGAAGTTTTTACATAAAAGTTTACGTTTTACATTTTTGCCCTAAAAACTTTATGTTTTAATTTTTACGTTTTAGGTTAAAAGTTTAAAAAGTTTACGTTTTCCGTTAAAAAGTTTACGTTTTACGTTAAAAAGTTTACGTTTTACGTTAAAAAAGTTTACGTTTTACGTTAAAAAAGTTTATGTTTTACGTTAAAAAATTTACGTTTTACGTTAAAAAGTTTACGGTTTTAACTTTTTTTTACAAAAACTTTTTTATACAAAACGAACGCACTCAGAAAACGCAACTCGGTTGGTGTCTTAGATAGATTGTTATCGTCATCGACTAGGTGGGAAAAATATAAAAAACCAACACACAAAAATCAAAACAAATGAGTGGATTCTTGAAAAAAACGGGGTTTGGCTCAGATTTTCCGATAATCAAAGGCTGCAAAGTGGGTTGAAGGTTCAAAAACCTACCATCCACCATCCTTGCCGCGCCATTGTCATCAAAATATACGTTTTTTTTGCATCATCACCGCCCCGAATCCAACAGATCAAAGCCCACATAGTTCACTGTTCAATTCACCCAAAATCAAAAGAAACCCAACACCGGAGAGCCGCCGGAGATGCCGCCGCCACCAACCCCCAACGTTATAAGCAACCGACCCCGTCACCCCCCGCTACCAGCCACCATTCATGGATATTATGTGGCTTTCTTTTCTTCTTATACAAAACTGTGATCAATTGAGATGAGTCTAAGACGACTCAAGCCTGCTTAACAAAACCAAAAATAATATAAAAAAACTTGAATTAAAAAAAACAAGATCTCTATTAAAACAATTATCATCAGTTATTGCCTTCAATATCAAAATAACAGCTAATCAGCATATGACCCATTCTTACGGGCTTACAAAACCTCAACAAAAATTAAATCAAAACCACTTAACAGATATCTGAAGTGTACCGATACACAAAGAAGCTTAAGTGTAACAACCCGCACGTTAGTGCGTTGTTACTACTCGCTATACTCGTTATGCCTAGCACCAGAGATTCGGCTCATAATGTAGCTATATCGCATACATCGCTATTTCGCAGTATTTTCGCATATTACGTATACTTTATCGCTATAACACATCGCATCACACACACTACCGCTCACGATAACGTTGAGTGAGGACCTATTCTACCCTCCTCGATGGCCGTGATGCGTCACAGAGTAACGCATATTCGAAACGAAACCAGGTTATTGTATCGCAACTTTGAAATATGGATATTTATACCACCCTATGTGACTAATTGCATTAAATATATGAATGTGGGTATGAAAATGTGTGCCCAAACTATCGCAACGCTTAACGATCAAAACGAAACATCGAAACGAAATTCTCCAGAGACCACCGATCGAGTGACCGGTCGATCGGATGGCCACCCAATCAGATTGCCACCCGATCGGATTGCCACCCGATCGGACAGCCATCCGATCCTTGGTGCTCCCTCACCTCTTCTCCCCTTCACCTATAAATAGAACTTGTCACATCACTTGAACAGTGATGTGACAGCTCTCACCCGACCAGCACGCTTTGGGGCTCTTTCCTCTCGATTTCTCGCAATTCTTTTAAGTTTCTACCTCAAATCTTGTACTTCTATGATCTACACGCACTTCTTCATCATTTTCTCTTTTGTATCTTAACTTTCAACCGTGAAATCAATGGATTTGAGGTGTTCTAGGATGATATCATCATGGAGTTCTTATGAACTTCAAGTGTCGGCCTCATTCCACCAAGAACCACTTAGATCTGAAGGATTTCCACAAGATTAAACAACATTTTCACATAAATCTACACATAATCCTGGATAAAAGGATTGAAAATAGTTTTCTAACTTGCTTTCAACTCTTTTACACTCAATGCACTCAAAACTGATAGAATCGGAGCTCGTTCTGATCTTCTACTCATGTTTGGTGAAGTGTTGGTTCAAGATCTGATTTCTATCTAAGAGACTACCGATTTCGGATAAAACATGAACAACCATCTCGAACGGGTTAACTGGTCAGACTAGGGTGATTCCTGTCCGATCGGGTCACTTGGGGCAAGATGGGGTTTCTGTTGTTTGGCAAGTATCATGTCGTCTCAATGTAACACCTCGAAAATTCACATCCTATAATGTGTTGACATGTGTCATATGTTTGAACGTGTGAAATAATGTTCTGAAAGGACTAAAGTTGACAAACATGAAAAGTATATGAAAATACGAGTTCTAAATGTCAACAGTGAATAAATATATTGTACATTAACCCTACATGATGTTTATATAACCAAACGAATAAATCATGGATCATACGAAGCTAAAATGTGAGAGATTACAAACTACAGGGGTTAAATGTGTCAACATGTTTAAGTTATACCTCTGAGTGACCTTTTGACAAACCCAAAGCTTTGTAACGGTTAATTATGCTCACTAGAATACACGATATAAATTTCATAAAGTTTCATTATCATATGAGAAAGTTATGATCAAATTCGTGTGCGAATGGTTAAAGCGTCAACGTTGAAAGTTAGGACTTTTCGGGTAACAATAGAGTTAACCGGGGACTTAACAAAGTGGGTATATGTTTTAAAGCCCTTATAAATCAACTTAGAGGGTTCAAAATGCAAGAAAGTGATGTCTAAACAAAGTTTGAAGAGCCAAGGACCATAACACAAAAAATCAAAAATTGAAGATCTGATCAGAAGGGCCTCGCGCCACGCGAAGCCCCAGGGGGGGGGGTCCTTCGCGTCACGCTAGGGACTACCAGCTCCGAAAACTATGGGTTTTGCCTGCTAAGTGCTTTCTATTCGACTTTTATCCGATTTTTCACATAATGGGCGACCCCTAAGTGACTCCTAGACATTTAGGGACACTTGTTAATGAGTTATGGTCAGTGGTAGACTTGTGTGTCAACATTTTGTGGTGATTAAATCACTATATAAAGGACCCTTGTTGCAACAAGTTCTTCACACCTTTCTCTTGCACTACTGATCATTCTTGGAGCTCCAAAGCAGACTCAAGTGGTCATAATTCGTGCATAGGACTCTTGTAAGTTTACTTAACCTTCCTTAGTTAAGTTTTTGCTTAGTTATAGCTTAAAAGTCAAACCGTCGTAATTAACGGTTGACTTTAAGATTAATCACTAATGGTCCAGTGATTAGTCGAATCAAAAGTAGTTATAAGTTGGTAATTATGTGGGTAATAAACCCTTAAAAGGGTTCCCCCTGATTCCCACTCTAACTAGGTCAAATGTCGGGTCAAACTTGTTAATAAAAAGTCAACATGATTCTTAGTTTCTAATTTATGCATGATTAGCAATGTAGAACACATACAACCTGTTTGATCATTAATATAACTTGGTAATTAGTGTAAGAACATGTCTAAACATGTTCAACCCGACAATTTACTGTTTAGACCCGGTTCGGAACCGAAAGTCGCAAAGCTATGACTTTTGCTTTGACTTCAGTTCTGGCCCGTTTTGGTATGATTTTGAAATACCTAGGAGCTTAATTTGGACCAGGTTACATGCTAGTATAACCCTCTGTGATTATACACCATGGTTCATTAGTTAACCAATTAATACGCATGATTCCGTTAATTGCTCATATGTTGACCATTATGCCCTTTTCACTTTAAAACGTGATTTGTGAAAATGTAAAAGAGTAGAAACCTTAATTACTAATATATAAACTTGTACCCAAAGTTTGACATCAGTTTGAGGTGTAGATTGAGAGTTATGCTCATTAGCGTAATTAAGAAGCTTTATGTTAACTAAACGGCGTAATTAACGTATAGCCTAGTTAAGCCTACTTTTGATACCAAAATTATTACCCACTGATGTAATATATTATTTTGGGATTTTTGAAGATTTTTAATTAATTTTAGGCTGAGCATAACTTATAGTCGTAGGCTTAATCCGGTAATTGTCGGTTTTGCCCTTACGGGCCATAAAATGAGTTTTACATATCTAATTGACTCCAAACCTTTTGCTACTGATCTTATATGATAAATAAATTATTTTAAGCCTTATGGAATAATAAAAATATCAGCTTTATGTATCGAACCCGGAAATGGCTTCTAATCGCCTTATTAAGCGTTTTTAACGCATAGTATGTACTAAAACTATTTTAAACATACAAGGGTTGACACATACTGATATTTTGGGAAAATTATAATATTTTAATAGTAAGCAAAAGTTGTTAACCTCAGACTTCAGTTTTGAGCTTTTTGGCTTATGTGAAATTACCAAAATGCCCCTACGGTGTATAGTTTGGTTATAATTGATAAATTTCACATATATACAATACCCTACTGATATAACTTAGCAAATTGATTATCTTTGCTGATTACATTAGACCTGTAACTCAGGATATTACTTAAACTCTTTTACCACCCTATAAATGACCAAACTACCCCTACGGGGCATAGTTTGTGTTTAAATTCATTTCGGGCATAATAAATGATATCTTACTGATGTCACAACATTATTACCCGTTACGCTTATTACGCGTTTGGTTCGGTTTACGTAACTAGTTTACATAAATTAGCCGAAACGGGTCAAACCTTATCGGTTTTATCTTAAAATCCAGAATGTGTATGAAATACCTATATTAAGCAAGTATCTGAACTTGTCGGGTCTAAATCACATTCTATCCGGTCTTCGCTTAATCGTGCGTATGAACCGTATCTTTGAAACTAACCGGTCTAAGCTTAAGCTTAACTAAAGACCCGTTAGGATTCTAATAGGTTATTATAAACCTTCGTTCCAGATAAGGAGAACCAGTAAAAGCTACTTGCAATTTGCTTATTGTGATTTATACTTTGCTCAGGTAAATACTTTTAACTTATTTTCCCTATACGGGCTTGGGTTACGGTATATAGAATACCGCTTGGTCGGGCATCAAATCTTCCATCGTTGGGTGGTTAATCGAATAATTTGATCGGCCTTTGGGGGGTTAATGACCATGTCCCGGATATCCTTGGCATCATTTTACGAAATGGCCACGACTTAAGCGCGGGGTGTAGGCGTACACCCGTCAGTGCACAAAAGAATAATGTGGTGTGTCTATTGATCTTTAACCCGGACACGATCCGGGCTACAGAACGCATAAGGAACATGTAATTCGTTCACAAGATTATATATTTAAATAATTCTCCCAAGTTATAAAAGATTAATTTTGCCTCTGTGCATTTTAATCTAGTTATAAAATGTTTATGCCACGTGCATCCAAATCAATTTTTAATCATTTTTAAAATGAGTCAGTTGATTGTATTTACCAGTGTAAACTGACGTATTTTCCCAAAAAGATTAAATGCAGGTACTAAGCGTAATTGGCTGGGATTTCTCCTTAGCATCAATAGAAGTCTCGCAAGCTTAAGATGCCTAAAAGTCTGTTGAACTATTGTTTCCATTTTATTTTCGATCCATCTGTGGATAAACAATCGACTGTTGTGATACATGATATTACAATATTATATTCGGTTGAATGATATCTTTTTAATTGCTTCCGCTGTGCATAATTATATATTGTGTTGTTTGACTATTATGTTGCCAACCACGTCACGATACTCCCCACCGGGCCCACCGGTGACACGTGGAAATCTAGGGTGTGACAGGTTGGTATCAGAGCCAACATTGAGTGAATTAAACACTAGCCTTCTGTGTTTAATCTCAATAACACAATTGCACAATTCAAAAACTTTCGAGTCTAGACAAATAACATAGGACAAATTCTACCTTTTTTGGTTTTTGTTTTGCCCTTTATTTTATATATTCTTGTCGTTATCTCATGTTGTATTGACAGGATTAACAAAATGCTGCCAAGATTCTTCCGAAGAAGAGGACGAGGAAAGGGGCCAATCACCGCCCCCAATGACAACGAAGCAGGACCTTCGCATGTGCGAGCTCCTTCTACCACCGAGAGTGATGATCCCCGACACAACCGGAGGAACCTCTTCGAGCCGGCTAGACGGTCGGTTTCACACAGTTCAACACCTCCTGTTCATAATCCTTACGGGCCACAGCCGGAGTATGAGCCCAATAACCCTCAACCTTCCTACATACCTTTACAGCGATCTTTATCGCACCACTCCTTTGGTGACCCCACACCTGTTTTCAGGGGCCGGTTTAACCCGGCAAATTTTATACAAGAACCAGTGGGTTTTAACCCATTGGGACCGGAGGATCACTTCTCGGGAGACAACGCCATGGATATGGACGAGGACACGGATCCCGTCGAACCTGCCAGTGGTACACCGAACCATCCCATTGAGATCTCGGATGGTTCATCTTTTCACGGATCACCCTACCATGGTCCGGACAGTTACATGGCGCGATTTAACCAGCACGAGTGGTACTTCACACCCTCGCACCATTCGTCGCCTCATCAGCTGCAGCAGCAGGATCCCTCTGTGGATTCTCGATTTGTGGCAGTCACGCCACCACCTCCACCGCCACCAGTTCAACCGGCAGCTCCGCAACCACCGAGGCGTAGGAGAACCGGAGCGCGGATGTCCGCGCGAGGAGGAGACTTCCATTTTAGCTCTCCTCGACAATCAAGTGGCAGTCACTATCCGCCACATCAAGAAGATCCACAAATGGGTGGACCTTCAAACCCAGCTGCGCAGCAACCACCTCCAATGGGTTTTGATAACCCAATTCCAGCATACACGGGTTCGATGGCGTACAACCCGTTTGAGCCGCCGTCTCACACCAACTACGGTTACGGTGAAGCCGACCCCTACATGGTAGCGGCAAATTACAACGCCTTTAACCCAGAAGGACCCTATGGCGCTCCTTGGGGAGTTGGGTATCCAACTCATGGATACCAGATACCGGCCAGACCGATAATAAGGACGCAATTGCAGTCACCACGGTTTTGTCCCCCAGAACGGGAGGAAATTCTTCAGAGACTGGACCAGGTTGAGCGAGACTTTCACCGCGATTGCAGGGAACGACAGACTTTCTTCCAAGGATTGACAAGCCTAATAAAGGGGAAGAGCAAGAAGGACCACTGAATCCTTCCAATTGTTGTTGAGCCCCTGCGTGGGCAAGTCTTACTGTATAAACCCCTGCGAGGGTATGCTTGTTTGTTTTGACCCCTGCGTGGGTCTATCTTTCTATTAACCCCTACGAGGGTATGTTATTAGTTAAGTCCCTGCGTGGACTATTATGTTATTTGTGTAAGTCCCTGCGTGGACTATTATGATGTTTGTTGTAAGCCCCTGCGTGGGTAAGTCCTTGTGTAAACCCCTGCGTGGGTAAGTTTGTTTATTAAAAAGCCCCGTTTAGGGCGATATGTAATATTTTGAGAATTAATGGAATGTAAATTTATAAATTTCATGTTTGCTATTATCTGCATAAATAAATTATATGAAATAAATAAATCAAAATCATTCCTTTTTTAATAATAATCTGCCTATTTAAATATTGAATAAGAATCTTAAAGTGTGAAACCTAGCCTGAGTGTCATTATGAAGACCTGGCCATGATGGTAAGACCTGTTTAAAAGATTCGTATCCCTGTTAACATCTGAAAATATGTTAACATTCCTGGCAGACGTGATTCATTAAAATCACACACGTCATTCTTATTATTGGATTCTTCAAAAGATTCCTAACCCAATTAAATGATCTCTGAATCGTGGGTTTAGATCATCAATTGAGATAATCATATTTTTACCATACGTGGTAATATAGCGCCTACGGGCCCTGCTCATTTCCATATGAGCTAAAAGACAGTGGTAGCGATAACTCCCTGTCAGATAAAGGTAATGAACTAGGTTCAAACCTTCATGCTTTGATTCTCTGAAATCATAGCTTATAATTTATAAAATGTCCTTGTGACTAGGCCTATTGTGCCAGTATACCTTCATATTTTGATTCTCTGAAATCAGAGCTTATAAATTAAAATGTCCATGTGACTAGGCCTTTTGTGCCACAAATAAAACAGTTATTGTTTTATAATTAGGATAAATTATAATAGAAATCCTAAATAAATATGATTAATAAATTAACCAAATATGGTCTTTGTTTACCATGGTTAATGAATTTCCCTAAGGGGCAATTCCGTAATAAACTCCCAAATAAACTATTGTCCTTGTTTTCTGTAACAGTTCAATTAAAATGGCTAACTCAGACGAAATTAATAGCCATCCAGTGGAGAATATTGATAACGCCCGAGTTCATTTAACGGGTGCTGAATTGAAAGCGTTGGTAGACGACGCAGTTACAAAAGCCTTGGAGCGGCAGTACGAAGAGTATAGTGGGACTCGTAGTAGGACCCTATCTACTCCGCATTCAAAGCCACCTTCCAAGAAGGAAGAACTGAAGAAAGATGATGACCGACTCTCCTCGAACCACCACGGTGCTCCATCTCAGCAGGTTGTACTAAATCAAGGACCCCGTGACAAGGGTTGCTCTTATAAGTATTTTGTTTCCTGCAAACCCCGGGATTTCACTGGGGAGAAAGGAGCCATCGACTGTATGACGTGGCTGGATGAGATGGATACGGTTGTGGATATCAGCGGATGCGCTGAGAGGGATGTGGTCAAGTTTGTGTCGCAATCTTTTAAGGGGGAAGCTTTAGCCTGGTGGAGATCTCTGATTCAAGCCACTGGGAAAATCCCATTGTACAACATGTCTTGGGAACAATTCGTTGCCCTCATCAGGGAAAATTACTGCCCCTAGCATGAGGTTGAGAAGATAGAGTCTAATTTTCTATCATTGGTTATGACAAACCTTTACTGTCAAGCTTACCTCACGAGCTTCATCACAATGTCCCGGTTGGTTCCGTATCTGGTAACCCCGGAACCAAAAAGAATAGCTCGTTTTATCGGTGGTTTAGCCCCCGAAATAAAGGCAAGCGTAAAGGCTTCTCGGCCAGCTACTTTTAGATCTGTAGCTGACATATCTTTGTCCCTTACTCTGGACGCGGTCAGCCAAAGATCGCTGAGGAACAAAGATGCTGAAAAGAGAAAACGTGAAGATGATAACTCACGGAGGTCGAGCAAGAAGCATAGTGGAAACTGTGACAACAAGAAGGGGTCTGAGTCAAGGAAAGATGGGCACCAGTCTGGTGATAAGCCCAAGTGCAAGATTTGCAAGAAACAACACTTTGGAAAGTGCAGGTTAGAATCGAACTCTCAGACCCAGTCGAAAACTTTTGCCTGTGGTATATGCAAGTCCAAGGGCCACAAGACTTTGGATTGCAAAAAACTGAAAGACGCAACGTGCTATCGTTGCAATGAAAAGGGGCACATTAAAACCAACTGCCCTAAATACGCCAAGAAGCCTGAAGAGGCTAAGAAGACCAATGCTAGAGTCTTCAGGATGGAAGCAAAGGAAGCGGTACTTGACGATAATGTGATTACAGTTACTTTCCTTGTAAATGATGTCTATGCAAGAGTACTTTTTGATTCAGGCGCTGATAAGTCTTTCGTTGATAATAAGTTTTGTGAATTGCTGAAATTACCTGTCAAAACCTTGAGTGTGAATTATGAGGTGGAGTTAGCAGATGGCACCCTAGAAACCGTCTCTACTGTGTTAGATGGATGTGTTATATCCATTAAGAACCACTCTTTTCCTCTGTCTCTACTTCCATTTAAGTTAGCCGGTTTTGACATAGTTTTGGGTATGGACTGGTTATCTCGTAACCAGGCCCAAATTGTCTGCAACAGAAAGCAAGTGGTGATTAAGACTCCGTCTGGTGAATCACTTACCATTCGGGGAGATACCCAATATGGACTGCCTGAGCAAGTGACTATGCTCAAGGCTTCAAAGTGTTTAAAGAAGGGTTGTGTCATTTATATGGCACAAGTGATTATTGATGAGCCTAAACCGAAGATAGAAGACATCCCCGTCATTTCTGAATACCCTGAAGTTTTTCCTGAAGAACTACCTGATTTACCACCAGATAGACAAGTCGAATTCAGAATTGATATCATCCCTGGAGCAGCACCAGTTGCTAGAGCACCTTATAGGTTGGCGCCAACGGAAATGAAGGAATTAAGAACGCAACTAGATGAATTGCTAGCTAAAGGTTTCATTAAACCTAGTTCGTCTCCTTGGGGAGCGCCAGTCCTGTTTGTCAAGAAGAAGGATGGATCGATGCGTCTGTGCATCGATTATCGTGAACTTAATAAGGTCACAATAAAGAATAGGTATCCTTTGCCCAGGATCGACGATTTGTTCGATCAGTTGCAAGGAGCAAGTTATTTCTCGAAGATTGACTTGAGGTCAGGCTACCATCAACTGAAGGTTAGAGATGAAGACGTACACAAAACAACATTTAGGACTCGTTATGGACATTACGAGTTCCTAGTGATGCCTTTTGGGCTCACTAATGCACCGGCCGCATTCATGGATCTCATGAATCGCGTTTGCAAGTCGTACTTAGATAAATTCGTCATCGTTTTCATCGACGACATTCTCATTTATTCTAGGAACCAAGCTGACCACGAGAAACACCTTCGCTGTATTCTCAAACTCTTACATCATGAGAAACTCTATGCCAAATTCTCTAAATGTGAATTTTGGCTTCGAGAAGTCCAATTTCTTGGACATGTGGTTAGCGAGCGTGGTATCCAAGTGGATCCCGCTAAATTCGAAGTAGTTATGAGCTGGCAAGAGCCAAAGACGCCTACAGAGATTCGTAGCTTCCTGGGATTGGCAGGATATTACAGGCGTTTTATCGAAAAATTTTCAAGTATTGCTGCACCCCTAAATTCCTTGACTAAGAAGAAAGTAAAGTTCGTTTGGGGACCTAAGCAGCAAGAGTCCTTTGATATCCTTAAACAGAAGTTGAGCAACGCCCCTGTGTTGACGTTGCCGGAAGGAATCGAATAATTCGTAGTTTACTGTGATGCGTCACACACCGGGATGGGATGTGTGCTTATGCAGAAAGGCAAAGTTATTGCCTACGCTTCAAGACAGTTAAAGGTGCACGAAAAGAATTACACCACCCATGACGTGGAGTTGGGTGCCGTCGTATTCGAACTAAAACTGTGGAGGCATTATTTGTATGGAATCAAGTGTGTGATCTATTCTAATCACAAGAGCCTTCAACATCTGTTTAACCAGAAGGATTTAAACATGAGGCAATGCCGTTGGATGGAGACTTTAAATGATTATGATTGTGAAATAAGATACCATCCCGGCAAGGCGAATGTAGTCGCTGATGCCTTGAGTCGAAAGGAAAGGGTGAAACCCATCCGAATCAATGCCAAGCGCATGGAGATAAAGAACAGTTTGACTGAAAGGTTGTTAGCTGCACAGAAGGAAGCTGTGTTGGAAGCTAACTATCCTAATGAAAAGCTAGGAGTAACTGAGGAGCAGTTATCTCTTGGCAAGGACGGGATTCTGAGATTGAATGGACGGATATGGGTTCCAGTTTATGGAGGACTTCGAGATGTCATCCTCCAGGAAGCCCATAGTTCCAAATATTCCGTTCATCTTGGAGCTGATAAGATGTACCAGGATCTAAGGGCAAATTATTGGTGGATAGGCTTGAAAAAGTCTGTAGCTGCCTATGTAACTAAGTGCTTGACTTGTGCGCAAGTCAAAGCAGAACATCAAAAGCCGTCAGGCTTGCTACAACAGCCTGAACTTCCTACGTGGAAGTGGGAAATGGTAACTATGGATTTTATCACCAAGTTACCTAAGACAAGGAAAGGAAATGATACAATATGGGTTATAGTTGATAGACTGACTAAGTCAGCACATTTCCTACCCATTAAGGAGACTTATAGCTCCGACATGTTAGCCCAGTTATACGTGGATAAGATTGTAGCCTTACATGGCATACCCGTGTCTATTATCTCTGACAGAGATACTAGGTACACGTCACATTTTTGGAAAAGCTTCCAACAATCTTTGGGCACATGTTTGAATTTTAGTACGGCTTACCATCCTCAGACAGACGGTTAGAGTGAGCGTACTATTCAAACGACATGCTACGTGCATGTGTGATCGATTTGGGTGGTAGTTGGGATAACCACCTACCACTAATTGAGTTCTCCTACAACAATAGCTACCATACCAGCATTAAGGCTGCGCCTTTTGAGGCATTATACGGTAGAAAGTGTAGAACGCCAGTTTGTTGGGCGGAAGTTGGAGATGTCCAATTATCAGGACCAGAGATAGTGTTCGAAACGACGGACAAGATTGTCCAGATTCGTGACCATCTCAAAGCTGCCCGAGATAGGCAGAAGAGTTACGCAGATCCAAAGCGTAAAGCTTTTCACTTCGAAGTAGGTGATAAAATGTTGCTTAAAGTATCACCCTGGAAGGGGGTTATGCGATTTGGTAAGAAAGGCAAGTTAAGCCCGACATACATAGGACCTTTCGAGGTTATCGAACGTGTCAGGTCAGTTGCCTATAAGTTAAACTTACCGGAAGAGCTCAATGGAATTCACAATGTGTTCCACACCTGCAATCTGAAGAAGTGTTTCACTGATGAATCACTGGTCATACCGCATACAGATGTGCATATAGATGAGAGCTTAAAATTTGTGGAAAAACCATTGTCGATTGAAGATCGACAGGTTAAGAAGCTTCGAAGGAAGCATGTGGCTATTGTAAAGGTAAAATGGGATGCCCGAAGAGGACCCGAATATACGTGGGAGGTTGAATCCACGATGAAAGAAAAGTACCCTTATTTATTTCAGTAAATCTCGGGTTGAGATTTATTTTAAGGGGGTGAGGATGTAACACCTCGAAAATTCACGTCCTATAATGTGTTGACACGTGTCATATGTTTGAACGTGTGAAAGAATGTTCTGAAAGGACTAAAGTTGACAAACATGAAAAGTATATGAAAATATGAGTTCTAAATGTCAACAGTGAATAAATATATTGTACATTAACCCTACATGATGTTTATATAACCAAACGAATAAATCATGGATCATACGAAGCTAAAAAGTGAGAGATTACAAACTACAGGGGTTAAATGTGTCAACATGTTTAAGTTATACCTCTGAGTGACCTTTTGACAAACCCGAAGATTTGTAATGGTTAATTATGCTCACTAGAATACACGATATAAATTTCATTAAGTTTCGTTATCATATGAGAAAGTTATGATCAAATTCGTGTGCGAAGGGTTAAAGCGTCAACTTTGAAAGTTAGGACTTTTCGGGTAACAATAGAGTTAACCAGGGACTTAACAAAGTGGGTATATGTTTTAAAGCCCTTATAAATCAACTTAGAGGGTTCAAAATTCAAGAAAGTGATGTCTAAACAAAGTTTGAAGAGCCAAGGACCATAACACAAAAAATCAAAAATTGAAGATCTGATCAGAAGGGCCTCGCGCCACGCGAAGCCCCAGGGGGGGGGGGTCCTTCGCGTCACGCTAGGGACTACCAGCTCCGAAAAATTTGGATTTTGCCTGCTAAGTGCTTTCTATTCGACTTTTATCCGATTTTTCACATAATGGGCGACCCCTAAGTAACTCCTAGACATTTAGGGACACTTGTTAGTGAGTTATGGTCAGTGGTAGACTAGTGTGTCAACATTTTGTGGTGATTAAATCAATATATAAAGGACCCTTGTTGCAACAAGTTCTTCACACCTTTCTCTTGCACTTCTGATCATTCTTGGAGCTCCAAAGCAGACTCAAGTGGTCATAATTCATGCATAGGACTCTTGTAAGTTTACTTAACCTTCATTAGTTAAGTTTTTGCTTAGTTATAGCTTAAAAGTCAAACCGTCGTAATTAACGGTTGACTTTAAGATTAATCACTAATGGTCCAGTGATTAGTCGAATCAAAAGTAGTTATAAGTTGGTAATTATGTGGGTAATAAACCCTTAAAAGGGTTCCCCCTGATTCCCACTCTAACTAGGTCAAATGTCGGGTCAAACTTGTTAATAAAAAGTCAACAGGATACTTAGTTTCTAATTTATGCATGATTAGCAATGTAGAACACAAACAACCTGTTTGATCATTAATATAACTTGGTAATTAGTGTAAGAACATGTCTAAACATGTTCAACCCGACAATTTACTGTTTAGACCCGGTTCGGAACCGAAAGTCGCAAAGCTATGACTTTTGCTTTGACTTCAGTTCTGACCCGTTTTGGTTTGATTTAGAAATACCTAGGAGCTTCATTTGGACCAGGTTACATGCTAGTATAACCCTCTGTGATTATACACCATGGTTCATTAGTTAACCAATTAATACGCATGATTCCGTTAATTGCTCATATGTTGACCATTATGCCCTTTTCACTTTAAAACGTGATTTGTGAAAATATAAAAGAGTAGAAACCTTAATTACTGATATATAAACTTGTACCCAAAGTTTGACATCAGTTTGAGGTGTAGATTGAGAGTTATGCTCATTAGCGTAATTAAGAAGCTTTATGTTAACTAAACGGCGTAATTAACGTATAGCCTAGTTAAGCCTACTTTTGATACCAAACTTATTACCCACTGATGTAATATATTATTTTGGGATTTTTGAAGATTTTTAATTAATTTTAGGCTGAGCATAACTTATAGTCGTAGGCTTAATCCGGTAATTGTCGGTTTTGCCCTTACGGGCCATAAAATGAGTTTTACATATCTAATTGACTCCAAACCTTTTGCTACTGATCTTAAATGATAAATAATTTTTTTAAGCCTTCTGGAATAATAAAAATATCAGCTTTATGTATCGAACCCGGAAATGGCTTCTAATCGCCTTATTAAGAGTTTTTAACGCATAGTATGTACTAAAACTATTTTAAACATACAAGGGTTGACACCTACTGATATTTTGGGCAAATTATAATATTTTAACAGTAAGCAAAAGTTGTTAACCTCAGACTTCAGTTTTGAGCTTTTCGGCTTATGTGAAATTACCAAAATGCCCCTACGGTGCATAGTTTGGTTATAATTGATAAATTTCACATATATACAATACCCTACTGATATAACTTAGCAAATTGATTATCTTTGCTGATTCCATCAGACCTGTAACTCAGGATATTAGTTAAACTCTTTTACCACCCTATAAATGACCAAACTACCCCTACGGGGCATAGTTTGTGTTTAAATTCATTTCGGGCATAATAAATGATATCTTACTGATGTCACAACATAATTGGAGCATATTAACTTAGGAAACCTGTAAATGGCTCGCATTATTACTCGTTACGCTTATTACGCGTTCGGTTCGGTTTACGTAACTAGTTTACATAAATTAGCCGAAACGGGTCAAACCTTATCGGTTTTATCTTAAAATCTAGAATGTGTATGAAATACCTATATTAAGAAAGTCTCTGAACTTGTCGGGTCTAAATCACATTCTATCCGGTCTTCGCTTAATCGTGCGTACGAACCGTATCTTTGAAACTAACCGGTCTAAGCTTAAGCTTAACTAAAGACCCGTTAGGATTCTAATAGGTTATTATAAACCTTCGTTCCAGATTAGGAGAACCAGTAAAAGCTACTTGCAATTTGCTTATTGTGATTTATACTTTGCTCAGGTAAATACTTTTAACTTGTTTTCCCTATACGGGCTTGGGTTACGGTATATAGAATACCGCTTGGTCGGGCATCAAATCTTCCATCGTTGGGTGGTTAATTGAAAATTTTGATCGGCCCGTTTAAACAGTTTTGTTTACTTAAAAGCATTTGGGGGGTTAATGACCATGTCCCGGATATCCTTGGCATCATTTTACGAAATGGCCACGACTTAAGCGCGGGGTGTAGGCGTACACCCGTCAGTGCACAAAAGAATAATGTGGTGTGTCTATTGATCTTTAACCCGGACACGATCCGGGCTACAGAACACATAAGGAACACGTAATTCGTTCACAAGATTATATATTTAAATAATTCTCCCAAGTTATAAAAGATTAATTTTGCCTCTGTGCATTTTAATCAAGTTATAAAATGTTTATGCCACGTGCATCCAAATCAATTTTTAATCATTTTTAAAATGAGTCAGTTGATTGTATTTACCAGTGTAAACTGGCGTATTTTCCCAAAAAGATTAAATGCAGGTACTAAGCGTAATTGGCTGGGATTTCTCCTTAGCATCAATAGAAGTCTCGCAAGCTTAAGATGCCTAAAAGTCTGTTGAACTATTGTTTCCATTTTATTTTCGATCCATCTGTGGATAAACAATCGACTGTTGTGATACATGATATTACAATATTATATTTGGTTGAATGATATCTTTTAAATTGCTTCCGCTGTGCATAATTATATATTGTGTTGTTTGACTATTATGTTGCCAACCACGTCACGATACTCCCCACCGGGCCCACCGGTGACACGTGGAAATCCGGGGTGTGACACTCAATTAGACTTCAAACTTTCAAAAATAAACAAGTAACAAGACGATCAGGCCACCGGGACGGATTGCCGTCCGATCGGATTGCCACCCGATCGGACAGCCGTCCGATCGGCTTGCACTTGTTCCACACTTAAACATATATTCAAGTGATTCAAAGTTTTAAACGTGGATCGGATTGCCGCCCGATCGAACGACCATCCGACCCTGTGATGTTTTGAACTTCATTCCTTACGCAATTTCCAACACATTCAAATACATAGCCAGTTCCAAACGGATTGCCACCCGATCGGATTGCAATCCGATCGAGTGACAAACTGCTGTGAACTTGTTCTCACTAAGTGTTCTACTAATCGGATCGTCACCCGATCGAGCCGCCGTTCGATCGACCGACCTGAAGGGTAGAGATACTTCTCTGTTTTCGAAATGCTACAACGAAGACTTCAAAGGGCAAGCCATCATACACAAACACATCCTCACCAAACAAGGTGACAATCCAATCGAATGGCCATCCAATCGGATGACCATCCGAACGGATTGCCACCAGATCGAGTGGCCATTCGATCGGATTGCCATCCAATCGGTTTACCATTCGACACTTGGTTCACTTGCCACCGTTTGACGCGCTGTTCGACGGTTACGATATCAATATGTAATCAGGCTAATCTCAGACGCGCTCCCTTCAATCCAACCAAGTTGTGTTTACTTACTGGTCACCAAAGTGAGTATACTCGAATCCCATTTTATCGCATTTTGGGTGTAACATACGTTCCTAATTAAATCGAATTTATCAAAATGAATTATTCAATCAAACTGTTTATCACTTGCGAATAACTGTATGCATATTTACACGTGATGCTAGTTACATATGTGTTAGGACTTATACTCGCGAGGTCCCGCCTTAACTAATATAGTACTATAGCACCCGACGGGGTCTAGTTAGGATGAATAGCAATCGCAATCGCAGCTAGAGTGACTTAGCTGGTAGTATCGGTCTTATTTGCATATATGTTGAGGAATCCCGTTTATGTATTTGGTAATTCGCAACACTTTTAACTATTTACGCTACACTATCAAAACTTGTATACTCGCCAATACTTTTGTATTGACGTTGTTTTAACGTATGTTGCAGGTTTAGTCGCAGTCTACATCAAATCAAGCTAGGAAGTCTAGAAACACTCCAAAAATCTAGGTTATCGGATTTGTATTGTTCGAGAGGACAAGAAATCTGTGATAACTTATGTGATTGTATTGTTTGTTAGTATGGGATAACAAATGTAATCAATATTGTCGCTTTATAGTTGTTATGGATACTCTTGAGCAATCTGATTCGCCAAGTGCCGCTCCCCGATGATTCCGCCATCGGTTGGGGTGTGACATTAAGGTTCTATCTTCTTATATTATCAATTTCTGTCTCGTTGCTTCAAACTAGGGTTTTTATTTTCAACAAATCGTACCTTATAGAGATAATTTTGAGTCGAATTAGGGTTTTAATATTCAACAAATTAAATAAAAAATCATTCTGACTTAATCTAATAACATCATAATTCCGAATCAACAACAAAACCTTTACATAAATCATACAAGATATTGCATCAAAAGATCAACGGTGCAGGAGTGCTTAATCCAGATGAAGAACAATAAACAGATTAAACAAATCGAATACCTTGTTAAATCGCGAGAGACGGAGAGAGAGGCGGTCGGACTTGTCGGCAGTCGCTGGAGAGAAAAACCCACTACACCGCCAACAAGACCCCTTTTCTAAGTATAAACAGAAAATCAGAGGAGAGAAAGGTGGTACAGAGAAACGAGGGGGCCGCCGGAGTGGGTCTGGTGTTTGGGAGTCGCCGGTGTGGAGGTGTGGTGGCGGTGGTGCGAGTAAGTTATGGAGGAGGGATTAGAAAGATGAGAGATGGGGTGAATCAAGAGGTCATATTTTAAGAGAGAGAAAATATGAGAGAGGTTGAAAAAGTTCTGGTGGCTTTAAATGAAGAGAGAGGGGAGAGATTTGACATTTGGGGTAAAAGACCAAAGTACCCTTTAGGGTGGCAGAATATGATTGGTGGAGAGTGGTTCTCACGGTTCTTACAACTGGGGATGGTTTTCATTTTAGCGGCTCCCTATAAAAAAAGGGTTTTTTTTTTTTTTTTGTGAGAAATGTAAGAAAGAATCTACACCATTAGTTCTTTGATCTAATGGTTGAGATCATAATGGCAAAATTGTAAATAATGTTTACTATTAAACATATTAATTTTCTAGATTAAGGATATACAGGTAAATTTAACATTTTTAAATTAAGAAAGTAACATTAATGCACATGCAACTTCCCCCCGTCTTTTTTAACCGTCAATAACTTTTTATACGTAACTTTTTAAAAAAAAATTACACCATAATAACGAGCGTTTTTTATCTTTAATATGAGTAACATATTGCTATACTTATATAGAGAAAAAAATATGTTTCGATCAGTTGTTTAGTCCATGATGTTTTGTCTATGTTCATACAATGGTGTTTTAATTGTTTTGTGATTCAAAGCGTAGTGTTTTACTGGAATGCAAGTGTAAAACACTATACGATGAACATGCGAAGAACATCTACTGGAATGTAGGTTTAAAATACCATGGTGTTTTAACATATGGAATCTGGAACATCTACTAGCATGCAGATGTAAAACATCTACCGGAATGTAGGTTTAAAATGCCATGGTGTTTTAACATATGGAATCTGGAACATCTACTAGCATGCAGATGTAAAACACCATGCATGCAGGTTTAAAACACCATGTACAATAACCATACTATGAACATTATACTAAGAACACATTCTGGAAATGGAGGTAGTGTCTTTAATAGTGTTATATACTTATTGAATGATGTTATATACTTATTGAATGGTGTTATATAATTATTGAATGGTGTTATATACTTATTGAATGGTGCTATATAATTATTGAATGGTGTTATATATGTGCTGAATGGTGATTTTGCAGTGTTATTCGTAGTGTTTTTATAGAGATCTTTAAAATGGTGTTATATACTTATTGAATGGTGTTATATAATTATTGAATAGTGTTATATACGTGCCAAATGGTGGTTGCAGTGTTATTCGTAGTGTTTTTATAGAGAACTTTTAAAAAAATCATGTTCCTATAAAAAAGGTGGCGGTTATGGAAGGTTTTGAATTAATTGAATCAATGATAAAATTACTTGTTTACCCTTTTGAATTAATTTAAATTGAGGACACATGTCATCTCTACAATATTTCTCACACTTCTCACACTTTTAACCTTTTTTACAATAACCTTACCGTATATATATATATATATATATATAAAAGCTTATAAAAACCTTTCGGGCCCTTTGAAAATTTGGGCCTCGAGCGACGGCACGGTTTCGCCGGCCCGCTAGCCACGAATCAAGCCATAAAGAAATGCATTTCCCATCACCCAACACTCCTTTAAAGAAGCTTCGAAGCGGAGACCCATCTACGATAGTTATAGCCATCGTCTTCGCAATATTACTCCAAATCCCACTTAAATCCTTCCTCGCCGGAAGAAAATCCGAATTACTTCTACTTGTATGAAGAGCTTCGACCACTTTCTTCCACAATTGTTTGTTTTACGTTTTGAACCGCCATCCCCACTTAGAGATAAGAGCAACATTGATATTTTTCAATTTACTCAAACCGAGCCCCCCGTCCTCTTTTGTTATAGCAACCCGATCCCACGCCACCCAATGCATTTTATTAGAATCACCCGACCCTCCCCATAAAAAATTTCAGATAAGTTTTTCCAAATCATTAATAACTTTTAATGGTGCCTTATAAAGCAAAAAGTAATAATTTGGAAGACTTTCCAACACGGATTTTATAAGAATAATAAAAAATAATAAAATATATAATAAAACTAATACACACGAATCTAATTAATTACTAAACTATACAAAATACATAGAATAAAAGTGTATGTTTTACAACACATCAAATATCCCCACACTTACTCTTTTTTCGTCCCTAAAAAAGATCTATGCAAACAGAATCATAGTCTAAGCAAAAATCCATATTCAAAATTTAAATTACTTTATAAACATTAAAATTCGTATTAACCGCGATTGCAAATATATGTGTCCACTTAAACCCAAACTCGGTTCCAAGCCCTTATCATGCAATTTATATTTAAGTTCGGTCAATCTACCTAGGGTCTCACACCAAAAGCCGCGGTTTCACTTAATCCCGCCTCAAGCTCATGAAACAAAAGGAACGAATCACTTGATTCTTTCCTAACCGTTTTATACCAAAATTAAGAGAATTTATTATCAATCTTTTTCCTATTATTTTTCTCTTTATGAGCACTAGACTTTGCATTACCTAACCCAGAGCCAGTCTCAACCAGAGTCACCATCCCTGAAAGCAACAGCGTGAGCGTCAGTAATTTTTTTTCATTTTTTTTTAAGTTAACCTAGAGGCAATCTAAATCAGAGTCACAATCCCCATTAAAGATTACAGAGGCCTCGTTTTTCTCAATCTAGCTCATTTATTATATTTTTTCTCTTCTGATAAAAAATTCTACCAATTTAAGCTTATAGCGGTATTCCTTACACTATTATCAGCGGTTTCAGCTTCCTACTTTTCCTAGACTAGACCCACTAGTAAACTAACAATTAAGGTATTTTTAATATTAAAGGAACCTAGAAACGGGTCGTGCCTACTCACATATCCCAAGCTAGACACGAGTTTAACTTTATTATCGTATTATTGCTATTTGAAACCCAAATATGCCCGACTCTACTATCAGTTTCCATTTTTAGTTTGCAAAACTTCTAAGACGGGAACATTTTCTTTTTTTTTTTTTTGGATTTTTTGAATATATTTTTGTTGTATTTTTTCAAATTTTACGACTCAAATGACTCAAACACTAAGACCTAAACGATAGTTTTCCATCCCCATACTTAAACTCTACATTGCCCTCAATGTAGGATGGAAAGCGACCCAAAAGACTAAAATATATAAAAAATAAAAAAACTAAGGGCAAATCAGAAAGGACTTAGCTGGTTAAAATAACGCGTAAGCTCCAGAATTCTCGTCCAATCTAGCTCTGATCGTATAGCATTTCATTTGCGATCGGGTACATCTCTGACTGGTACACTCAGTAAATTCCTTGTCACTTGATAAGCAGCTCCAAAATCACCCGAATGGAGATTGCGTACGGGTGGTACGATTCAAACCTGCATAAACAAAAACAACCAAAAACCAAAGCAGTACCGACTCGACACAAAAGAAACCGACTAAAAAACTACTAAGTTAGACTCATAGTACAAAATAAATGACTCAAAATACAAGTAACCACGTACCATAAACGTAACAAATGCGAGAATCTGAACAACCCGGACAAAGAAACACTTCAGCCACTAACACACCCCCGTCGCGACATGCGATGGGCTTCTCCCCAATCCTCCGCGTGGCGCGGCACTCATAAATTAAACATTTTTTATTCTTTTTCCTGGCGTTACGCCTACCAAATGCCCTATGCCCTTCGCGTGACGCGTAGGGCCCTTTTTCACAGAAGGTTTACGCGAAGGGCCCTTTTTCACAGAAGGTTTCTTGATTTTATGGTCTCCATGCCTTAGATATTTTTCCAAAGTCTTTCCAACTCGTCCAAAGCACTCTCTAAACCAATTTTTTTATTAGAAACCACTTTGGAAATCCGTTTCTTCACATTCTGAATTCCCCCACGGACATGATCACCTGCAAAACAACTCAAAACGCAAAAACGCAGACACAAATCTACCTGAACGATGATAAAGACTCAAACTCTACAAACTCTACAACGGGATATCACCCTAATTCCTCAACTTCTCTAACACTTACAGAGGTTCATGTAGACCCAACTCACCTCCGCACCCTAACTCTCGGGCTCTACCATTATCATACCGATTATAACCCAGTTCTCTCCAGACTTCCTCATACTTCTCACGACTTGAAACTCATCATCTGGCGGTTTGAACCTAGATGTTTTAAAGATAAATCCATCTTAGATTCTAACCACAAGATTCTCTTCTCTAAATCCTCTACTTTTCTACCTGATGGATCCCCACATTTAGGTTCTATCACCCCTCTAAACTAGGATCTCTCATCCTGTAACGACTCGCACAAAAATGTCCTAAAACGCTCCGTAAGTGAAAAAAAACCCCTAAAACCCTAATTTTTATGAAAAATCAAGAAAAACACATTCTGTGACTCGATCGCGGGCCGCGAAGGAATTAAGGAAGACCTTCGCGGGGCGCGACAGCTCTGTGTTTTCCGGATACACTTGAGGGACACGTGTCGTCCACGTGTCACGACCACACCATGACTAAGCAACCTTCAGACCGACCCAGACTCCCTCGCGGGCCGCGAAGGAGAAGCCAATGGGCTCCGCGGGCCGCGACACGCCCCGATATCAGCATATAAATGGAAGCCAATGGTTTCATTTCAATTCGTTCAATTCTTTTCTTTCTCTTGCTCTCTTGTTCTAATGTCAGAACTTCTAATCCCTGAAACTCTGCCCGTTATTAGGGTAATAACTCTAATCACTTGTATGATACTTTATCCGATCGATTGAAACCAATCCAATGGATGTTTAAGTGTTGCCAATATCTGGCTATACTTTGTCATTCGTTGTGAGCATTTCGATCTCGTGATTATCGTTAAAGTTGAATTGAGTTAATACACTAATACGAGTTCCATTGTATCTAGAAATTAGAACTCGTAACCACGAATCTGTTAAACTAGAATACTTAATGATTAAGTAAACTTAATGATTAAGGAAACTTAGTAACTAAGTAAACTTAATAGCTAAGTAAACTTAATAGCTAAGTAAACTTACTGATTACGTACACTTAACTGTTAAGAAAACTTAGCAGTTAAGCAAGCTGAGTAAGTTAATTAATCTGCTAATTAAGTTAAGTAATCGACTAAGCAAATTATAAGAGTTAAGATAAATTAATCAGATAAACAACTAATTAAGTAATCAGTTAAGTAGTTAAGTCAGATAAGTAGGATTAATTAATCAGTTAAGTAAGATTAATTAAGCTAAGTAAGATTAATTAATTAGTTAAGTAAGATTAATTAAGCAAAGTAAAATTAATTAATCAGCTAAGTAAGATTAATTAAACTAAGTAAATTAAACACCTAAATAGATATACATGAAAATAGATATATATAAGGAAGGTGCAAGGAAAGTGCAAGAGGATATATATGTGGGTAGGAAGATTCCTAGAAAATGTATAGGTAACTTCCTAGAAAAGTATATAGGAAACTTCCAAGAAATTTCATACTCCTTACCTATAAATAGGAGCCTAGGATTTCATTCTTCCTTGCTTATTTCTTTTCTTCTTCTCTCTATACGTTGGTGTTCTAACCAATAATCACTGATGCGATATTCTGTCCGATCGATTCGGGAACCAACTAACGAATGCCAAAGTGCTGTCTAAACAAGACTATACTTTGTGAATTTCGTTAAGGTTCTGAAACGAATGCCAAAGTGCTGTCTAAACAAGACTATACTTTGTAAGTTTCGTTAAGGTTCTGATCTCGTGACCATCGTTAGGTTTAATTTGGTATAACACTAATACGTATTCCACTCTGTTAAACTAAATGTTTAACTACCAGAAAACTCTGCACTATACACTTACAATCAAAATAGATTCTTAGTTATCAGAAGACTTAGAATCAGGAGGCCTGTTAAATCAAGACTATATGCTAACAAGGCGAGTCATTCTCTTTTTATCAACTTCTTTACAAAACCCTAAATGTTTTCCAGTTATACTTTGCACTGATTAAGTCTTTGCTAATCTTTAATTACTGGCAGTATGTGGGGGTTTTGTGCACATTACTACTAATGATTTATAACTTTAGGTGGGCGAGCCTAATTTAGTGATATTTCCACAGTCATAGATCTTGTCGAGTTACAACTGAACCATCTAATTAAGATAGGGGCAAATATAAAAACTCTTAATGTTGTGAATTATAACAAATGTGTTTTTGTACAAAATGAATGAACTCACCAGTATTTCCTGCTGACCAAATGTTTTTAAAACGCGTTTCAGGTAATTACAGTAGATTGGAACATGAGTGGCGAGACGGCACCGAAAGGCTTAAAGAAGTGGCTTATTTTATCAATTAAATTAAATTAAATTAAATTAAATGTTGTTTTACGTATTCGGGTATATCCCATATTAAAGCTACCTTTCAAAACATGATTTTATCCCATCTATTTAATAAAAAAATCCGGTGTTTTCTAAACTCTGATATTTTTTCTAACTCACGGTCAAGATGAACATTTCCGCTGCAATGTTTTTAAAATAACCACCGGTACCACCTGACTGCTCGCGGCTCCCGTCTAGGGTGGGGTCGGGGGTCGTGACACATCCCCCTATTCTCATCTCTCTCATCCTTTTCACTTTCCCCGACTAATGCTACCGCTTCTACCTGAGCACTCGAACCTCCCGTCTTATTGACCTTAAAGACCACCGTTTCCTCACCCACTCTAAGCGTAATAGTGCCAAAGAAAACATCTATGAGGGCCTTAGCAGTGCGCAAAAATGGACGTCCTAATATCAAAGGCACATTTTCGTCCGCTTCCATATCTAGCACTACAAAATCCACCGGGAAAACAAATTTATCAACTTTTATGAGCAGTTTTTCAACTACTCCCCAAGGATACTTAATGGTTGTATCAGCTAAGCCTAAAGTCATGCGAGTTGGTTTGAGATCACTAAGGCCTAGTTTTTCGTAAAATGAATATGGCATCAAATTAATACTAGCGCCTATGTCGGCTAACGCGTGATTTTGAACATCACCACCAAACAAACATGGGATCGTAAAGATACCTGGATCTGTGAGTTTCTCCGGTAGCTTGTTCGTCACCACTGCAGAGCATTCAGCATTTAACGAATCATTCGAAAGCTCCTCTAACTTATCTTTCCTTTCAGGAGATCCTTTAAAAATTTAGCATATTCCGGCATATGTTTGAGGGCTTTGATTAATGGTAAATTGATCTTAAGTTGTTTGAACATGTCTAAGAAATACCCATATTCCTTAGTGTATTTTTGATTCTTTACACATTCAGGATATGGAATACGAGCATGATCAATTTCAAGATTCGGTCTAATTAACTCAACCGGTTTCCTAACAACCTTCTCTAACGGAGGGGACTCTAATTCTATCTCCTCATCCACCGGTTCCTCTTCCTCTACTTGAACTGGTGGCCTCTCAAACTCCCCTAGCTCTCTACCTGATCTAGTTGTTATGGCTTTAACATGATGTTTGGCTGGGTTGATTTGAGTATTACCCAAGAACTGACCCAGTGGTCATTCTTGCAACTGTTAGGAGATGTCCCCAACTTGCCTTTGGAGATTTACGAAGTTGGAATGATTATTCTTTAGCATGACTGCATGCTCCTCTAAGGTTTTCTGGGTGTTTTGGTCTCTAACAATCAATTGAGCCAACATGGCCTTAATCTCCTCTAACCCACTACCCAGGTCTTGGTTATTTGAACGTTGACCATTCGAACCCCCACTAATAAATTGACTCTGCCCTCGGTATTGATTTTGATTTGATTGGAAACCAGGGGGGTTACTAGAAGAACGCCAATTATTATTATTATTACTATTACTATTATTATTATTTTTATTACGCCAGTTTGAATTATAATTGGTGTTATTATTGTATGTGTTAGCGGAACCATGGTTTTGACTGGTGATATACTCGACTTGTTCTTGAGTAAGCATTAGGCACTCGATTGTATCATGACCTCCCATACAAACCTCACACTTCTCTACCTTATTCTTAAGCTCTTGGATCTCTTTGTATTTGGCCACTGTTTTCTTACCCATTAAGTGGCCTCCTACTGATTTATCAAACCGGGCTCGGGTCTCAGGGGTGAGACTGTTGTAGAATTTCTCTACAAGTGCCCAGTCTGACAGACCATGCTGAGAGCAGCGAGAAAGAAACTTTGGAACCTTTCCCAAGGTAGATAGTAGGGCTCATCAGGCTCCATCCGGAACAAATGGATCTGATCACGAAGGGAGATGCATTGGTGGGTGGAAAGTATTTAGCGAGGAAGGCATCTCGAAGGCCAGTCCATGTGCAGAAAGTTCTTGCTGGCTGTGAATCAAGCCAAGTGGCCGCGCGGCCTGCAAGTGAGAACGGAAAAAGCTGAAGAAAACGAGTATCACTTCCAGCACCTTCAATCAAGAGAAATGCTGCAAATGCGTATGAGACGGTTTATGTGGGCGAGGGCATCCTCGTCATCACGACCGTGGAATTGGCAAAAAATATTGATGGCGTTCATGATATAGGACGGGATTTACCATGATTTGTCATTATTTATTACGGGAAGTGTGATAGGTGTGTGCACACCGGTGAAACCGGTGGTGGATTGTTGGTGGACAGTACGACGGTCGGCCATGTTCGGCGTAGCGGTTTGTGGACTCGAAGGATGTGAAGGTGGTGGGGAGTTATGCGGTGATGACTTCGGTGTGAAATCAAAGCTAGGTGGTTTTAGATGGAAGGGTAGAGTCAGAACGGGCGGAAGTAGAAGTAGAAGTTTTACTAACCTTTGGTGTGAAGGCGGAGAAGGAAAGATTGTCCACTGGTGGCTTCGGCGGCGATCCTTATGAACGCGTATGGGGCATCCACTGAAAAGCTGACAAAGAAACAAGTAGAACTACTCTAAAAAATAAATGACTCAACAAAATATAAAAGACACTAGAATTAATTAGACTCCTATGACTCAAACAAAAGCAACTAGCACTTATGATGTCAGTTAAGTCCAAACAAAGTAATCAACGCAATTTCCAGAGAATCTTTGACAACAACACCAAAAACTTGATGTGCTAAAAGTAGTTTAATAAAAACTAATTAAATTAACCTAATCTAGACACAAAGTAATACTCTAGACTCTCTAAACTCGACTAAACTACTAACCGAGAAGTGAACCGATCGACTCTAGTAAAGCTAAGTAAGTCCGGATATCGAACCCACGTGACGCTATTAATTACGTTAACTAGACTCTATCTAGACCTAGACTGACACGGACACCACACTAACCATTTTTTTATTTGATGTGGGGGGGGGGGGGTTTCTAAATATCCTAAAATTGCAAATTAGATTAAATTAATTAACTAAACTAACAAGCGCGAATTAACTTAGATTTTACTCAATTGATGGAAACGACTGCCTAGAATGGAATCCTGGATTATTTTAGTAATGACTTATTATGTTTATTAATTATTATGGAACAAGGATCTTATTATACTACACCTGTCGAGACACCGAATAAGACCCGCGACCCTTCTCAAGGAGACACTTATGGAACTCTAAAGGTTGTTACGATTATCGGTTAGCTAGACTCCCTCACGGGTTATCTAGGTTTGCAAAAGTACCCTAATACGATTCACTCCCTCAAGAGTTATAAACCTAGGATAGATTTGGAATTTCAGTTTAACTTGTTAGGCAGCGATCACTAAGGAAACTAGTTCAGACTCCTCACGAAGACCCTACTTAGCAATTTAATGACGAAGACCTAACAATAATTTCGCACGTCACAACTATTGAAATTAGTAGAACCCTTAGACTTATTAAATTACCAATTATTACTTCTAAGGTCTATTGCCCAATTAACCCTAAAGATTACAAAATTAATCTATAATCTAGTATGAATCTATTCCGTGAAAGACATTCATCAAAATTCATACGAAGCAACGAAAGATTATAAAACAACTAAAAGCATGCAAACACATTAAACCAATAAACCAAACCGACTATTTTTGTAAAATCCATAAATAACTAAATAAACATAATAAAAATCAAAACTTTAAAATCCCATTATCCAAGTCTAGGCAGTAAAGAAATTTAGCCAAGCATAGTCATTGAAACAAATAAACAAGTCTTAAATTTTGTGATACCTTGAATCTTAATCCTCTCTCTGTTTTTTCACCTTGAAATATCCTTTTCGTAGCAGCCCTAGCTTCTTTTTTTATTTACTGCTTCTGAGTTCGTCCCCTTAGTTAATGCAGTTTCGTATATTCTCCTAGTATATTATGCGAACCCCCTTTTTATATTTGTCACCATCCCTATATGTATAACACAAAGAATCCTCATTCAACTCAAACACACATGGTCTTTTGGAACATCATACGTTGGCTGGTGTGTTGGATATGAAGAAGGAGGCTCTGCACGGTATTATTTTTACAGGTTGTTGGAGCATCTGGAAGGCTAGGAACGAGCTTAAGTTCAAGAACAAAGTGGTTAAGCTGGTTAACATCTTCAACGAGGTCAAGGCTTTAAGTTACTTGTGGTTTTCTAATAGATCTAAGTATAAAGAGGTAGATTGGTATAGTTGGTGTAAATTCGAAGAGATGTTTTTTTTTAACAACAACAATCAAACTTTTATTCATTCAACAGAAAAGAAAACAACATATAGCAAGATGCTATATATCGCAAACTTTTCACTCAAGTGTACAATCCAGAATATTAAAATTACATCAAGGAAACAAACACAATCTAGTTAGACTAAAATTACTCCATAAAAGTGAAATTCTTCCACTCACTCCATGTTATCTCCGAGTGTCTTGCTCTTGTTCTTATCCAGTCATACGACTCTTCTTTGATCTTTTCAACAATCTTGGTTGGATCCGTGACTTTGTTGTTATAGACTTTATTGTTCCTATTTTTCCAAAGATACCACAACGTTAACAGGTGTATAGCATAAATTATTTTCACCTTCTTCCTGGGCCATTCTGATTTTTCAAGGAGTCTAGTTTTTATCTTTTCTCGATGATCCCGAAGGGGTGTTTTAATCCACAACCATAGCTGTAACCAAACTTCTTTCGCAACAGGACAGTGAATACCAATGTGGTCGACCGTTTCCGGTTCTAACCCGCACACCTTGCATAGATCCGAGCCAAACTGCATACCCCTTTTACTTAATGATACCACTGACGGAATCCTCTCCTCCACAGCCCGCATCACAAACAAGTTGACTTTGGATGTAGCGATTTTACTCCATTCAAAATTGTAGGATCGTGTACGGACCCGAATGAGTCGTTCAGAGGAGTTTTGATCAGTTACAGGTGCGGAAAACAAGTAACTGACGTAGAAACAGCTAATTCTTCACTTTAAACACTGATTGTATTGATTAGACGTTGTTTACAATCAAATCTCACACCGGCAGCACTTCGGTATGAAATACAAGGACTGACTTAATGATTTCGCTCCTGAGGACCTATATATAGGCCTCTGATTCCGCTCATAAAGACACAAACACATCAGGAGCGGAATTAAGTCTTTGTGATTCCGCCCGAAATCAGTTCTGATGTCATTTGGGGCGGAATTAGCACTAGGAGCGAAATCAGCCTCTTAAACACCCTAAACATGCTAATTTCTCGTAAAACGTGCCCTAATCTATACACTAAAGTCTAAGACTCGATACAAGACGATGTCGATAGATGCATGCACTAACAGACTCCCCCTCAGATGTTGACGAGTCTCATGTGTCGAGTCTTTGACAAAGTCATGACTTCGCATCTTCAGTCTTGATCAGTCTCTGGGCTTCACTCTCTCTAACATCTTCAACAGACTCTCCTAAACAATGTGCTGGCATTCCTTTAGTTCTTCAGCATCATCTGCTTCAGGATTGTTGTCTGGCTTTCACAGGTTCATGATCTTTGCCTGGCTCAATCTCTATCTATAGCATCCTCAGGTTTAGGAACCTGGCTCTTTAAACACAAGCTTGTCAGAATTGAATGGCCTGGCTCTTCCGGAGATTGTTCCAAGATCGAAAACTGGCTCACGTTCAGCTTAGGATTGTCACCTAGCTCAAACTTAAACCTGCACAATCTCTACCTCAAAATAAATTTTCTAAATTTAACAATTCAATATATGCACTTACACTGACTCTCCCTAAAAAATAACTCAAAATTCTTGATGAACCACTTTAAAATTTGATCAAAACACATTTGATTTTCAAACACATACTTCTTTTCATAAACATGTCATCATGTTTAGCACTTGGGATTTTGAAAATCAGCTTTCCAACATCAGTTGTCGAAAATCTTTTTGGATTTTTCAAAAAATTTATGCTAAAACACACTGAAAATCTTTTTGGATTTTTTTAATATATAAATATATGCAGTAAATAAATATTTACAGACAATATTTTTTGTGAGTTCGTGCAAGAGGATCATATCAGTTTTTGACAAGTCACAAGTACCGTTGAGCTTAGTTACACATTAATAATTAAACAATTCACTTAGATTGCCGATATACCAATCCACTTAAATTCTCACACAAATTTCAACTAATTCAGGATATGAGTTAGATGTTTTAAGGACTTAAACTCATTTATGTGTCCCACCTCTTGAATATACTCCCGTATCCAGATCCCAATATTCAGTCTTACAGGTGAGTATACCACAGATGATATCTGTAAGGGGATAATAAATTATGAGGAATCATGAGAGCTCAGGTCAGAACTACCGTTCAGCAGAGAGATCATGACTCAACTTTTGGGTGTGTCCCCCTTAGAGGATCTTTTGAATTACAACAGCAATGACTATCAATTTTATTGTTTCATCAATTTGCTGAGGGCGCTATTTTTCAAGCAAGCGAAAAGTATTATTCGAGGACTAGGTCAGAACTTCCATTCAGCAGAAGTCCCGGAATAATACCCCAGATATCACTGAGCATAAAGACCTAGTATCTCAGAAAGAGGGACCTTTCAAACGAGATTTCAGGGGTTACCTATATATCCAAGTAGTGTTCCCCACAAAATAAGCAAGATTGAATTTAAATTTATATCCCGAAAAAGCTTACTAAATGTGTAAAAACCTATCGGCATATCATCAGTGAGACCACTTAACACTATTTAAACATTACATTTCTTTAGCATACTGTGACTGTCTACTGATGTACTATCATTTCCTCTTCTTTGACACTAAAACTCATTTTTGATTTTATCATGTTTTTGTCTTTTTCAAATTTTCTAATGTTTTTGGATTTTCAGAAATTTCTTACTCCCCCTAAAATTCAAACACAATAACAGAAATTTGAAAATAAACTGTACACAACTTGACAACCAATATCGAATCGCTTCAATTCGCCATCCACTAGACATAAACAATCAGAACTCCCCCTTATACCAAACTATTTTCTCATTATGATTTCAAAACACTTAAGTTTGTTTTAACCAAAATGATTTTTTCGGAAAATAAGTTTTGTTTGTTTTAGCACTTGTAGATTCGGGGTGTGATTCATCACATTGTCTTCCAAAATGCCAATTGTAAGTATGGTCCAATCAAGTTCAACCTAATGACCTTGATTAACCACTTGTAGGAAAAACAAGTACAACTTAATGTCCTTGATTTTACCACTTGTATATTTAAACCTCCATCAACCAACTTATAGGAATACCACATCTACACTAGATCATTTTACCAACTAGGATGCCGATTCCTGCTTTGCACTTACCAACCTGGAAGCTCCGGCAAGTCACACTTATCCTGTAAAATTTAACTTTTATAAGATTCAATCACACAAACAATTACTAAGAAAAATGCCGATTCCTGATCCACGATTACTAACTTGGGATCTCCGGCAAGTCAGATGTTCAAGGGAAAAGAATTTCCACCCAAGTCTGACCAACCTTGGGTGTTTTTAGCTCCTTTAGCTCTTGTTCAGTTGGGTTAAATGTTGCTTTCTTTGTTGCGTAAAAATCTTTAACCCCTTTTACTTTCCCATCAAGCATTTTCCCAAAAATTTTCTTAATATTTCCATTGAAAACTTTCTCGATATCAAATTCATTCTTCTCAGAGTAAAATTGATCCGAGATCTCAACCTTACCAACTTTCTGTTTAATCTTCTCAAACGTCAGTGATGGAAATTCATCATCATTCATTGAAGATACATAAATTACCTCTTTTACCTCACCTTGTGACTCTTCTGGCTTTGTGGAACCAGATTCATCGCCGACATTCTCTTCAGACTTCTTAACAACCCACACTTGATTGTTATTTGCTTTCCTTTTGTAGAAATTCTTTTTAGAACACTCACCAACCTCATAAACTGAGTTTTCAAAAATTTTGAATTTTTCGGTTGGTGGTTCAACATCAACAACTATTTCTTTCAGTTTTTCAGAAACTCCCTGTTTAGTCTTAGCATTTTTCGGACAATTCCATGCAATGTGACCAGCTTCATTGCATTTGAAACAGGTTCAAGTCTCTTTTGGATGAAACACTCCAGTTCTATTCCTTTTCTTCTCAGCAAGAAACTCCTGGTTTGATTGTCTCCAGAAAGGTTTCTTCTGTTCTTCTTCTGCACTTCCTCCTGAAACAAATTATGTTTTTGTTTTAGAATTTTTCTCATTTTTATAATTTTCTGGTGGAATAAAACCTAAACCTTTCCTTTTGTAGCTACCATTATGGTTTGGTTTCTTTTGAAAACCAGAACCAGAATTGTAACCATTTTTCTTGTTTAATCGTTGTTGTACTCTTGAAGTGTATTTTTTAGGTTTTCCAGTAAGATTTTAATCTTTTATTTCAGAAATCTTAATTTCTGTCATTTTGAAAACCTTTTTGATCATTTCAAATCTAACACTTCTTATTGGAAACTCTTTGTCAGAATATAATTTGTCAGAATCATTTAAAGTATATGCTACTTCAAATGTTTTGTCATCCAATTCGATTTTGATAACAAAAATTCTTTACTGTAAGCCCTTTTAACCGACGACTTTGGACTGTTGACCGACGAACTTGAACCTCCAGACTCAGACTTTGACTCAGACTCCTCATATGTATCCAACACCTGATCGACCACCTTTTTAATTAACTCAGACTCGTGATCAGTGTCAGACGATGTGAAAGTAACGTCAATGTTTTCTGGTAAATCATCAGTTGTATCGGTTTTTAGCTTTATATTGACTGCTTTTTCGACTTGCGCCTCATTTGGTTTTCTGGGAGAATAACCTTCCCAAATCGGAGGCGGACACTTGTTATAGCTAGCAGTTGGTTTCTTACCAGTATCCTTCTTCTTTGACTTCTCATCTTGAAAAGCTTCCATACCTGCAACAGTAGGATAAATTCTATCAATAAGATAATCAGAACTAGAATAACTCTGCAATAATCGTCTGATTCTCTCATTTTCAATCTTTTCAGTTTCCAACTCTTGCTTCCACTTTGCACTCTCCTCGATGTAGAAATTTATAGCTTTCTGTTTTGTCATCATCACTGCATTCATCATAGTTAATGCTTGTTCTCTTTCAGAGTTTGTCTTTTGAAGACCAGTCACTGTTCTATTCAAAACATCATAAGATTCTTTCACATAGTTGAGATTGAACAATAACTGTTCCTTCATCTTCTCAAACTCATCTAGCTTCTCTTCTTTTGCTGCACATTCCTTGCATGGTTCCAAACACTTTGAGCAAGGCTTGATGACTTCCACAATCTTTTCAACTTCTATGATCTTTTCAACTTTGATGATTTTCTCAACGTCAACATCTTTTTTTGCTTCAATCAACTTTTCTGCTTCACCTACCTGCTCAGTCTCAACAGTCTCCTCAGCAACACTTTCAGACTTCATTTCTTTTTGTTCTTTTGCAGCTTGTTTCTCCTTCAACTTCTCCAGACGATCTGCAAAATAAAAATGAAAACTTTCACGAGAGAGATGAGTTTTAGCAACATTAATATGTCGTTCTTCTTCATCATCACTACTGTCATCAGTTGGTGTTTGATCAAACTCTACTGTTTTGTCAGAATTATTATCCGAAGAACCAGAATCAACTGGTATTTGATCAAAAACAGCTTCCTTTTCTGAACTTTCATCACTTTCATCTGAAATCTGTGAGCTTTCTTTAGATGCAACAGACTTTTCCTCCACATTCTTCACAGTCTCACCAATAGACTTCATCCACTCGGTGAACATGTTTGGTTCTTTCATAATCTTGGCAATGAAAGCTTTGAAATTTCCATTCTCATCTGCAAACATATTCCAGGTGAACCCTTCAGGAAACTTTTCATCATCTTGATTGATTAGGCATGCTTTGCTTTCAGGCGATATGTAATGGTTCCAGTTAAAATCCACCAAACAAGCTCTCTTTGAATCCTCGATCACTTTTCTACCATGAGCCACTTGTGGTTCTTGCTGTTGCTGTCCAACTTGTTGATAAATGGCTTTCCGGTAGTAGTCATCTTTTCCAAACGGATTCTTCACATCACTAGCTTCTCTGTTCTTGCATTCTCTCTTGAAATGACCTTTCTCCCTGCATCGAAAACAAGTAACTTTAGATTTATCAAAACCTAAAGTAGACACATGTGCATCAAGAAAATCATTTCTCCCAGTAATCAGTTTGAACTTTTCAGCTCGTCTAAGAACACTGGCTAAACACCATTTGATGTCCATTAGTTCCATTTCTTCAGCGTCTATCTGATCGTAATCCTCCTTTGTGAGCATAGGATTCCCGATCCGACCAGCAACCAAACCTTCATATGATAGAAGCACAGAACCAAGTAAAGCCATATGATCTTTTGCAACCTCTTCAGAAAAACTTTGACCATCTGGAAGATTCAAGGCAATATTGCATTGTATCACATAACCACTTCCACTTTTTGTACTTTGAGAACTGAAACTTGAAGTTGTGCTTTTTGGATTAACACTCGGGTATGAAGAAAAACCACTACTGCTTTTAGGACTTTGATCAACATTTTCAGTAGAATCTCCCGCACTAAATGCAGTTTGTATCTTTGGGCTTCTTTCAACTTCTGGAACACTGCCTTTGTAATACATCTTAACATCCTGTTGACCACTCGAACTATTCATTCTCGCAATCTTTTGCTGTTCCAAATCCTGACTTTCAATTTTCTTAATGAACTTAGAAATTGTTAATCCATCGTAAACCCCGGTATTTTTCAGAATCATCAAGTAAGTTCCCCACTCTTTCTGTGGTAAACCGTCTGCTAACTTGTCTACCCACTCATCAGGATCTTTGGTTATACCAATCATCGACATAGATCGCACTAAATGACAGTAACGTTCAATCAGCTTCTTCGTGTCTTCTCCCGATAAACTACTGAACATATCAAACTCTTTCTTGAGCAACGCCTTCTTGCTTTTAATCATGTTCTCATTCCCCTCAAACTTAACACGTAGAGCATCCCAGATTGACTTTGAAGTTTTATCATGCTGAAGCAGAATGAAAATGTCTTCTTTGATTGCCTGCTGTAATAAACTAATCATCATCTTTTCAGCACGATACATATCTCGTTCTTGATCACTAAACTCAGAAATTGTTTTCACAACTTGCAAATCAGTACGAGGTAAAACATATTTCTTCAGAATACACTCCCATGATCTAAGATGGTTTGCCTGAACCCAGTTTTCGAATCTGTCTTTCCACCCGTAGTATTCTTCGATACTCATCAGTTTCGGAGGCTTTTGTAACGTTCCGGTCTCGTTTTCCAAGTTCATATTCTGAGCAATGGAAGCCGGAGTAGTCGGAGATGAAGCAAACGCGTTGTAGAACTCTTCACTCATGATTATGTATCACGTGTTTCAAAAACAATAGCTTTCGAGCGGAATTAACAAACAACACTTCTAGAGTGGAATCACTATCTTAAGTTTGGAGCGAAATCTGAGTTTTACAAACTGGAGCGGAATCAGTTTTGAGACTTTTGGAGCGGAATCAACAAGTATTTTGGAGCGGAATCTCAAGAAATGGTATTCTGGAGCGAAATCAACACATTCACTTGAGCGAAATCAGAAATTTGGCAGCCTGGAGCGGAATCAACAACAAGTTTAGGAGCGGAATCAGGAGATTACGAGCGGAATCAGATCTTCACGAGCGAAATCAGAAAAATCCAGTTCGAGCGGAATCAGTTCGCGAGTCCATTTTGTCCATTTTTAATCCGAATTTTAGTCTCAAACTTTCAGGGGTTTGATAATAGTCAATTACACACAATCTGTGAAAATTTGAATAGGTTTTAACCGGTAAATCTTCCTGAAATGATGAAAGAAGGTGTAGAAGTAAGAAGTTTTGATGAAATCCAGGTAATCTCTGCAGAACTCCTCCTCCTGAGCTCTGATACCACTTGTAGGATCGTGTACGAACCCGAATGAGTCGTTCAGAGGAGTTTTGATCAGTTACAGGTGCGGAAAACAAGTAACTGACGTAGAAACAGCTAATTCTTCACTTTAAACACTGATTGTATTGATTAGACGTTGTTTACAATCAAATCTCACACCGGCAGCACTTCGGTATGAAATACAAGGACAGACTTAATGATTTTGCTCCTGAGGACCTATATATAGGCCACTGATTCCGCTCATAAAGACACAAACACATCAGGAGCGGAATTAAGTCTTTGTGATTCCGCCCGAAATCAGTTCTGATGTCATTTGGGGCGGAATTAGCACTAGGAGCGAAAGCAGCCTCTTAAACACCCTAAACATGCTAATTTCTCGTAAAACGTGCCCTAATCTATACACTAAAGTCTAAGACTCGATACAAGACGATGTCGACAGATGCATGCACTAACAAAAATCGTTTGGTTCCATGTTTACATCGACGATTCCTGACAGATCTTTCCTGACGTCTTTTACCGAGAATCCCAACATATTATTTTCCTTCCATCTCCACAGATCTTTATTTCGACCCACTGTTTGATTCAAGAGTAATGCTCTTAAGGCTTCCCACTCGTTCTTCTATTCGACACTATTTGGTAACCTACACCACTGCCAATCCCATAGGACTCCAATCTGATTCCTTTGATAATTTTGATTCACCTTGTTTTTTGCTAAACCAAATATAAGTAGGAATTCCTCCTTTAATGGCCGGTCCGTTGCCCATGAATCCATCCAAAACAATGTTTTTTCACCGGTGCCGACACTGCATCTAAGAGACCTGTTAACTTCAATACCTACCTTCCTAAACTCTTCTTCTATCCCAACGATTGCTTTCCAAACCCCTGCTGATGACTTTTTTAATGGAATGCTATTTGCGACCCTCCTATTACGATGTATTGATTCTATAACTTTGGCCCAAAGCTGCTCCGGTTCTTCTTTGAGTCTCCACCTCCACTTCATTAAAAGTGCCATATTCATTTCCTTAATTCCACCGACCCCGAGTCCACCCATTTTCTTTGCCATCACTATTCTTTCCCATTTTATCCAAGGAATTTTATTTCCACCCCCACACCCACCCCAAAGAAACCGTCTCCTAATCCCCTCTAGTGTCTTTATTACCTTCTTTGGAGCTTTAAAAACGGACAAGAAGTAGTTCGGTAGTGATCCCAAAACCGACTTAACTAGCGTGAGTCTCCCCGCAAAAGATAATAATATTGCCTTCCAGTTTGATAATCTATTATTGAATTTGTCGATTACTTCTTTCCAGTTGGCAACCTTGTTCATATTCGCTCCAACTTTCAAACCAAGATACATGAATAGTAGTCGGCCTGTCTTGCAATTTAGTAAACTAGCCATACTCAAGATCTCTCCTTCATTAATTCCAATCCCATATAGAATGCTCTTATTATGATTTACCTTTAGGCCTGACATCAAGAAGAATATCCTCAAAATTCTGCGCAATGACTTCATATTTTCTTTATCCCATGAACCCAAAAAGATCGAATCATCTGCATATAGTAGGTGTGATAGACATGGACCGTTGTTTGGTAAGTTTAGCCCCTTGAACACTCCCGAACTTACTGCTTTAATCATAAGAACATGCAAAGCTTCCATTGCAATTGTGAATAAGAATGGGGATAACGGGTCGCCTTGTATTAAACCCCTCTTGTATTGAAACTCTCCTGTTGGGGTTCCGTTGACTAGCACAGAAGCTTTGCCAGAAAATAATATACCCATTACCCAGGTTTTCTACCTGGAGGGAAACCCCATGTTTGTGAGAACTGAAATCAAGAACTTCCAACTTAAGGTATCGTATGCTTTCTCTGGATCTGCTTTGAACAAAAATATTTGCTTCTTTTGTTTTTTTGCCCACGAAACTACCTCGTTTAAAATCAAGGGACCATCTACAATATTCCGATTAGCAACGAATGCAGATTGTTCATGTGAGATAATACTATTAAGTACCTTTTTCAATCAGTTGGCAAGAACCTTAGATATAATTTTATTAATGACACCAATAAGGGAGATGGGTCTAAAATCCGATAATGTAACTGGATCATTTACCTTTGGAATCAACGAGATGAAAGAAGCACTTCACGTTTTCTGAATTGAGCCGTGGATATAGAACTGCTCCATCATATCCATCACGTTTCCTTCAATCTCGTACCAGAACTTCTTGACAATTGCAAAGGTGATCCCATCAGGACCCGGTGCTTTATCCGAACCACAATCCCAGACTGCTATCTTTACTTCCTCTCGTGTGAATTTTTCAATCAATTGATTTGCCTCTCCATCTGAAATTTTCGAGAACCCATCGGGTGGCATTCTAGGCCTTGATTCAACCGGTTCCAAGAATTTTTTTCTCAATGTACTCTTTTTCTTCGGCCTCTTTACATGCTTTTCTCCATTTTTTAACTTCATCTTTTACCCCCTTTAGTTTGCAACCTAGCAACTGATCTTTGAATCTTTCATCTCCTTGGCAGCATAAGCCCTTTTTCACTACCTCTTCTACTCCAGGAATGTCCAGCCAACTATTAAAGAATCTGAACGGGGTAGGTCCAAAGTCTGTATTTCCGGTAGCTAATATGAGTGGGCTATGGTCTGAAATTGTTCTTTCAAGTGCTCTCAATGTAGCGTTTGGCCATTTTGACATGAACTCGCTGTTAACCAAGGCCCTATCAATTTTGCTCATTTTCTTTCCATCCCTAGACAGGAACGTAAATATTCTCCCTAACATTGGATATTCTAATAACCCCGCCGAGTTAATAAAATTATTAAAATGAAGTGCGTTGTTACTGTCAAAATTTGAATTCCATCTATCCTCCGGAACTCGAACCTTATTGAAATCTCCAATAAGTAAACACAAGCCTTGTATCTAATCTAGAATAGACAATAAACTGTTCCAGACTCGTCTTCTTTCCATACCCGTACTAGGTGCATACACATTTATCACAGAAATCACTGTTCCTTCACCGATTAATTCACCTCTAACCATGATAAAATTTTGGTCCACCATTTCCATATTTTTTTTGAACAAACCTGGGTTCCAAATCGAGACTATGCCTCCTGATCTGCCCATTGCATCAACTTTTATATACTCCATAACCGATCCATCCCAAAACTTTCGAATTTTTGTTTCCGTCAAGTTGCACATTTGAGTTTCTTGAAGTGCTAAGAAACTAATATTATTTTCTTTTATAAGGCTCCTGAGTAGCGACGCCTTCCCTGGACCACCTGCACCTTTGACATTTAGTGACGCCCAATTCATTTGATTATGGCATCCACATGTTCATCATTTATAGCCTTTTCAACTTGGTTGATTCTTCTGGCCAAGTCAACACCTAGTATTGCCCCAATTTCTTCCGTACCCTTTATTTCTTCCATTGGTTCATCGACATTCTCTGGCATTTAATTGCTCACCGGGTTTGTGTCGGGTACGAGAGTCGTATCTGAATTTGCATCTTCCTGCCAATCTCATTCGAATTCATCTTCCAAGGAATATCCTCTGCCTTCCCATCCTTCTCCTACCTCTCGAACTTTTTTTCCCTTTCATCTTATTTTTTCTCAGTTTGAGTTTCAATCTGGTAGCTTTTTTCGTAGAGTTTAGTCTTGATTCGTCTGACAACTCAACACTTAGATCGATTCCCCTGTGTTTTCTGACCTGGTTGTTGGGCTTTAGTGCATGATTCTTTATTTCCCATAGCAGACTTCTTTTTCTCTTCTTTTGGGCTTTACCTTCTTGCCCCTTGTTGCTTCCTTGGGTCGGCCCAACCATATTTTCAGTATCCATTTTCCTTGGCCTCTCAAATTCGCTGGACTGCATATTAGACTCTATCACGTGCACCCCCATGTTATCACTTGTTCCATTGCAATCAATATTGGGATCTTCATCTTTATTTAAATTCTTGGTCAACTTATCCTCAGACATAATTACTTCTACATCTTCGATGTTCCCCTTTTCCTTCTCCAAAAATTCCTTTTCCCCATGAGACCCTTGGGATTGCTCCTTATTCTCCAACGATTCTGTTTCCTTCTGCGTCTCTTGTGCTGGCTCCCTAACCCTCATCGGAGAGTTTACCGGAATGTTCTGTATCACTGGATCAACAGATTTTTCCGGCGGCCCCGTATCGTGATTCGCCGATGCTTCAGGTACTTGATTGACAATACTCCTGGTAATGTAACTCGGAGCCCATGCCTCATCCATCTCAGAGATCCAAACATCAAAAGTAGCTTATTTTCACGTAACACTAATTTTATCTTCAATTCTTTTAACATGGTTTACCAAGATACCAACCTTATCCATTGCAAGATTGAGATCCCAAGCATCGGCCGTGGAGCAGCTGATCACCTTTCCAAACCTCCCCGCAATCTCGTTCATAACTGAACTGCACCATAATTGCAATGGCACACCTTTGATAGACAACCAAGCCAGCCGCTGATATGGTAGTATTTGACCCTCCCAAACATGCAGATCCTCTAATTCCTTCCCCCACACCATTCTTGCACCCTTCAAAAAATCTAACATGATACTTTCTTCTTCGAACGTGGCAATAAAACCCAAACCTCCTGTGAACCTTAGGAACCCACCCTGACTTCTCACCTAAGTTTTTAGGGTATGAGCATTCTTCATCCTTACAAAATTTTTAAATCTACCCACAAACGATTTCCTTTTCCACAACTTCATCGTGTCCGCTTCATGCTGAAAATTCAGCACCAATCCATTCCCCGGTGTGTTATTTTTCTTGTTGCCCAGTAAAATGTCTTTCCAGTGTCCTTGTCCACCCCCATAGCCAGAAGTCTCTTGTGTCTGACTTGCCTCGGTGTGTTGTCTTTGAACATGTTGTCTCTGATTTTCTCCACCGTTCTCTGTTCTCTTATTCCTCCAGATCTTGCCCTTCTCACTTTTCATTTTCCTGATGTCTTTATTATATTTTGCCACATTTTCCTTTAGTCTAGCGTTTTGTATATCCACCATGTTAATTGCTTTCACCAGCTTATCTGCATCCTTGACGAAGGCATACCTCAGGAAACCAAATCTCCTGCCAAGTGTATCTTTCTTTTTGGCGATGTAAGCATCAACCAACTACCCAAGGTTTCTGCATTCTGTCCATAACTCTGCATCCGTCCGTCATCCATGCTGGTATATTTGTAACGTAGAAGGTAGTGGCATCTTCCCTCCTTGGTTTACCAACTACCCCGTCCCCCGAGTTCGTGTTTTTCTCCATCGGTGGTAGTTCTCCTTCTATTTCCTCCGTATCTCTTTCTCTTGACATCTAGTAACAAGACCGGTGGAAAACCAAAACCCAGGAGGTGAATGGAAGAGATGGAAAAACGAAATAGGATGAAAGGCAAGGTCAAATCCACAGCCAAAATTTGGAGTAGAGGATATGCCTCGCACACTATTCCCAAGACCACCACTTCGTCGAACCACCGGCATTTTGTTTTCCGTCACAGGTAATAATGTTTCCGATATGGCCAGCCCCAACAAGCGAATGGAAGAAGACGAAAGACATTAGATAGGATGAAAGGTAGGATTATAATCACTTCCAGTTATATGAAAGCGGCAACCTCGCACACTATCCCAGTTAATGCTTCTTCGTCGAGCCACCGGCGACCTAACGAAAGAAATGATAGGATACCCCCGACGGCGAATGGAAGGGATGAAAACCAAGTTAGAGGGAAAGGTCCAGCCAGAATATACTGGCGACCTCGCTCGCTAAATCAGTAAACACCACTTCGTCGAGCCTCCGGCAGGATCAGAAGTGCGGCGACGTTTTGTCTTCTAGAGAGAGTTAGATACGTTTATAAATTCGAAGAGATGTAATTAGTGTTTTTTTGTTTTGTGCCCGGTGCCGGCCTGTTTTTTGACCGGTGTGTTCTAATGAAGTATACCTTTCAAAAAACAAAAAAAACTGTAACACACATGGTCCTTTAGCAATTTAATTCCCATCAAGTGGGCCGGCCTTCTTTTTGCAACTTTAGTCAACCCAATCACAAATAATTAAAGGGGTGTGATAAATATACCCAAGATAAAGATTAATTTACCCGAAAGTCAAATTTAGTAATGATTAACTATTTTATTATAAAATTAAAAGTAATAATTATGTTTTATTATAAAGTTAAAAGTAATAATTATGTTTTATTATAAAGTCAAAAGTAATAATTATGTTTTTTATCTTATTTTATGTTATAATACTTTTGTTACTTTTTTATATTTTGTTATACTATTATTAGTATTAATATCAATATTAATAAATAAATAATCACGACACTTTATTATAAATACGAAAGTGAAAAAGTTAATAATAAATAAATAACGAGTCTCTAATAAAACAATAAACGTGAGCGCTACTGCGGCTGCCGGAATCGGCGCCGTGCCACTGATCTTTCTCTTTCTCGTCGCTGTGACATCTAATATTTTCAAAAAAAAAATACGTTTTTTATAATAATTTAATATTATCTAAATTTTAACTTTATATATTTAGAAGGTTTAAACAATAACTTTTTAATTGTATTATGTTTTAAGCTACAAGCATGATGATTCATTAGTTCAATCAGATGGTCATACCATAACAAAATAATATAAAAAATTTAATAAATTACGGGATATTTGATATTCTATACATTGGCAAGTGGCAACATCGTAAATTTGTCAAAAATGGAATAATGTCTTTTGAATTATGTGGTCGACTGGTCGAATCTCATGTTGTTCACGTATTTTTTTATAGGGGTGTTGTTCACATATGAATTAAAAGAGTTAGTTTAAAAAGAATTAAAAGAGTTGTTCAAAAAAAAAAAAATTAAAAGGTATATGAAAACTTGAAAAGTGCAATGAGATTTGAAAAGTTGAGTTATGGTAAAAAAAAGTAAAAAAAGGTTGACTTTAGAGTATATTTAACACAATGCTAAATAAAACAAGGCGGTCAACATGCTTCTTTTTCAGTCAACAGTAAATTCTTAAGTTAAAGTCAAGTCCTCGTGAATCATGAAAGAAACATACTGATTTCTTTTTATTTTGTTTCAATGTGTGATTTAATTGCAAATTTTCATCTAAGTCCCTCATCATTCAATACTTTTCATGATCAATTTTCTATTTTTTATTTTTCATATATAGCAGCTTTAGTCCCTTAAAGTTTAGTATATATTTATTTTTAAAACGGCTTTCAGCCATTTGCATTCAGGTTCCTCGAGTTTAATCAGCTCCCGATTCTTCTTTTGTTTATCTGTTTAAACTCGTTTCGATTCCCTTTTTGCATCGGGACCTGTAACCATAAAAAATAATAAAATATATAATAGAACTAATACACACGACTCTAATTAATTACTAAACTATACAAAATACATTGTTGGGGCATTTGGAAACTTCAAAATGGGTTCGTGTTTTCAAGCAAGAGAATCGACATTGCAAGGCTTATAGTGGACATTAAGGCGACTAGTTATCTTTGGGTAAAAAATAGAGCTAAAATGTTTTCGGTAGAATGGGTAAATTGGCTAGCCTTGGACTCTCTATAAGCTTGTATGTTTTTTGTTGTATAGTTTTCTTGCATTTAGTAAAATCCGCCGTTCAAAAAAAAAAAAAAAAAAAACTATACAAAATACATAGAATAAAAGTGTGTGTTTTACAACACATCAAAATACGAATACAAAGAAGTTACTAAGTTTTCAAAAAATAGAAATATAAACATACTTTCTAAATAAAAAAAGTACTAAAAAGCGAAACGTTACATATAGTCACATAAATTGCCAAAAAAAATTGTTTTAGCCACATCATATAATAAATTATGGCAAAAAAGGGTTGTTGTAATCGAGCATTTTGCCTACTAACTGTGGCTAAAGGCTAGCAACGACCACATGAATTATCTTAAGTGTGGTCGTTTCTATTATATAGTCACATGAACTTACTTTAGGTGTGGTTGTTTCTATTATACAGACACACAAACAATAAACAATGTGGCTAATGGTTATTTATAGTCACATGAATGAAATCTTGTAATTTTAAGTGTAACTATTGTCTAACCTTTGGTTACACGTATTTTTTTCTTATGGAAATTTCTATCTTTATGGCACACAACAAGAAACAAAGTGACTATGGTGTGACTATTGTCTAACCTTTCGTCACACATATTTGTTTTTCCCATAACATTTGATATAATTTTGTCACATAAACAAAAATACAATGTGACTAATTGTGGCTGGTTCTATTATATAGTCATATTAATTTGTTGTAAGTGTGGCTATTGTCTTACTTTTGGTCACACATATTTGTTTTCCTATGACTTTTGCTATAATTTCGTCACACAAACAAAAAACAATGTCACAAAAGTGTGGCTAATGGTTATGTATAGCCACATGAAATTTGTAATTTTAAGTGTACCTATTGATTAACATTTAGTCACACATAATTTTTTTTTTCGAAACATTTGTTATGGTTCCGCCACATAAAAATAACAAATTGGCGAAAGTTTGACTAACAAATGTATAGCCATTTGAAATTTTATAATTTAAGTGTAGCTATTGTTTAACATATGATCACGCATACTTATTATAGTTTTATGTGGTCATTTTCATAAAATTAGCCATTTTATTTTCAAATTTTTATAAAATTAAAACAACAGTAACCATGGAAAACCTAAAAAACCAAATGATATTAACAATAATAAACAAAATCCATACATAAGTTTTCAATTTAAATACAAAGAAAGACGTAAACTTCTAATCAAAACCTATCTACAAAAGTTGCAAAGGGAATGCCTCTACACATAAACTAAGAACTAATTCCAGGTTGTTATCTTCAAATCCATATACTCACTGCTTTTGGACTTGAAAGTGTTGCAAATTTATATCCAGACTAAAGGTGTTTTAAAATGTGTGGAATGCCTTTGTGGAATGCTCCAAGATTTGAGTTGTATATAATGGTCACAATAATAATAAAATGTGTGGCTAAAGGTGTTTTAAAATTTTAAAATGACATTTAGCTACACATTTTGCAGGCGGGGTTTGAAAAAAATGTGACTAAAGCCCAGTTTACATAGTGTATAACAAAATTTTAACAAGTTGTAAAAACAAATTAGAACTTGTTTTAATGTGATTGTTTCAATATTTTAAAACTAATTTTAAAATCATTTTGGTATTTAGGTTGGTTATGTTATTAGAACTTATAAGATAAAAAGCAACCACAATAGCAAGATAAATATGTAAACATCTATATTGCCAAAAAAATTGTTCGAATATTGCTAGAGCCTAATTAGGGGTGTTCATCGAATCGAATATCGAATTTTCGAATTATTCGAATCGAATTGTTCGAATAATTTTTATTTTTCCTTCCATTCGTATTCGATTCGAATTCGATTAAAACCTACCAAATTCGATTCGAATTCGTATTCGAATAAAAAAACCCAATTCGTATTCGATTAAAAATTCGAATTCGAATCGAATTCGAATAAATTCGATTTAATTCAGATTCTTAAAAAACATGTAAAAAACTTTCAAAATGAAACATAAATTTTAAATCAGCCATAAAACACGATATCACATAAAAACGTTTCAAATAAAGTACCACAAGTCTAAAATTCAAAACGAGAAGTCGGGAATAACCATTCCACATTACAAGTTAATATTTTTACGCTTAGAAATCTATTGATAGATTTGTTACTTAGGTTTTAGTTATGGGCCATGTAGTGGGTTTGGTAATGGGTAATTTTAATACTTGAAAAAAAAATTTGAAAACAATATATAGTATAGCCTAATAAAAGTTATATATGTATTATATATAAAAATAATAAATAAAATTGTATAATTTTTATTCGAATTTCGAATTGAATCGAATTTGAAATTATAAATTCGTATTCGATTTACTTGACTCGAATTGAATCGAATTCGAATTATTATAATCGAAACGAATTCTTGATAATCGAATCGAATTTAAACGAATTTTGAATTTTTCGAATTCGAAACGAATTCTGCACACCCCTAAGCCTAATAGCAAGATCAAACGGGTCACAAGGTCACAATACACAAACAACCATAAGCATGGACTTAAGTGTATCGAGTCGTCTCGAGCAACTCCTACTGACTTCATGACTCCTCGGTTTAGCGTCCACGGTTTTTATCTTCGGGTCTTCGTTTATTACAAAATATATTGTTCGATCCTGCTAGAGCCTAAAAGCAAGATCAAACCGGTCACGGGGTCACAATACACAAACAACCATAAGGATGGACTTGAGTGCATCGAGTCGTCTTGAGCAACTCCCACTGACTTCATGACTCCTCGGTTTAGCGTCCATGATTTTTATCTTTGGGTCTTTGTTTATTACAAAATTTACAAAATATAATAAAGGAAAGAACCCTATCTATTTCAACTTTGAACCATCACGGTGGCCAAAAACCTTAATATCAAAAACCGAATAAAGTAAACAACCATAAAACAAGGTCGGGCCAGATTTACATATTCCACAACAATCACAAAATAAACTGGGCAAACTTTTGGTCAAGCAAAACAAATAAAATATTGACCAAAATAAAAGTTACCCTTAAAATTATTTAGATTAGAAAATTTAAAAGAATTAAAGTTTGTGTTCTAATTCCGGTTAAAAGACCGATGCCGACTCGTATGTTGTAACCAAGGCTCTGATACCAGTGTTGGGTTTCCAGGGTAATCAGTTAAAAAAATTATTTATCAAAACCCGGTTGAATAAATAATAGTCAATTAATTAAGTGAGTTAATCAATAAAACGCAGCGAAAAATAAATGAGTGATCAATAATAAACGAAACCCGACAGGATCCGGTTACATGCAAATACAAGCACAGTGATAAGGATATCTAACTACCGATAAGAAAGATATACCTCAGTTAATAACTAACCGGTAGAGACACCGAGGTTCAACGAACACGTGCTACTTATACGAACTAACGAAACGCGAGTGTAGGCCGGGTAGCGGCAGTGGTGGTTGGCGGTACTGGCGGCGTCAAGCAGCGGCTGCGGTGATGGTGGTGCCGGCAGTGGTCGTTGTGGGTGTTTTAGAGAGTTTTGTACAAAGTGTCTAATCTTTAATCCAACCTTATGCATCCGTATATATAGAGTATGGAGATGCATGCATGCTTGTCAAATGGCGGACATGCATGCACAAGTTGGACAAGTGGCGAGAAGTTCATGCATGTGCGACAAGTGGTGATGCAAGAGTGCATGCGCGAAAAGTGGCTAGGAGTTCATGCATGCGCGACAAGTGACAATGCACGGCTGCATGTGTGACAAGTGGCGTAGGATGAGTGCATGTGCGACAAGTGGCGAGATGAGTATACCTGTCTCACCCGGTCCATGTATCTGTCTCTCAGTTAATATCCGTAACAAGTGTATACCCACAACAAGTGTATTAGTTAAGATAAACAATTATATTATTAATAACGAGTATTAATAATATAGATCCGCTCATGATCATAAATATAATTATGATCCATTTCGCATATCGTTTGTAATTACCAGTTAAACCAGTTTAGTGGATTTTAGTTCGTTACCCACGGTGTAACTCTTACGGGTCATAACTCAGTCGGTCTTGTAAATTAATCAGACCGGTCCATTTTTCCAACATAAATGACAAAGACAAGCAATGGTAGAGGTTTGCCATAGCCATTACCGATACCACATAACAACATGGTATAGTAAGTTGGTAATGGATGCAACAAAAGAAAAGCTAAAAATGAAGAAAAGATTAATGATGCAGTTTCGCGTGCAATCAAATGGCTCAAGAAACTATTGATAATCAAGGACGATAATATGAACCAAAGGTTCCAAGAACAATGTCCTTTTCAATAAAATTCAATCAAAAACTGAGTAAACAATAAACCCTAGATCCCATTTTATAGTTGGGCATTACAATTCAAATAGGAAACTAAATAACAAAATATTAGGAAATTAAAATTCAAATAAATATAAAATAATATCTGATATCCCTGCATCATACTCCCCCTCTTCGAAAAAAATCGTCCTCGAGTTTTGCCTTCGAACCAAACCCACCTGGGTCAAAAGGAACATTAACCTGATTCCAATTTTTTATTATCATGACCCGCATAAAAAATTCAACCTCACAAACCATCTCGCCCGAATTTAAATTTGTACCACCTGGGTCGAATGGAGTATCACACAACATCTCATTCATTATTGGCTTGACCTGCTTAAATATTTTCGTTCCAACTAAAAAGCCATCAAGTTGTAAACCACAGACTACGATGTTTTTTTTATGTCACTAAGCCCATCACCGTTCACCACCCTATCTTCCCTTAGGCTAGTAACAGTCATGGATTGGCCACCACCAATTCTTATTACGTAATCTATTGTTTGTGGTTCACCACTATTTTGAGAACCAACATGAGAATTAAATAATGGCCCACTTGGAAATTTGCATTTAACTACCGACCCATCACGGATGTTAATTCCTTTACCCCATGCATCTTCTGTAGTTTTTGTGTGTATTACACACGCAAGAATAATATAGTTTCCGCTTTGAACTTCCGATAACAACGCTTTATAGATCAGTGTATACAAAATATTATAATATTTATCGGAAATTTCATCCACAAAATTGGTAACAACAATATTTTCCGTATCTTGATTTTTCAAAAAAGTCAAATCTCCGTAATTTTTGGAGTCCTCCGAAGACCTTGCATAAAATCCAACAAGATATTCATTACCACCACTAACCATCATATTGCCACCATTAGCCATCGTATCACCCTTTATAAACTTATTAAAACTAATGGAAGATGTCTTCGCATACTCTGGTATCAACGATTTTTCTTTCATGCCCATTGTTTCCATTGAACCACATTCATAATAAATATTTAAACCATCAAAACCAACCTTCGAAATTTGTGGTTCAGCCAAGGAAATCGCACGACCACCGCCATCGATCTTATTAACACCATCATTACAACTGTTTTCTACCGCTATAACACCAACCTTACAACTTTTGAAACCCGATTCATCTCCCAGTAAGTTTCGATCACCACCGGTAACCCAAGAATACCATTCCTCGTCCTCGTATTCATCATACACGGGAGGTGACAAATAGATAACGCTACAATTTCCAGGATACTCCTCCTTCCCACAGTTCTCATCCCGGATGAAAGCCTCTGAGTCGGTTTCCTAAAACTTGTAACCATCGCAGTCTTCAGGATGCTCCTCTTTCCCAACGATCTCATCCCAGATGACATCCTTTGAGTCAGTTTCCTGGATCTTACGATCTTGTGAATCGAACACTATTTTATCGTTGCCTCGGTCGGCGATTCGACAAGTAAAAACGTAGTTCGCTTCACGTTGAGCCATTTGAAAACCAAAGCTCTGATACCAACTGATGCAGTTTCGCGTGCATTCAAATGGCTCAAGAAACAATTGATAATCAAAGACGATAAATCGAACCAAAGGTTCCAAGAACAAAGTTCTTTATATTAATAATCAACAAAAAAACTATCTAAAACAAAAACCCTAAACATCCTATTTATAAGATATGAATCATAATTCAAAAGGAAACAAAATAAAATAAAATATTAAATTCAAATTAAGAGATAACTAAAGAGATCGGGCCTATCCGCATCATTCTCCCCGTCTTAAAAAAACTCGTCCTCGAGTTTTGTCTTCAAACCAAAGCCACCTGAGTCAAAAGGAACATCAACCCTATTCCGATTTATTATCATAACGACCCGCCTTAACAACTCAACTTCACCCGTTGTCTCGCCAGACTCTAGGCCTGTACCACCTGGGTCAAAAGGAGCCATTCACCGTTTCTTTTTCACTAGCGATCCAGAAACGGATCCACCCATTTGTGGCCCATCAACTATACCACTTAAATTCTTTAACCCAAAGCCATTTTGTTTATCCCGTTGACTCTTCTTATTCAGCCCATTCACATGCATGCATCTTTATTTTTTTGTTTTTTATGTGTTCACCATTAGCCACTTTGGATAAACCATGCATGCCCCATCCAGGTGCAACCTTCATGTCCATGCAATCACCAACAATGGGGCCCACCACAAACTTTTGATTATCGCCCATAATTGAAAAAGACTCCATCTTTTCAGTTGGTTTATCCACATTGTGGTCAACGTCCTTAGTATTGATAATTTGAATTTTCGAATCAAAAGATGAAGATGCCATATAATTAGTTTCCATGTTTATCACAAAAACATTCAATTCATCCATGATTCGCGGCTCAATAAATGGAAATGTTGTATCTTTAGCCGACGATGCAACACCATTATTAGCCACCCTATTACCACCCATAACCACCGCCGCACTACCCGAAGCCACCATGTTTAGCGATTCATCACTACCAACATTCTTTTTAATATAACTAATATTTATCTCCTCAGTAACAAAATTACCTGATTCATCTTTTGTCACTTGAACAGAACCAATCTCCTCTTCGCCATCGCTTTCGTCCCAAACAATCTTACTCGAATCTAATTCGTCATCTGTCAAACTCTTCTGATATATAGGTTCAAAGAACCAGGGGTGGGGATGGAAGAAAGGATGCTCCTCTTCCTCGTTCACATCATCCCGGACGATGGTTCCCGATTCTGTTTCCTTAACACGCATCTTAACATGCATCTCCCGTCGTAACTCAAGATCTCAGACTCTTTGGCGGAGCCGTTTGATCTCTTCAAGATCCCGGACTAGTTGTCTAAGTCGTTTGATCTCTTCTAGGTCTCGGACTCGTTGTCGAAGCCGTTTGATCTTGAGATCCCGTGAATCGGAATCAACTCTGTCGTTGCCTCGGTCGGCGGTTCTACGAACAGGGCGTCGATCTTCTCCACGAGCACGTGAAACAAACATACTTCTGTCGGAGAATATATGATCAAGAAAGTATTTATCTCCATGTCGAGCCATTTGATAAACCATAGCTCTGATACAAACTGTTGCAGTTTCGCGTGCAATCAAATGGCTCAAGAAACTATTGATAATCAAGGACGATAATATGTATTAGAGTATATTATTTAGGGTTTTAGGATCGAGCCCACGGGCCGGTTTATCTCTATATATTGTAACCCTATTGAATGGAATATAATCAATAAAGTCTTTTATAATCTTACATGGTATCAGAGCCTAAGCTCTATACCGTTTCCGCCGCGTCACACACAAATAACCAAACCCTAGCCGTTACCACTTGAGAAAAAAAACCTAGACAGGGCGGCGTGCCGCCACTGCTGCCGCCGTCCTATCCCGCCGCTGTTTGTGTTTGTTTCCCGTTTATTTTTATATATTTATTTTTTTCGTTGAAATAAATTCCCGGTTTCTTTTCCGTTGTCGTTTCCTCGTCAAAAAGACATGCTCCCTATTAATCCTCATGAACCATTAATATTGTTTGGAAAATTGATTTCAAACAATATTTAATACAATTGCAATTGACCGACCAGTATCATAGACACTATCAGTGATTAATATTTATCCAATTGTCAACCTATGTGTCATCGTTCATCATTGCCGTAGGTTGTGTCATGATGGTTGAATGAGATTTACACAAAGAAAAGCAAAATTCAATTTTGACTGTGGTGAGCCACCATTGCCGTAGATCTTTCGGAGTTTGCTCCGAATCTCAGGCGGCACCTTCCCATCCAATTGAACACGTGTCTAATAAGTTCAAGCACATTAGAGAGCATGTCTTAGATTTTATGGGAACGGGAGTGGGTCAGTGGGTCCTGCTTGGGGATTTTAACGCTGTTAGATCACAGGGTGAGAGAAAAAATTCTGTTTTCAATAGTGCTTGCACTTCCGACTTTAATGAATTTATCGACTCTGCTGGTCTGGTTGAATACTATATGAGGGATAGGAGGTTTACGTTTCTGGCTCCCAACTCCAACAAATTGAGCAAGATTGATCGGTTCTTAGTGTCCAAAGATTTTTTCAATGCCTGGCCTAATGCTTGCCTTAGGGCGCTTCCTAGACTTTACTCCGATCACTGTCCGTTTCTTTTGGTTGTGGACAGCAAGAACTTCGGTGCTAAGCCTTTTAGATTTTTTAATTCATGGATTGATAAAGAGGGCTTTGAAAAGGTTGTGGTGGAAGCGGTGGGTTCTTTCAAGTTCGTGGGATGCCGGCCGGATGTTACTTTGTCTAATAAGTTCAAGCACATTAGAGAAAAATTAAAGAAGTGGAGGTGCGAGATGGCTGCTAAAGAAAAGGAGGATCTTTTGAGATATAAAGAGGAAGTAGAGCAGATTGATTCGATTTGTGAAGTCAGGGATATAACAGAAGAAGAGGTGTGGATTAAGGCTGAATGCCTTAAAAATATTGGTGAGCTGACCCGCCAAGAAGCTTTAGACTTGAAGCAGAGATCGCGGTGTCGTTGGGCTATAGATGGTGACGAGAACTCCGCCTTTTTTCATAGATTAATCAATAATAGGAAGTGTACAAATGGTATCCCGTGTTTGAATATTGAAGGTAAGTGGATTACTAACCCCAAGTTGGTAAAAAAGGAGATTTTCAGGTTTTTTAGAAACCATTTTTCTGAGTCAGTTAAGACGAGACCAGCTGCTTTTTGCTTGGGAGTAAAGAAACTTTCGGAGGAAGAGGCTTTAGCTCTTTCAGGTCAATTTTCGGCGAAGGAAATTAAAGAGGCCGTTTTTTAGTGTGGTGCCGATAAAGCTCCCGGCCCTGACGGGTTCAATTTTAAATTTCTGAAGCTTTTTTGGAGGTTCTTTGAAGATGATTTTAAAAATATTCTGAACTATTTCTTTGAGTCGGGTTCCATTGACAAAAGTTGCAGCACGTCTTTCATTACCCTTATTCCTAAGAAGAAAGATCCCCTTAGTTTGAGTGATTATCGTCCCATTAATTTGATCGGGATTATTAGCAAAGTCATTTCGAAGGTGCTCGCGGCTCGCGTGAAGAAGTTCATTGGTAAAGTTATCTCGGATTCTCAATCTGCTTTCGTCAAAGGGAGATTTATTCTTGACAGCCCTCTTATGCTAAGTGATATTTGGTCTTGGTTGAAAAAATCAGGGAAGAAAGCTTTTATTTTAAAGATTGATTTCGAAAAAGCTTACGATAATGTTAATTGGGGTTTTTTGTTGGAAGTTATGTCGCAAATGGGTTTTTCGCAAGTCTGGTGTAAATGGGTTTCGGGGATACTCTCTTCGGCTCGATCTTCGGTGTTGGTGAATGGATCTCCTACTTTCGACTTTCAATGCCAAAAAGGTTTGAGGCAAGGTGATCCGCTGTCCCCTTTTTTGTTCTTGATCGTGATGGAAGCTCTTTCCCGTTTGATTTCTTGTGTTTGTGAGTCCGGTAAATTTATCGGGGTTGACCTTCCCAATGGGGGCCCGGGTGTTTCTCACCTGTTTTATGCCGATGATGCCCTGATAATCGGTGTTTGGGAGGAAGACAACATTAAGATGGTTGCTAGAATTTTAAGAGTTTTCTATGCTTGCTCGGGGCTCAAGATTAATTTACACAAATCTAGCCTCATTGGGGTGGGAGTGGATGAGGGCGAGATCTCTCGTATGGCGGATGCGCTGGGATGTATCAAAGGTAATGTCCCTTTCTCATATTTGGGGATTCCTCTTGGTGCTAATATGAATAGGATATCCAACTGGGAGCCGATTGTGACGTTGTTCAAAAGCCGTCTTAATTCTTGGAAAGCCCACGCGCTATCCTTAGGGGGGAGGGTTGTTTTGGTCAAATCGGTATTGGAGAGTCTCCCAATTTACTTTCTATCTATTTTTAAAGCCCCAACAAAAGTCGTTCAGAAGCTGGAATCCTTAATGAGAAACTTTATTTGGGGTGGATCAGAAGGTATCAAAAAAACGCATTGGGTTGCTTGGGAGGTGGTTACGTTACCTAAGGAATATGGCGGACTCGGAATCACCAGATTAAAAGCTATTAACGAGGCCCTTCTTGCCAAATGGATCTGGAGATTCAGAAATGAAGAGGACAGGCTTTGGAGACGGGTGGTGTCGGCCATCCATGGTTCTTGAAAAAGGTGGTCCTGCCTCCCTTCAAAGTCGGGTTTAACGGGGGTATGGCTTAATATTGTGAGAATGGAAGCTAAGCTGCTGATTAATGGTAAAAAGATATCCAGTTTTATTTCAGGGGTGGTCGGGGACGGAGGGAGCATTCGCTTTTGGATCGATTGTTGGTTCGGAGATACCCCCCTAATGTTCAGATGGCCGAGAATCTTTGCCCTCGAAAAACACAAAGACTGTTTGGTTAATCATCGTTTGATTTCGGAGGAGGGAGTTGTATCGTTTCTTTGGGTGTGGTTAAGAATTCCGTCTTCGGTTATGGAGCTGAGCGAGCTGGCAGATTGTGAAGCGATGCTCTCGGAAGTGGAGTTGTCTGCAGCTAAAGACAAATGGAAATGGGCCGCGGATGCTTCGGGTATCTTTTCTACTAGATCGTTTAAGGACCTTTCTCTGGTACGGCCGGAGTCGGATTCTGTGTGCCTTGTCAAAGGCTGCAATTGGGTGCCTTTCAAGTGCTAGATTTTCGCGTGGAGAGCGGGGCTTGATCGTATTCCTACCAAACAAGCGCTGGCTCGTAGGAATATCTTTTCGGGTTCGGTTGTGTGTGTCTTTTGCCTCGACTATGAGGAATCTGTTGAACACATGTTTACGGGATGTCAGGTGGCTTCGAGAGTTTGGAGTTTTATTAGTGCTTGGATCAATATCTCTCCTATCTTTGCTTTCAGTTTCCAGTACCTGATGGAAGTGTATAACAAGGCAGCAGGGGGTGCCCAAGCCAAGGAGATTGTCAGAGGTATTATCATTTTGGCCTGCTGGTTTATTTGGAAAGTTAGAAATGAGAGGATCTTCGGAGACGGCAAAGGGGATTGGCTAGAGATAGTTGGTTTGGTTAAAACTTTTAGTTTTTTTTGGTTGAAAAATAGATCTAAATTTAAAGATTTAGATTGGGTAGAATGGTGCAAGTCCCCGTTGTATATGTTGTAATCTTGGGTGGTGCGGTCCTGCTTTTTTGAGTCAGGCCGGCCATTTTTTATAAAGTTTACCTTTCAAAAAAAAAAACAAGGTTTCTTTTTTAATAGATAGATAATTCGGGAGAAAATTATTATGAAATAAATTCATATTAATATTATGAAATAAATTCATGTCAAGTAGAAACGGAACAAATTTGCATAGATAAATAAGCAAAAGGAAAGCAACTCAGGATCTCTTTGGAAAATCTCCATGTCTTCTTTTCCTAGGTTCACCAAAACTTCAATGCCATCCCCATCCGGAGCATCCATGGCGATAAAGATATTGTTCTTTAATGTTCCATGAATAGCTCCTTTTATGGGCTTTCCCCATCTAAAATCAACTTCATAGAATGGATATCTACACAAACTTGTACACCCATAATAGTCATCAACTTCTCTTTGCTTCTCTTCGAGAATGGCCTGTAGAGACATGTGTGGAGGTATTTCAGCCGCGTTTTTAATGTTTTTTAAATCTTGAACTTCCACCTTCAGGTTTTTGAGTTGGCCGACAAAAGTATTAAGTGTAGTTTCGTTTGGATTTATTGATGAAAAAGATGGTAACTTGTAAAAGTTCCCTATGGTGGTTTTGGGTAAGGGCTCAATCATTTTGTTTCTTATATTGGTTACAAGGATAAATCCAGTTGGCTTGAAAGATCCTAAGTTATTATGTGTAGCTGCTTTCAGTGCACATTTGTAGAGTAGCCAATTTAAAACTTCAATCCGCGTAGGGTTCATGATTGGTTGTTCAGATTCTACAGTCATCGTTATAACCTTGAGCTTAAGCTCATTTAACTTTGAGCCAGCGAACACGAAACTCTTTGTGACAGAACTATCTCGTGATTTATCAAGTGAGGGTCCTTGGTAGTTTAGCTTTGTATTCTTAAAAGACATAAATTGGGGGACAATCGGTGATCCATCCGTTGATCGCACTCATGTCATTATGGCCCAATCATTAAAAAAGTTGCACATGTTGCTTCCATCTGCTATCTTGTTTGTGGGATAATGACGCCTCAACCGCTAATCCTCCACATGCAAATTGGTTAACCTGGACTGCTAATGGGCTTGCTGTATCATTTTCAAAACTATAACTTCTCAACTTTTTCCATACTAGGCCATTGGGAGAGAGTTGGTGTAGATCTTCATGTTGCATATTATGAAGGAACTCAACTCCTTCATCATTGCATTCTACAAAGGATGGTGTGGTTGTGGCTAGCCTACCAGCAAAAGGGTAGTAACGTGTTAACGTTTGGGATAATGAGTTCTTCATGTTAACATGAAAATTATTGTTTGAGTTTGGGTAGAATATAACCATTGGTATATATTCATCTGGTGAAAATTGATCAATCGAAGAAAGATTGTAAGTTTTAAGATTAGAAGGAATTGGAGAAGAAGGTTTGATGATTTCTCTAGAGACAATTGTGTGAAGCTGCCTTCTACCACATGTTAGGAAGCTGCTTATCACTCTCATCTTGGAAAAATGAAAGGGGTTTCGATGATACTACGTACCTTACTTTTTTTGTTATCTTATATAGTCTTACTTGGGTTGGTTGCTTCTAAAATTAGTTCCGTCATATCATCAAGTTCCAATCAAGGGGTAGGGAAGCCTATTGAGGGCAAATTTTATAGACTAAAGTGCCATAATGCGTTATGAGAAAACGGCGGCAATAGGATAGGACGTGACAGTTAGGCCATCATTGGGAAGACAACTGTGTTTACCCTGCTCTGACGCGTATTTCCGTCCCTTCCTCTTTTTGAATTTGAAAAATTGCCTTTTCGTATAAATAGTACCCCTGTTTGCCATATTTGAAGCACATTTCTTCACAACACCACCTATTACTTTACTTCTTTCAAACAAAATGGCCTCTAAGACCGCTGAATCTTCCTCCCTTGCTCCGGTCGGTTCTGATGCCCTGTTCTGCAAATGGGGAATCGTGTCGTATAATAACCTTATGCAAGATTACGTGATCAGGGCTGAGTGGAATCCCGTGTTGCCGTCAAGAATGGACACTGCATTTCCGCTAAAAGAGGGTAAAATCACATTGTTTAGTGATTTCTTCAAATTTTGCAATTTCCGGCTGCCTATTACCAAATTTTGCAAATTGGTTCTTGATCATTACCGTATTCACATCTCCCAACTACACCCACTAGGGTTAGTGAAACTTCGACAGTTTGAGTTTGCTTGTGCAGCTTTAGGGCACATTCCGGAACTCATTGTGTTTAGGGCTTTCTTTGTGCTTGTGTGGAAATCCCCCTTTTTCACCTTTGACCAGAGAGATACCGATGCAACTTGTCTGAGGGATATTCCTACCAGTTCCAGGGATAAAGATTGGAAAAAGAAATTTTTCTATATCGATGCCTCTGTAATTCCTGGCGAGATGCATTGGAGAAATATGGGACCAAAAGACAAGGTGAAAGACGATAGTCCCTCTGAAGATGCTTATATCTCAAACGCCCTATATACAAGGCTGTGTGGCCGCCCTTTCGAGTGTACAGTAATCCCAGAAGGAGCCCTGGTAATGGCGGGGATGAGTCTACTGTGGCGTGATATCAAGCAGTATCCCTCATTCCGAAGGGATGATGAAGGTATTCATAAATTTTACTAGTCATGTATTTTGTCATTTTTGGAGATAACATATGTGTATCTTTTAGGGGAATGGAGCTTGTTTGACTTTGTTGATCCTCCGCGGCATCTGGCATTGAGAGCCGCGGACCGCGTGCTTGACGAACAGGAGCCTGATGTGTTGAAAGTTCACCTCGATCAGTTTTTACTACCTGTTCTGCCTAAGGACCATGTCGCCTACTTTTCCCCGCCTACCCTCAGCGGGGGTAGTAATGTCATCCTTCCAGAGAAAAAACCAACCCGGATAAAGGTTACTGGTAGGAAATATATGGCAGCGGCCACATCTTCTACTGGGGGTGCGGCAGTCACCAAGGATGATACTACTACTACCGCTATAATGACAAGCCCCACCCATGTGTCAAAGAAACGAAAGGTGTTTGTTACTCCCCCACTTACTGCGTTTGAGGCTATGCAAACCGCCTATGCCCTGCCAATTGGTATGTGTGTTTTGTCTTCGAATGTCTTTGTGAGTTATGAGCTTCGTATTACTGAAACTTGTTTTTAATGCAGGTACTACTGGCGAGGTTCAGACTACGAATGTGACAACCACGCCCTTGTCATCGGTGGGGGCGGTGTTGATGCAGATTTTGTGTCCGATGCTTGTCGAATAGATTAGTTTTATTTTACGCTGAATTTGTAATAGTTAGTGAAACGGTCTATCGAACGTGTATAGACCCGCTCGTTTGAAGTGGTCAAACGAGAGGGTTATTCGGTTGACCGTGTGGGTTTTGCTAGACAAACAGTTAGATTATGGTTGTATAATGTTTTGTGTCGAAGGATAAGGCATCGAAGGATTGTGTATATCCTTCGATGAGCTCGAAAGATATCATTCGATGGATACAGATGGACTTCGAAGGATATGCCATCCTTCGAAGTATATGTGGATCCTTCGATGGCTTTGTGATCGACAGATGATCTATCAATCGGTCTGTTAGATCCTTCGACCATACAACCTGTGTTGGGTATAAATACCAACACTTTGTCATTTGCAAAACAAGGAAGTTGGAGGAGGTTTGAGACCTCACCGGGAGAGATCACCACTTGGTCTCTCCCCGGATGTATACTCCTTTGGTATTAGTTCGGTTAGCTTGTTAATCGGGCCGATTTGTAATGTTTTACTACCGGATTAATACAAAGTTGTTTGTTTATCATCTCTAATCTTCCCGTGTATGAACATAATCACATGATAATCACGGTTTCGGTCACGAAACCCGGTCCTACAATTGGTATCAGAGCCATGGTGCCCGATTTAGTAAAACTAACCGTTTACTAAGTCACATGTGCTCTAGATCTGTGATTTTCGTGATTTTTGTTCAAGAAGAAAAGTTGGGTGAAAATGAGAAAAACTCAGATCTGGACCCGAATATTCAGATCTGTGCTGAAACAAGTGTTCGGTTTTATGTTTTTCACCTATATAATCAAGTTATCATCATCAAAAATAAAAAATACAATGTTTTCGTCAAAAATCTGCAAAATAAACAGTGCTGTGTTCTTGATGTTCTTGGGGGCTGCTTGAAGATTCGAAGGATGACAATTTGATCGAAAGATGTTATTTTCCTCGAAGGATACTAAGCTTTTCGAAGGATCATCCTTCGGTTGATCAGATCTTTCGATCGATCAAAATATCTTTCAAAATTTATGATCTTTCGTAAGTTGATCCTTCGATAAGGCCTTTCATCTTTCGAGGTTAAGAAACATCATCGAAGGATGTTTTCCGGTGATAGTTTTTGCTGATGTTGAATCGCAGAAAAAGATGGGGCAGTGGAGTAGTTGTCGGCTGCTGTTGAAAAGTTAAAAAAAAAAAATGAAGAATTGGGGTGTGGATGTTTGTGTGTCAAGTGGGTTTGCAAAATAATAATAATAATAATAAATAAGTGAAAGAAAATGGTGATATGTTGTCGGCTGAATATTTGAGGTTTGTTTGACTTTTGTGTCTCTTTTGAATGCATATATTGCAAGAGATAGAGTTCTAGAAGGTTGGTGGAGGATGACTAGGAGTTGTCGGCTGATAAATTGTTTTTAGGGTTGTTGACATGGGCCGAATTTTGGATCATTGGGCCTCAACAATTTGATTTTTTTTTTTTTGGGCTGTGACATTTAACTCTTATTCATCCTTAGGATTTGGCAATGGATAAAGTTTATTTGGGCCAAGAGTACAAGATCATTTTTGGGTCGCGAACAAAGTGGAGTCGGGTATTCGCGGAGTTGTTTTGGATCGCGCATCTAAATATCATGGTCAAATACGTACGGGTTCGGGAGCACGCGGGATGATGCGGAATGATGAAAACATTTTGATTTAAAAAAAAAAAAAAGGGATGATGAGAACTTGATTATTTTTGAAAAATGTGGGGTAGTCACGGTTACCGATGCAAATGTCAAAAATGGTGACGCGACTATTATGGGCCAAAAACCAAAAACGGAATGGTATGTTCACTTCCGCACGTCAATGTTTATGATTGTTACCGGTTATTCGTAAATGTTCGAAAGCATTTTGTTTATTGTCATATTCTCGCATTTGAAGACGAACGTATGAACCTTGAACGTCAATACCGGTCCTAACGAGTTCACAAAGTCTTTGGAGGGATACAAGTCGGATCCTACGGGGTACTAGGCGAAATTTCCTTATCAACTAGAATATGCAACGAAGAAATCTTTTTGTTTATTGTCATATTCTCGCATTTGGTAACGAATGAATGAACCTAGAATGTCAATACCGGTCCTAACGAGTTCACAAAGTCTTTGGAGGGATACAAGTCGGATCCTACGGGGTACTAGGGGACGTTCTTATTCAACTAGAATATGCAAAGAAGAAAGTCGTTTTCGTGATTTTTCGGAACCGAGAACATTCAATAAAGATTGACGACAGTTCCGCTTAGTGGAGGGAATTGGTGAACATTTGACGACAGTTTCTTTGAAGTGGAGAGAATCTGTTAAGGTTTAGAGATTTTACCAAAGAAATGGGGGAATAAAACGTATGATGAATTTCTTCGGTAAATTTCTAAACGCAATCACAGGTGGTAGAGTTTGTGATTTTCTGGTGATACTAACGGTTCGGCGTGGAATGTTTTGCACATACACATATTTGAGGATTTTAATTAATTCTCCAGCCAGCGTGAAGGGTTTTGCACGGAAAAATACAGGTTTCTAAAGTCTACAGTAGTTACAAAAGCGCTGTTCACTGAAGACCTGGGGAATCTTTATGAAAGCTGATAGTTCAAGACTGAAGGCCTGCAGGATTCGGTTTTGGGTTTGATGTTTCTTTGGGATTTTACAGGGATCTGGGGGTAACTCAATTCGTTGAGTTTGCAAACGATGTACTTGGTCTAGCTGACTTCCTGAGTACTGATGCTGAAGATCCGTAGTGCATTACGTGGTCAACTTCACAAAGGCGAGACAATGAGATCTGGATGTAGTTCAACTAAGCATGCTGGTTGAGCTTGCAAGGGATACACTTGGTCTAGCTTACTTTCCTGAGTGTTGATGCTGAAGATTAAAGTGCATTACTTGGTCGATTCCACAAAGACGGTTTACAGAAGACAGTTCACCAGAAATCTCTATCAATGTAGTATGCTTGTATGAAATAGAGTTCTTATGACAAGATCAAGACTTGATGCAGTTCTTAAAGATTGAAACCCTTATCAAATGCCGGTTGGAGTATTGGAAGATCAGCGGAAGATCGGTCAATTGAGGAAATTGCACAACACCCAACACGGATACGCGTACTTTAAGGGGGAAATATTTTACAAGGAGCGTCAAGATACTACTTACCTGGATCATCGGTCAAGGGGGAATTTGTTAACACAGAGAAGATGAATACTTGACTGAAGATCGATTGCAGTTGCATTTTCAGCATTCGACAGCAACGGACAAGGGGGAATTTGTTGATGCAGATTTTGTGTCCGATGCTTGTCGAATAGATTAGTTTTATTTTACGCTGAACTTGTAATAGTTAGTGAAACGGTCTATCGAACGTGTATAGACCCGCTCGTTTGAAGTGGTCAAACGAGAGGGTTATTCGGTTGACCGTGTGGGTTTTGCTAGACAAACAGTTAGATTATGGTTGTATAATGTTTTGTGTCGAAGGATAAGGCATCGAAGGATTGTGTATATCCTTCGATGAGCTCGAAAGATATCATTCGATGGATACAGATGGACTTCGAAGGATATGCCATCCTTCGAAGTATATGTGGATCCTTCGATGGCTTTGTGATCGACAGATGATCTATCAATCGGTCTGTTAGATCCTTCGACCATACAACCTGTGTTGGGTATAAATACCAACACTTTGTCATTTGCAAAACAAGGAAGTTGGAGGAGGTTTGAGACCTCACCGGGAGAGATCACCACTTGGTCTCTCCCCGGATGTATACTCCTTTGGTATTAGTTCGGTTAGCTTGTTAATCGGGCCGATTTGTAATGTTTTACTACCGGATTAATACAAAGTTGTTTGTTTATCATCTCTAATCTTCCCGTGTATGAACATAATCACATGATAATCACGGTTTCGGTCACGAAACCCGGGACCTACAGGCGGCCCCTCCCATTGTTAGCAGAATTGCGGATCTTACACCTTCGGCGCCTGTTACCGCCGCTGTTAGTTGTGTCATGTCACCGCCTATACTTACCGCTGTTGTGGCTATAACAGCTAGTCCGGTTTCCACGCCACTGGCCTCGAGTGTCGCCCCTTCCACTATGTTTGATTCTCCTTTGAGTATATATTCCGCTACTGGGAAGGAAATGCCTACGGTATCTCTGGCCCACGAGGCGACTAGAGCGGGGGATCACGCTGCTAGTGATACTGGGGGATCCAGCAGTGGCATTGCTGACGATGGAGCCCGCCTGGGTGATGATCTTTATTTACCTACCATCAATTGGGATCCCAACAATCGGGATAAGCGCTACCAACCCTAGTGGAAGATTGCGGAGTCCTCTAGGTTGATCTTTCCCCCTATTGTTCAGCACTGGGTGGAGCGGACTTATCCTCCAGCAGAGGTGGCGTATGTTGAGGGGATGAACAATGAGAATTTGATGAATTCTGCGATGGTGGATTCTGTTAGTCAAACCCGGAGGCTTTCAGAGATCCGGCGTAGGTGGATGTGTGACAACAATGAACTCCACCAGGCGCGGGCCCTTATCGAGGAACTCAAAGATGAGAAAAACCGTCTGGAGAGTCAGCTTCAAGCCGCTGGGTTGAGGGAGAGTCGGTTTGTATCGGAGAAAAACAAAGCTGAGGATGATTTGAAGAGGGTGACTGCCCACCTTGCTGAAGAGCGACTTATGTGGGCTCGGGACATAGCGGAGAAAGACCGGGTTATTTCGCACTCTAAAAGTGTGCAGGAGGAGTTAGAGCGTAAAGCTGTTAGTGAAGCTCAGAAGGTGAGATCTGAAATGACTGTTCTTGTGGATAAATTCCGAATTGACACTGACTTTGTGTCTCAGGTGCAAGAGCGCTATCAAGCTTTGACCGTTGAGGTGGAGACTTCCAACGCGAAAGCCCAGGCTAAGCAAGCGGAACTGGAGGAGCGGGAAGGTCGTCTTAGGGAACTCCAACAGCACTGTGATTCCCTGCTTCTTGAAAGAAATACACTTACCCAATCCTCTGCTGCACGCCTGAAAGAGGTGGAGAGTGCCCTGGAGCATGCGAATGTTGAAGTGGATAGCTTAACTAGCCAACTGGCGGCGATGCGGGGCGATAGGAATTGGTTGATAACTAATGGGTTAGTAGGGGCGTTTGAATACCTTCGCCAATCAGCATCTTTCACCGCTCTGCTAGACCGCCTCTCTGCTGCTGCATACCAATCCGGTCACCATAATGGCGTTTATAAAGGATACTTTGACTGTCGCCAATCAGAAAAAAATGCCTTCTGATTTCCATGTGGCCAGGGGTAAGTGTGAGGGTGACATGGCTGATGCATTGGAGGCAGCGTACAACGAGCCCTTGCCTGAGTATGCCGACTTGATGGACAAGGTGAATGAAGAGGGCATCAAGTCTTTGCGTGCGATGCTGGACCCCGCGGAGGAGTCCGAAGAGGAATAGGTAGTTTGTTTCATATATGTATGTTGCTTTCTCGTGCCGTTTGTAATTACACTATTTAACCTTGGTTTTTGGAAAAATATCTAAGTAGTTTGTCAGACATTTAATGCTAATGTCATGATGTATGCCGCCACCATTCTTCTGAAATGCGGCGACTTGACCCGTAATGATTATTTACCATTAATGTTGCTATCGTCATCTCTGTCAAACTGTTTGCCTTTATATAAATTATGGTTCTTTTTTCCGAATTTGGTAACTCGAAAATATGAGCCGGAGAACTTATAGGCAGAGACTTTCCGATATTTTCCGGCGTTTGGATGCTGCCGACGGTCTGGTACAACTACAGATTCCGGTAACAAAGTCGATGATTCGGAGAAGGAGAGCACCTAATGCTGTTCCCTTCCGAGCGAACCGTGCGTGCCAGAGCGTTGTTTACGAGGATCCTTTGCCAGCTGACACTGATGTGGCATCACTATCGGCCGATAATCTGATGCAGCTCATCCCGGCTGATCATGTTCAACGATGCCATTTAGTGTATGAGCATCGTCGTGGTAGTTGTGCTGTAAAAGCATCTGTTGATGATCCGGGGGTGGTGACTCCACCGGTGGTTGGATCGACCGATGTCTTGGCCGTTGATCCTAGTGTGCTGGGTTATGGTAAGGTGCTGCATACCCCTGCAGAGGTGATGGCGACCTGTTTCCACAAGTAGTTGTTAGAACATGTTCTTTTTTGATTCCCACGTGTTGGTTTTTAACAACGGGGACAAGTACTTGGTTTATGTAAGATAGTTTGTATGTATTTATTACCAAAATACCTATCTTTTTGTAGCGGTTAACATATCTATTACCAAGATATCCGCTTTCAGCGCTGTATATTTCGACCCCATGACTGATGTGTATGAAAATATATCGTGTTTAAGGGTACTTTTGTTGTTTACCGTTATGTGCCATTTGTTTGCGTTGGTAAATTTTATTGTATGTTTAAGTAATGAGAATAAACAAAAGGAGATAACTTTTATTGAACTCAAACTTAGATGAACAGAAGCGACATCGCTGTGGATGAATTACACTTGTTTGTTGAAAAAAAAAGAAAAAAAAAAGGAAAATGCACTTTCGCTGTTAGGAGCAAGGCATTACAGATAACATTTCTTCAATTGGGCTATGTTCTAGCTTCGCGGTATAGCGGTGCCGTCTAATCTGGACAAGCGGTAGGCCCTTTTGCCCAAGTCTTCTTGAATGACGTAGGGACCTTCCCAGTTGGGTCCCAATTTGCCTGCGGGTTCCACTCTACTGGCTTCGTTGTCTCGCATGACGTAATCGCCTTCTTTGAAGGTGTGTTGTGCTACGCGTTTGTTGTAGTACTTTTCCATTGTTTTCTTGTACTTTGCTTCTTTAATGGCGGCGGCTTCTCGCCTTTCTTCGAGTATATCCAGGCCTTCTCTTAGCAGCCTATCATTATCATCACCGGTAGTAAGGCGACGTAGTGATGGCAATCCAGCCTCGGCGGGTATCATTGCCTCTCCACCCAAGAACTTCCTTCATAATCTAGTCTTCTTTTGATGCCGTCCAGCAGACTCCTATTAGCCCGCTCTACTTGGTCGTTTCCCTGGGGATGGGCTACTGACATGAAGATTTGCTGGATCTGGAGGTTGGCGCACCATTCTTGCAGAATTTTGTCTGTGAATTGTGTTCCATTGTCGCTTACCAGGTATAGCGGCAATCCGAAACGGCATACTATGTGTTCCCAAAGGAACCTTTTAGCGTTATCCGCCGTGATTTTAGCCAAAGGTTTGGCTTCTACCCATTTGGTAAAATAATCGATTGCCACTATTAAGTACTTTAGCCTTCCAGGTGCTAACGGGTATGGCCCGACAATATCCACCGCCCATTTTTGAAAAGGCCAGGCTGCTGTAACCGGGATTAAGTTGTTTTTGGGCCTGAGCGTTTGAGGGGCGAATTTCTGACAACTGCGACATTTTCTAAGTTCTTGCACCGCGTCTTCATGCATCCCGGGACAATAATACCCGACATTATGAATTTTGGCTACAACCGCTCGTGGGCCGGCATGGATACCGCATATACCCACGTGAATTTCCTGGATCAAGTACTTAGCTTCCACCGGGGAAACACACCGCATGAGTGGTCCCAAGTATGACTTCCGATATAGGACGCCACTATTTACTTCATATTGCAGTGCCCTTGTTTGTATTTTCTGCGCTTCGCCCCTAGCGGGGGGTAATTCTCCTTTGGTAAGGAACTTTAGTATCGGGGTGTACCAGCAAGGTTCCTCCGCTGCGATGGCGGAGATGTTTCGGGGTTCAATTGAGGGTGACTGCAATGTTTCCACCTTTATTTCTTTTTCCATGCCCGAGGTGGCGAGTTTGCTCAAGGCATCTGCTATTTGGTTTTTTCCCCTGTGAACGTGATTGAGTGTGACATTTTCGAAAGAAGCCATAAGCTCCTTTGTTTTCGCTAGGTACTTTGCCATCGATTCGTCCTTGGCCTCATACGTCTCATTTACTTGATTATTGACTAATAAAGAATCGACATATGCGTCGACCCGCGTGGCTCCCATAGATTGGGCCATTCTTAAACCAGCGACTAGCGCTTCCTATTCTGCTTCGTTGTTAGAACATTCGAAGTCAAAGCGTAGGGCGTACATCAGTCTGATCTCATCTGGTCTTATCAACATTAGGCCCGCCCCTGATCCTTTTCCACTTGATGACCCGTCCGTATAAAGTTTCCAGGTCTGTCGTGCAGTGCTGGATTCCGGGATATCCCGGATGGCGGGGTCCATTATAGTTTCCCCTTTAGGGATCTCAGCTAAGAAGTCGGCGATTACCTGCCCTTTGACTGTTGTTCGTTTTCTGTATTCAATATCCAAAGCACCTAGTTCAATAGCCCATTTGGCCAGTCTCCCAGAGATTTCGGGCTTGTGCAAGATTTGCTGTAGCGGATAATTCGTCAGGACTTGTACGCGGTGTGCTTGAAAATATCTTCTCAATCACCGAGTGGCGTGAACTAATGCCAAGACCAATTTTTCAAGGGTTGGATACCACGTTTCGGGTCCTGCCAATACTCGACTGATGTAATATATAGGTGTCTGCTTTCCGTCTCTTTCCACCATGAGTACCGCGCTTACCGCATTATGGGCTGCTGCCAAATACATTTTAAGCACTTCATTAGGAGACGACGCTGTCAGCATGGGTAATTTTTCTATGAAACATTTCATGTCTTGCAGGGCTTCTTTCGCTTCGCCGGTCCATTTGAATTTCTTTTTGTTGAGGCAGTCTTTTAATGTCTTAATAAACGGCAAAGATCTCTCAGCATGTCTTGCTAAGAATCAGTTAATCGCGACTAAATGTCCGTTTAACGCCTGCGCTTCTTTCAAAGTTCTTGGAGAGGGCATCCGCGTTATAGCGGCTACCTTTTCTGGGTTAGCTTTAAAGCCGTCCCGGATGACAACCACGCCTAAGAACTTTCCTTCCTCTACCCCAAAAGAGCATTTCTTGGGGTTGAGTTTGATGTTGTATTCTCTAAGCTTTTGGAAAGTTTCTTCAATGTCTTCTAACATTTGTTTCTCTTCCCTGCTTTTGATTACGAGATCATCAACGTATACTTCCAAATTTCTGCCAATTTGTGTTTCGAAAGCTTTGTCCATGAGTCGTTGGTAAGTGGCCCCGGCATTTCGTAGACCGAAAGGCATCTTCGTGTAGCAAAAAATGTCAATATCAGTATGAAACGCTGTTTTTTCTTCGTCTTCTTTGGACATCTTAATCTGGTGATATCCTTTATACGCATCTAAAAAGCATTTGTACCTATAGGGGACCAAGGAATCAACCTTGAAGTCCATCTCAGGTAGTGGGTATGCGTCTTTGGGGCATGCTTTATTCAGATCTTTAAAATCAATGCACATTCGCCATGTGTCGTCTGGCTTCTTTACCATCACCGGGTTTGATACCCACGTATGGTACCGTGTTTCTCTGAGGATTCCGGCCTCCACCAATTTTCGTACCTCTTTTACAACTGCTGCCTTTCTATCCGGGGCCATACTGCGTTTACCTTGTGCGACTGGCTTAATGCCTGGGAGTGTTGCTAACTTGTGTTCTGCCTTATCGCGGGGTATACCCGTCATATCAGCATGTTCGAAAGCGAAAACATCAACGTTACTTCTCAGCAGCTGTTTCAAATCGTTTTTTACCTCAGGGGAAAGGCTGTCTCCGATCGTAACTGTCTGGTCTGGATGGCGTGTACTTAATACCCATCTCTTTGGGCCCACGGCTCCGGTAGGGCCCTGGCGACATCTTTTGGCGTTTAATACCTCCCCTAGTTTGTCGCGTAACACTGTTGCGACACCCCGCGGGGTAGGGAACTTCATGAAACCTCTCCCCGTAGAGACTATGGCGTCTAGTTTTCCCAAAGTGAACCTTCCGATGATCACATTATGGTACGATTCAGCACGTACCACTAGGAATGTTAGGAGTATGGTTCTCTCTCGAGGCTCTTACCCGAATGTGACCGGGAAAGTAATCTGACCAATAGGGTCTACCTTTTCCCCTGTGAATCCTTTAATGGGGGCGTGTACTGATTCCAGCAGCTTTTTGTCTTCTGGTTGCATTCTGTTAAAACAGTGTTCATAGATAATGTCTTCTGAACTTCCAGTATCAACCAAGATTCGCCTCATGTGATAGTCTCCCACTGTAGCGGATATGATCAGAGCGTCTGTAGTGAGGTGTAAATCTTCCACGCGAGGTTCGATGGTCAAGGTCGCTAACATCCAGGATTCGAGCCTGGAGAAACTCCGTTTTGCCCCTTTCCCTTTATCGGCGTGTACCATATTCAGTTCTCGCGGTCTCTTGCCCGCCGCCTTATCGCTCTCTTCCTTGATGGCCGGCGGGCCCTGCTTGATGTCCCTTACTAAGTGTGCTAATTTACCCGCTTTCACAAAATATTCAATCTGCTTCTTCAGCTGAAAACAGTCGTTTGTATCATGACTGCTCCCTTTGTGATATTCACAGTATTTACTTGTGTCTTTGTTTGGGTTGTCTTTCAACGGCTTTGGGGGATTGAACTTGAGGTTCTCCGAAGCTAGGATCTCTGCCGGTGTCTTGCTCAGATTGGGGTAGTCGGATCAAGGTTTCGAGGACTCATTCCTTGAATAGGCGTTTCTGGGTCTATCATATCGCGAGTCCGTCTTGTCGTTTCTTTGGTATCGATCTCCTCTACTCCTACCTTTAGAGCCTCGCTGTTCCTTGTCTTCTTGGTTTTTCAGAGCCTCCTTTTTCCTATTGGCCGCGTGACTGGCAGCCACTGCCTTTTCTTGTATGACATAAACTTTAGCTATCCGCAATATTTTATCGATGGTTGGCGGTATGCCATCCCTTCCATGAAGTGTTCTCAACAACTCGTCGTCATTCACTCCTTGTAGGAAAGCTCCACATGCTAGATCGTTCGTTACCCCCGGGATTGCCAGGCTCTCTTTGTTAAATCTAACGATAAAATTTTCCACCGTTTCATTATCTCACCGGCGGATGTGGAGGAGTTAGTTCCTATCCTTCATGTGCCTTCGCTGCTGGCTGAACTGCAAGATGAATTTGGACTCTAGATCTTCAAAACTGTCAATCTCCCCAGTGGGTAGACTATCCCACCAGACCTGTGCTGCTCCTACCAGCGTCTGCACAAACATTTTACACCATAGGGACATGGGCTAACATGCTACTTCCCCTGCACTTTTGAATAGGTTAAGATGGTCATCAGGGTCGCCTAGACCATCGTATTTACCTACAGTTTGGGGCATCTTGGGTTTTTCCTTGATAGGAGCTTCTGCTATTCTTCTGGTGAATTTGGATTTGAAGGTCGCATCCACTGGCTTGTAAGGTCTGGTGAGTTCATCTTCTTCCACATTGATGGGTTGTACAGGAAAGACGATCCCGCTTTGGCTTACACCCTGAGTGACTGGGGGTTGAGCCGAAGTGACGTTTGGAATAGGACGGGGAACCCCTCCTGAAGAAAATCTGGGCCTGGATGTGTTCCCTCTATCATAAACTAGTTCTGCTGTCGGCGGGGTTTGAGTGTAAACCAGTTGTGACGTTGGAAAAGTCCACCAAGGCGGCATATAAGCCGCATATGGCGATTGAGTATAACCTTGTGTAGCTACCTGGGGCGTGTACATTGAGTTACCGTATGGGGGTAAATACCCATACGGGGGTGCGTAATAGTACCCGGGGAAATATGCCTGATTGCCCGGCGTGACTGGAGCGTTAATAATTCCTGCTGGCATGATCACCGGTTGGTGAGGTGGCGTTGACAGTGCCGCTGTTAATGCTGCGGAATATAGAGGCGGCATGGCGTAAGTAACCGAAGGTTGGTAATACTGAGGCATGCTGATCTGCGGTATAACGGTGCTTGGGTTTGCCGATGTAATAACCGGCATAGAGTTAAGGCGTGAGATCTGTACGCTAGTGGTTGCCACATGAGTGAACATGTTACCGCCGGTTATGCTCAGTTCCCCCGACTGCAACCGTGAAGATGTGTAGGGAAACAGATCTGACGCCGTAGTCCCAGAGGAAACGACGGTAATGCCTGTAAAACCTGGTGGTGGTCCTTCCGCCTCAAATTCCAGGTCAAGAGACCTGGTGATCGCCGGTGAGGCCGATGCGGTGGTGACAAGGCCTGCTCCCGACACCGGATTATTGTCTGTCATTGCTTGGTTTGGAGTAACTGCTACGTTCCGATCACTTGCCATGGGGTTCGATCTAACTGTTACCGAAAAGGTCCCACGAATGGTTGCTTCTGAAAGGCTATCACTATTTGCACACCTTGACAGGCTATCTGCACACTTAGGGTTTATATACGCTGCGTAGAGGTCAATACGCAGCGTATAGGGTTAACCCTATACGCTGTGTATTGACCTCTACGCAGCGTTTGTAAGGGGCATGTACACGACCAGACAGTCAAACCTAGTACCATGTCAAATCAGTCTGACATACGCTGCGTATTGACCAATACGCAGCGTATACTGGTAAACCTATACGCTGCGCATTGATCAATACGCATCGTATGTCAGACTGATTTAACCCTGATACGATGTTGTCTAGGCACGTGAATAAAGTAATACGGGGTGTAGAGAGCTATACACTGCGTATTGAAGTAAATTTAAAAGTCTATTTAGCTCTGCCTTATTTTCATCTTCGCACAAGCAACACTTCATCTATTCTTCTGTGTTTCATATTCTTCTTCAGTAGAGAATTTACACCCCAAACCAAAATCATTTGTTCTGTTTTTTGTTCAATCTTGTTAAAATGTCATCATTTTGGAACGAGAATTATTTCGGTAATCGCTATACTAACGACACATGGGGAGCAAATGATGCCAATGAGGAGGAGGAGGTTGTGTCTGGAGTCCCTGTTGATCAAAAAACACAGTTGCCAGACTTGAACAGGACTCCCACTCCACCTGCTCCCACTCCACCTGTTGATGAACCAAATTACCCGGCGCATCAAGTGTATCCGGATTACGGATACGGGTATGAATCTCCGTACGTGCAACAAAGTGGATACGGTGCTGAGAAGTTGATGAACCATATTATCCGACGCAGCAATCGTATCCGGGTTACGGGGGTGAAGGTGGATACGGAGGTTACAGTGGATACGGGGGTGAAGGTGGATACGGTGGATACGGGGTAGAAGATAGATACGGTGTATACGGGGGTGAAGGTGGATACAGTGGATACGATAGATATGGGGGTGAAGGTGGATACGGTGGATACGAAGAATATGGTGGATATGGTTATGAGTCCCGTAACACACCACTTTATGAACCATCTACCTCGGGCAATCCATTTCAAATAAATGATAATGAGGTATCACATTAAAATAATAATTATTGTTATTATTGTTAAAATACTATAATTATTATTATTATTATAATTATTATTATTATTGTTAAAAATATTATAATTATAATTATTATTATAATTATTATTATTGTTAAAAATATTATAATTATTGTTATTATTATTATTGTTATTATTATTATTATTGTTATTATTGTTATTATTATTATTATTATTGTTATTATTATTATTATTGTTATTATTAATATTATTATTATTGTTAAAAATATTATAATTATAATTATTACTATTATTATTATTATTGTTATAATTATTATTGTTATAATTATTATTATTATTGTTATTGTTATTGTTATTGTTATTATTATTATTATTATTTTTATTATTATTATTATTGTTATTATTATTATTGTTATTATTGTTATTATTATTATTATTGTTATTATTATTATTATTGTTATTATTATTATTATTGTTATTATTATTATTATTATTGTTGTTGTTGTTATTATTATTAACGTAACTTTTTTTAGCATTTTATGTCTCTAACTGATTTGAAGAATTGGGTACAAGAAACGGGAAATGAGTCTGGTTACGTAATTGTTACCCGTCGATCGAAAAATATTGCCGGTACTACTGGGATGGTATGGCTTGTGTGCGACCGTAGTGGTGAGCACCGTAGTAAAGCAACAGTTAGGAAAGCTGGTAGCAAAAAAATCGGTTGCCCATTTTCATTACTCGCCATCCGGGACTTGACGAATGACACGTGGGAGTTAAAAGTGGACAACGCGAACCATAACCACGAACCTACGACGAGTCTGTTGGGCCACGCTTTTGTGCGAAGATTTACTGAAACCGAATACAAGCTAGTGGAGCAACTAACTGCTCAAAACATGGAGCCACGTATCATATTTCAAACCCTAAGAAAGCAGTTCCCCGATAGCCTGCATGTTCAGAAAGACGTGCAAAATGCAGTACAAAAAATTAGAGCGACAATAATGGACGGAAAGACTCCTATGCAGGCACTGGAAAACCTGCTGCATGACCACCGATTCATTTACGACACCCGACAGGACCCCAAAACAGATGTCGTAACAGAGATTTTCTTTGTTCATCCTTATTCAATCACTATGTGGCGTGCATTCCCGCAAGTGATGTTGATCGACGCGACCTACAAAACAAACCTCTACAACATGCCATTTGTCCAGGTTGTGGGTATGACGTTGACCAACAAGTCTTTTTGTATCGCACATGCCGTTATTTGTAAAGAACGAAGGGGTAACTGCGTGTGATAGTCACGGATAGGGAGCTTGCCCTAATTAACGCGTGTTCTAAAGTATTCCCGAATGCAACCAGACTTCTATGCCACTTTCACATCCAACAAAATATAGTTAGACAGTGCAAGAAAGGGTTCAATAAAGATGATTGGGGGAAATTTATGTCGTACTGGCGGAGATTGTGCGAATCTACTTCAGAGCCCATGTACAAGTACAACTTGGAGAAAATGTATAACCGACTCGTGGTTGCCAACCGAGAAAGTAAGTGTTCCTTCAACAAACGACTCACCCAATCTATTATATTTTACACACGCTTTTACATTTCATTATTTTATTTTTGCAGGTGTCTATGATTACGTCTACGAAAACTGGCTCAAAGACTATAAAGAAATGTTCGTTTATGCGTGGACCGATAAGTGTCGCAACTTTGGTCAGCGCACCACCAAAAGAGTTGAGAGCCAGCACGCAAATTTAAAAAGATACGTTACGCGCGGGAGTTCATTGGAGCGAATAGCAAGATGCGTCATTGATGTAGTTGAAACTCAGTACGATGAAATACAAAAAAGTTTCACTGAGAGCATCGAAAAAACGATGGACCACCACAGACACCCACTGTTGGACAACCTACTTGGAAAGGTTTCCCATGAAGCACTTGATTTGCTAGCAAAAGAGCTACTGAGGAAGCTGGAGGTGTTGCGGAAACTTAACGCATCATGTGGTTGCCATATGTGGCTTAGCTGTGGATTGTCGTGTGCTTGTAGGCTGGAAAACTACAAACGTACAGGTAAAAAATATTAAAACTACAAACCTTTTGTTATTCTGTACGATTTAGTTGTTTCTCACACAGTATTAACTTAACTGTGCAGGGCGTATGATACAATTCGACGACATAGATGTATTCTGGCGTAAGCTTGACTTGCTCCCGTGTAAACTGGTAGACGAGGAAGTCGATGTTGTAGCAGAGCTCAATAATGTGCGGCAACATTTAGAGGCGCAGTCCCCTGTTCAGCAAAAGAGTTTGCTTTCAAAGATAAAAGCGGTCTTCACCCCGAAATCGTCAACCAAGAAACCACTGATCGTCCAGCAAAATAATCGCGGGCGGCCTACATCAAAGAAAGTACAAGAAAGGCTAGATGAAGCTGCGAGGTTAGACGAAGCTGCGAGATACAGCTCTTATGGAGAGGACAGCAACGTATATACCGCTTCCCCCAAACATAGGTAATATTTACCCCGACACAGCTCATACGTACCGTCAGAGGGCTCTCGTGGAACTGGTTCGGTTGTAAAGTCTGAAAAACCTAAAATGCAACGAAACTGTTCAACGAGTTCTAAAATGAAGGAGACGCGGGATAATAAGGGTTTTCCATTAGTGAAGGGTGTAGGACCGGTTTTGATACCGTTCGATTGCGTAACGAACGTTCGACGTGCGGAATCCGTGAACGTGCGTGGCCGAACACACAATAACGTACTAGAACCGTGAATCTATTGAAAGATATAACGTGTACGATACAAGAATCACGTAGAGAGTAATTTCTCTCTCTAGACTTTCTCTCTCTAGACTTGAATCTCCTAGATCACCAAATGAGCAAAAGTCTTACACTTTACAACTAAAGCTCCTATTTATAGGCCTTGGAATTAATGAGATTTCTCATTAATTACCAAAATGCCACCTTGCTAATTCTATCTAAATATTACAATAAAATCCTAGATTTCTACAGTTTCAGCTACGGTTTGAATTGACGGAGGCGATAGACATTAATGCATCAACAGACTCCCCCTTGGATATTGCCGCAGTCAATCCGTAGTTAAACTCGTAGCGACTTGTCTTTCTCTCTCTCTTGAGTCTTCTTTAAGATTTAACGTCTTCAGCAAACACAGACTCTCTCTTGCTCGAACAGAATCCCAGTGGATCTGTCTTCAGCTTCAGCTCCCCCTTTCGGTAGTCTCTTCAGGCTCCCCCTTTCATCAAGCTTTCGGGATCGTAGTCTGGCTTTCATTAGCCTCATACCTACACATAGTTTAATCAACAATAAGATTTGACTTTATGCTTATCACTTGTATTTAAAATGATTAAATTGGTTTCAAATTAATGAGCCATTTATCCATTTCAAAAACAAAATATTTCTCATTTTAACAAACTCTCCCAACCCACTGTTCTTCCTGTTTAGTACTTAGAATTTTGAATATCAGCTCTCCAACATCAGTTGTCGAAAATCTTTTTGGATTTTTAAAAAAATTTATGCTAAAACACACTAAAATCTTTTTGGTTTTTTTTTTGAAAGAAATGCAGTAAAGAAATATATACAAACAATATTTTTGTGAGTTTGCGTAAGAGGATCATATCAGTTTTTGAGACCAATCACTAGCACCGTTAAGCTTTAAACATTTTAAGTTCTAAACGTTTCACATTGATTGACGATATAGTTGTCCTCTTAAGCTCAATCTAAAAACTTTCAAAATGCTTACCGATACGTTAAGGTATATTAATTTTTGCACTAAATTCTTATGGACCCCACGATCTCAGCATATCCCCTCATCATGTAATACACTAACTCAAGTAATGCCTTTAAACTTTCATCAACTGTGATATGTACGAAAACAAAGCAGAATGTTTAAACATTAACAATCAGGTCGATACTTCCGTGTACGCAGAGAAAGTCCAATGTTTAAACAAAATAAGAAATAAAAAACAAGTTGAAATTGTTTAGGCTTTAACCACCAGGTCGATACTCCCGTATACGCAGAGGTGATCCAAAGCTTAAACGAAACACCAAAGAAAATAAAGCAGAACGTTTAGGCAATAACATCCAGGTCGATACTCACGTATACGCAGAGGATGTCCAATGCTTAAACAAAATAAAGAAATAAAACAAGTTTAAATCTTTGCAAAATGAAATGCACAATCACAGCGACTTTTCAGCAAAGTTGTGAAAGCTCACAAAATTAACTGGTTTTATGTCATTCGACAATCAGCGATTATTGAGTAGGCACACAGTCAAGAAGGACAAAACTAAGTACTATGCTTTCAATCATGTTTCCCACTAGAACTAGGCTTTTTCATTTAAGTTTGTATCATTATCGCAAATCTACTAGTCTAGCTGAGCCTATCGTCACATCTTTAGTGAGACCGTTTATCACATTTGACATTTCATTTCTTTAGCATGCTGTGACAGTCCAACTGATTTACTATCATTTCCTCTTTTTCACAACAAAACTCATTTTGAATTTTTTAATGTTTTTGGCATTTTCAAATTTTCTAATTTTTTTAAAATTTTTCTCCCCCTAAAATCAAAATATATTTCAATTTTGATTTTCTGAGAAACTTTGAAAACAAACTATACAGATAAAGTGACAACATGATATCTAATCGCTTCAATTCGCCATCCACTTGGCATAAACAATCAGAACTCCCCCTGACAACAAACTATTTTCCCATTATGATTTCAAAACACTTAAGTTTGTTTTAATCAAAATGGTTTTTCCGAAAAATTAGTTTTGTTTGCCATTTCACAAACATGGGGTTTAATTCATCACACTGTTTTCAACCACTAGTAGGTTTATCACAAAAGCAATTTCCAATAATCATACCACTTATAAGATAGTTAAATCAAGTACAACTTAATGTCCTTGATTAACCACTTAGTTTTGTCGTCCGTAAGGCGCGTACGGGCCTAACGAGTGTCGAAACTAAGTTCTTCGTTAAAATATATTTTTTTATTATTTAGTCGAAGTCGAACCGTAAGGCGCGTAGGACTCTAACGAGCGTCGAAACTAAGTTCGTCGTTTTATATTTTAACGACGAACTTATTTCGACGCTCGTTAGGGACCTACGCGACTTCCGGTTCGACATGGACTAAATAATAAAAAAATATAATTTAACGACGATCTTAGTTTTGACGCTCGTAAGGCGCGTACGGGCCTAACGAGCGTCGAAACTAAGTTCGTCGTTAAAAAATATTTTTTTTATTATTTAGTCGAAGTCGAACCGTAAGGCGCGTAGGTCCCTAACGAGCGTCGACAGAAAACTGTTTTTTTTTAAACTTAAATTGTTTTTTTTTTAAACAGAAAACTGTTTTTTTAAACAGAAAACTGCTTTTTTAAACAGATTTATTTTTTAAAACAAAATTTTTTTTAAACAGAATATTTTTTTAATTATTTAGTTGAAGTCGAACCGTAAGGCGCGTAGTTCCATAACGAGCGTCGAAACTAAGATCGTCTTTAAAATATAAAACTTCGATTTTAGTTTCGACGCTCGTTAGGGACCTACGCGCCTTACGGTTCGACTTCGACTAAATAATTAAAAAAAATATTCTGTTTTAACGACGAACTTAGTTTCGACGCTCGTTAGGCCCGTACGCGCCTTACGGACGACGTCGACTAAATAATATTTTTTTATTATTTAGTCGACGTCGTCCGTAAGGCGAACACGGGCCTAACGAGCATCGAAACTAAGTTCCTCGTTAAAATATATATTTTTTTTATTATTTAGTCGAAGTCGAAGCTTAAGGCGCGTAGGTCCCTAACGAGCGTCGAAACTAAGTTCGAAGTTTTATATTTTAACAACGATCTTAGTTTCGACGCTCGTTAGGGACCTACGCGCCTTATGGTTCGATATGGACTAAATAATAAAAGAAATATAATTTAACGACGATCTTAGTTTTGACGCTCGTAAGGCGCGTACGGGCCTAACGAGCGTCGAAACTAAGTTCGTCGTTAAAAAATAATTTTTTTTTATTATTTACTCGAAGTCGACCCGTAAGGCGCGTAGGTCCCTAACGAGCGTTGACAGAAAACTGTTTTTTTTTTTTTTAAATAGAAAATATTTTTTTTAAACTTAAATTGTTTTTTTTATACAGAAAAATGTTATTTTAAACAGAATTTTTTTAAACAAATTTATTTTTTTTAAAGATTTTTTTTTAGTTATTTAGTTGAAGTCTAACCGTAAGGCGCGTAGGTCCCTAACGAGCGTCGAAACTAAGATCGTCGTTAAAATATAAAACTTCGATCTTAGTTTCGACGCTCGTTAGGGACCTACGCGCCTTACGGTTCGACTTCGACTAAATAATTAAAAAAATATATATTTTAACGACGACCTTAGTTTCGACGCTCGTTAGGCCCGTACGCGCCTTACGGACGACGTCGACTAAATAATATTGTTTTATTATTTAATCGATGTCGTCCGTAAGGCGAACACGGGCATAACGAGCGTCGAAACTAAGTTCGTATTTTTTTTATTATTTAGTCGAAGTCGAACCGTAAGGCGCGTAGGTCCCTAACGTGCGTCGAAACTAAGTTTGAAGTTTTATATTTTAACAACGATCTTAGTTTCGACGCTCGTTAGGGACCTACGCGCCTTACGGTTCGACTTCGACTAAATAATAAAAGAAATATAATTTAACGACGATCTTAGTTTTGACGCTCGTAAGGCGCGTACGGTCCTAACGAGCGTCGAAACTAAGTTCGTCGTTAAAATTTATATTTTTTTATTATTTAGTCGAAGTCGAACCGTAAGGCGCGTAGGTCTCTAACGAACGTCGAAACTAAGTTCGTCGTTTTATATTTTAACGAAGAACTTAGTCTCGACGCTCGTTAGGGACCTACGCGCCTTACGGTTCGACTTCGACTAAATAATAAAAAATATATTTTAACGACAAACATAGTTTCGACGCTCGTTAGGCCTGTACGCGCCTTACGGACGACGTAGACTAAATAATTAAAAAAATATAATTTAACGACGATCTTAGTCGATGTCGTCTGATTATTATTTACTGACTGGTTTCCTTTTGTGCAGGTATTTGCACAAAATGATTTCCACTTCGATCACTGCTCGAAACAAAAGCCGGGAGTGGTGCACCAGTGGTGATTTATTTTTCTTATATTGCCTCTTATACAAGAGGCCGTGCGCTCTCGCCTACGGGTTGGCGCAGTACTTCGCCTCCGCGCATCATCGACAGGAGCGCGGACAGTTATTCGGCGGCGCCTACGTGAATAGGATAGCCCTTTCGTTGGGCTATCATCCGGAGAATGACCACGCCCTTGTAGGCCCGCCGGCACAGCCGAAGCGGATGGGGAAGAACGTTTTATCCGGAATGCACGTTACCAAAGACTTCCCAGACGGGAAACGGTTTAAGAAGCTGGACGACACGCAATAACAGCTTACACAGCTGCCGGCACAGTTCCCTCCGGTATTTCCCCCGGCCGATCCAGAGGTGCCGGAGCCGCATGAGCCGGCCATCGTCATTCCGCAGCCACCACCGCCGCGTGGACCACCCGGGGCGCCTCAGTTTCCACGCCATGTTTGGCCCGGTCCTGACCCATCACATCAACGGCTGCTTCAGTACGTTGAAAGAAACAACTATCTGTTAGAGTGGGTGGCTTCGGCGCTGCAGCAGCAGGAGCAGCAGTAGTAGTTTTTTTATCATTTTGTTATGTATGCTCAAACTTTTCTTGTATATATCAAACTTTTGGTGTAAACGGTTTAACATATTCTGAAAGGTTATATACTATGGTGTACATATAAAATTCTGGAAGGTTATATAAAATTCTGAAAGTTTAACATGTTCAGTTATACATATAAAATTCTGGTGAAATTCTGGAAGTTTAACATGTTCTGTTATACATATAAAATTCTGGAGGTTATATACGCTGCGTATTGACCTATACGCAGCGTATATAAACCTGGTAAAAATTTAATGCTTCAAACCTACCAAAATGGCCCCAAATATGCAGATGTTTTATATACGCTGCGTATAGGTCAATACACAGCGTATAGGCTTAAACCTATACGCTGCGTATTGACCTATACGCAGAGTAGAGACACCTTGTTTTCTGTGCAATGATTGGTTATCAGGCACTGAGATCTATGGTTTATCTACGCTGCATATAGGTCAATACGCAGCGTATAGGTTTAACCCTATACGCTGCGTATTGACCTATACGCAGCGTATATAAACCCTAATTTTGCTAGGGTTTGGGGTGCCAATAGGCACTTTAGTGTGCCAATAGGCCATCCCCAGGTTTCTATTTTAATAGATAGATAATTCGGGAGAAAATTATTATGAAATAAATTCATATTAATATTATGAAATAAATTCATGTCAAGTAGAAACGGAACAAATTTGCATAGATAAATTAGCAAAAGGAAAGCAACTCAGGATCTCTTTTGAAAATCTCCATGTCTTCTTTTCCTAGGTTCACCAAAACTTCAATGCCATCCCCATCCGGAGCATCCATGGCGATAAAGCTATTGTTCTTTAATGTTCCAGGAATAGCTCCTTTTATGGGCTTTCCCCATCTAAAATGAACTTCATAGAATGGATATCTACACAAACTTCTACACCCATAATAGTCATCAACTTCTCTTTGCTTCTCTTCGAGAATGGCCTGTAGAGACATGTGTGGAGGTATTTCAGCCGCGTTTTTAATGTTTTTTAAATCTTGAACTTCCACCTTCAGGTTTTTGAGTTGGCCGACAAAAGTATTAAGTGTAGCTTCGTTTGGATTTATTGATGAAAAAGATTGTAACTTGTAAAAGTTCCCTATGGTGGTTTTGGGCAAGGGCTCAATCATTTTGTTTCTTATATTGGTTACAAGGATAAATCCAGTTGGCTTGAAAGATCCTAAGTTATTATGTGTAGCTGCTTTCAGTGCACATTTGTAGAGTAGCCAATTTAAAACTTCAATCTGCGTAGGGTTCATGATTGGTTGTTCAGATTTTGCAGTCATCGTTATAACCTTGAGCTTAAGCTCATTTAACTTTGAGCCAGTGAACACGAAACTCTTTGTGACAGAACTATCTCGTGATTTATCAAGTGAGAGTCCTTGGTAGTTTAGCTTTGTATTCTTAAAAGACATAAATTGGGGGACAATCGGTGATCCATCCGTTGATCGCACTCGTGTCATTATGGCCCAATCATTAAAAAAGTTGCACAGGCTGCTTCCATCTGCTATCTTGTGGGATAATGACGCCTCAACCGCTAATCCTCCACATGCAAATTGGTTAACCTGGACTGCTAATGGGCTTGCTGTATCATTTTCAAAACTATAACTTCTCAACTTTTTCCATACTAGGCCATTGGGAGAGAGTTGGTGTAGATCTTCATGTTGCATATTATGAAGGAACTCAACTCCTTCATCATTGCATTCTACAAAGGATGGTGTGGTTGTGGCTAGCCTACCAGCAAAAGGGTAGTAACGTGTTATCGTTTGGGATAATGAGTTCTTCATGTTAACATGAAAATTATTGTTTGAGTTTGGGTAGAAGATAACCATTGGTATATATTCATCTGGTGAAAATTGATCAATCGATGAAAGATTGTAAGTTTTAAGATTAGAAGGAATTGGAGAAGAAGGTTTGATGATTTCTCTAGAGACAATTTTGTGAAGCTGCCTTCTACCACATGTTAGGAAGCTGCTTATCACTCTCATCTTGGAAAAATGAAAGGGGTTTCGATGATACTACGTACCCTACTTTTTTTGTTATCTTATATAGTCTTACTTGGGTTGGTTGCTTCTGAAATTAGTTCCGTCATATCATCAAGTTCCAATCAAGGGGTAGGGAAGCCTATCACTCATCACTCACTCACAACTTCCAATCAAGTTCCGCCATATCTTTGATAGAGTGTGTAAAAACCGGGTGCTAAAGTGTATTATAACAAGTGTTTTACTGTCGTGAACTTGATTATATGTGTCGAATGTGATAACTACGAGAGTTTGTGGTTTTACAGGTTAAGCGGCATAATTCGGTAAAGTTAAAGTGTGTGGAAGCAAAGAGGAACGAGCAAGGATGATAAACAAGAGAGATCACGTAATTCAGGATGTGTTCGGGTCTGAAAAATATAGCTTGAAGTTGCAAGAATTGTGAAATATTACAGTTCAGGGCCTTCTGGTCATCATGGAGAAGTTGACATGTGAATACAAGGGAATTTTGAGAATTTAGCCGTAGCTTACGGTGGTTAGACCGTAGGTCACGGTCTATGCATGCTGAAATCAAAACAAACAGAAGTTGTGAAGCGTAGGTTACATTCCGTAACCGTAACTTACGGTTTAAAAAAAAGGCGGCATATGTTTGGCGTATGTTGGACGATTAAAAAGATAAAAAAAAGTGCAGCCTCCAATTAAAATAAAGGGAGGCACAAGCATCAAAGATCATCAACATACATCATCCTATTCACGTGAAGATTAGCAGCCATCTTAGGTGTCACGATTTTTGAGGAGGCACAAGATATCAACATCAAGTCATCATCATCTTTGATTTTTGGAAAACATCATCATGATGTTTGTCTTCTGAGCCTCTACGCATACATCAAAGAAAAAGAGGATTTTATTTTAATCAAGACATAATATCATCACACAAGAACAAGGGATCCACATCAGCAAATCATGAAGGAATTGGCGGCTGTGTTGTTGACTTCTTGGACGACAACATTGAGGAACAACATTGAGGAACATCACGTTGACAGAAAGGCCACATGCAAAGACTTTGGAGGAGACTTATGGATTTTTATTATTGGGCCAACAACCATATGGGTGCACATTAATTCAACATTACGTGCAATTTCTTATTGGGCCGATATATTGGAAGTCTAAGGCGCACATGTGGGCTTTATCGACTTTTGGGAGTGATACGATAATAAAAAAAAGAGTAAATTGCCATTTTAGTCCCTGAGTTTTGTCCAAAATTGCCATTTTGATCCAAATAGTTTTTTTTTTGCATATGGGTCCCTGACTTTTCACTTTTATTGCCATTTTGATCCAAACCACTAAAAATATTTGGATCAAAATGGCAAATTTGGACAAAACTCAGGGACTAAAATGGCAATTTGGACAAAACTCAGGGACTAAAATGGCAATAAAGTGAAAAGTCAGGGACCCAGATGCAAAAAAAAAACTATTTGGATCAAAATGGCAAATTTGGACAAAACTCAGGGACTAAAATGGCAATTTACTCTAAAAAAAAGGACGGCTGAGAATCTTCGACGGCAGGCAAGGGGGGGAGGCAGCCGCATGGTTCGAGCTTGTGAAGATCAACCCACCCTAATGAGCGGCTAGTCTTTTATGGTTTCCTCCGGATGGAGGGTTTTGTAAGTTGGATAATTTTATGTGTTTGTGGCAATCGTATAACTCGGTGATCTAAGCATTCGATGCTTTTCACCTTTGATTTGATTAATCAATTGTAACCGGTTGCATTTTATTTAACTTTAATCTTTGATCATTCAGTTCCCGAGAGTTCTAGTAATTGGGATATATTTGCTATGGGATTAGGGTTGGTAATTGTAACTGATAATTATTTGATAACCTCCCGTTATGTATTGACCGGAGTACTTAGTCGTTGATTATCACAATTGGCTAATTAGGTTAAACACTTATGTCTATGTAAGTGTTTCGATTAAACACATAATTGAATCTAGCTGCAAAACCTGAAATCTGGAGGAACCATTGTTTCTCTATTGGTTTAAACGTCACTTTTTAGTTCGTAATTTTAGATAATCAATCAAATCACAATTGAGTTTTACTTTTTCAATAGTAGTTAATCAAAGCTGAACATTACACACTTTCCACAATCCTCCTCTGGTTCGATATCCGACTTACTCTAGCTACTAGTTTATTTCGGTTTTTGCATGTCACTAACGACAAACATCAATCTTCAAGTATTATTCCATCACTAGTGATGGATTTTAATGGAAATGCCCATCACTTGTGATGGAATTCCATCACTCACAACTTTTTTTTTGTTTTGACATTATATATTAACAATAAAACACTAAAATTATAAATTTCATTTAAATAAAACCTAAATTACAAACTAAAAAAAAACTAAAAATTGCAAATAAAAAAAACCTAACGGTTGGGGTTGAAATAGGTGATGTTGAAATGGTGGAACGAACGGTTGGTTTTGATACGGTTGTCTTTGAAAGGGTGGAAATTGTTGGGTTTGAAAGGGTGGAAATGGTTGGGGTTGAAAATGTGGGATTTGGTCGGGTTCGTCTGGCAACCGAAAGCGCGCCGGCTCGCCAAGATTCGCTCGAACCTTCGGTCGTACGAGATTTTTCTTCGAACCCGAACCACTTTTGCTTGAACCTGAACCTCTCTTGCTTGAACCTTCCATCTTTGTATTTTTTGTGTTTGAAATAATGTTTTGAAAGAAAGAATTTTGGGATTGAAAGAAGGTTTAGTAAATAAAATTTGTATGTTGTGTATGTATATATATTTGGTAAAAAACGGTAACATTCCAACAGTCATGACCCACCAACGTTCAACTTTTCAATTTGAAAACGCGTGATTGGTTTGACGCATTATACAATCAACGCGTGATAAATATAGGCGACGGCGGTGTTTTGTTGTTCATCACGCGTGATCGGGGCCGATCACGGGGCGCCCCGACCCCCCTAAGGCTACATACGAGCAGGGCTGTAAATGAACCTAACGCACACCAAATTGTTGGCGGAGTTTACGTTCTTTTGTTTAATAAATAAACGAACATGAACAATCATCGATCTTCTTTCGATTAATTAAAATGAATGAACATGAACATAAGTTATTTTTATCCAGTCAAGTCATGAACATTCAATAATGTGTTCGTTAAGTCCGTTTGTTTATGTTTGGTTCAATAACAGAATTTGAACGAAAACTTAGTGGGGCCCGACTCTCAAAATCCATTATTTTACACTACAAAATAAATTATTTTGAAAAAATTTGGAAAATATAATAATATAAGCGAAAAATCGGTGGGGCTCGGGGCTCCCGGTCCATAAGGCTATAAGGTTTGGTGATGGTCCTCCCTTGGAGGATGGTCTGCCACGTAAGCGCCACGTAGGATGGGTATGAGGATGGGGCAAAGAGGATGGAGGTATGGAAATGGGGGATGATGATCCTAAATATATATTATATATTGTATGTATATATATATGTCTGTGAGGTAGTTTTGTCCTCACATGGACCGTCCTGAACGGCAAGAAGAAGACGGAGAGGACGAGACGGAGGGGGGGGGGGCGAGATGGAGGGTGGAACGGCGCCGGAGCTGGACAGTGGAGGACGAACCACCATACCGTCCAGCCTAAGTAAGCTATGCCCATGGTTTGTTTGGTTATTAATGGTTGTATGAGTTTCTTACTGATTAACCTTAACTAGGGTCGGTTACATTCTCAAATTAGAATCATAAGTAAGGCCATGGGGTATATTTTCACGCCCCTTAACTACACGTAGGCGCTACATCATCCACTTGACCCTCTTTCACTTCACCTCATACCAAGGAATTGGTTTAACCCCATTAACACACTTAAATTAATTAAAATACATATATATAGCATGTTGTGTGTGTGCAAATGTTCCTGTGCTTGATTCCCTCACTCTCTCTCCTAGTTAACATCTTAACACGTGAAAGTTTTAATGCCCTTTAACACTCTCCAGGAGCGGTATAAGAAGTGTTAACGGATGCCAACTAGGATTAACACCTACGGGTGTTAGAGTATACCAGGTGGCCTAAGGCTATATCAAACACAAAAATGTTATCTTGTTAGTTAGACGTCTTTAATATTCTTAAATGTTATATATTTTTTCTCAAATACATATACACTAGAAAACTAAGCGGTTTCCTATGCTAAATTTGATCAGAAATTGGTAGGAAATGACCTTTTACAACAGGGGCGGATTTATGTTCAAACACCGGGTTCCCAGGAACCTATTCGATTTGTAATTTATAGTGAAAACGTATATAGAAAATTGAAAAGGAACCCATAAATAAATTATGGGTGAACCCATAAATAAATTATGGGTGAACCCATAGCCATAAATGGCTAGTGATCCGCTGGTTCAGGGTGTTGTTTCCAATTGTGACATCCCAAGTTCGAATCCTGATTCTCTGTTTTTCATTGTTCTTTTTTTTTTTTTGTAAAATGTAAAACCAAGCACCTCTTTTTTCCCCATGAAGCACTTTCTAAAATGTAAAAACATACCTTGGTTGGAATTTTGTAATATGATGGTGCTGCTTGAATGGGTTGTTCCATACACTTAGATGTGTGGTATATGTTGATCGGTGGGGAAATAAAAATTCTAATTTATCCAGTCGATCTACTTTAATCTTTTTGGATTTGTTTTGTTGTTTTTAGACCAAGTCTAGCCATTTGGTGGATTTTTGGATTTTGGATGGGTGTGTAGTCGAGAGTGTAATGCAACGTTTTCAAAAGATAAAAAACTCGTAAGGCACAACTCTAGGTAGTTTTTTACTCGTAAAGACATTCGTATTTTAGATTATATGTTAAATTTCTAATAACGATATTCTTTTCATTATTGTATCGGACTTTTATAGATTATGTGTTTTTAAATTTCTAATAACAATTTTCTTTTCATTATTGTATCGAACTTTTATTATGTGATGAACCTTACTCGATTCGAACCGTCGAACCGACCCGAAATTTTTTATGTTCAGACATATGAAATTGGAGTATCTAAAAAGTGAACCCAGTGAAAAAAATTTCTGGATCCGCCACTGTTTTACAACAGATTTCCGACCAAAGTGATTTTGTCAGAAAATAGTTTTTTTTTGAACGACCAACTAAATCACCAGATAAGCATCCTGGATTACTCTCAATCGAGCAAATGCATCCCCTCGTTCATAATAGTCAGAGTTGGATGCATATCCGAGCCACCAAACTACCAGTTCCGGAGAAAACCGAAAATGATATGTTGGGAACTTTTGCCGAACATGTTCCGAAAATGATATGTTCAACTTTTCTCCGGATATTTGTAGGAAACTTTCGACTCTGTTACAACAAAAAATTAGTTTGTTGGTATTTAGTCGCTAAGTTAGAGCTACCTGCCAAGTAGGTATTTAGTCAGAAATTTGTAGATATCCGAACAAACTTTGTTGGAAATTTTGATAGAATTTAGACCCGCCGCAATGCGGCGGGAATTCTTTAGTTATAACTAAGTCGACATAGGACCCGCACGTTATGTTAAACCTGTCAAACAGGAAAAAAAAAATAGACGATGTGAAAACGTTCACCCATACACGCACGTTGCGTCGTGTTAACTCGCAAAATTTAGAACTAAACGTAAAAACGTTAAACCAAAGACGCACGTTACGATGTGTTAAGTCACAAAATTTAGAACCAAGCATAAATCGGAAAATTTGCGGAAAATTAAAACTATAAAGGATCAAAATTGAAAGTAAAAAAAGTCGTGAGGATAGATTGCAAAAGAAAAAAAGTTTTGGGTTAAAAGTAAAAAAACAAATAGTTTTGGGTTTAAAGTAATTTATGAAATACTTTTGGGTGAAAAGTAAAAAAAAAATCAATTTTTTTTAAAACCCCTAAAGCCAAGGTTACGACAACCATATACATAACCATTTTTTCTTTGGAAAACCCCCCAAAGCACACCCCGCGTTACGGCGGGGCGTAAGACGGTGTCAAATAGTACTAATGTCACACAACCGTAATCGACCACCAACACTGACTCGACCTTGGATCTACGTGTTGCGACGAACCTGTCAAACATGAAAAATAGAGGTAAAAACGTTGAACCACACATGCATGTTGCGCCGTGTTAACTTGCAAAATTTGAAACAAAGCATAAAAAAGTTGAACCACACTCATACGTTGCGTCGTATTAACTCGAAAAATTTAGAACTATACGTAACGTAACGAAACAAAACAAAACGTAAAAACGTTAAACCAAAGACGAAAAGTATAATTGACAAAAGTTGTGAAGTTAAATTGCACATAATGAAAAGTTTTGAGTTAAAGTTAAGAAACAAATTTTGTAGGGTTAAAATTGGAGAAGGCAAAAACCTTTGGGTTAAAACAAAAAAAATCAAGTTTTTTTTTGAGAAATCCCCAAAGCACAAATTACAAGTGTTTATGCATGAAAAAGTTGCTTATTTATATATGGAATAATAGTTTACACTTTTTTAATATTGATTGAAACATCATTTTTTGTAGCAGTACCATCTTCTATTTTTCTTTTTGTTTCTGCTGGGACTCAAGCCCAAGGCATGGATCTGGTTTCTAGAAAGAGTGGACGAAGACTTGGTTGAGCCTGAACCCGGTCCTTTGAGGGATCTCTAAATCCTTAAGATTATGTAATTTTCAGCTCCCCACTGGTGGGTTGTATATCTCTTTTGTTATAATAAACTAGTGGGTGCCACGGTTTTTTGACCGGTATCGGTTCGGTTCATGATGGCACTGGTACGATACTGACATTTAGTATAGCAACTGAAAGAGATAAAAATATCGTAACTAAAAGAAGATAAAAACGAACATATATATCGGTTATGAATAGTAGCAACCCACAACGGTTTTAACAATACATGTACTAATGTTATTCGGTGGAAATAGGCTGAATTCGTCATGACACCGGTATAAACGTCCAGAAAAGCATAAAAACGAATACCACTACCGATGTATGATATTAGTTTGGTTGATACTTTTTAAGAATTTAGCATAATTACGTATGCATGTATATTATTTAAATTTAAAAGTTAATTATATTTATTATTATTAACTAGGTTTTGTTCGCCCGCGTTGCGGGGCATTAAGCTGAATATGTTTTTCTTATAGCATGTACGTCTGTGTTTTAGTTACTTGTACATACTACTCGTAACACGATCTCAAAAGAAAATTATATTGAGTAAACAAAGTAAAACAAAATACTACCATACTTTTGCTAAAAAAAACTAAAACGATGGAAAAACTACCGCTTGGCATAACGAATAAAAATTAAATCGAGCCAACAAATTAAAACAAAACACTACCATAGTCTTGTAAAAAAATATTAAAACGAATTTTATACTGGGGCAAAATCGTAAATAAACACAAAAAAATCATGTCGAAATGTAAATCAACTTAAGTTTATATCGACACGTAAATAAAAATAAAGACGTAAAACTCGATTAAAAATTATTTAGAAAGTTAAGGGGTCATAAGAGTAAATGCTGAAAATTAAAGGGTAAAAGTAAAATAGAAAAAAAAACACACAAAAAAAAAAGAAAAGAAAGTAAAAAAGAAAAAGGAAAAAAAAAATTGACAACACCACCACTGTAGCAAAGTGGTATTGCCATTTGATATATATATAATAATTATATTATATATTTATAACACCAAAATAGTATCACGTCATTTATATACGCGATATCTAGCAAAGCAAAATAAAATTAATCATAGTTAGTACCGGATGTTTATTTATTTTGTCATTTTGATACCTATTTTTAGAAATTCCACAATTGTTACCAACTTTTACAAATTGTTTCACCATTAGTACCTGTGGTTGTAGAGTTTATTACATGGTTCGTACATGTGATGTATTTATGGTAAAATGATTTTGTAAAAGTTGGTATCATTTATGTAATTTTCAATAAATATGTATTAAAATTGCAAAATAGACAAACCACAAGAACTAAACAAGGAATTAATTCATTATTTTACATTATTCTTTAACAAATGAAAACCGCTATCTTAGAAAAAAAGCACCAACTGGTTTTTCATAAATCCGTTATCGAAAATCAAACTGCCTACTTGATGTCTCATATTATTTCTAAAACCACTTTCCAGACTTTTGTTATAGAGAGAGAGCGTCTTCTTCTTCCCCATCCAACTTCCGTTCATTTGCGAATTCCGGCGACGGTCACTCCAACCCCTCTCCTCCATTTTTCCAAACATTTCTATTCCCCTTTTCCCCCCTTCCAATTGATAATCGACAAGTTTCAAAGAAAGAGATAGAGAGATCTTAATCGAGATAACACCGATTAGGTGAAATAAAGTGTCACCCATGTTGCATGTTTCATCTAAGTGGATAAGATCACCATCTTTACTTACTATTAAAGGAGACTTAGCGCTGACATCGCATTTGCTTACTAGTCGAACACTGAGCTATGCCAACTCTGCTGTTCTTACTTCATTATTAAATCATAAATATCACTTTCATTTATTAAAAAAAATCATCTCATTTATATAAAATACATAAATTAAATGAACCTTTTCATTTGAATTTCAAAATTCAAAGTGTGGGTTATTAGAAGTGGGCTCAATGTCATTTCAAATACATAAATAACACTAATAGGTTCTGGCTCCACTTTCAAAATTCAAAACATACTTTCAATCCCTCCCCCCCTCTCTCAAATCCAGAGCGCCTCCCAACTCATTCTTCTTCTCCTACCGAGCAATCTTTCCATCTAGGGTTTCAAGATCCGCATCATCATCAGTTTGGTTTCACGTACAAATGGCGAGTCCCCAATTTCATCTACAACATTTTCAATTTTATTTAGTTACTTCTTACATTCCACAAATATAATTTCAATCAACTGAAGGCCCCTAAGAAAGGAGTAAAGCTAGCAACGAAGAAGAAAATGGTACGATCTCCAACCATTTGTTAGGGTTTCTGTTAGGATCGAAGGCTCTAATGATTGTGTTAGTTTGTATAAATTGAACAAATAACAAACTCTGTAAACACAATCAAAGGAGAATATAGTTTGATAAACATTTGCTTTTCATAGAGTCGAACGATTACAATTCAAAGCAAAAGATTACAATGCAATGCTTACAACCTAAACTCCCCCTCAGCCTGATACTTCAGCGGTTGGTTGCACAAGATGAAAGGATTGAATTGAGGAGAAGAACTCACTCAAGACGATCAAATGTAACAGTACAGAGTACTGTTCCATTTATAAACAATCCAAACCACTGAGGCATCTCAGCTGACGTCACCATGAAAGCGACGTCTAACAGCCTAACAACCTGTATCTACTGTTCTTATACAAACACTGCTAATCTTAACTACTGACTATACATAAAACAGATGACATACTAAACTACTGCTCTCTCTTTACATCAGTGCTTTCCTCAAGGTTGATCAGTCCTTGATTTGGCAGTGCTTTGTCATCAGTAGATTGTACTAGCAGGGCTTAGTTCTCAGCAGTCTTCTGGGCTTCATCAGTAGTTAGAAGAACAGCAACAGTTGTATCCGGGCAGTGGATATAAGACCATCAGCTGTTATAATCACTTTCAAGGGAGAAGACTTAGTGTAAACAGCTGCTTATTGTGAATCCACTGTAGTGAACCAGTTTTGTCTTTCATTATCTGTTCCTATGGTAGGGTTCAATCCCAACAATCTCCCCCTGGAACAGATAATGCCAAAACACTTCATTATTTAGGATCTTTATTCCTCATCAGCAGTTCCCTTGCTTGTCTTTTAAATTATTCTTCAAATTCTTTGGAACTTGTGTCATCCTCATCCCTACACAATGAAAGTTCAAAGAGATCCTGCAAATCTTCAACACTAAGGCCTAGTGCTTCTTTCCTTGATATGTACTTCATTTCACCATTGGATCTGACCAGGGTCAATACATGGGTCTTTTGATCAGAGAGCCACTTTAGTACTTTTTAACCCAATGGGTTTCTTGGGAGAGATTTATTTCCTGATGAGCTTGGAGATTTTGGCCTTGAGAAAAATTGTAAAGCAGTATCCTGAACTTCAGACATTCGTTTAAGAGCCTCTTCTATGACTTCATTTGCTGTAGCTATGTCTTCTGCAGCTTCTTGTTCAATCAACTCTTGCCTTTTTCTTTGTTCAAGTTCAGTGTCTGTGATATCTGCTGCAGGTTTGGTTAATACCTTTTTGAAAAGGTTTTGAAGGCTTACTGAACTATCTTCTTTTAGACCCATTTTCTTGATGGCTTCTGTGAAGTACTCAGCTTCCTTTTCTTTTTCTTCTTCACTGGTCAGCAGTTTTCCTTTTTCTTGGTTTTCCACAAGGATATGGTTATCTGCTGATGTGAGCAGTGTTTTAAGAGCATCTAGCTGTTGTTCCATCTTGTTGTAGTCTGGCTTTTTAGAAGTGTATGGGACTGTTGTCCTTCTTTTCTTCAGCCTTTCATAAGCTTCGTCGGTATACTGCTTTGTCCATTTTGCTATGGCTTCAGCAGTATCCACCTTAGCATCCACCAGCTCATGTTTTTTCTTTTTGTACTCGGATGTAAGATCAGCAATGAGCTTTTTATATTTGTTCCAATTTGGAGCTGTCTTCTTCTTTATTGGATCATTTTTAATCCTTTCAATTCTGTTTGCTTCATGCTTTAAGGCAACCATTGGCCATTCTTCAAATTGGTGTTCGTCAGCTTGATAGAATTTTTCTTTCATGATGTATGCAAGATAATTTTTTCTCATTTCGTTTCGTTGATCTGCTTTTTCTTTGCTCAGATCTTGTGCATAGTTTTCCATCAGCTTGACTTTTGTGAGCAAAAAATCCAATTTTTCAGAAATGGCTTCATCATCTTGATCTTTGCATTCGAGTTTAGCTCTAATCCTTGCTTGCCTTGCTTTCATCTTGAGATATTCATCCATGTCTTCTGGGACTATGAAACCTATGAGAGAAGGAAATCTTCTTTTTGAAGGATCATCCTCGGTGTAAAATTGTTTCATCTCATTTTTCACAGCTTCTAGTTCCAGTGGATTTTTAGCAGCAACAGGATCATATTTTTCATCAGTTGCCTGAGTTGTTTCTCTTTTTCTTTTGTGAAACTTTATGGGTGGAGGTACTTTTGGTTGTGATGTAGGAATGATGAGAGCAGTGGTGGATGGTTGACAAACAGCTGTTGAAACAACTGGTGTTTCAACCTCTGTTGTCATTACAACTACTGATTTGTCAGTAGATGTCTTCTGCTTTTGAGCAGGGGTTGAAGGTGGTGAGGTAGTTTTTGATGGTGGTGGTGAATCATCATGTATGAAGATCTTTCTCCTTTTTATTGTAGGAGAGGCTGATGATGTCTTGGGTGGCTCAGTTGTTTGAGATTGGGTGGCAGTGGTTTGTGATTGACTAACAGCTCTTGAAACAACTGGTGCTTCAATCACTGTTGTCATTACAGCAGATGTTGTAACATCTGCTGTCTTCTGCTTTATGGCAGGAGGTAATGATGATGATGGTGGTAGGGCAGTGGTTTTGGTAGTGTGTGATGGAGTGGTGTGCGTTGAAGAGATGGCAGCTGTTTGGCTAGCAGTTTTTGTAACTACTGTTGTATCAGCTGTTTGGATGGAAGTTTGAGATTTGGATCCTTTTGGATGTGGTTTCGATGTCTGTTTTTCTTGTTCTGGTTCAATATACAGACCATCTTCTATTCCCTTCTTTTTCAACTGGATTTTCTCCCCCTTTTTGGCATTATCTGGAAGGGGGTTATCCATGAAGAGTATAGTGGAAGGAACTTTTCCAGTGGTGCTTTGGATATGAGCCTTGATAGCTTTGATATCTGCTTGAGTATCTTTAAATCTCGACTCCACCATGTTTGTTAGCATTTTCACATGTATTTCATGCTGCTGATCAGCCATATGTTTTTGTTTTTCAAGTAAGGGTTGGAATATATTCCACAACTCATTTGCAGCAGGTGCAGGTTGTGCAGATGCTTGAGCTGGAGCAGCAGTGGATTGTGCTTTTTGAGCTTTTAGCAGCTGTTGCACCATATCCTTTATTTTAGCAACTGATGTTTCAAGTTTCTCAACTCTGCCCGTCAATTCCTGATATTTTGAATCATTATCCAAGTTAATGGAATCATCTGTTTCCCCACCAGCAGTGGTTGTATCAATGTGTGACTTAGGAACTGAGTCCCAAAAATCACCCATTGATGCCCCTTGTTCTTGGTACTGGGGACTTCTTTCTTCAGCACTTGATAACCTTGTTATTTTACCAGTGGTCAAAACGATCTCACTAGTGGTTACCAGAGGTGCTATGGAAGAAATTGCCTTCAAGGGAGTCTTACTAATGAAACAACTGTCCAACTGAAGATCTGTTGATCCATCACTTGTAGTTGCTGCTCCGCTTGAACTACCACCGAGAGTTACTTGTAACTCAGGGGGTGTAACGTCCTCAGTTGTTGCAGGGGTAGTAGCATCAGACGCAGTCACTTGTGGGAGTATACTCTCAGTGACAGGTGATAGAGAGGAACTGGTTTGTGTCTGAGCTATAGCAACTGCATGCAACAAGGGTATTATTGATTGTGGCATTATGATTGGTGAGGGTATGGGTGTTGAAAGAGACATGTCCTTGGGATCAGGACTGAGGAAGATGGATCCGATTGGGTCCAGAGCTTCATATTGTGGGGTCCCTGTGCTTACAACCTGATCCTTTTGTGAGGATGCAGGAGGAGTTTGAGGCAATGGTGGAGATCTTTCTACCAACTGCTGTAAGGAAGTAACAGCAGTGGTTTGTGGTGACATTTGTTTTGTCACTGGCAGTTGCTCTGGGATCTCATCTTCCAGAGTTGCCTTTGTTTTGGGTTTGGTGGGTTTTCTGGATGATTTCTTTTTGGTCTTTTTGGTAATGGCAGGTGTGGGTTTCAGAGCAGTGGTTGTGCTGCTATGATCACCTGGAGCAGTGGGCTCAGCAGCAGATGTCTGAGGAGCAGTGGTAGCTGCTAAATTCTGCTCAGGCACCTCTGCTTTTGTTTTTATAGGTGCCAACATTCTAGTGAATGTTTCAGGTGTTAAACTTTTTATTTGAAAATACACACCTTGTTTTAGCAAATTTTCATTTTCTTTTTCAAATTTTTGTTTAAAATAGTAGCTTAGAAATCTTGGAAAAAGTAAAAATGCTTTGCTATCAACGTTTTTTACCAAGTCGTTAAAGATTTCAAGGGAATAATTGTAATTTTCATTATTTAAAATAGCATAGCCCAGACATTGAATCATCAATGGTATTTCGTTAAACGCTGTTGTTTTATTTGAAACACACATCAAAAGTGTGTGAAATAAAAACCTTGGTGCAGAAGGGAAGTAACCTTTTTGTAAGGTATCTACCTTTGATTGCTCTTCATACCCTCTTTTCAGAAAATCAGTTTTCATCTCGTTTTTGGGAAAGGAAGTTTTACCTTTCTGATCATCGAGTTAAAAGACTTCTGAAATTGATTGTGGAGTGATTTGAATCGCTTTACCCTGTATCGAGGAGTTTATGGCTATGACTTTATCATCTTGTTTTTCAAGAGTAGCCTTTTTCCAGAACTCTCTCTGGGTTTGTTGGAAAATGGGAGCATCGACAGTTAACAAAGTTTTGTACTTTGATTCAGATAGGGTGTTGATGATGGAATCGAAAGTGTGGTTGTTTGTGGGTTTTGTGAGTAGACCCAAATAGTTGTGAGGGGATTTGTATGGTATGTCAATGGATTCAGCGGCCGTTTGATCGACCTCTTTGGAAGATAATGGTGATTTTGGTTTTGATTTTGATTTTGATTTTGATTTCGTCATTTTGAAAAGGAAGAAGAAGAACAGAGAATGATTTGGGATGGAGGGTTGAAAACTGCGTTGAGAAGAGAATTTTAGAATTCAATTCGACAGTGTAAAACCCTGTTTGGGGGTTTTGATCAGGGTTTTATTTTAGGGAAAAATGAAGTGGACGCTGATGTGGCAGCGGTTATAAGAATCTGAGGGCTAAAAACTGACCACGTGCCAACCTTTGATGAAGTGGATGAAGAATGGAGAACAGTTGTTTTGAGAACCACTGATGTACCAAGCCTCAGTAGTTACAACGGTAATAATATGATAACAGTGGATGATTTTTACTATCAGTGGATAAGACACTGATTTTGAACATCAGTGCTTGCCAAGAAATTGAAGGATCAGTGGCTGACTTTCAGCAGTGGACAGTATTTAGGAAACAGATGTTTGAGCAAAACAGTGATTAGAGGTAAGATAATGGTAATGATTTGTAAGACTCATATGTCAGCAACTGTTTTGAAAATTTTCATTCAAGGTTTTGCCACATGTCATTTACACATTTTGAAGTTTTTACAACTCCTTGACAGTGGTTTAGTACCCAAGATAATGTAAACTTTTTACTAAGGCTACTCATTCTTGCTATAATATTTAAATTAAAACAAGAGTACCCCAGTATTTCAATGTCTATTGGTAATCAATCTTTGATCAGTTTTAAGACAAACTTGAGTTAGATATGACCTTGACACTTGTACCAAATTCCTTTTGATCAGTTATGAGGATAATATAGCCAACAAAAATAAAGGTTATACATCCTGACAGGAGATTGAAACCTTTACTATCAAAAACCAGTAAAAGTTCAAAATATATTATTCATTTTAAAAAAAAAATGAAGAATGATATATCCTGCCTTATTCGAGAGAATCCTTTTTCAGAAAAAAAAAATAAAGGATTTTCTGAAAATAATATAAAAAAGAATCTGGTATAATTTTCCACTGAAACTCCTAATCATATCAATCTCAAGTTTATGAAAATGGTTAGAGGTTTGACAACAGTGGTATGAAATTTTAAATGCATTTTGACCACTGTTTGGTACCATTTTCTTGTTGATTGATTTACAACAGAAAAATGAGGACACAAGATCACATGAGTTTTCGAAAACCCTGGTGTAGATTTTGTTACCATGTGATTATTCTGAAAATTTGTCTAGTCCATTTGAAAGTTTATTCTCTGCGAATACAATTTGTACCTGAACCTTTTCCTGAACCAATGAATGCACACAGTTGCTTAATGACCATTTTTACCCCAATTTTTGAACTCTTAAGTGTTTTGTGTTTATACTCTTTACTTTTGATTTCAAAAGTTTTGAGATAAACACACTTTTTAGTTTTTGAAAATATTCTTCTTCCCTTTTACCCTTCCCATTCATAAGTAATCAAATACTTACTGGGAGGTCTTTATTGAAGAAATTCTTAATCCAGAATCATTTTGCAGTAACGTTTTGAGAGAATTGGTCATATTTGCACAAATTTCCAACCAATCTCACATTACATATGATACGGACTATATTGACCCCTGTTTTTTTAACACTTAAGATCAAGTGACTAAAGTTTTAATTTCCCTCTTTATCATTAGCAAAAACACTAATGTTTTTATGAACATAGGTTTTGTTAATCCGAGGTTCATGCTTTAGCATCTAATATAATATAAACATCACAAATTTCATAACAACAATTGAAATCAATTTTGAAAAGAATAAATAATACCATAGTTTAACAGACATGTATTCAGATCTGAAAACTATGAGTGACTTGTGTTTGACATCACTAGTTGTGTGAAATTTGTGTGTCTTATGACATCTTGGTTATTTTACAGAGTTTTTGAATAACAGTTTTGAACTAATTACTCGTTACTCTGTTTTTCAACTGAATACAACCAACCTTAGTATCAATGAATTTTTGAGCTGAACTGTTATGTCAAATTGATTGTTAGATCGAATTTGACTGTCCGAGCTCTGATACCAATTGTTAGGATCGAAGGCTCTAATGATTGTGTTAGTTTGTATAAATTGAACAAATAACAAACTCTGTAAACACAATCAAAGGAGAATATAGTTTGATAAACATTTGATTTTCATAGAGTCGAACGATTACAATTCAAAGCAAAAGATTACAATGCAATGCAATGCTTACAACCTAAACTCTCCCTCAGCCTGATACTTCAGCGGTTGGTTGCACAAGATGAAAGGATTGAATTGAGGAGAAGAACTCACTCAAGCCGATCAAATGTAACAGTACAGAGTACTGTTCCATTTATAGACAATCCAAACCACTGAGGCATCTCAGCTGACGTCACCATGAAAGCGACGTCTAACAGCCTAACAACCTGTATCTACTGTTCTTATACAAACACTGCTAATCTTAACTACTGACTATACATAAAACAGATGACATACTAAACTACTGCTCTCTCTTTACATCAGTGCTTTCCTCAAGTTTGATCAGTCCTTGATTTGGCAGTGCTTTGTCATCAGTAGATTGTACTAGCAGTGCTTAGTTCTCAGCAGTCTTCTGGGCTTCATCAGTAGTTAGAAGAACAACAGCAGTTGTATCCGGGCAGTGGATATAAGACCATCAACTGTTATAATCACTTTCAAGGGAGAAGACTTAGTGTAAACAACTGCTTATTGTGAATCCACTGTAGTGATCCAGTTTTGGCTTTCATTATCTGTTCCTCTGGTAGGGTTCAATCCCAACAGTTTCTATTGATGTTTAGTTTTAATTTACGATTTAGCAACTGTTGTGGTTCAGGAGAAAGTTGTGAATCTGTTGTTTGAGAAGTGGCCGTAGCAGTTTGGAATCGGTGGAGCGTTGCCGACGAAGAAGGATGTGCGTAGGTTTGTTAGATGGCCACAAGTTGTCAGATTCAGAGGAAGGGGAGTATTTTGAAACAGAGGTTGAAGGTTCCACCGGCTTTGAGTCAGTTTCCTAAGACACTTCATAAGAATATAGGTATGTGTTGAAATTGCTTTTCAATTTGATAGTTGAATCAATTTATAAAAGGGTTTTTGTGGATTGATTTGTTTGTGATTGTTGAAGTTTTAATAGTTAGCTGTTTGTTGGTGTTGTGGCATATATGCATCCTGTATATGCTGAGTATATGGATCTCTGCTTAAAATGTTGGAGAAATAGATCCTGTTTACATTAGTGATTTAGTATGAAATTGTTAGCATTGAGGATTTGAGGTGGTCAATTGTAAATTACGTTGTTTTATATGGATTATATTTGATGACATGTTGTTTTGGATTTGATTAATTGTTTACGAAAGCATCTGTGTGGTGGTGTTTGGATGCGCGTTTTTGAATTGATTGTTGTGATTTGAAGGATGGAAAACATTTTTGTGTAGAACAAAAGAAATCACATCTAAAACTCTTTATATTGGGCTACAATGCTTATATGATGTTTCGGTTGTTTTGCTTAATGTGAGCATGTGTAGCTATCTAATGTATGTGGTTTATTTTCATTAAAGGAACCCTTAGTGCCAATGTTCTCCTTATGGTTTATTGCTATAACTTTAAGGTACAACAAACAAATACCAACTTTTATGAAATTCCAATAATATATCTGCTCTCTAAGGGAAGTCAACAAAAACACATTAAATTGTACTGAAAGTACTACAAGCAAAATCAGTGGTGCTTTAAATGTAGAAAAATAAATTATTGCTATAATGTTGGTAATTGTTAGTTTGATGTATGGTGTCAAAGTAAGAACAACTGATGGAGGACCTAGTGACTTGCATTTATATCTTACGAATAAAATATCTTATGTAACCATGGATGATTCAATGTGAATAATTTAAGCTGTAAAAACTTGTAGTAATTTGTGTCATTTTATGGTCTTGAATACAGGTATGAGAAGTATCATTCTGATTTTGGCGGTGCAGAGGAAGATCGAAAAGCTAACTACACTGACATGGTAAGTAACATATGCTGATTTTGTAGAATTGTTCCATTTATTCAAGTACATATATTCTTCGAGTATCTATATACGTCAGTACTTGCATGTCTTGTAAGCAAATATAAATAATATAACTCAGTAAATATTATTTTATTACCAGGACCATGCCATGATTGCAAACTTTCGGTTTTGTTTCAGGTTAACAAGTATTACGATCTTGTCACAAACTTCTAAGAGTATGCGACATAGTATAATTGTAAATATTATATTATAGAAATAGATATCTCTCCAAAGAATAGGAGATATGGTTTTTGTAATTAGATATTCAGTTGTCTTGTATCAATGCAGATCAAGCAATTATACAATTCCTTCATGGTATCGAGACCACCCTACTCCCGCCGATCCTAAGCACCCTCCCACCTCTCTTCCGTTTACAACTCACCTTCTCCTTCACTCTTCTTCAATGGCTTCTAACCTACACCCTGCAGTCACAGTCACAGTCTCGAACTTCAAACAACTGTTTCCTGTCACTCTTGACATCGAAACCGGCCACTACACAACATGGTCGGAGCTTTTCAAAATACAGTGCAAGGCTTATCAAGTCTTCGATCACCTTCAGCCGAAACCCGCAACATCTTCTTCAACAGACAAAGACAAAGACGCGGCCCAAACCGAGTCTTGGGAGCGGCTCGATTCTATAGTTCTGCAGTGGATATATGGTACGATTTCTACTGATTTGCTTCACACCATTCTCAAGCCTAACACTACGGCTTATGATGCTTGGACGGCACTCGCCAATCTTTTTCAAGATAATAAAGCTACCCGTATTATTGATCTAAACAACAAGTTTGCTAATACCCGCCTTGACCAGTTCTCTTCAATGTCAGCCTATTGCCAGGCCATGAAGGTCATCTTCGACCAATTAACGAACGTTGGATCTCCGATATCCGACGAGCAACTTGTTTTACAGATTCTCACTGGGTTGACAGAACAATATGAAGGAATCGGCCTCCTCATTCAACAAACCAAACCCCTACCGGATTTCTATGAAACCAGGTCCCGTTTGTGCATGGCCGAAACCCGAAAAATCAGTCAGGCAAAACACGCTGCACAGGCAGCAAGTACCGCTCTTAACACTGTTGAATCTTCTCAACGAACTGATCGGACGACGGATACTGCGGAGCGGGGCAGGGGAAGAGGCCGCCGACGAGGACGCGGCAGGGGACGCGGGTCTGGACGGGGACGCGGATCAAATTTTTCACCACACCAGTCTCAAAATTACATGCCATGTCGCTCAACTCAGCCGATCCATCATGGACTATGGACACGAGGTCACATGACTCCTAACTCTACTCTTTCGTCTACTTTTAATACTGGCATTAATAAAAATATAATTGTGGGCAACGGTAACACCATTCCCGTTTATGGAAAAGCAACCTTACCCTACCACCTCCCCTACCTCCTTTTAAACTAAACCAAGTCCCATATGCCCCCTCCATGATTAAAAATTTATTATCTGTTCGTCGTTTCACTACTGACAATAAACTATCTATTGAATTTGAATCGTATGGTTTTTTGGTGAAGGATCTCAAGACCAAGACCCCTATCCTACGATGCAATAGCTCCGGGGATCTTTACACATTCGATCCGACACAAGTTCTCAAGATCACCTCACCTACCGCCCTCACCGCTACCACTCAAGACACATGGCACCAACGTCTCGGTCACCCGGGATTTAATTTATTGCATTCTCTTAAAAATTCTGAATTTATTAAGTATGAAACATTGAAAAATAAAGTTTGCCAATCATGTGTTTTTGGGAAACATATCAGACTTCCGTTTGTTGATTCTATGAATTTTACTTCCTTTCCTTTTGATATCATCCATAGTGATCTTTGGACCTCCCCTGTTTTAAGCATGGGCGGTCATCGTTATTATATCTTATTTCTTGATGATTTTACTAATTTTCTGTGGACATATCCGTTAAGTAACAAATCTGATGTTTTCTCTACCTTCACTACTTTCTATAATCTTCTTAAAACTCAATTTGAACGTCACATTAAACAATTCCAATGTGACAATGGAAGAGAATACGCTAATTCTATGTTTCAACAATTTTGTAAACAAAACGGCATGCAATTTCGTTTTTCGTGCCCACACACTTCCTCTCAAAACGGCAAGGCCGAACGTAAAATCCGAACTATCAATAATATTATTCGGACACTTCTTGCCCATTCGTCATTACCTAACAATTATTGGCATCATGCCCTCGAAGTGGCCACATATCTTCTCAACATCTTACCTAGTAGACTTCTAAACAACCACTCTCCCACCCAACGATTATACCAACGTACCCCATCTTACACACATCTCCGTGTTTTTGGATGCCTTTGCTATCCTTTACTACCCTCCACCACAATACATAAATTAGCTTATCGTTCCATGCCGTGTGTCTTTCTCGGTTACCGCCCTAACCATAGGGGTTACAAGTGTCTCGACCTAGCTACCCACAAAATCATCATAAATCAACATGTGATATTTGATGAAACCGTGTTTCCATTCGCAAATAATCCAACACCATCCCTCCACTCCTATGACTTTCTTACTCAGCCCATAAACAACATACCATGGGCCGCTATGCCCTCTCCTCCCACTCCCTCTACCGGCGGCCCAACCGACTCCCCTACAAGCCCACATCGGACAACACCTCCACCTCCTACTCCACAGTCTACCCAACCTGTTGTCCATTCCTCTCCTATCTTACACACTTACTCACGCAGACCTAGGCCCAACATCACCACTACTCAAGCCCAACAACCTAACCCGCCAACACAGACTACTCCATCTCCCACTTCATCACCCATTCCCACTCCACCGCCCCCTCCTACTCGTACCATTCATACACGAGCAATGGATGGTATTTCGAAACCTAAACGAATTCTTAATCTTTCTTCATCTACCATTGTTCCTATACCTAAAACCCCAAAGGATGCCTTGTCCATAACGGAATGGCGTGACGCCATGACCACATAATTTAATGCCCTTATTAAAAACAAGACTTGGGAGTTAGTTCCACGGGAGTCGAACATGAATGTCATTCGTAGTATGTGGATTTTTCGGCACAAATTTAAAACGGATGGAACTTTGGAACGATACAAAGCTCGGTTAGTATGTGATGGTAGCACAGAGTAGATTGGCATTGATTGTGGTGAGACTTTCAGTCCAGTGGTCAAACCCACTACGATTCGCACCGTCCTTACTCTTGCAATATCTCAGGCCTGGCCGATTCATCAACTTGATGTTACCAATGCTTTTCTACACGGTAATCTATCCGAAACGGTATACATGTATCAGCCAATGGGCTTTCGACATCGTCACCTTCCAAATCATGTCTGCCGCCTCAAGAAATCATTATATGGGTTGAAGCAAGCTCCTCGAGCGTGGTATCAAAGGTTCACAGATTTTGTTATGACTCTTGTTTTCTATCAAAGTAAATGTGACAACTCGCTCTTCATATTTCACAAAGATCATTTGACAGCTTACTTACTAATTTACGTCGATGATATTATTCTTACCACCTCTACAGACGAACTTCGTGTTCATCTCATGTCACGTTTGGCAAAAGAATTTGACATGAAGGATCTGGGGCCGCTAAGTCACTTTTTGGGGTTACATGTAGCTCGAAATGGTTCCACTATGTTTCTTTCTCAACAGACCTATGCCAAAGACATTATTGAACGGGCTGGGATGTCTTCGTGTAAGCCCGTCGCTACTCCGGTCGAGTCTAAACCAAAGCTTAGTGCCACCGTGAGTTCAGAGTTTGAAGATCCTACTCTATATCGCAGCCTGGCTGGTGCTTTACAGTACCCCACCTTCACCAGACTAGACATTAGTTATGATGTTCAACAGGTATGCATGCATATGCACGCTCCACGGGTTGATCATTGGAACGCTTTAAAACGTATTATCCGTTACATTCAAGGTACCTGTTCTTATGGTCTTACTCTCACATCGTCCAATGACAAAACGCTTCGGGCCTACACTGACGTAGACTGGGCCGGATGTCCAGACACTCGTCGATCGACATCAGGTTATTGTGTTTACTACGGTCCAAACCTACTATCTTGGTCTTCTAAACGCCAAGCGGTCGTCTCGCGTTCTAGTGCCGAGGCGGAATACCGTGGGGTCGCAAACGTGGTTGCCGAACTATGCTGGATTAGAAATTTGCTGTTAGAATTACAACGACCAGTTACAACTGCCAGTTTAGTATACTGTGATAACATAAGTGCCATATACTTATCCGGGAATCCAGTGCAACATCAGCGAACCAAGCATATTGAACTCGATATTCATTTTGTGCGAGAGCTTGTTAAACGCGGGGCTGTTCGTGTGCTTCATATTCCAACTCGCTGTCAAGTTGCCGACATCTTCACAAAGGGGCTCCCAAAAGTGCTTTTTGATGACTTCAGATCCAGTCTCAGCATTCGACCTCCCCTCGCTTCGACTGCGGGGGTGTAATAGCCGACATAGTATAATTGTAAATATTATATTATAGAAATAGATATCTCTAGATATCTCTCCAAAGAATAGGAGATATGGTTTTTGTAATTATATATTCAGTTGTCTTGTATCCAGGGCCGGCTTGGGCCAGGTGCAAGATGGGCCACCGAACAGGGCCCAACCTCCCAAAGGGCCCAAAATTTATTTTTTTTATATATAAGTTTTGTGTACATATAGTTTTTGAACTGCAAATGAAACACAAAAATTATATAGTCTAGTGTCTTAGGCCCCTTTACTTCTATAGAAGATGCTGGAGTTCGAGACTTGTCCTTGCCTTATTTCTTTAGAAGCTTTGACTAGTGGCTTGACCCCCTGTCTACCTATTTTTCAGTTTTGACTAGCCCATTTTTATAGCTTTTAATTTTCTTTTTCTATTTCCTAGAAGCTTTCTTTTCTATTTTTAGTTAATTATGTAAATGTTTTTTTTAAATGTTTTATATAATTACATCTGTAATATACTTTAAGTTAATATAAATTAAGTTAATTCTTATCTAAAAAGCATATTATAATACGCTAAGATGCGAAATATGTTTAGTTTTGGCTCATTTAAGGAGCCACATATATTGTTATATTATTGATTTTTTTATATATAAGTTTTTAGGGGCCCATTTTTTTCTATTCGCACAGGGCCTTAAAAGACCCTTGGATTTTCGAGGACGGCCCTGCTTGTATCAATGCAGATCAAGCAATTATACAATTCCTTCGGTTGGGGATAATCATTCCATTTTGCCTCACCCTATTGGTTACATACATTATGATCTTTAATTCTTTAATGTAATCTGTTTTTCTCAGTGCTAAAGATTATATTCATTTAATTTGTAGATGGAAAGGGGAATCACTTCGTCAGAGCATTAAGCAACATGAACATTTTCTTGCATTACAGCTAAGCTTGAAGCCTCGACATAAGGTTTTATTTTAATATATTTTAGTCAATTCCTACTTACTAGATTAACCGTATAATTAACACTAACTGTTGAATGTTTGTATTAAGATATTATAACTTGTTTTGCTCTGTTTTCCAAAGGCGTTGGATGTTGGATGTGGAATTAGTGGACCACTGAGGGAGATTTCTCAATTTAGGTAATTGATTCGTTCTCTCATAAATCACAAATATAGTTTATCTTTTTCAAGTAATTGACTCGGGTCAACTTGTGGCAGCTCTACATCAGTAATGGGCATAAACAATAACGAATATCAGATTACAAGAGGAAAGGTAAAATCCTCTTATGATACTAATTACCGGTCATGGTTGATGCTCCTAAAGAATCTGAAACCGATAATGAATCAGATTCATAATTTGATCTTTAATATTGTTCTCTTTAAAAGTGGCTTATTGTTCGATATTATTGATGATCTTTCAAAGGAATATAATACCCTCTTTATAGGGGAAACAATACATGATAAGAATGGAAATTAATCTCTATCTATAATACTGTACAATATCTTCTAAATATATGACAATATTATTATGCTAAGATTCCCCCTCAGTTTGATCGGGAGCGGAGCAGACGGTTAAACTGGACCGAAAAGACTGAAATAACTCGCGAGATAATCCCTTTGTGAAGATATCAGCATACTGAGAAGCGGAAGGGACATGTAAAACATGGATATGACCAATGCGGACCTTTTCGCGAACAAAGTGAATGTCAATCTCTACATGTTTCGTCCGTTGATGCTGAACCGGATTATTAGACAAGTAAACTGCAGACACATTATCACAATAAACCACGGATGCCTGCAAAAGAGGGACGTGCAGCTCAAGTAAGATATTTCGAATCCATGTTGCTTCGGCCACGGCGTTTGCAACGCCCTTGTATTCTGCTTCTGCACTTGATCGTGAAACAGTGGGTTGACGCTTGGAAGACCAGGAGATTAAATTATCACCGAGAAAAACACAGTAACCACTGGTGGAACGGCGCGAGTCTGGACAACCGCCCCAGTCGGCATCAGAATAAGCCACAAGAGAGTTGACAGATGATTTGGTAAGCCGAATACCATAATGAATGGTCCCCTGTAAATACCGAATGATCCTCTTCATGAAAGAAAAATGTGAGTCACGAGGCTCGTGCATGAATAGGCACACCTGTTGAACTGCATAAGAAATATCAGGCCGAGTGAAAGTTAAATATTGTAAGGCACCTTCCAAGCTCCGGTACAAAGTAGGGTCGTGAAATAGGGGGCCGTCTGTGGCACTCAATTTCGCGGATAAGTCCACAGGTGTGGTACAAGGCTTACAAGAAGTCATCGAAGCCCGTTGAATGATGTCTTTAGTGTATTGAGACTGTGATAAAAACAATCCATTCAACGTGTGAGCAACCGTAATGCCCAAAAAATGATGTAAACGGCCAAGATCTGTCATGGCAAACTCTCTCGAGAGTGCACTAATAATCTCCTGAAGAAGAGCATCCGTAGACGCCGTAAGAATGATGTCGTCCACATATAGTAACAAGTAAGCGGTATGTGGGCCTTTCTTAAAAATAAATAGTGAGTTGTCGCAGGCACTGCTTTGAAACCCCTGTAACAAAATATAAGTGGCAAATCGAGTATACCACGCACGTGGTGCCTGCTTCAAACCATAAAGGGATTTCTTCAGACGGCACACAAAATTCGGGAAACGTTGATCAACGAATCCCGGAGGTTGATGCATGAACACTGTCTCCTGCAAATGACCTTGTAAGAAGGCGTTCTTGACATCCAACTGATGGATGGGCCAAGAGCGCGAAACAGCCAAAGACAAAACTGTTCTAATAGTAGCCGGTTTAACAACTGGGCTAAACGTGTCTTCACAGTCAACCCCGACAGTCTGTGACTTCCCATTAACCACCAAACGCGCTTTATAGCGCTCCAAGGATCCATCTGACCGAAATTTGTGGCGAAATAGCCACATGCAGCGAATAACGGGTCGGTCAGAAGGCCTTGGGACCAAATCCCAAGTATCATTTTCCTGCAAAGCATTAAATTCGGCCTGCATAGCATGTGTCCAATGAGAGTCGGTAAAGGCTTTGGCATAGGTATTTGGAATAGGAGAGATGGTAGAAGTGTGTAAATTTAATGGTGTTTGAGGTTTAAGTGAGCCGGTAGTCATTGGGTGAGTGTTAGTGGGTGTATGAGGTTGGGCCGTAGTAGGTGTATGCGGTTGGGCCGTAGTGGGTGGGATGGTCCGAGGTGGAAAGCCGGGTGGGACAGCGGAGGATTGTGGTATGTGGGCCGATGGCTGGGTTGGTTTAGGGCGTCTAGAGTAAGTCAGAGAAGGGGCTGGACGTGAGGTGGGTAATGGGTGGGGCGGAGGGAAGGCTGGGCCAGGAGAAGGGGCTGGACTGGCAGTCTGTGTGGGAGGGAAGTCTGGGCCAGGAGAAGGGGCTAGGCCGGCAGTCTGTGTGGGTCTAGGCATGGTCGGGTTTTGAGAAAATGTGAAGGAGGGTGGGAGGTCATCGTCTAAGAAGCCATATGACGAGACGGTGTTTGGGATAGTGTATGGAAAGGAAGACTCGTCAAAGGTGACGTGACGAGATATGTGCACTTTGCCCGTAGACGGGTCAAAGCAGCGGTACCCCCGAAAGTCCGGTGGGTACCCCAAAAAAATGCATCGAATAGCCCGGGGGTGCAGTTTGTGCGGTTGGGTTGCGGAGGTGTTTGGATAGCAGGCGCACCCAAACACTCGTAAGTGTTCATAAGTTGGGTGGCGAAGGTATAGTGCGAAGGTAGGGGTGAAGAGATTAAGGCGTTTGGTGGGTAGGATGTTGTGAAGGTATGTGGCGGTGTGAAGGGCCTCCACCCAAAATGAAGGAGGCAGGTTTGCATGGATGAGAAGGGCTCGTATGACGTCGTTTAGGCGACGAATCATACGTTCCGCACGTCCGTTTTGAGAGGACGTTTGGGGGCATGAGAAGCGGAAAAGAAGGCCATTTTGTGTAGCAAAGTTTTTAAATGCATTATTGTCGAACTCGCCCCCAAGATCACATTGAAAAGTTTTGATTTGGCGGTTAAATTGAGTGGCAATTAAGCGGTGAAATTTAACAAATGCGGGGAAAGTTTCGGATTTGAATTTAAGGGGGTAGACCCAAACAAAATGGGAAAAATTGTCAATTAATACCATATAATATTTATAGCCAGTTTTACTCGTGACAGGTGAGGTCCATAAATCGCAATGGACAATATCAAAAGGTGCAAAGGTATAAGAATTAGAAGCATAAAATGGTAAACGCTTGCTATTAGAAATATGACAAGAGTTGCAAAATCTAGACACATGGTCTTTATTACATGAGAAATTAAAATTCCGACTAAGAATGTCTAAAACTTGAGAGCCTGGATGCCCTAAACGGTCATGCCAGGGAAGAGAGACAGTGGTGAGGTAGCAAGCTTGAGGCGGAAGTTGCGGTGGTGTGACTGGATACAGGTCCCCGGTGCTATTGTGGCGGGATAGAATTCTTCCATTGTGAAGGTCCTTCAAAGAAAAACCAAACGGATCAAATTCTACAGAAACTTGATTATCACGAGTAAAACGTCTTACCGAAATAAGATTTTTAATAATTTGGGGGCTGTAAAGAAGGTTTGGTAAAATATAGGTTCGGTTTGGGAGTGGGTAAAAACCAGTACCGGACCGAACAATTGGAACACATTGACCATTACCAACCAAAATTTTAGTGTTTGCAGTAGATGATGAAGGGATTTGAATCATACCTTGATCTTGTGTAACATGTGCCTCGGCTCCGGTATCCATATATTTTGTTGGATCTTGTGAATTAACCTGTAAAGAGGAAAGTGCTGCACTTAAGTCGGACGGACATAGGGCATTATACCCATAACCGGAAGGGTCCGAAGGCTGAGCAGGAATAAAACCGCTGTACTGGGCCTGAACAGTCTGCTGCGGGCTGCTGTTGGGCTGTGACGGGCCTGAGAAGGCTGATCCGAAAGGCTGCTGGGCCATGGGCTGCTGTGGGCTGAAATTAGACTGCTGCCAGGCAGGTTGAGTAGGGTATGGGCAAGGCGGAGGAGCCCACCAAGCCCAGTTAGGATAATTCTGCATTTGTTGAACCCATCCGGATTGTGCTCTCCCTGTCCCGCGTCCGCGTCCGCGTCCGCCTCTATTGGATCGATATCCCGGACCCCGTCCCCTCCCCCTACCTCGCGTCCCATAAGAAGTAGGATACGAATTCGGGTTTGGGTTTGGGTTGGGGCTCGGTTGGTTTGTAGCCGAAGAGGCGTTAATGGGCTGGTGTTGTTGTTGAGTAAAAAGGACAGAGGAGGCAGCAGACTTACGAGCTTCCATGCGTATAACTTCGTCCTGTAACATTTTCCGAGCGGTATCCCAATCCGCGTTGTTTTGGTGGATGAGAGACGCGGTGGTGTCGTATTCTTGTGGGAGTCCCCTGACAAGCTGTAGCACGAGACGAGATTCGGTGACCGGTTGGTCGACATCCTCCAGTTGGTTTGCCAAATCATTGAGCCGCTCACAATAATCATCCACAGACGAACAACTTGCAAGAGTCAGATTACAGAACTGTGTTTCTAAGGCGGCTGCCCGAGCCTTTTTGTTACTCAGGTACATCTTCTCTAGTTTGAGCCACGCGGCACGGGCGGTCGAAACCTGACCCATTAAACAAGGCAGATGGCTGTCTGAGACAGTGCCGATGATCCATTGTAGCACCAATGCGTCAAGTTCGAGCCACATGGGGTACTCGGCATCGGTCTCAGCCGGAGGGTCACTGCCATCGATGTGAGGTAAAACTTTGTAGGCTCGCGCGTGTAAACGAAAGAGTTTGACCCAGGCAGTGTAGGTCACTTTGGTTCCATCTAGGGTTCGGATTTTGGTGTTGATATTGGTAACAGAGTACGCAGGGTGGAGGGAGTTGGTTTTGATGTTATCAGTGGGTTTAGCATCATCATGTTTGTCACCCATGGCTGGTAACAAAACAGGTTATTGAAGAGAAAAGAAAACAGGGCTGGCAGGAGGATCGGAATCCAGAGAGAGCTCGAAAGCTTCTGGTTGGCGGCTGGAAAAAAATTAGGGTATAGAGCAAAGCTCTGATACCATAAAAGTGGCTTATTGTTCGATATTATTGATGATCTTTCAAAGGAATACAATACCCTCTTTATAGGGGAAACAATACATGATAAGAATGGAAATTAATCTCTATCTATAATACTGTACAATATCTTCTAAATATATGACAATATTATTATGCTAAGACTCTTATGGTGATCTGTACTCTCTATTTAGATGAAAGAATCACTTTTGCTAATTCTCCAATTCAGATGGAGAAACAAGTATAAGTGTAGATTGCTCATGGAGATAAGTTATGCAACTCAAGCAGTGTATCTGGATCTTCTTATAATGGTATTAATATAAGATTAATTTTACGAATTTCCCTATTTAGTTTAGACGCTTATGTTATATGCTTCATTATAAATCTTAATTGTTTTGCTTTAATTGCAGATTCTGACAGTGACACTTCGTCTGATTTATTTCGTGTATTTATTCACGAGTTCATATGCCTTATAAGAAAAACCATAATGTAAGGAACACATGAGGAGGAGAACATGGAGTTTTTTTCTGCAATTAAGAGGGTTTTCACATCTAATTCCAAAGACAAACCACCTAATGTAAGTAAAAGATTCAAATTTATGGTTTTCACTTGTGGGTATTGCAACTTTGTCAAACTATTGGTTTTTTATTAAATGGTGTAAGGTAAATTGGGGATACGGGAATTTGACTAATGATATTGGGCTTATATTTCAGCTTTCCGGGAATTGGATGGTATGCGATACTTTATTTTAACACTAATAATTTTCTGGAATTTTTTATGGTTTTTATAAAAATAAGACCATGAATCTTTTACAGGTCTACTCACTCATAAAAGTGATGCATACGTAATTGGAGTCATACTCTTGGAGCTTTTGATAGGGGGTTTTGTCTACACATTACCTCGAACAGGTCAAATGATTAGATTATCAAGGAGGGTTGAATAGGTCATACTGTTCAAAACGGTTCCAAAGTTGCTCAAATTGGTATTAAAATGAATTAATTTTTCTATAATTTCTATTGACTGTTTTCAACTGATGGACTTATATTATATTTTGTTTTGTTTTGTTGGGCCTTTAATAAGGTTGTTTTTACCATGAAATACAATCAAATAACCTATTTTTCTTTCCCTAGGTTGGACAATGATAACCAAGCAAGTTGTTTTTATTAGGGGTATTGTTTTATATTTTAGCCATGCATATTAAACGTGGCCCATTAAGCTTTGATATTAATATACTTTCGTATCACAGGATGGCACTAGAAAGGATTCAGGTTATTTGTGCATTAATTTATGAGAAAATACCAACACGCCATATCCACAAAGGAAAATGTTCAACCTGGATGAAGGTACTATTAGTGCCATGGATTTATAATTTTTCAACTTCAGGCATTGTTTAACTAAAGTTCAAAATTTATGGTTTATACATGTATAGTATGAATTCGTCAAGTGACAAATTGAGTAAACTTCGTATCGGTGCAGGGGTTCACAGAAAATCAAAAATGGAAAGCATACTTTCTTGGTCAAGAGATAGAGTTGTCAGCTACTTGAATTCGTTGGAAAAGGTATATTCTTCTGAACTAAAATTGAGTTTAAATCTTGACTTTTTTTAGCGAAGTAGTTATCTTGACTTTTCTTTTAAATACTTTGACCCCAAAAACTTCTTATCTGGTATATATAATATTTTGTAAATGATTTCTCTATCAATATGATGCGATGCATAGTCAACAACACGAGTTATGTCACACCCTAATTTCCCAGTGGGCCCGGACTTGGGGTAAATGACAAATTGATAAAGATAATCACAAATAACACAGCGAAAGTCTTGGGATTTTAAAATACTATTACAAATTACAAGTGTCCGAATGTTCAAAAATAATATACTCACGGAAGTATATAAAAGATCAATAGGCGGATTGGAATAAAAAAAGATTATATAAACACACTACTAGGCTTCATGCATGGAGTTGCAAATTCCACTTAAGCATTTACCGGGCAGCTTCCAGCCTATTTACGTACCTTGCAACCTGACCTTAGTCTTTTGAAGATACGTCAGTTTACACTGGTAAATACAAATAACCGACACATTTTGAAAATATTTCAAAATCAATTTATGCACACAATGGCACATATATTTTCATAAATAATATGGGATAAAATATGTCTCTTGTTATCAGTATTACATGCTTGTCAATACATATGAGTCCCGGTACTAAACACTAATAACATGATTAAACGACACACCACTTTAATCCATAAAAGGGTATCCCCATAAAGGGTAAGAAAAAATGTTTTATTATAGCATTAGCATCTGTCGAGTGTATGCCTACACCTCGTCCTTAAGTCGTGGCCATTTGCAATTAAATGAGCCGAGGATATCCAGGACACGGTCGCATTAACCCCCCAATGTTTAAGTTATCAAGCAATACGAATTAAAATGGGCTATTTGGATTTTTAGACACAATCCGTCATTGATCCCATACCTGACCAAGCGGTAATGATTTATCGTAACCCAAGCCCGTATAGGAAAAATAGGTTAAAAGTATTTACCTGGCTTAAGTCTTACAATCCAAGACAATATATAAGCACAACCATTCAAACAAAATAACAAGTAAGGTTGCAATTTACTGGATGCCCTAGTCTCGAATGAATGATATAATAACTAATTAAAATGTTAACGAGTCCTATTCAAGTCACAGACTTGGACCGGTTAACTAATATATAAAGAAAACAGTACGGTACTCTAGATTAAGCGGTGACCGGATAGAATGTAGTTTAAACCCTTGTATAATATGGGTAAACAATACTACATTCTGGAATATAAAAGAAATTTGAAGGATTTGGCCCAATTCGGTTAACTTACGTAAACTAAGTTACATAAGTCAACCGTACGCGCATAGGCGGTATCGGGTGATCGGATGAGATAATAAGAAGTTTATTATGCCAAAACATTATTATTACATTACCATATCAATAGGTAATCCATTTTATAGGTTTATTATAGTTTAAAACCAATTTATGCACAAAAGGGCATTTTTTGTATTTTTATGGCATAATGTACGAACTTGCATAAAACCCAACAACTGATTATGATCAAATGGTATAACCTAAGAGGGTTATTCCATACATAAATATGATCATAATGCAACTTCAAATCAGTAGCTAACTTAGCTAAATCGGGTCAGAATCGAAAGTCAAAGCAGAAGTCAAACTGCTTGACTTTCGGTTGCGAACCGGACTATAAGCTGGAAATGACGGGCTGAACATGCTTAGGCATGTCCTAATATAATTTACCAAATGACATAGTTTTAAAAATATGTGTTTAAACATTTATAAGTTCAATTTATAAGTTTTCCAAAAAACTGCATTTTGACTTTTATTTTATTATAACTTTAACTAGTCATTTGACCAATTTAACGTGATCTTCAGGAGGTTCCCTCTTAGGGGATTATCACCTACCATATTACAATCAAGTCGCCATGTTCAATTTGAACAATGGCTGGACCATAGTGGTCTTAACTGAAAGTCAAAACAAAAGTCAATTTGCTTGACTTTCGGCTAATTACCTAGCCTAATAAAATAAATGAACTATGAAGGAACACTACAAGTATTCCAGGAGAATAAGAACTTATTTGGGAGGCTTCCTTTGATCAGGAAATAGCTCCAAGAGTGAGAGAGATGAGAATGAGTGAATGAGCAAAGAATACGATGAACTTTGATTGTTATTTATACTTGCAAAAGCTTGCTAAGATCTTGCCATGTGAGGTGGAACAAACAGAAGGATGGTTCAATTTCGCGAGCAAGGTGTCATGTGAGGCAGGCTGCCACAGTAGACTGAACATTCTGCCAGCTGCACCCCTTACGGACCGTAAGGGGTGATGGCTTACGGTCCGTAAGCCTGGTGGGCGCCCAAGGTTTTCAAATGCTTACGATCCGTAAGCACATAATGCTTACGGTCCGTAACCGCTTGCCAGTGACAACATTATTATATCCTTATGGTCCGTAAGGCTTTAAGCCTTACGGTCCGTAAGGGTTACTCAGAGGCCAAAAGTTTGGCATGTTAACATAAATGGTCCCTCCACAAACATTCTTCTACAAATTTTGCACATTTAGTCCCACTCGGCAAATAATTGGCATATTTGATAGTTAATTGGAAACATGTTGCCATATAATTTGCTTAAAATTTTCGAGGTGTTACATCCTCACCCCTTTAAAAGAAATCTCGACCTTGAGATTTTATTCAAAAAGATAGAGGTACTTTTGTCGCATATTGGACTCAACCTCCGATGTGTATTCGGGGCCACGACGGGCATCCCATTTGACTTTCACAATGGGGATCATTTTCTTTCGGAGCTTTTTAGCATATCGATCCTCGATCGAGATTGGTTTCTCAACGAACCTCGGGTTTTCATCAATCTGCACATCATGGTGCGACATTGATAGTGTTCATCGGCTAGACATTCTTTAAATTACAAATGTGGAACACATCATGAATTCCACTGAGTTCCTTAGGTAGCTTAAGCTTATACACCACAGAACCGACACCGTCGATTATCTCGAATGGTCCAATGTATCTCGGGCGTAACTTGCCCTTCTTTCCAAATATCATCACACCTTTCCAGGGTGATACTTTTAATAAAACTTTGTCCCCAATTTGGAACTTATGAGGTTTACGCCTCTTATCTGCATAGCTCTTCTGCCTATCATGCGCAACTTTGAACCTGTCACGGATTTGAATAATCTTCTCCGTGGTCTTCAGGACTATCTCAGGTCCTGATAGATAGCCTTCCCTAACTTCAGCCCAACAAACAGGTGTTCTAAACTTTCTCCCATACAAGGCTTCAAATGGAGTGGCCTTGATGCTAGTATGATAACTATTATTGTAGGAGAATTCAATTAGTGGTAGGTGGTCATCCCAACTACCACCTAAATCAATCACGCATGCTCTCAGCATGTCTTCTAATGTCTGAATAGTACGCTCACTCTGTCCATCAGTCCGTGGATGGTAAGCCGTACTGAAATTTAATATCGTGCCCAATGATTGTTGAAAACTTTTCCAATAGTGAGATGTATATCTCGTATCTGTATCGGATACAATAGATACTTGCACGCCATGGAAGGACACAATATTGTCTAAATATAACTTAGCCCATTTGTCGGAACTGTAAGTGTAACATCCCGAAAATTTCGTCCAATTATGTGATGACACGTGTCCAATTCTCCAACTAATACCGACTACGAGGAGGGAGAAACCTCCAACTAATCCCGATTATGTGGAAGGAGGAAGGACCTACACTGAGCGTTAACTAAAATGTGTTTTGAATCTCCGACTAATCCCGATTCTGGGAAGGAGCAAAAAATTATTATTTTGTGTTATCTGAGACGCATCCCGGATCTCCGACTAATCCCAACTATGAGGAATGAGAGGGGCTAAAAGTGCCAACCGGCCAAAGATGTAAAGTTCAAGGACTAAACATGTAAAATCACAATTCTTGAATTCTGGAAGTCCCATACGGACCGCAAGGTTAATCCCTTACGACCCGTAAGAAGGTTTGAAAAATAGTGCGCCAAGAAGCCTTACGGACTGTAAGGTCTAAAGACTTATGGTCTGCAAGTCAGTGTGGTGGGCAAACAAAAAAAGGTCCTTACGGACCGTAAGGGGTTGATGCTTACGGTCCCCGTAAGCGACCTACTGACCAGAAAAAAGCTGGCTGCAATAGCAGCCTATGTTGCCATCTTGCATCGACTTAACACCCGCTTCTATGGTTGCTACACCTCAAGGGGTACTTGTACACATCTGAGCAGCATCCCTAACACATGGCATGATCTTGTGGTGTTTTTGCAGCTATAAAAAGGCCACTTGATCATTCATTGCACTTGCTCATTCTCATTTTCTCACTCTAATCTGATTGGAGCTCTCCACTGTACAAGAGGACTCCCATTCTAAGTTCCTTTCTACTCAAACACTTCCAAGTAAGTGTTTCTACTCAGTCTTTTTCATTTTATTTAGTTATTTGAAGTATAAAGTCAAACAGTTGACTTTCTGTTTGACTTTAGCTTCTAACCATTTTGGTCAAGGTAAAGTTCAATCTGAACTTTCCTACATGATCGTAATAACGTTGGTATGATCCCTCTATGATCATACCTTCGTATAATCACGTTTACTAGTTGAATTGTTAAGTTGAGCATATTACGTTAAAGTTGAATTTTTGACTAAATAGCATAAATGGTTTCTATAACTTGTTACTAAGTTTTTTTGACATATAAAAAAGTTTTACAACTAATATAAGCTGATGATAGCATGCTTAACTTGTCCAATTCAGTTTAGGGTCTTTTTTTATGTCAAAAGTCAAGCAGTTTGACTTTTCCTTTGACTTTTGATTCTGAACCATTTTATCAACGTTTAGACCTATTTTAAACTTGTTTTAGGACAATAATATTGTTGAGTATAACTCTCTGAAGTTACACCACTTGGTCAATCCGTTTGATAGGTTAAACGACAAGTCTTGAATATATTGTTAAAAATGACCACAATGCCCATATGAGGTCAAATAAGCTAATTGAATAATTTTAAACTAAACCAGACTTAAATCTGACTTTATAATAGTATGTACTTCAACAAAAATATATTTTTACTACTTAGACTTGTCGTATGCCGATCCGACCTTCCGAACCGTCTTTATGCGCATAATTAGTTATGCGAACCTAGTTTGCATAAACTAGGCGTAACGGGTCAAAATCCTTTTTAAAACCTTTCCAAATCGGAATGTTGGTTTAATTAACCTATATCCAAAGAGTCCTTAGACTCGGATAGGTATAAACCACATTCTAATCAATCTACGCCTAATCTAGCTAATTAATCTTATTCTTACGTAACGGGTCGTGTCAAAGGAACTAACCTATGACCCGTATACATTCTAACAGATAGCTAAATCTGTTCACTCTAGACTATAGAACCCCCCAGATATTCAAACTTGAGTTTAATACTTTGTCTTTACGACTTTTACTATATTGAAAACCGTTATCGGTTGGAAGCTACCTAAAAGGTAAATACTCTTAACTTATTTTCTTTGAAAACTTGGGGTATGGAGAATACGCCACTTGGGACGGGTATTACATAAATGAGCCGCCTATGATTGCTCATAAACGTAAGAACCCGGTTTAATCTGTTATATTAACTGAAAGAATTGAGGGTTATTGGTACCGTGTCCAGGCATCCCGACTCATGAACTATTATGGCCGTACAGAATAACGTGCCTGGGTAGGCATACTGACTATTAGACATGTTATTCAACTTTGGTGTGTACCTTAATCATTATAGCACTGAAAATGACCGGCTTTGATTTCTGGTTCCCATTGTATGACAAATATGTAAATCTGGTGACAAGACAAAATCCCAATAAATATTAAATGATTACCTACGGGTTTTCTCTATGTATAAAATCTTTTTTGAAAAAATATTTTCAAAATGAGTCAGTTAATTGTATTTACCAGCGAAAGCTGACGTATTTTCAAAAGATTGAACTGCAGGTACCGAACCTTGAATATTAGGCTGGGAATACGGATCGGCTATGGAATTTGCAACTCCTAGCTTAAGGCCTATGATTTCTAAGCTTTGTTTTGTCTCGATCCCGCATGTGGGCTTAAACTTGAACACTTGAACAAATTTGTATTTTGAATATTCAGATACTTTGAATGTTATGAATATTTTTACTCTTAATACTTTCGCTGCATTATTATTATTAAATTGTGATAACTGCTACCGGAAATCGGGGTGTGATAGGTTGGTATCAAAACTACAATTTGAGTGAATTAGTGTAACACCTCGTAAAATCACGTCCAATAATGTATTGACACGTGTAATAAACCCTCATGAAGTCAAACATTGAATTTAAGGGACTGAATTTCGAAAAATCAAAAACTTTGATTATTAAAGGACAGGAAGTGTTAGCATACCTAAAATAAGTTTCTGAATAACCTCGTACGATATTTATATTCACAAATGAGCCACTTGTTGATCGAGTGTAGCCGTTTGCGTAACTAATTGAAAGTTTGCACAATGAAGGGTTAAAAGTGTCAACATGTTAATTCTTACCTCTGAGTGACCTTTTAACAAACCAGGAGCTTCATGATATTTGATTATACTCTCGGGAATGCCAATTATTGGCCGTCTAAGGTTTTTATGCCTATAAGTAAAGATACGCGCAACTTTGCAAGTTAGAGGGACTAAAAGTGTCAATATGTTTAATTATACCTCTGAATGATCTTTTAGCGAACCTGAAGCATTGTGATGTTTAATAATACTCTCAAGAATGCCTAATATGGATTAGATGAGGCTTCGAGGCTAATAAACGATGATATACGCAAGTTTGCGCATTAGAGGGACCTAAAGCGTCAACTTTTGAATCTACGCCTTTTGGTGACCATTTAAGCGATCAAGAGCATAGAAATAAGTAAAATCATGCTTGGGAATGCCCATTATGGGCCATGAAAGGCTTGGATATCATTAAACGACATTTCGCGCTACTTTGTGCGATTAAAGGACCATTTGCATCAAACTGCAAAAGTATGTCGATTCGTATGTTATCGGAGTTTCCGGAATATGACCATAAGTTAAACATGCCCTAATTATTCTTTATATAGCTTAGATACAGGCTTAGAGGTGTTTGGTGCGCAAAAATAAACTTTTAAGTCATGCAGGGACTAAAAGTGTCAAAAAGTGCACAAGTTTGCATTTTCACGCATATCTTACGTTCTGGATATATCCGGACATCCAAAAACTTATGTAAGCATTAAAATATTTTATTTTACTGTTTGGCATGATAAAATTCCTTTCGTCGCGTGATTTGGATCGTTTTTCGCGTCCGTTCGTGTTTCGTCGTAATTAGTCGAACAACGTGACCGTACGGCCAAACGAACCGACATCCGACATATTTTTGAGCATGTTTCATGTCCCATATGTTTAGGATTCATATTAGATCCTTGAAATGAGGTTAACGGGCCTTAAATAAGTCAGAAATGACATTTAACAAGTACAGGGACTGAAACTGCATGTTCTGAAAGTCTGAAATGCATTAAAAACATGCAGGGACTGATTATGTCAGTTCTGAAACTTAATATATGCATTAAAAACCTGCAGGGACTGATTATGTCAGTTCTGAAACTTAAATATATGCATTAAAAACCTGCAGGGACTGATATGGTTGTTTTTGAAAGTTAAAATATGAATAAAACATGGCAGGGACTAAAACAACAGCTACCAAACATTTTTTTTGGGCAACAAGCTGATCACAACAGCTGTCATAACAACTATAATAATCCTACAAACCTCCTCAACACTTGTTGATCATCCATTTTCCCTCAAACACTATAAATAGACCAAGAACCCAATTCATTTCACTTGCACCATTTTCTTGAGTTCTTGCTCTCTCTCAAATATGAGGATCCTGGACATCTTGGCACCTCCTCTGAGTTATATTCAGTCCATAGGACCATATGTAAGTACTCTTAGCTTCTTTAATTATGTTTTAATTAGTTAATTGCCATAAGTCAAGGTTATCATGATTAAACTTTGACTTTCTGTTTAATCACTATCAATCCAGCCATTATTCGAATTGAAAGTGGCTATGAGTTGGTAATTATGTGGGTAATAAATCCTTAAAAGGGAACCCTCTGATTTCCACTCTAACTAGGTCAATTGTCGGGTCAAACTTGATTGTAAAAAGTCAACAGAAAGCTAAATTTCAATTAAACGCATAATTAACAATGTAAAAGCCATGGAACCTGTTTTATCACTTATATAACTTAATAATTAATGTAAGAACATGTCTAAGCATGTTCAACCCGACAATTTTCAGTTTAAGCTCGGTTCGGAACCGAAAGTCGCAAAAGTAGACTTTTGCTTTAACTTTCAGTTCTGACCCAATGTAGCATATTTTAGAAATGCCTTAGAGCTCTATTAGGACCAGGTTATAGGTTAGTGTAACCCTCTGAGGTTATACAACTTGGTTCCTTAGTTATCCGATTCATATGCATGTTTCCGTTATATGCCTAAATGTTGACTATTATGCCCTTTTGACCTTAAAACGAGATTTTTGAAAATGTGAGAGGACAATAACCTTTATTACTAAATTATAAACATGTCCTAAAAATTTGACATCAGTTTGAGTTCTAGATTAAGAGTTATGCTCAATAGTGTAAATTAAAAGCTTTTTATTAATTAAACGGCGTAATTAGCATAAAGCCTATCTAAACCCAATTTTTGATACCAAACTTTTTGCCCACTGATATAATATAATATTTTGGGATTTTTGAAGATTTTTATTTATTTTTAGGCTGAGCATAACATAGGGTTCTAGCTTTGATTCGGTAATTGTCGGTTTTGCCCTTTTGGCCTATAAAATGAGTTTTACAAATCATTTTGATACCAAAAATTTTTATACTGATCTCATATGATAAATAGAATATTTTAAGCCTTCTGGATTGATAAAAATATCAGCTTTTCTTATAAAACCCGGAAATCGCTTAAAACCGTCTTTTTACGCATTTTAAACGCATAGTATGTATTAAAACTATTTTTATCATATAAGACTTGATACCTACTGATATTTTTAGTAAAATTTTTATACTTTAATAGTAAGCAAAAGTTTTAAACTCAGCTTTCTAGATTTGACCTTTAAACCTTATGTGAAATTACCAAAATGCCCCTTAGGTGCATAGTTTGGTTATAAACAATAAATTTCACATATATGTAATACCCTACTGATGTAACTTATTAAATTAAGTATTTTTACTGATCAAATCAGACTTGAAACTCAGATTTATATTTAATCTCTTTTATAGCCTTTAAAATGACCAAAATACCCCTACGGGGCATAATTTGAGTTTAAATTCAAATTGGGCATAATGGAAGGTATCTTACTGATATCACAACATATTTAAAGCATATTAACTTAGGAAACATGTATATGAGTCTTATGGTTACCCGTTACGCATATTTCGCGTTCGAATCGGTTTATGTAACTAGTTTGCATAAATTGACCGAAACGGGTCAAACCTTATCATTTTTGCCTCAAAACCCAGAAGGTGTTTAGTTTACCCATATTATACAAGTCTCCAAACTTGTCGGGTCTAAATCACATTCTATTCCGGTCTTCGCATAATCATGCGTTTTGAAGCGTAAACATTTCCTTAAAACTAACGGGTCTAAGTTACAACTTAAACAAGACCCGTTAGGAATCTAATAGGTTAATAAAACCTTCGTTCCAGATTAAGAGCCCTAGTAGAGGTACTTGTGCTTGCTGAGTAGGATATACGGCTGAGTATAAATTGCATTTTTAAGCTCAGGTAAATACTCTTAACTTATTTTCCCTATAAGGGCTTGGGATACGGTATTATAATAATACCGCTTGGTCGGGTATTGAATGTTTAATCGTATTGTGATTAAATTATTGAGGTAACCCGTTTTAATCTGTATTGTTTATAATAAAAGCCTTTAGGGGTTAATGACCATGTCCCGGATATCCTTGGCATCATTATAATAAAATGGCCACGTCTTAGGCACGGGGTGTAGGCATACACCTGACAGTTGCATAAGGGAAACAATATCTCACTCTCTTGTGGGCCTATACTTGTGGCGTGTCTGTTAATATTGACTCGGTTTCTAACATCAGGCCCTGAATGTATAACGAACATGTAAATCTGTATACAAGATTATTTTTAATATAATTGTCCCAAGTTATAAAAGAATTTTTGTGCCTTGAGTATTCAAATCAATTTTCTAAAACATTTTCAAAATGAGTCAATTAATTGTATTTACGAGTGTAAACTGACGTATTTTCCAAAAAGATTAAGTGACAGGTACTGTACGTAATTGGCTGGGAGCTCAGGGCATTAATAGGGAATCTTGCAAGTTCTAGATGCCTAAAGTCTGTTGAACAATGATCTTTTTATCTTTTGATCCGTCTGTGGATCCTTTGCAGTCCGTTTGTAATACTTTGATATTACTATTTATTCGGTTTGTAATGTGATTCATCTTTTGCTTCCGCTGTGCATTTAAATTGTGTTGTTTGACTATGATGATATCAACTACGTCACGATACTCCCTACCGGGCCCACCGGTAATACGTGGAAATATCGGGGTGTGACAATTAGACACTAGGCTTTTGTGTCTAAACTCAAATATCACAAAATGCAGATTTCATAATACTATTCTGAGTTCTAGACCTGAACCTAGGACTACTCCTCTCATTATACATAGTTATTGATTTTATGAACGTTTTACAATTCCGTTGAGACGCCATAGATGAGGCAAGGAATCTATGATGGATCACGGATTGAGTAGCTTCAAGTTCCATATAGCGAACTACACTATTTTGAGATGATGACTCTGATACGAGGATGCTAAACCTCGCCATCTGATACTTTTTCTCTTGATATTCCTTTGATTTAACTCTAGATCCATACTATTCACTATCACTGGAACCCACTAGTACCTCCTCTATTTCTCACCTGGAAAACTTTAACGAATCATTGAACCCTCCAACATCAAGCAGGGTGAAACAAGAAGTGGAATAGCTTGTGTGACGAAGAAGGGGATAACTGAAGACTCACTTTTTCTTTTATTGTGTTTTGTTTTCCAAAAGTCCACTTATGGACAATGTTGTATTTAAATTCCAAAAGTCGTTATAGGATAATGTGCTGTAATCCTTTGATTTAATGAAATCCAATTTCAAGTTTCATTTCTATTAATTAATTGATCTGCTACTAATATCCCAAACTCTTACTGATGGTGATATAGCCCCCGTCTAAATCAAATGGCGAGCCAAAATACTGGCAATATATCTAAAAAGAACGATAGTGATGACTATGATCACTGAGACCGTTCGGATGGAGAAAATAATCTTCGATCCTTAATCGTCGCGGAAGTCAGTAAAGCTATGGCCGAATTCATGGCTAAGTTAAAAGGGCCGGAACCATCATTACCAAAGGAGAAATCTGTTTCCAAACCTCACTCTAGAACTGAAAAGACTCACTATTCTACTAATAAGAGTGAGCAGAGTGTTAAGAATGTTGTCAACACTGAGCACCGCAACTCTAAGGATGGGTGCACGTATAAGTATTTCGTCTCATGTAAGCCCCATGACTTGATGGGTGAAAAGGGAGCTATTGATGCTTTAAAATGGCTTGATGAGATGGAGACTGTGATTGACATAAGAGGTTGTGCTATCAAGGACACTATTAAGTATGTGTCCCAATCCTTCAAGGAGGATGCGTTAACCTAGTGGAAGGCACTGATCCAATCCACGGGCAAGGTTGCACTATACAACCCGAGCTGGCCTAAATTCGTGGAACTGATCCGTGAAACTTACTGCCCACCTCATGAGGTGGAGAAAGTTGAATCTGACTTTCTCAAACTTATAATAAAGAATCTCAACTATCGAGCTTATGTATCTGATTACAACTCCCTTTCAAGACTCATACCGTATCTTCTTACCCCCGAGTCAAAGCGCATTGCGCGATTCATTGGAGGACTAGCTCCAGAAATCAAGGGGATGGTTAAATCCTCCAAGCCTGCGATGTTTAGATCAGCTGTGGATCTAGCGTTATCTCTCACTGAAGATGAGAAAAAGGTGAGAGCAGCCAAGATTGATGGCGATAACAAGCACAAGCATGATGACACTCCTGCCAGGAACTCTAAAAAAGGCAAGACTGGTTCGAACTATAACCACTCTAAGCCAACTGAGGCTAAGCCTGAATGCAAAACCTACTGGAAAAGACATTTTGGGAAATGTCTGTTTAATCAACCCAAAGGTTGTGGCATCTGTAAGCAGATGGACTACAAATCCCATGAGTGTAAAGATCTGAAGAACGCCACCTGCTATGAGTGTGGCGAGAAAGGGCATATCAAAACTCATTGCCGTAAATATGCAACTGATGCCAAGAATAAGGCTGCTGATGCTAAGAAAGGCAATGATAGAGCCTTTCAACTAACTGCGCGGGAAGCAGTAAACAATGCAAAAGTCATAACGGGTACGTTTCTGGTAAATGACATTTTTGCTAGAGTCTTATTTGATTCTAGAGCCGATAAAAGCTTCGTTGATCACAAGTTTAGCAAACTTCTAAACCTACCCTTAAGAACTCTAGATGTCACTTATGAGGTCGAAATGACTGATGGTAATATAGAAGTAGCTTCCACGATTCTTGACGGATGCGCTATATCCATCAAGAATCAATCTATTCCTATTAACCTCTTGCCTATGAATCTTGCGGGATTCGATATAGTTTTAGGCTTGGATTGGTTATCCCATAAACAAGCCAACATTGCCTGTGATAAGAAACTTATCAAAATTAAATCCCCATCCGGTGATATACTAACTATCCACGGAGATCAGCACTATGGATTGCCCGAGGGGGCCTCTCTACTCAAGGCATCGATACCCATTTACCATTATCTATAGTTGTTATTGGGATTAAATTTGCGTGACCACGACATCACATCAAATTAATGGGTATCGAACTCAGGGAGTATGTGGAAAATATGTCGATTATATAGCTTTGCACTTTAACTAAAATTAAACTAAAATTTGCAGAAATTAAAATTCAAGAGTTGATTGTTTTGGTTTTAAGAACTAATATTAACTAATTAAATTTTTCAAATCAAAGATTAGTTTTAAAGCAGATTAGGAGAAAGCGACCATCCTAAACTTCCGGTTTGCTTTTGACAATTGTGTTCAAATTCACTAGGAAGAATCACACAGACATGATTCATGTATGATTGTTTGTTCGTGATAAAAGGGAACTAAGTACTCGGATTATCAAAACGCGAGGTTGTTACCCGATAACCAATTGACTAATATCCAACCCTAATCCCTCCCGTGATATCTCGATTGTCAGCGACACCAAGAACGTACGGTTTAGAATATGATCACAACATCAATCAACAATTTACAAACAAACATTCACACACCATAATAAATAACTGCATTGCAAGTCTATTATTCTAGAAATACGAATCCAAACACAAAAGTCATAGACAAACCTTCAGTTCAGGATGATCACCATAAGTTTAGCCGGACATAGCTTGGTGAATCATCATAACAACAAGTTTAGTGTTCATACCAATAAAAAACATAAACCGAATGTTAGAAATTGTTTTGAACCAAGTACCATCAACCAAAATCGCCCCTAATGCTCCAGAAAAACGTCCAATCATGAGATAATCCGAAAAGACACCACCAAAAACTGTTTTAATGGGCAGTTACACTTTTCCTCGCAGTGTCCACCGTATAATACGGTGGATACCGTATAATACGGTGAACTTCAGATTGTTACGGTGATTTGCTGCTGAGTTACGGTGGAATCTGGCATGTTTCAGGGCCACCGTATAATACGGTGGACATCGTATAATACGGTGGAGCCCTGAAATCTGGGTCTTGTTTCTTCTTTAATTCCACGCACGACCCGTTCATCTCCAAACCGTCCAAAGCTGCGTTTTATCCATTTTAAGCTCCCAAACCGCACCTGAAACATAAGCAAACGTAGTTATCTAATTCAAGATAATTACACGATTAAGTGAAGGATAATTTCGTCTTTTAACATCAATAAGGGTTGTCCTATGGACCACCCGTCACATCCCCACACTTAACCGTTGCTTGTCCCAAGCAACTCATCAAACCATTTTTCAAACAAGCGATCAATATAAATCAAGCATAACATGTAGTCCTTTTACTAACCCCTTTTTAACACCCAAATAACACACCCCTCGCTATGTCTCTTCTCTCGGTAACAAGTAAGCACTAGCAATATGAGCTAGACACACAAAGGCTAACGGGCGGTTGCACAACAATAGGCTTGTACCTAAATCGATCCTTTTCCTAAAACGTGTCAAACATGAATGCAAATCAAAGGGACTTTCAAGGTTGTAACGTGGCTAGGTGTATGGGTAGGAAAATGGAATATATATGAAGTAGCGAAAACTTAACCCGGTCTTTTATTACACAAAAAAACAAACAAACCACTACCAAACTTAACTACTATATACAAGATAACTAAACATCACTTTTTTTCTGATTTTTTTTCATTGCTTTTTCTCTTTTTTTTTCTGATTTTTTTTTCTTTTCAAAGCAAACAACCATACAATAAAGCATCAAACATATCTACATCATACTACTAAAACTACTACTACTAACACTGTAAGACCGGGTCAAATTGGGTAAATTTTTAGGTAAGTAGCTAGAGGGTAACAAATGATAGGCTTTTAGGCACAAAATTGGGCAACTAAATGTCCAAACCCCTGCCCTTCTCACTACCATGCTCATATATATAACTTATGAGGTCCAACCCCCCAAATCCCACACTCACACACACTGAAGACGAGGCTCCTTAAATGCCCTTATCCTCTTCGCATTCATATCCAACTAAGGACTCAAACCGCATCAAGGCACAAGTTCTAATGCACCCCCACCCGTAGCCACTCTCATTAAAGATAAATATTATTTATTTACATATGTGGCGTCAACTCTCACCAAGAATAAAAGGGTATCAAGGGTTGCCGGTGCATCATTTGGGGTTAATCTAGGGTGTTCAAATTCTCACATCGTTTCGCTTGATTTAAAATTTTTTCAAAATTTTCAAAAATTTCCCCCTATCCCCACACTTGGGATACATTGACCCCAATGTATGGTTTTAGGAGGCTTTGATCGCTTAAAACTCTTTCACATCAACTGAAAGCTTAATACTCAAACTACAAATTTCTTTTTTGGATTTTTCATTTTATATTTTTTTTTATATTTTCCTTTTAAAAACATCACACACCAACTCGCACCAACCCAAACATAACATCACAAACTAACACCACCCAACTGCCCAACCATGAACAAAACAAGCTAAATAAATATTCACAAAATATACAAGGAAGAAACACAACCTGACTAGTAATAGCGTGGCCCTGGAGGTCCAAAAATGGAAGACATCATGTCATTCCATTCTCCAAATGCAAATGAACCGCTACTACTCCCACCTTGTTGTTGAGTTCCTTCTTGTTGGTACGGATCGATCCATTGTGAATGATGGAGCGGCGGGGTTGGATACGAAACACTACCATCATACGGTGGTAGAGACGCATAATCCACATGTTGTGGATCCACAACCACCGGCCGCCCGGCGTGCCAATCTGCATGCAATCTCCTTTCTTGGTCATCATGGTATCGATTATTCATTTCTACTTCACGGGAATACGCGTGTGTGCGATTCCACGCCTCTTGACGATCAAGGTTTTGTTTCAAGGACCGCTCTATGCTTGCACTCATCATTGTATGTTGATCAAATAACGTCCGCTCCGAACCCGACCACGACTCAAAAATGGGTGCCGGAGGACGTTGATTTTCGTTAACTTCTTGCATCGTGCCCTCATAAGCCCAATTTGGCACATAAGAACGCTCCGTATAATCGTAAAAAGCACCACCATAACCTCTACCATGGCCCCCTTGGCCCACATTCTCATCACCATGCGGCTCGTCAGCATAATCCTCATCACCACTTGGAGCCTCCACATTACTATCCGGCTCATCCGCTTCCCCCGGTAAAAGATCTCTTGCACCCACCTTTAGTGCTCTCCATCGCTGCCCCTCCGACTTAAGTTTATGATATCTTTCAGATTGGGTGTAGGTCCACCCATAACCCAGCTTTTGTAGAGTAAAAGACTGATGCCTCTTTGGATGCCCTACATCTTCCGACGTAATTGCCTTTTGCTGCTTAATCAATCCCGTGATAATCCGGCAATACGGGACAATGTCTCTCCCAAACTTGTTTCGGCTAATCCGGAGGTGGTTCATGATCAAATAACGGATCGGAAAGCACAGAGACCTAGTTAGTAGCGAATAGAGGACGGGTACTTCCGGATATCTCACTTGCTCCTTGTCCCCCCTTCGCGGAATGACATTGAGAATGCAGATTGTTAACAACAACTTCGCTTCAATTCTTAAGTTCCTCCGGTACAAGACTCCACTATAAGTACCGGGCAAAAACAATGCTGCTAACATATCATTCCAACGAGGATGCTTATCCGGTTTGTGAAACAAATCATCAAGGCCAGGGATCATGTACTCACGAACATGTAAACTGTCATACTTCCCCAATTTCTTTAATGTGTCAAATGACATCTCTACCGGAATCCCATGCACTTCACCTACCAACTTCATTTGTGACGGCTTTTCATATGTGTTGCACTTGAGGGTTGCCATCCATTCTTGGATTTCATCCATGAATAAAGTTTTCTTATCCTTGTCATAGCAACTTAGAGCTCCCTCCCATCCTAAAGCACGGAATTGAGCAAACACATTGAATGGCCCAAATTCAACTTCGACCACCTCCCTTTCACATATGAACGCGGCTGCCTTGTTTTTCAATCGGTTCATCCTATCATGGTATAGAGTTGGTTGCCAATGCTCCGGCTGATCCTCTAACGACCCCGACTCCCATTTTGGTTTGTTAGATGGATCCAACTCTATCATCTCATCATCCTCGCTTTCACTTTCACTAACACGACCCAAATATTGTCTCTTTTCGGTTGTTGTTCCGGTTGTTTGCCTTTTCCTTTAGACGAAGAAGATGAACTAGATCCCGCTCTTTCCTTCGTTCGTACCATTTTCCTACACACATTAAGGCAAACAACACAACCAAACACAACAAAATTAGATCCTTTTCTCCAAGATATCCCCACACTTGCTTGTTACTATGATTGTAGATGCTAGTGAACCAAGAGTTATAATTTTTTTTTTCAAAAATTTTGGCATGATGTCTCTACATTGTAGAAATTTCCCAAAAAGTTCACTACTTTACCATCAATCCTACATCTACAACCCATATCAATGTTCAAGTAACCATTTTCGTAACAAAATCTAAGAACAAGCAAGTGGGTATGAACAACTAACACAAATAACCTTACTTTTCACAATGCATCATCAAAACATAATAAATAAACTTCCATACCTTTGCTTGAAGATGCTAGAATGCTTGTGAAACAAAAACTCCAAAAACCCTTAAATTTTCGGACCTAGGGTTTGAAATTCTGACCCGAAAGCTTCGTTTTTTCGCAAGACTCTTCTCAAAATTAGAAAGTTCGTGAGAAATTAGTCAAGTTAGACCTAAATTTCACTTGATTTGGTTGAGAATTGAGAGAGTTATGAAGGATTGGAGGTTGAAGAAGGTTATAAAGATCTTGTGGGTCTTAGAAAAGAATGGATGATAATGATGTAGGAGAAAAGTGAAGTGAATATGAGTGGCTGGGGTTAAGTCTCGAAACTTATTATTATTAATATATTTTTTTTATACACGCAGAAACCGGAAGGACACCTTGTCTCGCCAGGTCCACCGTATATTACGGTGGATACCGTATAATACGGTGGACACTGGCAAATAATTCTCACCATAATTCAGTAGCGGTTCACCGTAAAAGCCACAAAAATTCCCAAGTCCACCGTAAATTACGGTGATACCGTATAATACGGTGGACACTGGGCATTCCGGTTTTGCTGAAAAATGCTTTTTCAAGTGTCTTTTCTTTTTTTTTTTTAGATTTTTTCAGTTTTTCGATTTTTTTATGAGTTTAAAATTTTTTCAAAAACATGTTAAAAAATTACCCTACCCCCTCGAAAGTCCCGTGTTGTCCTCAACACAATGTTAGAGTAATTCGTGATCCGAATATCCCCACACTTGTTTCAAACACATATTTCAAGGAAATACAGTAATTGTGCAAACTATACAAAACAAAACAAAATGAAATGCTACTATTTACACTACCAAACCTGGGCCTCTCACGGTTGTTCCTCATCGACCGGGCGTAGAATGTAGCCCACTTTGTCAAGCTCCAAGTTGTTTATGTCGTGCCCCTCCAAGTATGGTTTCAACCGGTGACCGTTCACCGTTTGTTGTTTAAGTGTTTGCTCGTCTTGGATGTCTACGTCACCAAACCTTCCAACTCGCCGAACAACATACGGGCACATCCATTTACTTTTAAGCTTACCCGCAAACATCTTAAGTCTTGAGTTGTACAACCAACCTTTTTGACCCACTTCAAACGTTTTCTTTCTCAATTTTGCATCATGTACCTTCTTGAGTTTATCTTTATATGCCGATGCACATTCATACGCCTCGTCTCTAAGCTTTTCAATTTCACACAATTGTAACTTCCTCATATTTCCCGCTTCATTGTAATCCGCATTAACCGTAGTGATTGCCCAATAAGCTCGATGTGCTAACTCCATTGGCAAATGATAACCCTTCCCATAAACCATCCGGTAAGGTGTTGTGCCAATAGGAGTTTTGTAGGCCGTTCGGTATGCCCACAACGCATCATCCAATTTACTCGACCAATCCTTCCTATCCGTTCTTACCGTCTTCATGAGAATCTCCTTGATTTGACGGTTGGACACCTCAACTTGTCCACTCGTTTGCGGATGGTAAGGTGTGGCAATCCGGTGATTCACACTATAGCTCTTCAACAATTTCCCGAAATTAAAGTTCTTGAAGTGCGAACCACCATCACTGATGATAACTCTTGGAATGCCAAAGCGTGAAAAGATGTTGGATTGAACAAATTTACAAACAACCGAATGGTCATTTGTGCGTGTTGCAATAGCTTCAATCCACTTTGAGACATAATCAACCGCTACCAAAATATATAGGAAGCCATTCGAATTTGGGAAAGGACCCATAAAGTCAATACCCCATACATCAAATATCTCTACTACCAAGATCGGTTGTAATGGCATCTCATCCCTCTTCGATATGCTTCCCATCTTTTGACAATTTATGCAATTTCTAGCGAACTCACATGCATCCTTGAAAATTGTGGGCCAATAAAACCCACATGAGAGAACTCGGTAACCCGTTTTATGCCCACTAAAGTGACCTCCACATGCGGATGAATGAGCATGGGTCAGAATTTCCAACACTTCCGTTTTGGGCACACACCTCCTAATAACTTGATCCGGCCCTATCTTGAAAAGATCCGGTTCATCCCAAATGTATTGCTTCACTTGGACCATAAATTGTTGTCGACGCTTCTTGGTCCAATGACTTGGGATGGCACCCGTGGCTAAGTAGTTGACATAATGAGCATACCACGGTGAAACAAAGGTGGAAACGGCTAGGAGTTGCTCTTCGGGAAAACTTTCATTTATTTCACTAACATCGTTAATTCCTTCAACCGGAATCCGAGACAAATGATCCGCCACTACGTTCTCACTTCCCTTTTTGTCTCGAATTTCCAAATCAAACTCTTGCAACAACAATACCCACCAAATCAAACGGGGCTTCGCATCCTTCTTCTCCATCAAATATCGGACCGCACTATGATCCGAATAAACCACCACTTTGCTCCCCCAAATATAAGCACGAAACTTATCCAAAGCATACACCACCGCTAATAACTCCTTTTCGGTTGTGGTGTAATTGAGTTGCGCTTCGGATAAGGTCTTGCTTGCATAATAAATCACCACCGGCTTTCTATCAACTCCTTGACCCAAAACTGCACCAATAGTAGTGTCGCTTGCGTCACACATTATCTCGAACGGCTTTGACCAATCCGGTGGTTGCAAAATAGGAGCATTCACCAAGTGTTCCTTCAAAATAGTGAAAGCTTGCATACACTCATTAGTAAAATCAAATGGGACATCTTTTAATAACAAATTGCATAAAGGTTTGGTGATAACACTAAAACCTTTTATGAAACGTCTATAGAACCCCGCGTGTCCCAAAAATGACCTTACACCCTTAACATTTTTCGGAGGTGGCAAAGATGCTATTACCCTTATTTTTGCCTTATCTACCTCCATTCCCCTTTCCGAAATTACGTGACCCAACACAATACCCTCTTGCACCATGAAATGACTTTTCTCCCAATTAAGCACTAAATTTTTCTCAACACATCTTTTTAAAACTTTTTGTAATTCGTTGAGACAAGATTCGAAACTAGTGCCAAAAATGGAAAAATCATCCATAAAGACTTCAAGCGACTCTCCAACCATGTCCGAGAAGATACTCATCATACATCGTTGGAAAGTTGTCGGTGCATTACACAAGCCAAATGGCATTCTCCGAAAGGCAAAGGTACCATATGGACAAGTGAAGGTGGTCTTATGTTGGTCATTCGGGTGTATTGCTATTTGATTGTAACCCGAATACCCGTCCAAAAAGCAGTAATATTTTTGACCCGATAATTTTTCAATGATTTGGTCAATAAAAGGCAAAGGAAAATGGTCCTTAGAAGTGGCGGCATTCAATTTTCGGTAGTCAATACATACACGCCACCCGGTGACTGGTCGGGTGGCAATTTGTTCACCATTTTCATCTTTGACTACTTGAATGTCGGCCTTCTTAGGCACAACTTGGGTGGGACTCACCCAAGCACTATCCGAAATCGGATAGATGATTCCCGCATCCAACCATTTGATTACCTCTTTTTTTACTACCTCCCTTAGGTTCGGATTCAATCGCCTTTGAGCTTCTCGTGTTGGTTTGGCATCTTCGGTGGTAATGATTTTGTGCATGACAATTGATGGACTAATTCCTTTGAGATCGGCAATCGTCCATCCGATAGCTCCCTAGTTTTCTTTCAAAACTTCCAACAAAGCTTGCTCTTGTGCCAACTCTAAATTAGAGGCAATAATGACCGGTAAAGTGTCATTATCCCCTAAAAATGCATACTTCAAGTGGCTCGGCAAGTCTTTAAGTTCCAACTTCGGCGGTTCCTCTAACGATGGTTTAGTACCCGAGTTTATCTCCACCGGCAAACCTTCGAATTGGTGAGTCCATGGTGGTCGACCTTCTTTCAAGGCCATTGCATCCTGTTTTTCCTCTTCAACCCGGAGTGCATAAGCATGTACCTGTTCAGAAAAATCACACAAGCAAACATCCAAACCATCCTCCTCATACTCATGCGGGTTGCATCCATCAACTAAATCTGCCATGAAACACTCATCAACACCATTAGCATTAGAATTGTTAGTAAAAACATTCAAATGCATTTTTCGGTTCCCAAAAGTTATATCGACTGTACCAAATCTACAATCGATTACTGCATGTGCGGTGCTAAAAAATGGCCGACCCAAAATTATGTTTTGTTGTTGCTTTGGGTCCGCGGATGAGTAGTCCAAGACTAGAAAGTCAACCGGGTAATAAAATTCATCAATTTTAACAATTACATTTTGAACCATCCCTCGAGGTAGCTTATGAGATAAATCAGCCAAAACAACCGTTTTCTCCACCCTTGCTAACGGACCAAAATCATATTGGTCATATAAGCCCCCCGGTAAAATACTAACTCCGGCTCCAAGATCTAGCAACGCCTTAGCCTTTTTTGAAAATTACCAACTTGTATATTAATCAATGGCGTGCCCGGATCTTGGAGCTTAGGAGGAATCTCCCCATTTAAGACTGCACTTACTTGCCCGGTTAAGTCCACCCGCTTAGGCATTTTCTTCTTTTGTTGCCTCTTTTGTGTACATAATTCCTTTAAAAATTTTGCATAGGCGGGTACTTGTTTTATTGCATCAAGGAGTGGAAGGTTAATTTTAACTTGTTCAAACATGTCCCACAACTCTTCTTTTTGGGGACCTCTTGGTGCAATAAATTTTTTTCTACACGGGTCAAGTAAGGCCGATGGAAATGGGACTTGACTCGGTTCACCCTTAACTTTTTCATTCTTTTCGTCTTCACCCAACCCCGGTTTGTTAACATTTGATTCTTTAGGTTTAACCGGTGAAGCTTCATCATCACTATCATTACCTGTGATGTCCTCCACTACCCCCTCAACCAATTCGGGTGACAAATTGGCTTTAAATTCTTTTCCACTTCTTAAAACACTAACATGATGAACATTAACATTACCTCGTGACGAACCGTGTGAAGGATTTACCTTGGTGTCACTAGGAAGTTGACCCTTGTTTTTCTTCAATTCCGCCACATCGGTTGCCAATTGACCCATTTGGGTTGTTAGTGATTGGATGCTTTTGTCACGAACCTCATCCTTTTGCATTCGAACTTCATCGAGTTGGTTCCGTTTTTGCATCTCTGCTTGCATGCTTTTAAGCATTTCCATCATCTCATTTCCACCCGAAGACCCCCCTTGTTCTTGACCCGCTTGATATTGCTTTTGATACCCTTGGTTGTTCCCACCTCGATATCCACTTTGATTGTTGTAAGGTGGACGCGAACCAAAGTTACCTTGGCTACCTTGAAAGTTTGGGTTAGCTTGATTTGAAGGGTTCCCATACCGAAAATTTGGGTGGTTCCTCAACCCGGGGTGGTAGGTATTAGAATTCATGTTGTTGTAATTTCTACCACCCCCTCCTTGACCTTGAACCGCATGAACTTCTTCATATTGCCCTTCCACCATTCCTTGGTAATTTTCAGCAGCATGACCTATTTCATTACACAAGGCACAAACATCATAAATTTGGTTAGTGGTTTGAACATTACCATCATCTATTGCATGCACTTGAGGTCGGGCAATGGCCGGTCGTGCTCTCCTCGATGCTTGAGCTTTTCTTTTTGATGTAATTGCCATGTTCTCCAAAAACTCCCAATCATCATTCTTGTAGTTTGTACCAAATGTTCCACCGGTAATAGACATTAAATCACGAGAATCTTCAGCACTCAACCCCTCGTGGAAGGCATTCATCAACTCCCAAAGTTCAATTCCATGATGAGGACAATTCTTGATCATCATGTTAAAACGCTCAAAGGCTTCATGAACCATTTCGCCTTGTTGTTGTTGAAAACTCCTCAACCCCTTTCTTGCATCATTGGTCTTTTGGGCGGTGTAAAATTCGTCTAGGAAAATTTGTTGCATCTCTGCCCAAGTATATATAGATGCTGAAGGCAAAGTGTAGAACCACTTCTTTGCCTTGTCCTCCAAAGAAAATTGAAACAGGACTAACTTGACATCATCAGCCGAAAAACCTTGACTCCCAAGAGTATTGCAAATTGAGTCATAGGCCTCTAAGTGGAAATACGGTTCCTCCGTTGCTAGCCCTTAATATTTCGGCAAACTTTGCAAAGAATTTGTTCTCACTTCAAAGGTCCTCCCTTGATCATTGTGAGGAATCACTACCGGTGAGGGATTTTGAGTGATTATCGGCCTAAAATGCGCTTCAATTCCTCTTGCATGTTCTCTAAGATGCATTCTTGGCACCCCCAACCTAACCCTTGGTCGAACAGGACCCATTGGTCTTGGTATATGCCCTTGTGGCGCGAATGGTTGTTGAAATTGCTGTTGTGGCATCGGTTGGTGTTGAATCGGCCTTTGGAATTGTGGTTGTACATTTTGTGGGCGAACTTGTTGTAATGGTATAGGGCGTTGCACTTGTAGCCCTTGTGGTCTTGGCCGAATATGTTGTGGTATTAGTTGTTGTTGTTGTGGCATTCCACCCACACTTGCCATCCCTTGAGATTGGCTTTGCACATAACCGAACTCTCCTTGATCACCATAACCCCCATAAGCATACACGTCTTCATCATAGCCCTCAAAATCTTCGTATCCTTCCTCATATCCATCTCCCCTATACCCGAAGTTTGCCCAAATGGAAGGGTCGAGTATTGAAAGCCCGATTGGTTCGATGGTCTAAATGTTGAAGTTGCATGAACGACAGTTGAACCTTGGGGTATTGAATAATGTGACGATGATTGACCCGAAACTGGGAAGAAATGAGTGAGTGGTGGAATCATAGTAGAAGGGCTAAAAGTAAGATTGGGTTCAACTTGAGTGGTGATCGGTTGTGTGGTGTTGGTTGGTGTAGTGTCATGAGGTGGAGTAGGAATTGTAGTGGTATTAGGTATGGTTGTGTTTGGTGATGGGTGTGTGGAAGTAGGTATAAATGATGAGGTCGTTTGACCCGTTGTGGGTGGTAATTGAGACTCTTGCATGATTTTTCGTGGTGTGATGGGTGATGTAGGTAAACCAATAATTCTGTTTTCTCTTACTAACACACGGTTTTGCCTTAGCGTTCTTTCGATCTCCGGCTCAAATGACAATGGTGAAGACTTATGAGAGCCTCTAGTATGGATGCACCTGTAGAACCTGCACACTAAACACACCAGTGTAAACCCGAAAATAATAAAGCAAAACTAACAAACTGACACACGTTGTGCACAACTCCCCGGCAGCGGCGCCAAAATTTGACGTGATGTCGTGGTCACGCAAATTTAATCCCAATAACAACTATAGATAATGGTAAATGGGTATCGAACTCAGGGAGTATGTGGAAAATATGTCGATTATATAGCTTTGCACTTTAACTAAAATGAAACTAAAATTTGCAGAAATTAAAATTCAAGAGTTGATTGTTTTGGTTTTAAGAACTAATATTAACTAATTAAATTTTTCAAATCAAAGATTAGTTTTAAAGCAGATTAGGAGAAAGCGACCATCCTAAACTTCCGGTTTGCTTTTGACAATTGTGTTCAAATTCACTAGGAAGAATCACACAGACATGATTCATGTATGATTGTTTGTTCGTGATAAAAGGGAACTAAGTACTCGGATTATGAAAACGCGAGGTTGTTACCCGATAACCAATTGACTAATATCCAACCCTAATCCCTCCCGTGATATCTCGATTGTCAGCGACACCAAGAACGTACGGTTTAGAATATGATCACAACATCAATCAACAATTTACAAACAAACATTCACACACCATAATAAACAAATGCATTGCAAGTCTATTATTCTAGAAATACGAATCCAAACACAAAAGTCATAGACAAACCTTCAGTTCAGGATTATCACCATAAGATTAGCCGGACATAGCTTGGTGAATCATCATAACAACAAGTTTAGTGTTTATACCAATCAAAAACATTAACCGAATGTTAGAAATTGTTTTGAACCAAGTACCATCAGCCAAAATCGCCCCCAATGCTCCAGAAAAAGTCTAATCATGAGATAATCCGAAAAGACACCACCAAAAACTGTTTTAATGGGCAGTTACACTTTTCCTCGCAGTGTCCACCGTATAATTCGGTGGATACCGTATAATACGGTGAACTTCAGATTGTTACGGTGATTTGCTGCTGAGTTACGGTGGAATCTGGCATGTTTCAGGGCCACCGTATAATACGGTGGACACCGTATAATACGGTGGAGCCCTGAAATCTGGGTCTTGTTTCTTATTTAATTCCACGCACGACCCGTTCATCTCCAAACCGTCTAAAGCTGCGTTTTATCCATTTTAAGCTCCCAAACCGCACCTGAAACATAAGCAAACGTAGTTATCTTATTCAAGATAATTACACGATTAAGTGAAGGATAATTTCGTCTTTTAACATCAATAAGGGCTGTCCTATGGACCAACCGTCACTTACGCGGGGCGTGACAGCTTGAAAACTCTCCGGATAACGATCAAGGCCATGTGTCAGACACGTGGAAGACCTATGGGGTGACACGGCAGCCCCACCCGTAGCTAGGGTGGCCCTCGCGGGCCGTGAAGGATTCCCTGCGGCTTATGCGGGCCGCGTAGAACCCAAATTTCTGCTATAAATAGTACGTTGCATGGCCAGGCTCCTGTGCTCGAAAATTTTCATCAAAACTGCTTTCTTTCTGTTCAAAATCACAAGTTAAAGTAGTGAAACGCTGCTACGATAACATGGTAATAACTCGATCACTTCTACGATACAATGTCCGGTCGATTGAAACCGATCCAATGGATGTTTAAGTGTTGCCTGAATTCAGGCTATGCTTTGTCATTCGTCGTGAGGGTTTTGATTTCGTGAATTTATCGTAAATGTTGCATTAAGTTACTAACCTAGTTTCATTTGCATTATTTAACTAGGTTACCAGGCTTAATCAGTAGGCAAACTCTATCCAGTTAAACTTGCAATGTGAGTCATTCTCTTTTTACCAAATTGTTTCCAAAACCCTATTTATTTTCAAAGTTATAATTACAGGGATTAAGTCTTTGTAATCTTCTATTACTGCCGGTATGTGGGGTTTTGTATACATTACTTGATAACCGTCACCATTGGACAACGGGTTAGCCAATGGGTGATATGACCATAGTCACAGATACGGTCGAGTGACAAATACCGTTTTGGGTAATTGGTTGATATATAAACATTGTAATCGCTCTTAATACTGTAGATTATAACAATGTGTCATTTTGTGCAAATTGAATGACTCGCCAGTATTTCCCGCTGATAAAATTCTTTTTAAACATGTTTCAGGTGATTTACTGTGAACAAGGAAAAGTGTCGTGTAGCACTAGCAGCTTGGATAAAGTGGCTTAGTAAATAAATAAACATGTTTTTGTAAACAGGGGATTTCCCAGTGAAATTCCTTTATTGTAAATTACGGGATTTGTCCCAAAACTTGAAATAAAATAATTGGGTATTTTCAGTTTAAATGATCCTGTTAAAATTTCCGCTGCCAAATTAAATACCAATACCACGGGTTTCTGTCCTGCAGCGTCCGAACCAGGTAACTGGGTCGGGGGCCGTGACAGAAAAGGTGGTATCAGAGCCTCTGATTTAAGCCACTTAAGTATTTGAGAAATACTTAAGCTTCCAATTTGCCAATTTGTGATTATGTGAAAATTAAATTTACAATAAATAAAATTTTAACTTGAAATTTTGTGTGTTTCTTCATGTGTGCCTAACAGCATGAATGAACTATTGGAAGCCCTCCGAAGTTTTACTTTCCATACTTCTGATATGGAGATTTCCGGAACCCAGTCCGGTTATCAGGCTGACACCGAGGAGCCAATAGTCTTTCAGGCCCAGTCCCAGGAGAAACCAAAACCCAAAAAGAGAAGAAGACTTTTGGATTGGAAGCGAGGGCGTAAGAAGAAGCCAGCTGCCCAAAAGGTGAAAAAGACAGAGGATCCAAAGGAAAAAGGGAAAGGAAAGGAAGTAGGGGAAAGCTCTGGCAGGCCCAGGAGTTGCCACCGTGGGAAGAACTTGATAGAAAACTGGCAAATTGTGAGCTCATCGGACCTGCTGACGAAACCCTTTTCAATTTCCCTGCCCAATCAGAACTTCCAATTAATTTGGAACCTGCTATTCCAGACCCTATTGTCAACCCTCAACCTTTTACAGGGCAATTAGAAGAATGGTGGACGAGCGACTAGCATTTTCAGAATTTCATGAATAACCCAAATGTTTACTTTCCCCAGTTTGACCCTGAACCTGCACTATTCCCACCTTTGAGCTCGGAGAACATTGCTAAATTACGCCGCTACGGCGAGGAGCTGGTGGATGCAGGAAATCGGATTCGAGAAGTGGGAGAAAACATCACGTGGAAGTACGACGAGAGGGAGCGTCGTTTCTGAATGGCCAGTTAACCAAAGTTGCATGTTTTGTATAATATTATTATGTGGAAAAAAATAATAATAATACAACAATAATAATAATAATAATAATAATAATAATAATAATAATAATAAAATAATGTATAATAATATAAATATCACTAAAATAAAATATCTGTAAATACGTGGCTTGTACTGATGCATATATATATATAAAAATATAAATGTCGCAATGTCGACGATTTTGGCTATCTGTGTTGACTTAATTGTGTTTGTGTTGTCTTATTTTGTGTTTGGTTGCTATCCATTTTGTGACAATAATATATATACTGTTAATGATTCAGATGGAAAACGCAGAAAATCAACCGGCAAATGAAGTTAATCAATCTGAACCCAATAATGAAGACCATTTTCTTAATAGACAAGATATATAAAATATCGTTGCTCAGGGAATAGCCAATGCTATCCCTGCAATCGTCGCTGCTGTTAAGAACCCTGCTAAACCTTCCCAAGCCAACCATAGCAAATGTACCCACGACGATAATTTTAGTAACAGTGTCAATGGGGGCGGCAATAATAATAATATTAATAATAATAATAATAATAATGTGGTTCAAGCCCCATTTCTTAAGAAAATGAAAGTTGCAACACCTGGTTGCACCCATAAAGAATTTCCTGCCTGTAAGCAAGTCGAATTTGCAGGCAATGAAGGGGCAACTGCCACACTGCGTTGGTTAGAAAAGACCGAAGCAGTAATCAAAATAAGTAAATGCGCCGAGGAAGATAAGGTTATGTATGCATCCCACCTTTTCAAAGAAGAAGCGTTAGAATGGTGGAACACGGTGCTGCAAGCCAAGGGAAGTGACGTGGCTTATGCCATGAGTTGGGAGGAATTTAAGGAATTGGTAGAAAGAAAGTTTTGTCCCTCCTACGAAAAGGAATAAATTCCAAATAAGTTCCTGAACCACCGGATGGTGGATGTTGATTGTCGAGGGTATACTTCAAAATTATTCGAGTATGCTAGAATTGTACCAACTCCGGCTTCGTCGGAACCGGTGCTTATTTCTCGCTACATTTGGGGGCTAATTAGTGAGATTCGTGACATAGTCAACACTGCGAGACCCCACACGATTGATGATACGGTTGAATTGGCCAACACCTTAACAGGCGGACTGGTACACACAAGAGAAGAAAACCTAGAAAAAGGAATTGGCCCAAAAGATTACCCAAGGATTTCGTTGGGGTAATAATAATAGTAACTTCAAGAAAAAGGGAACTGGGCAATCTTCCACACCTCCATTCTACAGAAATAGTAGAAAGAAACATTTTGGTAAATGTCAAGAAAATTGTAATTTCTGCAAGGCGCCGGGGCACCGAGAGGAGGAGTGCAGGAAGAAATCAAAGATCTGCTATAATTGCGGAGAAGATGGACATTTTAGACCAGAATGCCCTAAACTGGTCAAGCCAGCTGACAATAAGGCCAAACCTGCTGAAGGAACTAATAAGAAGAATGCAAGAGCCTTTCAGCTGACAACTCAAGAAGCAGATCTGATTCCGGATGTGATAGCTGGTACGTTTCTTGTACACGACGTTTACGCAAAAGTATTATTTGACTCTGGTGCCAACCAAAGTTTTATAAATACTTCATTCTGCCAAGCTCTTAATCAACCCTTAACTAAACTTAGGCACATTTATACGGTAGAAATGGCAGATGGTAATTCTGTCAAAATAGATAAGGTTTTGCAAGAAAGAAATATAGAACTCTCAGGACATAAATTTTCTACAAACCTGTTGCCTATGAATTTAGCTGGATTCGATGTCGTATTAGGAATGGATTGGTTAGTAGCCAACCATGCTCGAATCCTCTGTGATAAAAATTCCATAGAAATTCATACACCCGTAGGATAAGTAATTGTGATTTCAGGAGATAAGCCGCGTATACCAATGAAGTTCATTTTAGTGATGAAAGTTGCTAGTTATGAAAGGAAACAAGGATTAGTGTATATGATTTCGGTAATCATTAACACTAAAAGTAAGGAACTTAAGGAAATTCCAGTAGTATCAGAATACCCGGATGTATTCCCAGAAGAGCTACCTGGATTACCACCAGATAGAGAAGTAGAATTTAGAATTCATCTCATTCCTGGAACTGCACCAATAGCTAAGGCACCCTATCAGTTAGCACCCACAGAAATGATAGAATTAATACAGCAGTTAGATGAATTGCTAGGCAAAGGATTCATACAACCTAGTTCATCCCCTTAGGGAGCACCAGTGTTGTTTGTGAAAAAGAAGGATGGTTCAATGAGGATGTGTATCGATTATAGGGAATTGAATAAAGTTACAATTAAAAATCGATACCCATTACCTAGGATTGATGATCTCTTTGATCAACTTCAGGGAGCTAGATATTTCTCAAAGATAGAATTGCGTTCCGGATATCATCAGTTGAAGGTACAGGAAGAAGACATACCTAAAACTGCTTTTAGGACTAGGTATGGTCACTACGAGTTTACAGTCATGCCATTTGGACTAATGAATGCTCCTGCAGCATTCATGGACATGATGAATAGGATCTGTAAGCCATATTTGGATAAATTCGTAATTGTCTTCATCGACGATATACTTATTAATTCCAAAAGCCAGGACGAGCATTATGAGCACCTGCATGCACTCTTAGCTCTGTTAAGAAAGGAAAAGCTTTACGCTAAATTTTTGAAGTGTGAATTTTGGCTACAAGATGTGCAATTTTTAGGACACATGGTGAATCACGAAGGTATTCACGTAGATCCCTCCAAGATAGAAGCAATCACCAATTGGAAGGTCCCACAATCAGCTACCGAAGTTAGAAGTTTTCTAGGATTAGCTGGATACTATAGGCGCTTCATCAAGGACTTTTCTAAGATAGCTGTTCCATTAACTAAGCTAACTTGTAAAACAATTAAGTTTGAATGGGGACCTAAACAAGAAGAAGCCTTTAGGATTTTAAAGCAAAGGCTAACAAACGCTCCAATTCTGGCCGTACCAGACGGAACAGAAGATTTTGAAGTCTTCTGCGATGCTTCTAAGCTAGGGTTAGGATGTGTGCTAATGCAACACAAAAAGGTAATTGCATATGCATCAAGACAATTGAAAAAGCACGAAGAAAATTATACGACCCATGATTTAGAATTAGGAGCAATGATTTTTGCCCTTAAGATTTGGAGACATTATCTGTACGGAAGTAAGTTTACAGTCTATACAGATCATAAGAGTTTAAGGTACATATTTGGGCAAAAAAATTAAACTTGAGGCAAAGAAGATGGAGGAAATTCTAAGTGACTACGACTGTGATATTCAATATCATGAAGGAAAGGCAAATGTAGTAGTAGATGCCCTAAGTCGTAAGTACCATGAAAAGCAAAGACGAGTTCGTGATCTTAGATTAAATCTCCAATTAGATTTAATGGAATAACTGAAGAATGTTCAAGAAACAACAATCAAGGATGATGCTGAAGGAATGAAAGGACTGATAAAGGAATTAGAGCAAGGGACTAATGGAATTTGGAGATTCCATAAGAAAAGAATTTGGGTACCTAGGCAAGGAAATTTAAGAGATAAGATTTTAGAGGAAGCCCATAAATCTAGGTATACAATTCACCCTGGTAATAACAAGATGTACCAAGATTTAAGAAATAACTTATGGTGGATAGGAATGAAAAAGGACATAGCAAGATACGTTTCAAAGTGCCTAACTTGTTCGCAAGTTAAGGCAGAACACCAGAAACCCTCAGGTTTGCTTCAACAGTTAGAAATGCCTGTATGGAAATGGGAACTCATAATAATGGACTTTGTTACTAAATTGCCCAAAACCAGGAAGGGTAACGATGCAATCTGGGTGATTGTGGATCGATTAACCAAATCAGCTCATTTCCTACCAATGAAGGAAACCTTTAGCATGGAAAGATTAGCAAAGTTGTACGTGGATGAGGTAGTATCCTTACATGGAGTTCCAGCCTCCATTGTGTCAGATAGGGATAGTCGTTTCACTTCGCATTTCTGGACAGGTTTCCAAGAAGCAATGGGGACAAACTTAAATTTAAGTACTGCATACCATCCCTAAACAGATGGACAAAGTGAAAGGACAATCCAAACCGTGGAAGACATGCTCAGGGCATGTGTAATAGATTTTGGTGGAAACTAGGATGACCACCTACCCTTAATCGAATTCTCCTATAACAATAGTTATCACACAAGCATCAATGTTGCCCTGTTCGAAGCACTCTATGGACCAAAGTGTCGAACCCCAGTATGCTGGGCAGAAATAGGAGAAAGTCAATTATCAGGTCCCGAGATTGTACAGGAAACCACCGAAAAGATAACTCAAATCAAGGAAAGACTGAAAACGGCTCGAGATCGCCAGAAGAGTTATGCAGACAATCGACGCAAGCCATTGGAATTTCAAGTTGGGGATAAGGTATTATTAAAATTTTCTCCTTGGAAAGGAGTAGTTCGATTCGGTAAAAAAGGAAAGCTAAGTCCAAGATACATATGACCATTCACAGTTACCCAACGAATAGGACCAGTTGCCTATCGCTTACAACTACCAGAAGAATTAGCCGGGGTACATGATGTGTTTCATGTATCCAATCTTAAGAAGTGTTTATCTGATGAATCACTGGTAGTACCTCTTCAAGATATAAAGGTAAATGAAAAGTTGAAATTCATTGAGAAACCTCTTCAAATAGAAGATAGAAAGATCAAGCACCTCAAACATAAGAGATTAGTACTGGTCAAAGTCAAGTGGGATTTAAAAAGAGGACATGAGTACACATGGGAACTGGAATCGGAAATGAAGCGAAAATACCCTTACTTGTTCTAGTAAATCTCGAGGACGAGATTTTAAATAAGGTGGGGAGGATGTAAGGACCTGCACGAAAATGTCCTAAAACACTCACTAAGTGAAAACCCGGACCCCTAAAGCCCTAAATTTCATGCAAAATCAAGAAAATCATGTTCTATTAGTCGGGTTAGCCATTGGACCATAATCACAGATACGGTCGAGTGACAAATACCGTCACCATTGGACAACGGGTTAGCCAATGGGTGATATGACCATAGTCACAGATACGGTCGAGTGACAAATACCGTTTTGGGTAATTGGTTGATATATAAACATTGTAATCGCTCTTAATACTTTAGATTATAACAATGTGTCATTTTGTGCAAATTGAATGACTCGCCAATATTTCCCGCTGATAAAAATATTTTTAAACATGTTTCAGGTGATTTACTGTGAACAAGGAAAAGTGGCTCAGTAAATAAATATGTTTCAGGTGATTTACTTGTGCACTACCATCTTGGATAAAGTGGCTCAGTAAATAAATAAACATGTTTTTGTAAACAGGGGATTTCCCAGTGAAATTCCTTTATTGTAAATTACGGGATTTGTCCCAAAACTTGAAATAAAATAATTGGGTATTTGAAGTTTAAATGATCCTGTTAAAATTTCCGCTGCCAAATTAAATACCAATACCACAGGCTTCTGTCCTGCGGCGTTCGAACCAGGAAACTGGGTCGGGGCCGTGACACATCCTAATCATCTCGGAGTATCATGACGTTTTCCCTGAAGATCTACCCGGTCTACCCCCGGATAGACAAGTCGAATTTAGAATGGGCATTCTGCCTAGATCAGCTACTGTAGCCAGAGCACCTTACCGCCTGGCACCCACTGAGATGAAAGAGTTGAAGGCACCACTGGAAGAGTTATTAGAGAAAGGCTTTATATAGCCGAGTTCCTCGCCCTGTGAAGCTCTTATTCTCTTTGTTAAGAAAAAGGACGGTTCGATACGAATGTACATCGACTACCGTGAACTAAACAAGATCACAATCAAGAATCGGTATCCTTTGCCAAGGATCGATGATCTATTTGATCAACTACAAGGAGCCAACTACTTCACAAAGATTGATTTGAGGTCTGGTTATCATCAATTGAAGGTCTGAAGTGAAGATCTTCCGAAGACTGCGTTCTGAACTAGATACGACCATTATGAGTTCCTCGTGATGCCTTTGGGCTCACGAATGCACCTGCAGCATTCATGGATCTGATGAATAGAGTCTGCAAGCCGTTCTTAGATAAGTTTGTCATTGTCTTTATAGACGACATACTTATCTATTCACGCAACAAGGACGATCATGAGAAGTATCTTCGATGTATACTCAGTCTATTGCAATAGGAGAAGCTCTATGCTAAGTTCTCCATATGTGAGTTTTGGCTCTGCGAAGTCCAATTCTTGGAACACGTGATTAGTGAGCATGGTATCCAAGTGGATCCCGCCAAAACTGAAGCTATCTTAAATTGGGAAGCACCCAAAACCCCTTTAGAAATCCGTAGTTTCCTAGGATTGGCAGGCTACTATAGAAGGTTCATTGATAACTTCTCTCGAATTGTCGCTCCTCTAACTGCGTTGGCCCGCAAGAATGTAAGATTCGACTGGGGTCCTAAGCAAAAAAGAATCTTATGAGATTCTGAAGCAGAAACTAAGCAATGCTCCAGTTCTAACCCTGCCTGAAGGAATCGAAGACTTTGTCGTTTACTGCGATGCGTCGCATATAGGAATGGATTGCATGCTTATGCAAAGAGGCAAAGTGATTACCTATGCATCGCGTCAACTCAAGATACACAAAAAGAATTACACCACCCATGATCTAGAACTAGGTGCAGTGGTGTTTGCATTAAAACTATGGAGACATTATTTGTATGGTACAAAGTGTGTTATATACACACACCATAAAAGTCTCCAGCATCTTTTTAATCAGAAAGATCTTAACATGCGACAACACCGATGGATGGAAACTCTAGATGCTTACCAATGTGAGATTCGTTACCATCCAGGTAAGGCGAATGTCGTTGCGGACGCTCTAAGCCACAATGAAAGAGTTAAACTAATTAGGGTTAACGCCAAGAAAATTGAGCTACATATTAGCTTGACTGAAAAGCTATTAGAGGTTCAAAAGCAAGCCCTGCTAGAAGCGAATGCTCAGAGTGAAGGATTAGGTGGAACTATAGAACAGTTGACACCTGGAAAGGATGGAATCCTTAGATTGAATGATAGAATCTGGGTTCCCATATATGGAGGACTCAGAGAGTTCATTCTTGAGGAATTGCATAATTCCAAATACTCAGTACATCCTGGTGGAGACAAGATGTACCAAGATCTGAAAAAGAACTATTGGTAGATGGGCATGAAAAAGTTCATAACCACCCATGTAGCAAAATGCTTAACATGTTCGTAAGTTAAGGCTGAATATCAAAGACCATCTGGTCTGCTACAACAACTAGAGATTCCCACCTAGAAATGGGAAATGGTAATAATGGATCTGATCACCAAGTTACGCAAGACCAGTCATGGCAATGACACGATATGGGTCATAGTCGACAGACTGGCTAAGTCGGCTCACTTCTTACCGATTAAGGAAACCTACAGTTCTGACAAGCTAGCTAAGTTGTATGTGGACAACATTGTGTCTCTTCATGGAGTACCGTTGTCTATAGTATCAGATAGAGATACTAGATACACTTCGCATTTCTGGAAAAGTGTCCAGCAAGCACTTGGTACACGCTTGAACTTTAGTACGGCTTATCATCCCCAGACTGATGGGCAAAGTGAGCGTACTATCGATGTGACACCCGGCCTCTCAGGCCGTACCGGACAATAGAAATCTGCGTAGTGAACATGTAACATGGTTATTTGTGGCTGACTATGATGTTAATATATGATATTTGTTGTGTTGGTAAATTTAGATGTATATAAAAATTATGTTGGCAACGATAAAACTAACACTTATCGCGTAACGTTTAAAATGCGAAACGAATGTCTATGACCACCCGATCAGTGTTAAAATACTAAAAATAGTCTGTTATGATTAGAATAATAATTTTAATCATATCCATGCGGAAAAATAATTTAAAACGCTAACAAACTCTATTTTTCGAGTTTGAGCGCGTACCGTGCGATACTGCGTGAATTAAACAAAATACCGTCAACGCAGCCAGTCAAGGCAACTAGTAATTATTTTAGTAATAATTTCAAGTGGTTATTTTTATAGAATGATAAAAATAATTTAAAACGCACTAAAACGAGATCAAAACGCTAGATAAAATACCCGGTATTCAGTAAAATACCTGTTTTTGAGCTAATTTACATATAATATCTATATGTATATATACATGTTGTGAGAGAGGGCATGGGTGGCGGCACTTAGGGCTGCCATGATTCTCTAGTTTCTTGCAATATGGACACTTTTCCAACCTAGGGAAGATACATGATTATTAACCCTTGTATATGTCTTCATATTCACTCATCATTCCAAGAACACATTTCAAAAACCACTCTCTCTCTCTTCTTCTTGCAAACTCATGGCCGAACACCCCTTACCACACTACCATTTCATTTTCATTTTCAAAATCAAAACATGAAGAATCAAGGACTTTACATGGTGATTTGAAGCTCATAAGGAAGTTTGGAGGTGATTTCAAGTGGATTCAAGCAAGAACAAGTTTCATATCACCATCTTTTACCAAAAACCCATCTAAAATCTTGAAGGTATAATATATTTCATTAAACATTGTTCTTGAAAGAAGATTGTAAAAGTTTCTCTTGATTCTTGAATCTAAACACTAACTTGAAGCTATCAAAAAATAAGTTTTTGAACAAAATAAAAATGGGTATGTGTATGTGTGTGTTTATGGCCGATTATGTGTGTATGTGTGTGTATAACTTGTATTTTGATTTTTGATGAAAAGATCTTGATTTGTTTGATTTCTTGAAAAATATGACGATTAAAGGAATTGTTAGTATGCATGTATGTTAAAGTTGTTGTGTAATCATAAAAGTGAAGGATCTAAGTATGAATGAACATGAATGATTGAAGGATTAAAGTGTTATGTATGATATTTGAAAGAATAATATGTTAGTAAGGTTTTGATGTATTGCAATCATATTAGGTGATAAAGTTGTGATATGAACATATTAGATGCATATACTTAGACATGCATGATGATATATGATCTTAAAAAGATGATTTGAGCATGATTGAGTAAAAATCAGTTATGAGCAGATTATAAACACTAAAATGAATTTATTTTAAAGTGTTTAGTGACTTATAACTTTGTCATAATGTTTGCTAGCTTTGCATGTTATACATGGTGCATTAAAAGTCGTAAAATACATGAAATCGCATGATTTATGTGACTTATACAAAAACAGCACTAATCTGATTATAAACACTATTTTAATCAGTAAATAACATGTATTGTTTTAGAATATCAAGTCGTTTCGAGTTGGGATGATTTTAGTAACGTTTAACGCAAAACTATGCGTTAAAAAGGTCAAAAATCGGCTTTTGGAGTGATTTTTGTATAACTGATTTAGATCAGTAAATAAACTGATGTTTTTAGTTTAAAAATAAGTATTTTAACTAATTTTAAGTTTACTTGGTGTTTGGGTGGTCATAGGTGACTTCCGACGCCCGAAAACGTTACCGAATCGCTAAAATACGCATTTTTCAATGTACACTAGTGTGGGTAAAATTTTTGGTAAACTTTATGTGACAAAATGTGTTATGCGATTTAAACATAAGAATATGAAAATATGTTAAGTTTATAACATGATGTTAGAAATCCAGTTACGCATGTAGGGATGTACGTTTTGTTCTGTAGAAATAGTGAAAATTGTGTTAGACGTGAAACTTGTTTGTCAAGCATGAAAGTTGATACATATACGATATTTTATGTATATTTGCTTTAAAATGAAAAAATAGATAAGTTAGCAATATTTCACGTGTTTCGGTGTTAAATTATATGAACGTTTATGTATATATATTACGATGCGCAAATCGTAGATATATTGCGTATAAATGGGAAAGTTAACGGATTTACATAATAATGGTCACCAATAAAATCGTTCAAGTCGCAAAATCATAAAAATATATATATGGACTCATGTATATATTAACGTGCCAACATAATAAAAAAATAACAACTTTTCGAGATAATCTCAAAGTTATGTGATAATTCTAAGAAACGGAGAAACTTAGGATTTTTGTGTTTTGTATATTGATTTAGAATCGTTCCAATATTAGGACGTGTAGAAAATCAATCTCTGGGATTGCGCTATTAAAATACACACCCAAAGGTGAGTGTCACTAAACCACTCTTTTTACTGCTTTGTATATATTTTGGGGGTAGAACACGTCAATAAAAGGGTTTAGTAATGTTTTTGAAATAAAACATATCTTTTAATATAAAATATATATTTTCGTTGAAAATATATGAAAATTGATAAGTCATACATTTCGAAGTAAAATCGTTTTTAATGAATAAATGTTGGACATTAGGATGATACGGTATTTCCTAGGCGAAACATGACCGTATAGTTGGGACGGATGCCGGCCTGGGTCTCGAATAATGGAGATTCAGGGGATTCGTACAAATACGTGTATTAAATTGTCATATTAGTAGGATATATATATTGTACGTGAGGCAGACATCATATTGTCCTTCAAGAGGACCCTGCGCCCATTATGTCGTTTAATCATTTTGGTATTGCACGCGAGGAATTGTTGGTAGATCTATCGGGTTGACAACCCCGTCGTGACCGGTCGCCCTGTGTCAAGTCAAACGACGAATTGATATTCTGTTTATTGTCTAGCTTTGATTATCTCTGCATGGTTAATATATAGTTCGTATTGTCTAGCTAACATACGAGTCTGAAAGTTGACGCAATAATTTAATATACAAAACCTGGGCAATATTACTGTTGTCGGATTGATGAACCGACGGAAGGCCCATGGATTTTATTAAGGAAGTAAAATGGACTTTCTAAAATTATATGGATGTTTTCAAATAAACACCTACACAGAAAGTTTTCCTTGGAATAAAATTGTTTGTAAGTGAATATGTGAACTCACCTTCCTTTGTGTTGACACTTGATTTTTAACGTGTTCTACAGGTACTTGAGTCCGGCTTCGGGAATCATGGCGTATCTTGTGGTAGTTGATGCATGTTTTGTCACTTAATATGTTGGACTAAATTTTAAAACTTTCTGGGACGAATGTAATAAGATCCATGAGGATCAAAACAACTTAACTATGTCATGGTTATGTCATATTTTAAAACGTAATGTTTAAAACTTTGGTTTTGAATAAGATAATATGTCCAATAAATTAATGCATCGATCATCAAGATATAAATGGGCACCAGCTTCCATCACCACTACATTTTATATTCCGCTGCGACGTTTTTGGGGTGTGACAGAGGTTGGTATTAGAGCCATTGGTTGTTAGCGAACTTGATGTTTTCGGGGAAAACACTAGACTTCAACCGGAGAATTTTGAAATGTAAAGTCCAAAATTCTAGAAGCCAAGATTTTTAAATAAACATAGAAAATATTTTATCATGTATGAAAACCATTATGTGTTTTATGTGCATACGTGATTTTCTGTTTATTTGACCTTATTTGTTACTGTTTATGTTGATTACGCACTTACTTGTACGGTTATATGCGTGTCACAGATGTCGCACGAACACGAGGTCTTTGAGATCCACGACTCAGGTTACGAGCCAGATTTCGAGACTTCACCCAGACCGACGCTGCCAGAGACACCTATCACGGCTCCACAGATGATTGGTACTACTGAGCTTACCTCATCTTTCTACGTCAATCCTGCTGCTTTTGCCATCCAGGTAGACCCGCGATGCGCTTTCACTAGCAACGAGTGGATAGATGATGATGATGTACCTCTCTCAATCCATGAGACGGGACGATCATCTGGCACTGTACCAATTATCGATGACGTGATCAGGGGTGTCCCTACTGTCGGAGGATTTTCCCAAGAGCCATCAGTCGTCCCACCTGTTGCTGTGATCGAGCCTGCTACTAAGATCCCTCCGCTTGTCTTGTTTGAGTCTTCTTTGCCTGTTTTAGAGTCACGCACTTCTTCTTCGCCGCTGTTAGTTTATTATCATCGTAGGAAGAGGATTAGGCCTGCTGGGGACATCACATCTACGTCATGTGCTGGGACGGTACCTGCTTCCAAGAAGCAGAAAGGAGATAGGGTAGATCGATATTGCCATTGTGATCGTCAGCTCGTCGCATTGCACAAAGACCTAGACCTAGCCAAAGGAAAGGCGAAGTACCTCGAGGAACAGATGTCATGAAGAGTTGAAGGTTATAGATGACATCGCGAGAGATGAGATGCATTGGAGGGTTGTGGATTTGGAGAAGCTTGTTCACGAGATGTTAGAGTCTCTAGGTTTGAGGCGTTGATGATAGTTGTTTGTCTGTTTGTTTGTTTCGTTGTTTGATGGATTGTATTGTTAGACATTTTTTATGTTCTTTGTGTTTGTGGCCTGCGTGCCAGTTTCATTTTTGGATATTATTTGGAAATTTTGTGTGAACTTGTTTATGGGTGTCGATGTAGACATGCCAATAATAGTCTTTTGTACTGAAAACGAGTTTAAATAATTTCTATAATAAATACCAATGATATACTTTTGGTTTAAAATTTTTCTCATTAATATGTGGATATTTTACATGCGTAATGTTTGGTCCACTAATATTTAATGATTGAATTGTTTTGGTTATCGTCTTATGTGGATATTATTGTTATGATAATAGAAACGACGAAATGCCGCCAAAAGAAAGACAGGGTACCGGATTACCTACCACACCAGAAGAGTTGGCTCAACTCATAGCCCAACACGTTAATACCGCCATGGAACAGCTCAATGCTAAGCAAAATGATGATCAGGGACGTGGACGTGGTGCACACGGGCAAGGTTTTGGTGGGCCACATAATGGAAATCCTCCAGGTAAAATGTGATCGAAAAGTTTTAGTAGTTCATGTGTTATGATATCATTGGAATGAATTCCTAATTTCTATTAACATTATTGAATAGTGCACGGATGTACATATAAAACATTCCAGGGCTGTAACCCACAAACATTTACCGGTGCTGAAGGACCCTTAGACATCCCCCGATGGATTGAGAAGATGGAATCTGTCATGGCAATCAGTGGTTGTGCTGCTGATCAACGGGTGAGATATGCTTCTTGCTCTTTTCTTGACGAAGCGCTGTCCTGGTGGAACTCGCAAGTTCAAATTTTGGGTGAAGACGCTGCCTACGGTCTGACCTGGAACGAACTTAAAGAGATGCTCCTGAAAGAGTACTGCCCGCGCAATGAAATTCAGAAAATCGAGACCGAATTCTGGAACCTAACCATGGAAGGTCTGAATGTCAGAGCTTACACTTCTCGTTTTAACGACTTGGAGAGGTTAGTTCCACGAATAGTTACTCCTGAATACGTAAAGGTAGAAAGGTATATATGGGGATTGTCGCCACGAATTCGCAGTATGGTTGCATCCGCGAAACCTACCACCTACCTAGAGGCTACTACAATGGCAAAATCATTAGCCGATGACGCTGCTCGCAAAGGTAGTCTTGATAAAAAGGAGGAAACCGGGAAGTCATCGGGCAAAGCCAAAGCAGACGCAAAATCTGAACGGTCGGGGCGTTCTGAGACTAAGACAGAAGTTACAAAGAAGCGCAAGTTCGAGAGCTCGAGGAAGGAGACTGAAGAGAAGCGCGACAAGAAACGCAGTTCGAAGAAGGCATATGCAGCAAGTTCTTGTGGTACTAGAAAGGATGGCACCAGAGATAGTCAAGGCGGATCTGAGAGAAAGACCCGTGAGGAAGGACATAAGAAATGTAACCGATGCGGACAAAATGGGCATGCTACCCGCGAATGCTATGCCAAAAGTACTCTGGAAGGAACAAGGCTTGAAGGATGCTTCCAGTGCGGAGAACATGGACATTTCAAGAGGGATTTTCCTAAGACGGGAGGTCAGAATGCCAGGGGTAGAGCGTTCGAGCTAAGCGCTGGGAAGGCACGTGACGATCCTGCTGTTGTCACTGGTATGTTTTTTATCAATAACCATTCCGCGTTCGTACATTTTGATACTGGAGCTGACTTGAGTTTTGTCTCGAAAAAATTTGAACCATTCTTGTGTTCACCTACAAGTAAGCTAAATAAGAAGTACTAGATAGAACTAGCAAATGGTAAACTGATAGAAACTAGCGAAGTCGTTCGCGACTGTAGAATTCAGTTAGACGATCATAAATTTAGTACTGATTTACCAGTGGAGTTGGGAAGTTTTGATGTAGTTGTGGGGATGGATTGGCTGTCCAAGAACAAAGCGGAGATTGTTTGCTCGGAGAAGCAAGTGCGGATACCTCGTCCTAGCGGTGGCGAAGCGATAGTTATCCATGGAGATCGTTCGAGTCGTGTGTTGAGTGTTGTCAGTGTTATGAAGATGCTCAAGTTGTTGTGGAAAGGGTATCCTGCGTTCTTAGTTAACGTGATGGATACAAAGGCCGAATGTAGGAAGATCGAGGAGATTCCTATTGTTCATGATTATCCAGAAGTTTTTCCTGAAGACTTACCTGGATTACCCCCTGTGAGACAGATCGAGTTTCGAATCGATCTGGTACCTGGTGCTGCACCAATTGCAAAATCTCCCTATAGATTGGCACCGTCTGAAATGAAAGAAATGTTGAACCAGCTTCAGGGATCCAGCTACTACTCGAAGATAGATCTGCGTTCAGGCTATCATCAGTTGAAGGTTGCTGACGAAGACATTCCAAAGACAGCCTTTCGAATACGATACGACCATTATGAGTTCCTAGTCATGCCATTTGGTCTAACTAATGCGCCAGCTGTGTTCTTGGATCTCATGAACAGGGTATGCAAACCCTACTTGGACAAATTCGTGATAGTATTCATCGATGATATACTTATTTATTCACGAACCAAAGAAGATCATGAGCATCATTTAAGGTTAATTTTGGAGTTGCTGAAGGAAGAGAAGCTGTATGCCAAGTTCTCTAAATGTGAGTTTTGGATTCGAGAAGTTCATTTTCTCGGACATGTCATAAATGAGAAAGGTATACATGTAGATCCGTTCAAGATTGAAGCAATTAAGAATTGGGAAGCGCCAAAGACTCCATCGAAAGTGCGACAATTCTTAGGGCTTGCTGGGTATTACCGGAGGTTCATTGAGAACTTCTCCTGAATAGCGCAGCCATTGACGCTATTAACCCAGAAGGAGAGGAAGTTTCACTGGACGGAGAAGCAGGAGAAAGCTTTTTAGTCGTTGAAGGAAAAGCTCTGCAGTGCACCTATTCTTTCCCTTCCTGAGGGAAGTGATGATTTCATTGTTTACTGTGATGCTTCACGTTTGGGTCTTGGATGCGTTTTAATGCAAAGAGACAAAGTGATAGCCTATGTGTCCAGGCAATTGAAAGTGCACGAGAAAAATTACACAACACATGATTTGGAGCTTGGAGCTGTTGTGTTTGCTTTAAAGATCTGGAGACACTACTTGTATGGCACGAAGTGTACGATTTACACGAACCATAAGAGCCTCCAGCACATCCTCGATCAGAAGGAGCTCAATATGCGACAACGACGTTGGGTAGAGTTACTCAACAATTATGAATGTGATATCCGTTATCACCCAGGGAAAGCAAACGTTGTTGTAGATGCGCTCAGTATGAAGGAGCGGGAAAAGCCTCTACGTGTGCATGCTTTGGGTTTGACCATACAAACGAGTTTGACCGATCGAATTCGTGATGCACAGCGGGAAGCTTTGAAGGATGATGGTTTGAGAGGTGAAGGTTTGAAGGGCTTAGAATGTAAACTGATATTGAAAGCGGATGAAGTAATGTACTTCATGAACTGAGTCTGGGTTCCGCTTAAAGGTAACCTCCATGAATTGGTTATGAACGAAGCTCATAAATCCAAGTATTCCATTCACCCAGGTTCTACCAAGATGTATCAGGACATTAAGAAGTTTTACTGGTGGCCGAAGATGAAGAGAGACATTGCGGCCTATGTGAGTAAATGTCTTACGTGCTCTAAGGTTAAGGCTGAGCACCAGAAGCCGTCTGGGCTTCTACAGCAACCAGAGATTCCTAAGTGGAAATGGGAACATCTTAAGATGGACTTTATCACCAAGTTACCCCGTACGTCGCGTGGACACAATATGATCTGGGTAATTGTGGATCGATTGACAAAGTCTGCTCATTTCCTGGCACTTAAGGAAACAGACAATACGGAGAATATATCGCAGCTGTCCCTTAACGAGATTGTAGCCCGTCATGGAGTACCAGTGTCAATCATTTCGGATAGAGATGGACGATTTGACTCCAGATTTTAGCAATCTCTCCAGAAATCGCTGGGTTCTCGTTTGGATATGAGTACTGCATATCATCCTCAAACGGATGGTCAGAGTGAAATGACCATTCAGACGTTAGAGGATATGCTGAGAGCGTGTGCGATTGATTTCGGTGGAAGTTGGGATACTCATTTGCCCTTGGCAGAGTTTTCTTACAACAATAGTTACCACGCTAGCATAAAAGCCGCTCCGTTGAAGCCCTATATGGAAGGAAGTGTCGATCACCACTCTGTTGGGCTGAAGTCGGCGAGAAGCATTTGACCGGACCCGAGATTATTCAGGAGACCACGGAAAAGGTTGTCCAGATCAAGAATAGGTTGAAGGCTGCCGCGGATCGACAGAAGAGTTATGCAGATAACCGAAGGAAACCGCTGGAGTTTCAAGTTGGTGATAGGGTTATGCTGAAGGTATCTCCATGGAAGGGAATTGTAAGGCTTGGAAAAGGGGGAAACTTGAGCCCGCTTTATATAGGTCCCTTCGAAGTCGTCTCTCGAGTTGGACCAGTCGCGTATAGGCTCAAGTTGCCATAGGAGCTGAGTGGAGTTCATGATGTATTCCATGTCTCCAACCTGAAAAAGTGTCTGTCCTATGAGACACTAATTATACCCCCCGGAGAGGTTCAAGTGGACGAAAAACTAGGGTTTATCGAAGAACCAGTGGAGGTTCTGGATCGGAAAACCTAGAAACTCAAAAGGAGTAAGATTGAGTTGGTCAAAGTCCGTTGGAATTCTAAGCGTGGACCCGAGTTCACCTGGGAGAGACAAGACCAAATGCAACAAAAATATCCTCACCTCTTCCCACCGAGTGCGAAAACGAAACCTGTAAAGTAGAATTTCGGGGACGAAATTCCCTAAACAAGGGGGATATTGTGACACCCGGCCTCTCAGGCCGTACCGGACAATAGAAATATGTGTAGTGAACATGTAACATGGTTATTTGTTACTGACTGTGATGTTAATATATGATATTTGATGTGTTGGTAAATTTTGATGTATATAAAAATTATGTTGGCAACGATAAAACTAACGCTTATCGCGTAACGTTTAAAATGCGAAACGAACGTCGGTGACCACCCGATCAGTGTTAAAATCCTAAAAATAGTCTGTTATGATTAGAATAATAATTTTAATCATATCCATGTGGAAAAATAATTTAATTCGCTAAGAAACTCTATTTTTCGAGTTTGAGCGCGTACCGCGCGATACTGCGCGAATTAAACAAAATACCGTCAACGCAGCCAGTCAAGGCAACTGGTAATTATTTCAGTAATAATTTTAACTGGTTATTTTTATAGAATGATAAAAATAATTTAAAACGCACTAAAACGGGATCAAAACGCTAGATAAAATACCCGGTATTCAGTAAAATACCTGTTTTTGAGCTAATTTACATATAATATCTATATGTATATATACATGTTGTGAGAGAGGGCATGGGTGGCGGCACTTAGGGCTGCCATGTTTCTCTAGTTTCTTGCAATATGGACACTTGTCCAACCTAGGGAAGATACATGATGATTAACCCTTGTATATGTCTTCATATTCACTCATCATTCCAAGAACACATTACAAAAACCACTCTCTCTCTTCTTCTTGCAAACTCACGGCTGAACACCCCTTACCACACTACCATTTCATTTTCAAAATCAAAACATGAAGAATCAAGGTCTTTACATGGTGATTTGAAGCTCATAAGGAAGTTTGGAGGTGATTTCAAGTGGATTCAAGCAAGAACAAGTTTCATATCACCATCTTTTACCAAAAACCCATCTAAAATCTTGAAGGTATAATATATTTCATTAAACATTGTTCTTGATTCATAATGATAAAGAAGATCGTAAAAGTTTCTCTTGATTCTTGAATCTAAACACTAACTTGAAGCTATCAAAAAAATAAGTTTTTGAACAAAATAAAAATGGGTATGTGTATGTGTGTGTATATGGCCGATTATGTGTGTATGGGTGTGTATAAGTTGTATTTTGATTTTTAATGAAAAGATCTTGATTTGTTTGATTTCTTGAAAAATATGATGATTAAAGGAATTGTTAGTTGTCAAATAAGAATGTTCTAAAGTGATTAGAGATTCAAAAGTGGAATATTGAAAATTGAAATTTTGGAAGTATATGTGTGTATAAATTTCGTATATATATGTGTGTATATGTGTATGCATGTATGTTAAAGTTGTTGTGTAATCATAAAAGTGAAGGATCTGAGTATGAATGAACATTAATGATTGAAGGATTAAAGTGTTATGTATGATATTTGAAAGAATAAGATGTTAGTAAGGTTTTGATGTATTGAAATCATATTAGGTGATAAAGTTGTGATATGAACATATTAGATGCATATACTTAGACATGCATGATGATATATGATCTTAAAAAGATGATTTGAGTATGTTTGAGTAAAAATCAGTTATGAGCAGATTATAAACACTAAAATGAAGTTATTTTAAAGTGTTTAGTGACTTATAACTTTGTCATAATGTTTGCTAGCTTTGCATGTTGTACATGGTGCATTAAAAGTTGTAAAATACGTGAAATCGCATGGTTTATGTGACCTATACAAAAACTGCACTAATCTGATTATAAACACTATTTTAATAAGTAAATAACATGTATTGTGTTAAAATTTCAAGTCGTTTCGAGTTGGGATGATTATAGTAACGTTTAACGCAAAACTATGCGTTAAAACGATAAAAAATCGGCTTTTCGAGTGATTTTTGTGAAACTGATTTAGATCCGTTAGTAAACTGATGTTTTTAGTTTAAAAATAAATATTTTGACTAATTTTAAGTTTACTTGGTGTTTTGATGGTCATACGTGACTTCAGACGCCCGAAAACGTTACCGAATCGCTAAAATACGCATTTTTCAATGTACACCAGTGTGGGTAAAATTTTGGGTAAACTTTATGTGACAAAATGTGTTATGTGATTTAAACATAAGAATATGAAAATATGTTAAGTTTATAACATGATGTTAGAAATCTAGCATACGCATGTAAGCATGTACGTTTTGTGCGGTAGAAACAGTGAAAATTGTGTTAGACGTGAAACTTGTTTGTCGAACATGAAATTTGATACATATACGATATTTTATGTATATTTGCTTTAAAAATGACAAAATAGATAAGTTAGCAATATTTCACGTGTTTCGGTGTTAAATTATATGAACGTTTATGTATATATATTACGACGCACAAATCGTAGATATATTGCGTATAAACGGGAAAGTTAACGGATTTACACAATAATGGTCACCAATAAAATTGTTCAAGTCGCAAAATCATAAAAATATATATATGGACTCAAGTATATATTAACGTGCCAACATAATCCAAAACTAACAACTTTTCGAGATAATCTCAAAGTTATGTGATAATTATAAGAAATGGAGAAACTTAGGATTTTTGTGTTATGTATATTGATTTAGAATCGTTCCTATATTAGGACGTGTAGAAAATCAATATCTGGGATTGCGCTATTAAAATACGCACCCAAAGGTGAGTGTCACTAAACCCCTCTTTTTACTGCTTTGTATATATTTTGGGGGTAGAACACGTCAATAAAAAGGTTTAATAATGTTTTTGAAATAAAACATACCTTTTAATATAAAATATATATTTTCATTGAAAATATATGAAAATTGATAAGTCATACGTTTGGAAGTAAAATCGTTTTGATGAATAAATGTTGGACATTAGGATGATACGATATTTCCTAGGCGAAACATGACCGTATAGTTGGGACGGATGTCGGCTTGGGTCTCGAATAATGGAGATTCAGGGGATTCGTACAAATACGTGTATTAAATTGTCATATTAGTAGGATATATATATATATATATATATATATATATATATATATATATATATATATATATATATATATATATATATATATATATTGTACGTGAGGCAGACATCATATTGTCCTTCAAGAGGACCCTGCGCCTATGATGTCGTTTAATCATTTAAGTATTGCACGTGAGGAATTGTTGGTAGATCTATCGGGTTGACAACCCCGTCGTGACCGGTCGCCCCATGTCAAGTCAAACGACGAATTGATATTCTGTTTATTGCCTAGCTTTGATTATTCCTACATGGTTAATACATAGTTCGTATTGTCTAGCTAACATACGAGTCTGAAAGTTGACGCAATAATTTAATATACCAAACCTGGGCAATATTATTGTTGTCGGATTGATGAACCGACGGAAGGCCCATAGATTTTATTAAGGAAGTAAAATGGACTTTCTAAAATTATATAGATGTTTTCAAATAAACACCTAAACAGAAAGTTTGCCTTGGAATAAAATTGTTTGTAAGTGAATATGTGAACTCTCCTTCCTTTGTGTTAACGGTTGATTTTTAACGTGTTCTACGGATACTTGAGTTCGGCTTCGGGAATCATGGTGTATCTTGTTGGGTCAAATTAGAGAATGATGTTATCAATTAAGGCGACTTTAGTTAGCAATTTTATTGTTTATATTATGTGGCGTTTTTATATGTAATAGTCAGATATTTTAGGGGTTTTAGTAGGTTTTCCAAGCAAGAGGCGGCTAGCTTGGAGGACAAGGCTCAAGGGTCTATATATAGATTACTACACCTCACTTGGAGGGTGTGCATTCGTGAGCCACCACCCCAAGGGAGCTCACCAGGGGTGGATGAGTATTTTGTATTTGTTCTTATCCAGTCATTGAAACATTTCTATTGTTCAAATCATTAAAGTTTCTATCTTTTTTTGTTCATTATCGATTGTTCTTGTCTCGAATCACCCGTCTCACTATTTTTCACCAAACCGAGACTGAAATCGGATCGTTACGGACCTATCATTTGGTATCAGAGCCTCGGTGGCTCGTTTCAGTTTTCGGTTTGGTCGGGTCTTTATCGGAAATCCGCCTGAGACGTAAAACGTATGCAGATCTGTGTTTGATTGTTTATACTTTCTCAGATCCGATGATTTTATTGTTACAATTTGTTCATATCAGCGACCTTGTTCTTAGAAAGGAAAGCAGATCATAGAGAGAGAAACAGATCTGGTGACTGTGTTTTCATAGAGAGAAGCAGATCAGAAGAAACAATGGTGCTTGGGTTTTCGAAGGTGAGCAAACGACGGTGAACTACTGTGGTTCCGATGAAAATGGTTAAAGCTTGCCGCTCTAATTTGGTTCATATGATGGCTCAAAGACGGTGTCTTCTTCATCAGCAATGTCTGTAGCCGTGTGTCTTCTTCTGTTCAGTGATCGGTGATGGCTGCCTTTGGTTTGCGGCGCATGATTAGTGGACGATGATGACGGACTTGGATGTCATTGATTCCAGGATGTTGTAAAGGTGGAGACGGAGAGGAAAGCGGTGGTTCGTGATGGTGAAGTGGTGGAGGTTTCGAAGACGGCGACGGTTACGTTTCCGGATGGACGGAAGAAGACTGTTGAACCGTTGAAGCTTGAATCGGAAGATACGAGAGTTAAAGGTGGGTGGTGGCGAGGTTTCATGGATGGCGGTCTGTTTTCCGAGCTATAATGGTTTCCGGCGACTTTTGGGTGGTGACCGGTTCTCTCACTGGAGTGTATGAACAATAAGTGAAACACTACAGATTACTGGAACTCCGGCGAGCTTCATCTATTTGATTTCCGGCAATATTCCGATCTCAGATGGGTACCGGCGGTGATGGCTGTTAATATGATGCGGCTAGGGTTTGTTTGGTGTAAGTTTGCATGGGCTAAGGAGCATGATGGGCCAATAATTGGATGACTGATTGATTATACTATGGGCCCACCTGACATATGCAAAGTTTTATTCTTTTTTGGTCCTTGATTGTGTGTTCACCCAGGTACGTGGTTTGTTAAATTGGTAAGTTTAGCAAGCTGAATTAATTTGAAAAGTGGGCCACGCATGGATGAATTTTCCAAGACTCTTGAACCATTTTGTTTATTAGGCCACATGCTTAAGGATGGTGAACGTGTCTGTCATTTTTTTGGGCCACACATGAGAATATCCAAGAATCTTGGAGTGTTATTGCTAAGGTTAGTCTTCAGTTAATATTTTTTTAGCGAATATTTTGCTGTGGAAGCTTGGAGATTTTGGTTATTGTTTGGAACGGAAATTCAAAAGGATTTTGGCGATTTTAAATGATGGATGGGTCTAGGTTCATGTTTGAACTGGGTTCTTGGATTATTTTTCATTGGGGCCGGGAGTACGAGATTATCTTTATGGGCCAGGATTTATTATACATTTGTTTTGGGCCGTGAACAAGACTGGGCCGGTGACTTTATGATATATTTTTGGGCAGTCATTTTTATGGTATTTGACGACTTTCGCAGTGGATCAGGAGCTCAATGCAATCTGATAGAATTGAAAATCCTCACAAGGAAGCTAATTATTCAATTTTTATTATTGAAGTTTGAACCCTATCACATGCCTGTTACAATTTTATCTTTAATAAGATACGGAGCTTTGATTGACAAGATATAGGAGGGTCTACATTTGCGGGGGAAAACGATTATGAAGATTTTGGGTATTTAGCCGATTTGTGAAGATTCGAAGACGGAGTCAGATTTATTTTTGAAGAATCGATAGCATCATTCTCGGGGGAATATTGTTGGGTCAAATTAGAGAATGATGTTATCAATTAAGGCGACTTTAGTTAGCAATTTTATTGTTTATATTATGTGGCGTTTTTATATGTAATAGTCAGATATTTTAGGGGTTTTAGTAGGTTTTCCAAGCAAGAGGCGGCTTGCTTGGAGGACAAGGCTCAAGGGTCTATATGTAGATTACTACACCTCACTTGGAGGGTGTGCATTCGTGAGCCACCACCCCGAGGGAGCTCACCCGGGGTGGATGAGTATTTTGTATTTGTTCTTATCCAGTCATTGAAACATTTCTATTGTTCAAATCATTAAAGTTTCTATCTTTTTTTGTTCATTATCGATTGTTCTTGTCTCGAATCACCCGTCTCACTATTTTTCACCAAACCGAGACTGAAATCGGATCGTTACGGACCTATCATATATTGTGGTTGTTGATGCATGTTTTGTCACTTAATATGTTGGACTAACTTTTAAAACTTTCTGGGACGAATGTAATAACATCCATGAGGATCAAAACAACTTAGCTATGTCATGGTTGTGTCATATTTTAAAACGTAATGTTTAAAACTTAGGTTTTGAATAAGATAATATGTCCAACAAATTAATGCATCGATCATCAAGATATAAATGGGCACCAGCTTCCGTCACCACTACGTTTTATATTCCGCTGTGACGTTTTTGGGGTGTGATAATCGCGACTCTAGAAGATCTGCTGTGAACATGCACTATTGACTTAGGCGGTAGCTGGAATGAACATCTACCACTGATCGAATTCTCTTATAATAACAGCTACCACACTAGTATAATAGCCACAACTTTTGAGGCTTTTATACGGGAGGCTGAAGTTGGTGAAAGCCAACTCTGTGGACCTGAGATTGTCCTTGAAACAGCTGATAAAATTGTACAAATCAAAGATAGACTCAAGGCTGCCCAAGATAGGCAGAAGAGCTATGCTGATAAAAGGCGGAAGCCTCTCAAATTCCAAATCGGACACAGAGTGATACTCAAGGTCTCGCCTTGGAAAGGCACAATGAGATTTGGAAAGAAGGGTAAGCTAAGCCCTAGATATATTGGACCATTCGAGATAAAAGAATGTGTCGGGTCTGTAGCTTACATACTTAAACTACCTTAAGAGCTGAGTGGAATCCATGATGTATTCCATATCTCTAATCTGAAAAAGTGCTTAGCTGATAAAGCACTTGTCATGTCTCATCATGATGCTCAAATTGACGAGAGCTTTAGGTTTATTGAAAAACCTTTGTCTATTGAGGACCGTGAAGTCAAAAGCTTCGCAAGAAAAAGGTTTCCCTCGTCAAGGTGAAATGGGATTCCTGTCGTGGCCCAGAATAAACTTGGGAGGTTCAGTCCGAAATGAAATGAAAATATTCGTATCTGTTTGAATAAATCTCAAGGACGAGATTTCCTTTAAGGGGTTGAGGACGTAATACCCTGAAAATTCCGTCCAATTATGTGACGACACGTGTCCAATTCTCCAACTAATCCCAACTACGTAGAGGAAGAAACCTCCAACTAATCCCGATTGTGTCCAAGGAGGAAGACCTACACTGAGCGTTAACTAAAACGTGTTCTGAATCTCCGACTAATCCTGATTCTGGGAAGGAGCGAAAAATTATTATTGTGCGTAATCTGAGACGCGTCCCGAATCTTCGACTAATCCCAACTATGAGGAAGGAGAGGGACTAAAAGTACCAAATGGCCAAAGATGTAAAGTCCAAGGACTAAACATAAAAATCACAATTCTTGAATTCTGGAAGTCCCATACAGACCACAAGGTTAATCCCTTACAGTCTGTAAGAAGGTTTGAAAAATAGTACGCCAAGAGGCCTTACGGACCGTAAGGTCCAAAGGCATATAGTCCGTAAGTCAATGAGGTGGGCAAGCAAAACAAGGTCCTTACAGACCGTAAGGGGTTGATGCTTACGGTCCGTAAGCGACCTGCAGATAAGAAAATAGCTGGCTGCAACAGTATCCTGTTTTGCCATCTTGCACTGACTTAACACCCTCTTCTCTGGTTGGTACACCTCATGGGGCACTTGTACACACCTGAGAAGCCTCCCCAACACATGGCATGATCTTGTGGTGTTTTTGCAACTATAAAAAGGCCACTTGATCATCCACTGCACTTGCTCATTCTCATTCTCATTTTCTCACTCTAATCTGCTTGGAACTCTCCTCTGGACAAGAGGACTCCCATTCTAAGTTCCTTTCTGCTCAAACACTTCCAAGTAAGTGTTTCTACTTAGTCTTTTTCATTTTATTTAGTTATTTGAAGTATAAAGTTAAATAGTTGACTTTCTGTTTGACTTTAGCTTCTGACAATTTTGGTCAAGGTAAAGTTCAATCCGAACTTTCCTACATGATCGTAATAACGTTGATATGGTCCCTCTGTGATCATACCTTCGGATAATCATGTTTACTAGTTGAATTGTTAAGTTGAGCATATTACGTAAAAGTTGAATTTTTGACTAAATAGCATAAATGGTTTCTATAACTTGTTACTAAGTTGTTTTGACATATAAATCAGTTTTACAACTAATATAAACTGATAATAGCATGCTCCACTTGTCCAATTCAGTTTAAGGTCTCTTTTTATGTAAAAAGTCAAGCAATTTGACTTTTGCTTTGACTTTTGATTCTGATCCGTTTGATCAACTTTTAGACCTGTTTTAAACTTTTTTTAGGACCATAATATTGTTGAGTATAACTCTCTGAAGTTATACCACTTGGTTAATCCGTTTGATGGGTTAAACGACAAGTCTTGAATATATTGTTAAAAATGACCACAATTCCCATATGTGGTCAAATAAGCTAATTGAATGATTTTAAACTAAACCAGACTTAAATCTGACTTTATAATAGTATGTACTTCAACTAAAATATATTTATACTACATAGACTTGTCATATGCCCATCCGACATTCTGAACCGTGTTTATGCGCATAACTAGTTATGCGAACCTAGTTTGCATAAACTAGGCTTAACGGGTCAAAACCTTTTTTTAAAATCTTTCCAAATCGGAATGTTGGTTTAATTAACCGATATCCAAAGAGCCTCACACTCGGATAGGTATAAACCACACTCTAATAAATCTATGCTTAACCTAGCGAATTAATCTTTTTTCTTACTTAACGGGTCGTGTCAAAGGATAGTATGACCCGTATACATTCTAACATATAGCTAAATCAGTTCACTACGGACTATAGAACTTCCCAAATATTCGGACTTGAGTTTAATACTTTGTCTTTACGATTTTACTATATTGAAAACTGTTATCGGTTGGAATCTTGCTAAAAGGTGAATACTCTTGATGTATTGTAAAATACATCCTTTATTCGTGTATAGTTTGTATAGTTTTCCGTTATATTTAGTTTAGTTTTCGTTAGAATTTGCATACTGTTGATCCAATCGCGTTTTGCAGGTTTTGGTGCTTTAAGCTACTGGAAATTTAGTAAAACGAGTCAAAATACTGAAAAGTCAAGTCCTGGAACGCATTGGAAAGCTCGGGAGCTGAAACGGAGTCGAAATTCTAGAAAATTAGTTTCTGGCGGCCCGCGACTTAGAAGAAGGAGTCTCTCGCTCCCGGCGAGAGACTTAAAGATGTTAAACGTGGTGAGAAGGCGCTGGCCGGCCGCAACATACTCACACGTCTCTGTCGCGCCCGCCAGAGAGTGATGCTGGCAGAATGGTTCGAATTGAGAAGGGCTTTGAGTTGGAGAAACTTATATAATCATCATTAACTTTCATAAAACCCTAACTTACGAATTAGCAAGACACTGGGCGATCTTGGAGCTGCATTAGGAGCATTTTTGAGCAATCGGAGCTGTCGGTTGAAGGTCGGAAGTTCAGAGAATCATTCGGGTCGTCACTATAATATCCGGGTGTTTTTGTTTACGTTTCTTTCTCTTTGATTATGTTTCATTTGTTTAAGAATACTTTGTTGATGTTTGTTTCAAAGACTATGATCGGTTAAATTGTTTAACTACCTTGACAAGATGATTAGTTTCTAAAGTTTGGATTTTATTATGGATTTGTCATTTTTATGGATTTATTTATGTATTGTAGGCGATTTGATTATTAGCTAGATGTATATGCATGCTTGATTGTGTTTGAATATCGTTTCTTGCTTTACATAATTCTTGATGACAGTCTTTATCACATAATAGAATTATGTTAGGTTCTAGATTTTGGTGACTGTCGATATCACATAATAAATCGTGAATCTTTAGGGTTCAATTGGTCAATAAACCTTAAAAGCAATATTCGGTAATCTTATAAAATCAAGTGTTCTACTAAACCTCAATAGCTGACAGGTGTGAGGTTGTTGTTTGGTCTAAGCGATTAAATCGTAAGGTGGGTCCTTCTTAGGAAGTTAACCTATTACCTGCTATCTTACAAGTCTAGTTAAGAACCCAAATGTATCCTTGACTTGTGTCCCGAAACGGAGAGAGTCTTGCAGGGTACTTTCATAAATCATTAGAGGTCCGGACAAGGAGTCTAATTTACTGGTAGTCATAACAACCTTTAGGGTGCCCTAATGTATCCTTGAGAAGGGTTAGGGAGCTTAGTGTAACTCGAGAGGTTTAGTATCTTATGATCCCGGTCCATAATAATCAACTTTCAAATAAAATCTATAACTAAAAGCAACCAGGATTCGAGTCTAGGTAGTATTTCCGCCGTCTGAGTAGAAAACCCAAAGTAATTTGTTTTAGTTAACTTAGTTAATTAGTTTAATTTAATTACTTTCTTAGGATTTTTAGAACCCCCCCCCCCCCATTAAACAAACAAAATAGTTCAGTCCGTGTCAGTTTAGTCTAAATAGAGTCATCAGCGTAATTAATTAGAGTCTCTTGGGTTCGATATCCGGACTTACTTAGCTTTACTAGAGTCGATCGGTTCACTTGCCAGTTAGTAGTTTAGTCGAGTTTAGAGAGTCTAGAGTATTACTTTGAGTCTAGATTTAGGTTAATTTTAGTTGTTTTTATTAAACTACTTTTAGCACATCAAGTTTTTGGCGCCGTTGCCGGGGATTCTTGGCAATTGCATTGATTACTTTGTTTGGACTTCATCTGATATTACGTGTTGTTTTTTGTGTTTTTGAGTCGTAGGAGTCTAAATAGTCCTAGAGTCTTTTGTTTTTATTTTAGAGTCGTCTTACTTGTTTATTGTTGGTTTTGCAGTGAATGGCCCATACATGTTCTCAGGGACCACCGAAGCCGCCGATTGACTTGTCTACCTTCTCGTCTTCTAGTTTAAAGGTTAGTAAATCTTCTACTTTATCTTTAGCCACTTCTGACTCTACACTTCAATCTAAACCACCAGCCTTTGACTTCACCCCGAAGTCTTCACCCCGTTTGCCTTTTGTGTGTCTAGCTTATCTATGCTAGTGCTTACTTGTCGCCGAGAGGAGAGATATAGGGAGGGGTGTGTTGCTTGGGTGTTAGGAAAAAGGTTAGTAAAAGGATGACATGTTTTTGCTTTGTTTTTGTTGATCGCTTATGCACTTGAAATGGTTTTTGATGGGTTGCTGTAACACCTCGAAAATTCACGTCCTATAATGTGTTGACACGTGTCATATATTTAAACGTGTGAAAGAATATTATAGAAGGATTAAAGTTGACAGACATGGAAAGTATGTGAATATACGTGTTCAAAATGTCAACAGTGAATAAATATATTGTACATTAACCCTACAAGATGCTCATATCTTCAAACGAATAAATCATGGATCATACGAAGCTAAATATGAAAGAAAGTGAGAGATTACAAACTACAGGGGTTAAATGTGTCAACATGTTTAAGTTATACCTCTGAGTGACCTTTTGACAAACCCAAAGCTTTGTAACGGTTAATTATGCTCACTAGAATGCACGATATAAATTTCATAAAGTTTCGTCATCGTATGAGCAAGTTGTGATCAAATTCGTACGTGAGGGGTTAAAGCGTCAACGTTGAAAGTTAGGCCTTTTCGGGTAACAATAAAGTTCACCGGGGACTTAACAAAGTGGGTATATGTTTTAAAGCCCTTATAAATCAATTTGGAGGGTTCAAGATGCAAGAAACAAAAGTCTAATCGAAGTTTGAAGAGCTAAGGACCATTGCATAAAAAAATCTAAAGTTCTGATTTGCTGCAGGAGGGCCTCGCGCCACGCGAAGGTCCCTGGGGGGGGGGGGGGCTATGCGTCGCGCTAAGGGTAGTCTGATGCAATTTTTTTGTTTCTTGTCTGCCCTTGTGCTTATGATCGACTTCTAAATGTTTTTCCTCATCTTTCTTGGCCCCTAGGCACCCCCTAAACACTTAGGGACATGTGTTGATGATTCATGGTCCATGTTAGACTTGCGTGTCAACATTTTGTGGTGATTAAACCACTATATAAAGGCCTCTAAGTTGCAAACATGCTTCACACATTCATTCTTGCAAATCTGATCATTTGTGGAGCACAAGAGCACCTTCCAAGCCTTCCTAGTCGACCATTAGACTTCAGTAAGTTTGCTAATCCTTTCTTAATTAAGTTTTAGCTTAAAAGTCAAACCGTCGTAACTAACGGTTGACTTAAAGATAAATCATTGTTAGTCCAGTGATTAGTCGAAGTGAAAGTAGTTATAAGTTGGTAATTATGTGGGTAATAAACCCTCAAAAGGTTTCCCCCTGATTCCCACTGTAACTAGGTTAAATGTCGGGTCAAACTTGCTAAGAAAAAGTCAACAGAATACTTAAATTCTAATTTATGCATAATTAGCAATGTAGAACATATACAACCTGTTTGATCATTAATATAACTTGGTAATAAGTGTAAGAACATGTCTAAACATGTTCAACCCGACAATTTACTGTTTAGACCCGGTTCGGAACCGAAAGTCGCAAAGCTTTGACTTTTGCTTTGACTTCAGTTCTGACCCGTTTTGGTATGATTTAGAAATACCTAAGAGCTTCATTTGGACCAGGTCACATGCTAGTATAACCCTATGTGATTATACACCAGGGTTCATTAGTTAACCGATTAATACGCATGATTCCCGTTAAATGCTCATATGTTGACCATTATGCCCTTTTCACCTTAAAACGTGATTTTTAAAAATGTAAAAGCGTAGAAACCTTAATTAATGATATATAAAATTGTACCCAAAGTTTGACATCAGTTTGAGGAGTGGATTGAGAGTTATGCTCATTAGCGTAAATTTAAAGCTTTATGTTAAATAAAACGGCGTAATTAGCGTATAGCCTAGTTAAGCCTACTTTTGGATATCAAAATTATTACCCACTGATGTAATATATTATTTTGGGATTTTTGAAGATTTTTAATTAATTTTAGGCTGAGCATAACTCATAGTCGTAGGCTTAATCCGGTAATTGTCGGTTTTGCCCTTACGGGCCATAAAATGAGTTTTACATATCTAATTGAGTCCAAAGCTTTTGCTACTAATCTTAAATGATAAATAAATTATTTTAAACCTCCTGGAATAATAAAAATATCAGATTTATATATAGAACCCGGAAACGGCTTCCAATCGCCTAATTAAGCGTTTTTAACGCCTAGTATGTACTAAGACTATTTTCAAACATACAAGGGTGATACCCACTGATATTTGAGGCAAATTATAATATTTTAACACTAAGCAAAAGTTGTTAACCTCAGACTTCAGTTTTGAGCTTTACGGCCTATGTGAAATTACCAAAATGCCCCTACGGTGCATAGTTTGGTTATAATTGATAAATTTCACATATATACTTTACCCTACTGATATAACTTAGCAAATTGATTATCTTTGCTGATTACATCAGACCTGTAACTCAGGATACTACTCAAACTCTCTTATCACCTTATAAATGACCAAACTACCCCTACGGGGCATAGTTAGTGTTTAAATTCATTTCGGGCATAATAAATGATATCTTACTGATGTCACAACATATTTGGAGCATATTAACTTAGGAAACCTGTAAATGGCTCTCATTATTACCCGTTACGCTTATTACACGTGTGGTTCGGTTTATGTAACTAGTTTACATAAATTAGCCGAAACGAGCCAAACCTTATCGGTTTTATCTCAAAATCCTGAGTGTGTATGAAATACCCATATTAAGCAAGTCTCCGAACTTGTCGGGTCTAAATCACATTCTATCCGGTCTTCGCTTAATAGTGCGTACGAACCGTATCATTGAAACTAACCGGTCTAAGCTAAGGCTTAATTAAGGACCCATTAGAAATCTAATAGGTTATTATAAAACCTTCGTTCCAGATTAGGAGCCCAGTAAAAGTACTTGCATTTGCTGTAATTGATTGATACTTTGCTCAGGTAAATACTCTTAACTTAATTTCCCTATACGGGCTTGGGATACGGTACTATAAAAGTACCGCTTGGTCGGGTATGTAGTCATTTAAATCGGACTGTGATTAATGTATTTACATAACTCGCTTTGTTCTGTATTATTTGATGTATGGCCCTTGGGGGTTAAATGACCATGTCCCGGATATCCTTGGCATCATTTTACGAAATGGCCACGACCTAAGCATGGGGTGTAGGCGTACACCTGACAGATGCATTATGTAAAAACTGGTAATCCACGCAAAGGAATCAACCTTCTGGGCATTATACCTGTGGCGTGTCAGTTAACTTAAACCGGCTCTTCTAACCGGTGCTAATGGACGGCAAATAAGTAAAACTGTATACAAGATTATATACAAATAATTGTCCCAAGTTATAAAGATATTTTGTGCCGAAGTGCATTCAAATCAATTTACAAACTCTTTTCAAAACGAGTCAGTTGAGTTGTATTTACCAGTGTAAACTGACGTATTTTCCAAAAAGGTTAAGTGCAGGTGCTAGACGAAATAGGCTGGCTACTCCAGGCATCATTACTCAAGTCTCGCAAGCTCTAGATGTCAAAGTCTGTTGAACTATTGTTTCTATTTTATTTTCGACCCGTCTGTGGATAAACAATCGACAATTATGATACTTGATATTACAACTTTATATTCGGTTGAATTATATCTTACAATTTGCTTCCGCTGTGCTTTTATATAATTGTGTTGTTTGACTATTATGTTGCCAACCACGTCACGATACTTCCCACCGGGCCCACCGGTGACACGTGGAAATCGGGGTGTGACAGGTTGGTATCAGAGCCAACACTGAGAGAATTAAACACTAGCCTTTGTGTTTAATCTCAGTTACACAGTTGCACATTCTTGAGTCTAGACAAGAACATTGGACTAATCCAAATTCGTTTCATTGTCTTATAATTACTTACTTGTTATTTTTCTGATTAGCCCTTGCATGGGCAAGCCATTTTTTATATAAGTCCCTTTTAGGACAACCACATACTTGTTTAAAATTTTCAAGGAACGATTATGTTTAAAATATCATTCCTATATTATAAGATCTACCATTATAATAAAATGGCAAAATCTAAAAGGACAAGACTTAGCCATATGTCACATTAAGACAGGGCCAAGATGGTAGATCCACAATTAGATTCAGATCCTTGTTAACAGTTCAATTAGGATTGTTCTGCTTTAAATATTAAAAAGAATCTTAAAGGTAAAACCTAGTCTATATATCACTGCGGACAAGACCAAGATGGTAGAACCTATTCAAGAGATTCAAATCTTTATTAAACATATGAAAGCATATTAACATGCTTGACAAAGTGTGATACAATAAAATCACATAAGTCATTTTTGATTGGGTTATTCTAAATTCCCTTATTTATATAATCATCCCTTATGGGTGAAGTGCCCACGGGCTATAATTAACGTCCTCTGAGACTAAAGACGGCGGTAGCTTACGACTCCCTGTCAAGGAAAGGTAATGAACTTTGATTCAAGCCTTAAATGCCTCGATTCTCTGAAATCATGGCTTATAAATTAAACTTGTCTACGTGACTAGGCCTTTTGTGTTATTATTAACTTATAATTTAGGGTTATGATAAAGATCCTGAACAATTTTTATATTTAACAAATTAACTAAAATGTGTATTAAAAGCAAGGTTAATAAATCGTTTAAGAACGATAATACTGTATGGGCTTCTAAATAAAACCTTGCCCTTATTTTTCTTTTTGTAGCAACTAAGACTACTTGGCTGAATCTGACGAGATAAACAGTCATCCTTTGGAAAACCGCGATGATAATGATAGGATTAATATAACCAAAGGAGAACTTCGTTCACTGATTGATACAGCTGTATCTAAAGCTGTAGGGGAACAGTTCAGGGAGTATAGTGGGACTAATAGTAAAGCCTCATCTGTACCCCACTCTAAGTCTGTCCCTAAAACTCATTCAGAGCCTCATAACAAGCCGCCCTCTAAGAAAGAGGAGCCAAAGAAGGATGATGATCGACATTCATCAAATGAACACAGTGTTCCATCCAAGAAGATAATGTTCGATAACGAACCACGTACCAAGTCTTGTACCTATAAGTACTTTGTTTCCTGTAAACCCCGAGATTTCACTGGGGAGAAAGGAGCAGTAGATTGTATGACCTGGTTGGATGAAATGGACACGGTGGTGGACATCAGCGGTTGTGCTGAAAGGGATGTAGTAAAGTATGTATCCCAATCATTCAAAGGAGAGGCACTGGCCTGGTGGAGGTCTCTCATTCAAGCTGCTGGGAAGATCCCGCTCTACAACATGTCATGGGAGCAGTTTGTTACTCTCATTATGGAAAACTATTGCCCTCAACATGAGGTCGAAAGAATTGAATCTGATTTCTTATCATTGGTGATGACGAACTTAGACTGTCAAGCTTACCTCACCAGTTTCAATACCCTGTCCAGACTGGTTCCTTACCTTGTAACACCAGAGCCCAAGCGAATTGCTCGCTTCATTGGGGGTTTAGCCCCAGAAATCAAAGCCAGTGTTAAGGCTTCAAGACCTGCTACATTTAGGTCAGCAGCTGATCTCTCTTTGTCCCTTACTTTAGATGCGGTCAGGTTGAGATCGCTAAAGAAATCTGAAGAAAGTAAGAGGAAGCGTGAGGATGATAACTCACGAGGGTCAGAGAAGAAGCACAAGGGAAACACCGATTCTAAGAAGTTTAGGTCTGGAAGGAACAGTCAGCGAACAGAGGAAAAGCCAAAGTGCACGACTTGCCAGAAAAGCCACTTTGGAAAATGCAGACTTGAGTCCAATTCTAAGTCAGGAGCACCTGCATGTGGGATATGCAAGTCTAAAGAGCACAAGACGATAAAGTGCAAGAAGATAAGAGATGCCACATGCTACAACTGCAATGAGAAAGGGCACATTAAGACCAACTGCCCTAAGTATGCCAAGAAGCCTGAAGAGGTCAAGAAGACCAATGCAAGGGTCTTTCGAATGGATGCAAAGGAAGCACTCCAGGATGACAACGTAATCACAGGTACCTTTCTCATCAATGATGTCTATGCAAGAGTACTTTTTGATTCTGGCGCTGATAAGTCTTTCGTAGATAATAAGTTTTGTGAATTGCTGAATTTACCTGTCAAAACCTTGAGTATAAATTATGAGGTAGAGTTAGCAGATGGCACCATAGAAACCGTCTCAACTGTGTTAGATGGATGTGTTATATCCATTAAGAACCACTCTTTTCCTCTATCTCTACTTCCCTTTAAATTGGCCGGTTTTGATATAGTTTTGGGTATGGACTGGTTGTCTCATAACCAGGCCCAAATTGTCTGTAACAAAAAGCAAGTGGTGATAAAGACTCCGTCTGGTGAATCACTTACCATTCGGGGAGATACCCAGTATGGGCTGCCTGAGCAAGTGACTATGCTCAAGGCTTCAAAGTGTTTAAAGAAGGGTTGTGTCATCTACATGACACAAGTGATTATTGATGAGCCTAAACCGAAGATAGAAGACATCCCCATCATTTCTGAATACCCAGAAGTTTTTCCTGAAGAACTACCTGGTTTACCACCAGATAGGCAAGTGGAATTCAGGATTGATATCATCCCCGGGGCAGCACCAGTTGCTAGAGCACCTTATAGGTTGGCGCCCACGGAGATGAAGGAATTAAGGACGCAATTAGATGAATTGCTAGCTAAAGGTTTCATTAAACCTAGTTCGTCTCCATGGGGAGCACCTGTCTTGTTTGTCAAGAAGAAGGATGGATCGATGCGGCTGTGCATCGATTATCGTGAGCTTAATAAGGTCACGATAAAGAATAGGTATCCTTTGCCCAGGATCGACGATTTGTTCGATCAATTGCAAGGAGCAAGTTATTTCTCGAAGATTGACTTAAGGTCAGGCTACCATCAACTGAAGGTTAGAGATGAAGACGTGCACAAAACTGCATTTAGGACTCGTTATGGCCACTACGAGTTCCTAGTGATGCCTTTTGGGCTCACTAATGCACCAGCCGCGTTCATGGATCTCATGAATCGCGTTTGCAAGCCTTACTTAGATAAATTCGTCATCGTTTTCATCGACGACAATCTTATCTACTCGAAGAACCAAGCTGACCATGAGAAACACCTTCGATGTATTCTCAAACTCCTGCCTCAGGAGAAACTCTATGCCAAATTCTCCAAGTATGAATTTTGGCTTCGTGAAGTCCAATTTCTTGGACATGTGGTGAGTGAGCGTGGTATCCAAGTGGATCCCGCTAAAGTTGAAGCTGTTATGAACTGGCAAGAGCCAAAGACACCTATAGAGATTCGTAGCTTCCTGGGATTGGCATGATATTACAGGCGTTTCATTGAAAATTTTTCAAGGATTGCTGCGCCCCTAACTTCCTTGACCAAGAAGAAAGTAAAGTTCGTTTGGGGCCCTAAGCAGCAAGAATCCTTTGATATTCTTAAGCAGAAGTTGAGCAACGCTCCTGTGTTGACGTTACCTGATGGAATCGAAGAATTCGTAGTTTACTGCGATGCATCACACACTGGCATGGGGTGTGTGCTTATGCAGAAAGGCAAGGGTATTGCCAATGCTTGAAGACAGTTAAAGGTGCACGAAAAGAATTACACCACCCATGACTTGGAGTTGGGTGCCGTTGTATGCGCACTAAAACTGTGGAGGCATTACTTGTATGGTATCAAGTGTGTGATCTATTCTGATCACAAGAGCCTCCAACATCTGTTTAATCAGAAGGATTTAAACATGAGGCAACGTCGTTGGTTGGAAACTCTAAATGATTATGATTGTGAAATTAGATACCATCCCGGTAAGGCGAATGTAGTCGCTGATGCCTTGAGTCGAAGGGAAAGGGTGAAACCCATCCGAATCAATGCCAAGCGCATAGAGATAAAGAACAGTTTGACTGAAAGGTTGTTAGCTGCACAGAAGGAAGCTGTGTTGGAAGCTAACTATCCTAATGAAAAGCTAGGAGTAACTGAGGAGCAGTTATCTATTGGCAAAGATGGAATTCTGAGACTGAATGGACGAATATGGGTTCCAATTTATGGAGGACTTCGAGATGTTATTCTCCTGGAAGCCCATAGTTCCAAATATTCCGTTCATCCTGGAGCTGATAAGATGTACCAGGATCTAAGGGCAAATTATTGGTGGATAGGCTTGAAAAAGTCTGTAGCCACCTATGTAGCTAAATGCTTGACTTGTGCACAAGTCAAAGCAGAACATCAAAAGCCGTCAGGTTTGCTACAACAGCCTGAACTTCCTACGTGGAAGTAGGAAATGGTAACTATGGATTTTATCACCAAGTTACCTAAAACAAGGAAAGGAAATGATACAATATGGGTTATAGTTGATAGACTGACTAAGTCAGCACATTTCTTACCCATCAAGGAGACTTATAGCTCCGACATGTTAGCCCAGTTATACGTGGATAAGATTGTAGCCTTACATGGCATACCTGTGTCTATTATCTCTGACAGAGATACTAGATACACGTCACATTTTTGGAAAAGCTTCCTACAATCTTTGGGCACGCGTTTGAATTTTAGTACGGCTTACCATCCTCAGACAGACGGTCAAAGTGAGCGTACTATTCAAACTTTAGAAGACATGCTACGTGCATGTGTGATCGATTTGGGTGGTAGTTGGGATAAACACCTACCGTTAATCGAATTCTCCTACAACAATAGCTACCATACCAGCATTAAGGCTGCGCCTTTTGAGGCATTATACGGTAGAAAGTGTAGAATGCCAGTTTGTTGGGCGGAAGTTGGAGATGTCCAATTATCAGGACCAGAGATAGTGTTCGAAACGACGGACAAGATTGTCCAGATTCGTGACCGTCTCAAAGTTGCCCGGGATAGGCAGAAGTGTTACGCGGATCCAAAGCGTAAAGCTTTTCACTTCGAAGTAGGTGACAAAGTATTACTTAAGGTATCACCCTGGAAGGGTGTGATGCGATTTGGTAAGAAAGGCAAGCTAAGCCCGAGATACATAGGACCTTTCGAGGTTATCGAACGTGTCGGGTCAGTTGCTTATAAGTTAAATTTACCAGAAGAGCTCAGTGGAATTCACAATGTGTTCCACATCTGTAATCTGAAGAAGTGCTTCGCTGATGAATCACTGGTTATACCACATACAGATGTGCATATAGATGAGAGCTTAAAATTTGTGGAAAAACCATTGTCGATTGAAGATCGACAGGTTAGGAAGCTTCGAAGGAAGCATGTGCCTATTGTAAGGGTCAAATGGGATGCCCGTAGAGGTCCCGAATACACGTGGGAGGTTGAATCCACAATGAAAGAAAAGTACCCTTACTTATTTCAGTAAATCTCGGGTCGAGATTTATTTTAAGGGGGTGAGGATGTAACACCTCGAAAATTCATGTCCTATAATGTGTTGACACGTGTCATATGTTTAAACGTGTGAAAGAATATTATAGAAGGATTAAAGTTGACAGACATGGAAAGTATGTGAATATATGTGTTCAAAATGTCAACAGTGAATAAATATATTTTACATTAACCCTAAAAGATGCTCATATCTTCAAACGAATAAATCATGGATCATACGAAGCTAAATATGAAAGAAAGTGAGAGATTACAAACTACAGGGGTTAAATGTGTCAACATGTTTAAGTTATACCTCTGAGTGACCTTTTGACAAACCCGAAGCTAATTATGCTCACTAGAATGCACGATATAAATTTCATAAAGTTTCGTCATCGTATGAGCAAGTTGTGATCAAATTCGTACGTGAGGGGTTAAAGCGTCAACGTTGAAAGTTAGGCCTTTTCGGTTAACAATAAAGTTCACCGGGGACTTAACAAAGTGGGTATATGTTTTAAAGCCCTTATAAATCAATTTGGAGGGTTAAAGATGCAAGAAACAAAAGTCTAATCGAAGTTTGAAGAGCCAAGGACCATTGCATAAAAAATCTAAATTTCTGATTTGCTGCAGGAGGGCCTCGCGCCACGCGAAAGTCCCTGGGGGGCAACGCGTCGCGCTAAGGGTAGTCTGATGCAATTTTTTTGTTTCTTTGCTGCCCTTGTGCTTATGATCGACTTCTAAACGTTTTTCCTCATCTTTCTTGGCCCCTAGGCACCCCCTAAACACTTAGGGACATGTGTTGATGATTCATGGTCCATGTTAGACTTGTGTGTCAACATTTTGTGGTGATTAAACCACTATATAAAGGCCTCTAAGTTGCAAACATGCTTCACACATTCATTCTTGCAAATATGATCATTTGTGGAGCACAAGAGCACCTTCCAAGCCTTCCTAGTCGACCATTAGACTTCAGTAAGTTTGCTAATCCTTTCTTAATTAAGTTTTAGCTTAGTTTTAGCTTAAAAGTCAAACCGTCGTAACTAACGGTTGACTTAAAGATAAATCATTGTTAGTCCAGTGATTAGTCGAAGTGAAAGTAGTTATAAGTTGGTAATTATGTGGGTAATAAACCCTCAAAAGGGTTCCCCCTGATTCCCACTCTAACTAGGTTAAATGTCGGGTCAAACTTGCTAAGAAAAAGTCAACAGAATACTTAAATTCTAATTTATGCATAATTAGCAATGTAGAACATATACAACCTGTTTGATCATTAATATAACTTGGTAATAAGTGTAAGAACATGTCTAAACATGTTCAACCCGACAATTTACTGTTTAGACCCGGTTCGGAACCGAAAGTCGCAAAGCTTTGACTTTTGCATTGACTTCAGTTCTGACCCGTTTTGGTATGATTTAGAAATACCTAAGAGCTTCATTTGGACCAGGTCACATGCTAGTATAACCCTCTGTGATTATACACCATGGTTCATTAGTTAACCGATTAATACGCATGATTCCCGTTAAATGCTCATATGTTGACCATTATGCCCTTTTCACCTTAAAACATGATTTTTAAAAATGTAAAAGAGTAGAAACCTTAATTACTGATATATAAACTTGTACCCAAAGTTTGACATCAGTTTGAGTAGTAGATTGAGAGTTATGCTTATTAGCGTAAATTTAAAGCTTTATGTTAAATAAAACGGTGTAATTAGCGTATAGCCTAGTTAAGCCTACTTTTGGATATCAAACTTATTACCCACTGATGTAATATATTATTTTGGAATTTTGAAGATTTTTAATTAATTTTAGGCTGAGCATAACTCATAGTCGTAGGCTTAATCCGGTAATTGTCGGTTTTGCCCATACGGGCCATAAAATGAGTTTTACATATCTAATTGACTCCAAACCTTTTGCTACTAATATTAAATGATAAATAAATTATTTTAAACCCCCTGGAATAATAAAAATATCAGATTTATATATAGAACCCGGAAACGGCATCTAATCGCCTAATTAAGCGTTTTTAACGCCTAGTATGTACTAAGACTATTTTCAAACATACAAGGGTGATACCTACTGATATTTGAGGCAAATTATAATATTTTAACAGTAAGCAAAAGTTGTTAACCTCAGACTTCAGTTTTGAGCTTTACGGCCTATGTGAAATTACCAAAATGCCCCTACGGTGCATAGTTTGGTTATAATTGATAAATTTCACATATATACTTTACCCTACTGATATAACTTAGCAAATTGATTATCTTTGCTGATTACATCAGACCTGTAACTCAGGATACTACTCAAACTCTTTTATCACCTTATAAATGACCAAACTACCCCTACGGGGCATAGTTTGTGTTTAAATTCATTTTGGGCATAATAAATGATATCTTACTGATGTCACAACATATTTGGAGCATATTAACTTAGGAAACCTGTAAATGGCTCTCATTATTACCCGTTACGCTTATTACACGTGCGGTTCGGTTTATGTAACTAGTTTACATAAATTAGCCGAAACGAGCCAAACCTTATCGGTTTTATCTCAAAATCCAGAGTGTGTATGAAATACCCATACTAAGCAAGTCTCCGAACTTGTCGGGTCTAAATCACATTCTATCCGGTCTTCGTTTAATAGTGCGTACGAACCGTATCATTGAAACTAACCGGTCTAAGCTAAGGCTTAATTAAGGACCCGTTAGAAATCTAATAGGTTATTATAAAACCTTCGTTCCAGATTAGGAGCCCATTAAAAGTACTTGCATTTGCTGTAATTGATTGATACTTTGCTCAGGTAAATACTCTTAACTTAATTTCCCTATACAGGCTTGGGATACGGTACTATAAAAGTACCGCTTGGTCGGGTATGTAGTCATTTAAATCGGACTGTGATTAATGTATTTACATAACTCGCTTTGTTCTGTATTATTTGATGTATGGCCCTTGGGGGTTAAATGACCATGTCCCGGATATCCTTGGCATCATTTTACGAAATGGCCACGACCTAAGCACGGGGTGTAGGCGTACACCTGACAGATGCATTATGTAAAAACTGGTAATCCACGCAAAGGAATCAACCTTCTGGGCATTATACCTGTGGCGTGTCAGTTAACTTAAACCGGCTCTTCTAACCGGTGCTAATGGACGGCAAATGAGTAAAACTATATACAAGATTATATACAAATAATTGTCCCAAGTTATAAAGATATTTTGTGCCAAAGTGCATTCAAATCAATTTACAAACTCTTTTCAAAACGAGTCAGTTGAGTTGTATTTACCAGTGTAAACTGACGTATTTTCCAAAAAGGTTAAGTGCAGGTGCTAGACGAAATAGGCTGGCTACTCCAGGCATCATTACTCAAGTCTCGCAAGCTCTAGATGTCAAAGTCTGTTGAACTATTGTTTCTATTTTATTTTCGATCCGCCTGTGGATAAACAATCGACAATTGTGATACTTGATATTACAACTTTATATTCGGTTGAATTATATCTTACAATTTGCTTTCGCTGTGCATTTATATAATTGTGTTGTTTGACTATTATGTTGCCAACCACGTCACGATACTCCCCACCGGGCCCACCGGTGACACGTGGAAATCGGGGTGTGACAGTTGCTTGGGGCAAGGAACGATTAAGTGTGGGGATGTGACGGGTGGTCGATGGGACAACCCTTAAATGTGTTAAAATACAAGTTAATCCCCATTTAATCATGTAATTGTGTTGGATTAGATAACTACAGTTACTTGCGTTTCAGGTGCGTTTGGAGCTTAAAACGAAGGAAAATGCTGCTTTGGATGGGAATGGATTGGAGCAGATTACACAAGCATTGAAAAGAAGAACAAAGGAGAAGTTTCAGGGGTCCACCGTAAATTACGGTGGCTACCGTAATTTACGGTAGCCCCTGAACTTCCAAAAACCCACCGTAATCCAGTAGATTCTCACCGTAAAGACCTGGAAGCTACCGTAAATTACGGTTCCTACCGTAATTTACGGTAGACCCTGACGCAAGACTTATAACTGCCCATTATTAGTCCGTTTTCAAGTGCCTTTTCACATATATCATCATTGGAGACGTTTCTCAGAGTTCTAGGGGTGATTTTCAGCTTGTGATAGTTTTGTGAACAATTTCTAACATTTCGGTTTGTCTTTTGATTCGTATGAACTTCAATCTTGATGTTATGATGATCCACCAAACAATGTCCGTTTAAACTTTCGGTGATCTTCTTAGGTGAAGGTTTCTTATGACTTTTGTGTGTTTATCCTTATTTCTAGAATAATGAACTTGGTGTGTTTTGCTATGTTTGTTATGGTGCATGAATGTTTGATTGTAATTTGTTAATTGATGTTTTGATCTTAGTCTAAACCGTACGTTATTGGTGTCGTTGACAATCGAGATATCACAGGAGGGGTTAGGGTTGGATATTGGTTAATTGGTCATCGGGTAACAACCTCGCGTTTATCTAATCCGAGTACTTAGTTCTCTTTTATCACAACAAACATTTATGCATGAGTTATGTCTATGTAACTCTTTCTAGTTGGATTTAGGCACAAATGTTAAAAGGAAACCGGAAACCTAAGATGGTCATTCTCTCTTAATTTGTTAAACAACCACTTTTGATTTGCAATTAGTTAGTAATTTAGTTCTTAAAACCAAACAATCAAACTCTTGAATTTTAATTTATGCATAGTAGTTTAATTGTAGTTAATTCACAAAGCTATATAATCAACATACTTTCCATAAAATCCCTGTGTTCGATACCCACTTGCTACTATCTATTAGTTGTAATTGGATTAAATTTGCGTGTGACTATGACAACACGTCAAATTTTGGCGCCGTTGCCGGGGAGTAGTGCACAACGTGTGTTAATTTAGTAGTTTTTGTTTTTTATTTTCGGGTTTACGCTGGTTGTGTTTAGTGTGCAGGTACTTCTGGTGTATGCATACTAGGGGCTCTCACAAGTCATCAGCACTACCATTTGATGCGGAAATTGAAAGAACTTTGAGGCAAAACTGAGTTTTATTATGAGAAAACAAGATCATTGGTTCACCCACTTCACCCATTACACCAAGAAACATCATGGAGGAAACACAAGTACCACCCACCACGGGTCAACCTACATCATCCTTCATACCTTCATCAACACAACCTTCACCAAATACCACCATTCCGAATTCCACTACCAATCCTACTCCACCACAAGATGTTACACCAACCAACACTACATCACCTATTACTACTCAAGTTGAACCTACCCTTACCTATAGCCCCTCCACTTTTCACATTTCTTCGCAGCTACTAGTCAATCATCTTCTACCTATCCAATACCACCAAGCTCAACCGTCATTCATGCTACTTCTACACACCGACCACCTAACCAATCGAGTTTCCACTATTCATCTTTTCCTTTTGTGCAATCTTCGGGTATAGAAGGAGATGGGTATGATGATGGATATGAAGAAGACTTTAGAGGATACGAAGAAGAGGGATTTTATTATGGAGGTGATGGAGGTAATTTGGGACCTCAAGGAGGAGCGGGTCAACAAAGTCAACCATTACAACAAATTCAAGACATGGGTAGGCTACCGACGGGGGTACAACATATTCGGCCACAAGGGCCACAGTTGCAACGGCCTACCCCTTTACATCAAGTTCGTCCACAAAATCCAAAACCCAAATTTTAAAGGCCAATTCAACAACCACCAATGCAACAATATCAATTTCAGCCACCATTTGCACCTCAAGTGCCTATGCAAGGGCAAATGGGTCAACCAAGAGCAGCATTGGGTGCTCCGTGAAGACATCACCGGGAGGTAGTGCGAGGAATCGATGCTCATTTCCAACCCGTTATCACTAACAATCCTTCTCCGGTAGTGATTCCTCATCACCCGGATGGAAGGACTTTTGAGGTTTGAACAACCGCACTCCAAAGTTTGCCAAAGTTTAAGGGGTTAGCAATGGAAGAAACTTACTTTCATTTGGAGACATATGACTCCATATGCAACACTATTGGAGGTCAAGGGTTTTCGTCTGACGATGTCAAGTTGGTTCTCTTCCAATTTTCTTTGGAAGATGAAGCAAAAAGATGGTTTCATACTTTGCCCTCCGCATCGATTTATACATGGGCTGACATGCAACAAATTTTCTTAGAAGAGTTCTACACGTTCCAAAAGACAATGATGCAAGGAGAAGCTTGAGAAGCTTCCAACAACAACCGGGGGAGATGTTTTATGAGGCTTTCGAAAGGTTCAATATGATGTTGAAAAATTGCCCTCATCACGGTATACAACTTTGGGAGTTGTTAAATGCGTTTCACGAGGGGTTGAGTTCGGAGGATGCTCGTGACTTAATGTCAATCACTAACGGTACGTTTGGTACAAATTTTGAGCATGATGATTGGCAATTTTTAAAGCAAATGGCGGATACTTCAAAAAGGAAGGCTCAATCTTCGAGACGGGCAAGGCATGTTATTACAAGGCCACAAGTACATGGGGTAGAGAATGTAGGTGTGCAAACCATGAACCAAGTGTACAACGTGTGCACTAATTGTAATGACATAGGCCACACGGCGGAAGTGGTTGAGGAGCAAGTGGAAGAGGTGAATGCTATTCAAGGGGTGGTCGAAACTTTAACATGAATTCGAACACATATCACCCCGGATTAAGAAATCATCCTAACTTTCGTTATGGGAATCCGGCGAACCAAGCTAACCCAAATTTCCAAGGAGCTCAAGGTAATTTCGCACCTCGTCAAGAACAATACAATCAAGGTAATTATCGGGGTGGAAACAATTTTGGCTACCAAGGGCAATTTCAACAATCGGGTGGTCAAGGTGGTTCTTCGGGTCAAACTTCATCAAGTGGGAATGAAGTTATGGATATGCTTCGGGCAATGTAACAAGAAATGCAAAAGAGGTATCAACTTGATGAAGTTCGGATGCAAAAGGATGAGGTTCGTGATAAAAGCATTCAAACACTAACAACTCAAATTGGTTAAATAGCAAGCGAGGTGGCAGAGTTGAAGAAAAGCAAAGAATTTAAAGCAAACTTGTCACTGGGCTTGGTTGATGGGGTGGTTGAAGATATTACGGGTAGTGAAAGGGAAAAGGATGAAGTTTCACCACCTAGTTTGTCTAAGGAGTCTAATGTTGAAAAACCAGGGTTGGGTGAAATTCTAAAAGATAAAAAAGATGAAGGGGAGTCAAGTCAAGTCCCATTCCCATCGGCTCTACTTGACCCGGGTAGAAAAAAATTTATTTCAACAAGGGGTCCCCAAAAAGAGGAGTTGTGGGACATTTTTAAACAAGTAAATCCCGTTACTTGATGCAATAAAGCAAGTTCCCGCTTACGCTAAATTTTTAAAAGAATTACGCACACAAAAGAGGCAACAAAAGAAAAAGATGCCTAAGCGGGTCGATTTAGGCGGGCAAGTTAGTGCGGTACTTAATGGGGAGCTTCCTCCTAAGCTCCAAGATCTGGGAACGCCATTAATAAATATTCAAGTTGCTAATTTTCAGATGTCAAAGGCGTTGTTAGATCTTGGAGCCGGAGTGAGCATTTTACCGGGGGGCTTATATGACCAATATGATTTTGGTCCATTAGCAAGGGTAGAGACAACGATTGTTTTGGCCGATTTGTCTCATAAGCTACCTCGGGGGATGGTTCAAGATGTTATAGTGAAAATCGATGAGTTTTATTACCCGGCATTCAAGTAATCAAAGATGAAAATGGTGAACAAATAGCCACCCGACCGGTCACCGGGTGGCATGTTTGTATTGATTACCGCAAATTGAATGCCGCCACTTCTAAGGACCATTTCCCGCTACCTTTCATTGACCAAATTATTAAAAAATTATCAGGTCAAAAATATTACTACTTTTTGGATGGTTACTCGGGTTACAATCAAATTGCAATTCACCCGGATGACCAACATAAGACCACCTTCACTTGTCCATATGACACTTTTGCCTTTAGGCGAATGCAATTTGGCTTGTGTAATGCACCGGGAACTTTCCAACGATGCATGATGAGTATTTTCTCAGACATGGTTGGAGAGTCGCTTGAAGTATTTATGGATGACTTTTCAATTTTTGGAACTAGTTTTGAATCTTGTCTCGACGAGTTGCAAAAAGTTTTAAAAAGATGTGTCGAGAAAAATTTGGTACTTAGTTGGGAGGAAAGTCATTTCATGGTGTAAGAGGGTATTGTGTTAGGCCACGTGATTTCGGAGAGGGGAATGGTGGTGGATAAGCCAAAAATACGGGTAATATCATCTTTGCCTCCACCGAAAAATGTGAAAGGGGTAAGGTCATTTTTGGGACACGCAGGTTTTTACCGACGTTTCATTAAAGGTTTTAGTGTCATTACGAAACCTTTATGCAATTTGTTATTAAAAGATGTTCCCTTTGACTTTACTAATGAATGTTTGCAAGCTTTTAATATTTTGAAGGAACACTTGGTAAAAGCTCCCATCTTGCAACCACCGGATTGGTCAAAGCCATTTGAGATCATGTGTGACGCAAGCGACACAACAATTGGTGCGGTTTTGGGTCAACGAATCGATAAAAAGCTGGTGGTGATTTACTATGCAAGCAAGACATTGTCCGAGGCGCAACTGAATTACACCACAACTGAAAAAGAGTTATTAGCGGTGGTGTATGCCTTGGACAAGTTCCGGTCTTACATATGGGGAAGCAAAGTGATTGTGTACTCGGGCCATAGCGCGGTCCGGTATTTGATGGAGAAAAAAGATGCAAAGCCCCGTTTGATCCGTTGGGTGTTGTTATTGCAAGAATTCGATTTAGAAATTCGGGATAAAAAAGGAAGTGAAAACGTAGTGGTGGATCACTTATCTCGAATTCCGGTGGAAGGGGTTGATGATTTGAGTGAGATAAACGAACGGTTTCCCGATGAGCAATTGTTAGCCACGTCTACTTTCATTGCAACGTGGTATGCTCATTATATTAATTACCTAGCCACGGGTGTAATCCCAGATCATTGGACCAAGAAAAAGAGGCAACAATTCATGGTCCAAGTGAAGCAATATATTTGGGATGAGCCGGACCTTTTCAAGACTGGGCTCGATCAAGTTATCCAAAATTGTGTGCCCGAGACGGAAGTGTTGGAAATCTTGACGCATGCCCATTCATCCGCTTGTGGGGGGTCATTTTAGTGGCCATAAAACGGGCTACCGGGTGCTTACATGTGGGTTTTATTGGCCCACGATTTTTAAGGATGCATGTGAGTTTGCTAGGAATTGTGTAAACTGCCAAAAGATGGAAGTATTTCTAAGAGGGACGAGATGCCTTTGCAACCGATTTTGGTGGTTGAAATATTCGATGTGTGGGGTATAGACTTTATGGGTCACTTCCCGAGTTCAAATGGGTTTTTGTACATTCTAGTGGCAGTGGATTATGTCTCGAAATGGATTGAAGCCATTCCTACAAGAACAAATGATCATTCGGTTCTTTGCAACTTCATTTAATCCAACATCTTTGCTCATTTCGGTATTCCAAGAGTGATTATTAGTGATGGTGGGTCGCATTTTAAGAACTTTAATTTTGGAAAACTATTGAAGCGGTAAAATGTGAACCACCGGATCGCTACACCGTACCATCCACAAACTAGTGGACAACTCGAAGTGTCCAACCGTCAAATTAAAGAAATTCTCATGAAGACGGTTTGAACGGATAGAAAGGATTGGTCAAGCAAACTAGACGATGCATTGTGGGCATATCAGACGTCCTACAAAACTCCAATTGGTACAACTCCTTACCGGATGGTGTATGGGAAAGGATGTCACTTACCAATGGAGTTAGCTCATTGGGCAATTAAAACGGTGAACGCGGATTACGATGAAGCGGGAAAGATGCGGAAGTTACAATTAAGTGAGATAGAGGAAATTCGAGACGAAGCTTATGAGTGTACATCAGCATACAAGGATAAGCTTAAAAAGCTTCATGACGCGAAAATCAAGAAGCGAACCATTGAAGTGGGTCAAAAAGTGTAGTTGTATAATTCGAGGTTGAAATTATTCGCGGGCATGTTAAAGAGCAAATGGATGGGCCCATATGTCGTTAGACGAGTCGGAAGATTTGGTGACGTTGATATACAAGATGTTCACACCAACAAGCAACAAACGGTGAATGGACATAGGTTAAAGCCATACTTGGAAGGAAACGACATCAACAATTTGGAGCTTGACAAGGTGGGCTACATCCTACACCTGGTGGATGAGGAACAACCATAAGAGGCCCAGGTTTGATTGTGTACATAGTTAGTTTATTTTGTTTTGTTTGTTTTGCACAAATATCGTATCCACTTGAAACTTGTGTTCGAAACAAAGTATGGGGACGTTCGTATAAATGGTTCTAACATAGTGTTGATGACAACACGGGATTTTCGAGGGGGTAGGGTAAATTTCCTTGTTTTTGAAAAATATAAAAAAAACATAAAAGTTATAAAACTGAAAAAAAAAACATCTAAAACTTGAGCTTTTGGCGAAGAATTAATCCCCAGGTGCTACTGTAATTTACGGTAGGCACCGTAATTTATGGTAGCCTTGGGGAATTTAATCCTTTACGCCTATATGCTACTGTCTTACGCTAGGAACATTTTTCCAGGAGCTACCGTAAGCTACGGTAGCTACCGTAACTTACGGTAGCCACTGGAACTCAAGGGGTTGCTGCAGGTTACGGGTTACATAAAAAAAATAATAAATAAATTTCAAATAATCACGTGAGTTACTCCCTATCCACACGATTTCTTCCATACATCCCCATCCACACATATATCCTATCACTTTCATCTTCCCCACACAATCCCCCAAGAACCCCACAACATTCAAACCTTCAATCCTCCATAACTTTCTCAAATCTTGGCCAAATCGAGTGATTTTTGGGTCTATCTTGACTAAAATTTCACGAGCTTTCTGATTTTGGGTAGAGATTTGGAAGAAAACCTTGTTTTCTTGCCCGATTTTGAAAACCTAGGTGCCAAAATTTTGGGGGTTTTTGAAGCTTTTTTTTTTCTTTGTGTTCTTGCATCTACAACTCAAGGTATGTGATGTGTTCACTTTATTTTTAATGATGCATTGTGAAGTTGAAGGTTATTGTTCTACTTGTTACATACACACTTACTTGTTCTTAGTTTATGTCATGAAACTTTTATTTGAAAGATTGTTATGGTTGTAGATGTAGGTTGATGCTAAGCTTTTGAACTTTAGGGAACCTTTACATTGTAGAGGCACCATGCCCAAATTTTGTGAAAATATCATATGAAACTTTGTGTTAATTAGCATCTACAACCATAGTTACAAGCAAGTGTGGGGATTTTTGGGATGAAGGGGACTGATTATGTGCGTTTGTTTGTGTGTTGTGATTGTGATGTGTAGGAACATGGGTCGTAAAGGAAAGGAAATTGCTGGATCTTCAAGCCAGCCAGCGGAGAGTCAACCAAAGAAGCGGAGATATCTCGGAAGAGATGGTGATAGTGATGAAGAGGAAGAGATATAGTTGGACCCGGCGGACAAACCGAAATGGGAAGCGGGTCCATTAGATGACCAACCGTAAGAGTGGCAGCCAACATTGTTTAATGACCGTATGAATCGTTTGAAGGACAAAGCGGCTGCGTTCATTTGTGAAAAAGAAGTTAGAGAGGTGGAGTTTGGTCCGTTCAACATGTTTGCTAGATTCCATGCTTTGGGTTGGGAGGCAGCGTTAAATTGCTATGATAAAGATAACAAGAACTTGTTCAAGGATGAAATTCAGGAGTGGATGGCCACTCTTAAGTGTAACACGTACAACAAGCCGTCTCAAATGAAGTTAACCGACACTGTGAACAGTATTGAGGTGGAGATGTCGTTTATACGTTGAGGAAGTTGGCGAGATATGATAGCTTGCCCGCACGTGATTATAGGATTCCGAGTCTCGATGATTTGCTTCTCAAGCCAGAAGCCCACCCAAGATGGAACGACATGTTGGAAGCGTTGTTCTTACCTAGTACCTTTCATGGCACGCTATATAGAAAAAAATTGAAGATTGAGGTGAAGTTATTGCTTATGATTTGCATCTACCCTGTGATCCCGCAGAGAGGGGACAAAGAAGAAGTTAGGTTTCCCGAGATACCCATTCTCTACTCATTGTTAAACGGGTCACCCCATTTTCCATTTTGGTATTTGGTGATGAACAATGTGTGGATATGCTGGAATAAAGTGGGAAGAAATATTATTCCGTATTGTCGGATAATCACGGGGTTGCTTAAATTGTTCAAGGCTATTACACCGGAGGATAAGGGGGTAGCGAAGAGGCATAAGCCTTTTAACATTCGAAGAATAGGAGTTGGGTGGACTTATGATGAATCAGAGCGATATCATAAGTTAAATTCGGAAGGTCAAAGGTGGCGTGCTTTAAAGGTTGATACGAGAGTGTTATTACCCGGCGAGGAGGAGGAGCCCGAGAGCGAGGATGAGCCCCCGAGTGGGGATGAAGACTACGCCGATGAACCGCATGTGGAGCACATGAATGTGGACCAAGGGGGTCCAAGTCGGGGTCATGCACATGGTGGAAGGTTCTTTGATTACATGGAGCACTCTTATGAGCCAAATTGGGCGTACCAAGGAACCACGCAAGAAATCATTGAAAATCAACGTTCACCATCATCGGTATTTGATACTTGGTCGGGTTCTGATCACACATTCTTTGATCATCAAACATGGATGGAGGCGAGTATGGAGCGGGCATTGAAGCATAGCTTTGATCGACAGGAGTCATGGAACCGCACTCACGCTTACGCTTTTGAGCAAGAAATGAACAATAGGTATGTTGATGATCAAAACCGGCGTATGCACGCGGATTGGCATGCAGGGTAGCCAGTAGTTGTGGATCCACCTCCGGTGGATTATGCGTCTTTGCCACCTTATGATGGTAGCATTTCGTATCCGACACCGCCGCTACTTCATTCACAATGGATGGACCCCCGTCAAGATCAACAGCATGGAGCCTCACAATAAGGAGGAAGTGGGAGTGGAAGCGGCTCGTTTGCTTATGGAGAATGGTCGGAGATGATGACTTCCATCTTCGGGCCTCCTCAGCCGCGTTACTACTAGCCAGGTGGTGCTCTTTCTTGTACATTTTTGTAGATATTTGTTTGATTATGTTCATGGTTGGGAGGATGGGTGGTGTATTGGTTTTTGAGGTTATGTGTTGGGTTGTGCTAGTTTGGTAGTAATGTGTTTTTATAAAAAAAATATAAAATAATATAACATGAGAAAAGACCAAAAAGAAATTTGGGGTTTGAGAGTTTAAGCTTTTGTTAATGTTGAATGCTTTTTCAGTGATCACTTCCTTCCAAAACTATACATTGGGGTCAATGTATCCCAAGTGTGGAGATGGGGGGAAAATTTTGATGGTTTTAATTTTTTTTTAAATCGAGCGAAATATTGTTGGAATTTGAACACCTTGTACTAAACCCCGAGTGACACACCGGCAACCCTTATTTACCCTTTTTCTTGGTGAGGGTTGAAGCCACAAATGTAAATAAATAATGCTTATCTTTGATGAGAGTGGCAATGGGTGGGGGTGCATTAGAACTTGTGCTTGAATACGGTTTGAGGCCTTAGTTAAACATGAATGTAGAAAGTATAAGGGCAATTAGGTAGCCTCGTCTTGGTGTGTGCGAGTGTGGGATTTGGGTGGTTGGACCTCATAAATTATATATATGAGCTTGGTAATGAGAGGGGCGGGGGTTTGGACATTTAGTTGCCCATTTTGTGCCTATAGCCAATCAATTGTTAACCCATATCTAGTTCCCCAAAAATGTACCCGATTTGACCTGGTCTTGTAGTGTTAGTGGTCTGTTCTAGTTGTGTTTATTATGTTATGTTTGGTTGATATTCTAAAAAAAAAAAAAGAGAAAAAGAAGAAAAAAATCAAAAAGAAAGAAAAGAAAAAAAAGAAAAAAAAAGTGAAAAAGTAATGAAAAATGAAAAAAAAAAATGATGCATGAGTTAGTTGTATATATGTAGGATCGTGTACGGACCCGAAACGAGTCGATCAGAGGCGTTCTACACAATACGAAAGGCGGAAACAGACAAAGTTTTACAATTGTGTGTGATTCAGCAAGATATTCACTTTAACTGTTGTTCTGATTAACTTGACAAAGTTTTACACCGAAACCGTGAGAGCTCAGGTCAGAACTTACAATGTAAAACTTCTTCAAACTTCTCTTTTCTCTTTTCTTCAGTACCAACGGCTACCCTCGAACAAATAATCCTTCCTCGGATGTTAATCTCAATCTGTCTTTCACAGAATCAGAACCGTGTCCTAGCTCTGTTCTCAGACTCAGAATCCAGGCTATCATGCACATCATTTACCTCACAATAAATTTCACAAATTTAACATTTGACAAATTTATATATCAATTGTAGGTATCTACCAGAATGATTTCACACTTCAAAAGCTTCTGATGACCACTTGTATACTAAATAATCAAAATCTTTTCTCATTTAAAACACACACTCCCCCTCACGAAATGCTCATCATGTTTAGCACTTGGAATTTTGAAAATCAGCTCTCCAACATCAGTTGTCGAAAATCTTTTTGAATTTTTCAAAATTTATGCTAAAACACACTGAAAATCTTTTTGGATTTTGAACATAAATGAAATGCAGTAAATAAATATCTACAGACACTATTTTTGTGAGTTTGTGTAAGAGGATCATATCAGTTTTTGACAAATCACAAGTACCGTTGAGCTTAGATACACATTAAGAATTAAACAGTTCACTTAGATTGCCGATATACTGATCCACTTAAATTCTCACACAAATTTCAACTGATACAGGATATGAATTAGATGAATTAAGGACTTAAACTAATTCATGTGTCCCACCTCTTGAATATACTCCCGTATCCAGATCCCAATATTCAGTCTTACAGGTGAGTATACCACATATGATATCTGTAAGGGGTTAGATGCGAAGACCGTGAGAGCTCAGGTCAGAACTTCCGTTCAGCAGAGAGATGACGGCTTCGACTTTTGGTGGGTCCCCTATAGAGGATCTTTTTTACAACAGCACATGATTAGCATTTTTCAATGTTTCATCATTTTTTATGCTGAGGGCAGGATTTTATTTCAAGCAAGCGTAAAGTATTCTCCGGGGACTAGGCCATTGCTTCCGCAAAATCAGATGTCCCGGGATAATACCCCAGATATCACTGAGCATAAAGACCTACTATCTCAGAAAGAGGGATCCTTCAAACGAAATTTCAGGGGTTACCTATATATCCAAGTAGTGTTCCCCACGAAATAAGCAAGTTTGAATTTAAGTTTATATCCCGAATAAGCTTACTAAATGTGTGAAAACCTATCGGCATATCATCAGTGAGACCGTTTAACGCCATTTAAACATTACATTTCTTTAGCATACTGTAACTGTCTACTGATGTACTATCATTTCCTCTTTTTCACAACAAAACTGTTTTTGTATTTTATCATGCGTTTTTCTTTTTCAAATTTTCAAATGTTTTTGGATTTTCTGAAAAATCTTACCCTCCCCCTAAAATGCAAAAACATTTAAGGAAAGTTGAAAACAAACTGTACAAGTAACGTGACAACTGATATCAAATCACTTCAATTCGCCATCCACCTGGCATAAACAATCAGAACTCCCCCTTTCAACAAACTATTTTCTCATTATGATTTCAAAACACTTAAGTTTGTTTTAATCAAAATGATTTTTTCCGAAAAATAAGTTTTGTTGATTTTAACACTTGTAAACATGAGGATGTAATCATCACTATGTTTTTCCAATCATTTTCATCCTCTTGAAAAATATAACAATTTTAATTTCAATCAACAAATTGTAGAAAATCAAGTACAACTTAATGTCCCTGATTTACCACTTGTAAGACGAAATATCACCAGAGTAAATATCTCAAGAAAGAGGCCGATACCTGCTTCACACTTACCAACCTGGAAGCTCCGGCGAGTCAGGATTTTACTTGTGAAAAACTTCCATCCAAGCCTGACCAAACTTGGATGTTTTCTCCTCAATTTCACTTGGGTAAAAAGTTGCTTTCTTTGTTTCATAAAAGTCCTTTACCCCTTTGGCCTTTCCCTCGACCATTTTTCCAAAAATCTTTTTAACATTTCCATTAAACACTTTCTCAACATCAAATTCTTTATTCTCAGAATAGAATTGATTCGAGATTTCAACTTTACCAACTTTTGATTTAAAATTCTCAGCCCTTAATGGTGGAAAATTAACATCATCCATTGGAGGCACTGAGTTTTCTTCTTTTACCTCAATCTGTGGCTCCTCTGACTTTGTGGAATCAGATTCATCACCGGATTTTATATCAAACTTCTTAACATCTTCATGAAACTTCTTAACAACCCAAATTTGGTTGTCATGCTTAGCTCGCTTTTTATAAAAAAATGTCTTTGAACACTCACCAAGTTCATATGTTGAATTTTCAAAAATTTTAAATTTGTCAGTTGGTGGTTCATTTTTCTCAACAACTTTTTCTTTCAGTTTGTAAGAGACTCCCTGTTTTGTCTTTGTTGCTTTTGGACAGTTCCATGCAATGTGACCCACTTCATTGCATCTGTAACAGATTCTTGTCTCTTATTTTCTGATTAGCTTCACTTTTCATAACCTCTTGCTTCTTCGCAAGGAAATCTCTGTTTGATTGTTTCCAGAATGAGCTTTTTGATTCCTCTTCACAGCTTGTCCCTGGAACAAATTTTATATTTGTTTTAGAAGTTTTTTCATGTTTATAATTTTCGGGTGGAATAAATCCAAGACCTTTCTTTATGAAATTACCGTTATGGTTTGGTTTCTTTTGAAAACCAGAACCAGAACCTTTTTTCTTGTTTAAATGTTGTTGAACTCTGAAGTGTATTTTTTAGGTTTTTCAGTAAGATTTACATCTTTTATTTCAGAAATATTGATTTCTATTAGTTTGAAAACCTTTTTGATCTTTTCAACCTGAACACTTCTTATTGGAAATTCCTCATCAGAATATAATTTGTCTGAATCATTTAAAGTGTATACAACTTCAAATGTTTCATCCTTCAAATTAGATTTTGATAAAAGAAATTCTTTATTGTAAACCCGTTTAACCGACGACTTTGGACTGTCAACTGATGATGATCTCGGACTTTCAGACTCAGACTTTGACTCCGACTCCTCATCTGTTTCCAACACCTGATCGACCACCTTTTTTATTAACTCACACTCATGATCAGTGTTAGACGATGTGAACGTGATGTCAATGTTTTCTGGTAACTCATCAGTTATTTCGGATTTTAACTTTATATTGACAGCCTTTTAGACTTGCTCCTCATTTGGTTTTCTGGGAGAATAACCTTCCCAGATCGGAGGCGGACACTTGTTATAACTGACACTCTGTTTCTTACCAGTATCTTTCTTCTTTGGCTTCTCATCTTGAAAAACTTCTAAACCTGCAACAGTTGGATAGATTCGATCAATTAGATAATCAGAACTAGAATAACTTTGCAGTAAACGTCTAATTCTCTCATTTTCAATCCTCTCAGTCTCCAACTCTTGCTTTAACTTTGCACACTCTTCAATGTAATGATTGATAGCTTTTTGCTTCGACATCATCACAGCATTCATCATTGTCAGTGCATCTTCTCTTTCAGAATTTGTCTTTTGTAAACCACTTACCGTTCTGTTCAAAATGTCATACGACTCTTTCACATAATTGAGATTGAACAGTAATTGTTCTTTCATCTTATCTTGCTCACTCAACTTCTCATCTTTTTCTGCACATTGCTTGCAAGATTCTAAACATTTTAAGCAAGGCTTGATGACTTCCACAATCTTTTCTATTTCAACGATCTTCTCAACTTCAACAACTTTCTCAACTTCAGTCACCTTCTCAGTTTCAACAATCTCTTCAGCAATTTTAACCTCTTCATTTTGAAAAATCTTTTCATTTTGATCTTTGCTTTCACATTCCTTCTTTTTCAGTTCTTTTGCTGCTCGTCTCTTCTTCAACTTCTCCAAGCGATCTTCAAAATAAAAATTAAAAACTTTCAGGAGATAAATGAGTTTTTGGAATATTGATATGCATTTCTTCCTCATCATCACTACTGTCATCAGTTTCTATTGTCTTTTCTGAACTATCATCTGAAGAACTAGAATCAGATGGTGATTGATCAAAAACTGTTGTTCTTTCCGAACTTTCATCTGATGAAACAGACCCTTCATCTTGATTCTTCTCATTAACACCAACCACTTTCATCCATTCGGGCGAGTTTAATTATCACTTTGCATTTGTAAAAAGGTATCCCTTTTGTGTCTATCTCAACTTTATTTTCAAAATTAGCCGCGAATGAAATGCTATACGGTTATTCTATCTTTTTCGAAAAATTAAAAAAAAAAAAAAACCAAAAAAATTTCAAAAAATTTCAAAAAATTCAAAAAAATTAAAAATACCAAAAATAGTTTGTTATTACTGATTGTCTGCTTGTTTTGTGTTGTTAATATCTGTTTTGTAGACATGGCTAGCAGTTCGCGTAGCGGTAGGTCTAGAAAAACAGGTGCGGGTCAGACAGCACCACAACAGGATCCACCCCAGCAAGACCCGGTTCCACAGGAGACCCCGATTATTCAGATAGCTGCCGATGACCCAAATTTTAGAAAGATCCAGTATCAAAGGGATTATGAGTTTATTCCAGATAGGAAAGTTAGTAAAGCTAACCACCCGATACTTCAATTCGAGCCGAGTACACCGGAATGGAATAAGTATGATAAATTGAAGAATACTGATTTGCTTCAGCACATGGTGATAGATTGGCGTTGGTTGGAGGAAATAGGGTCGAGGCAGGAAGTGTTGGACCTTTTGGGTCCGAAGTTGACTGATGCATTGGAGTGTACGCAGACTTAGTATGAGGAGCTGGTGCTGGAGTTTCACAGCACATTAATGCATAAGGAGGGAAAGTTTGATCAGGACACAGCTGTGTCTTTCAGTTTGGGTAGGTAGGTTTTTGAGATGAATATGCCGAGGTTTGCCATTGTGTCTGGGTTTTATACTGAGGAGGAAGTGAAGCAGCCGGGATTTGTGACTAGTTTGAGGGGTGCTTATTCTACTGTTAGGGATTACAATGTTGGTTCGGCTGAGCTGCGAGAATTGTGGAAGACGATTTTCGACCAACCATTCACAGTTACGAACCTGATCACTTCGGTTCGTAACCTGGTTTATAGGTATGTTTCGAAGATTTTATCTACTACGCTGGTGGGTCGGAAATCTGGGGAGAATAAGGCAAATTGGATTGAGCTGTTCGTTCTCATGTGTCGGGTAGAGAACAGGGAGATGAACTTGGCTACAGTATTAGCGGACTCGTTCAGTAGAGGTCGTCGAGGTGGTCATCGGGCTGGGTTGGCTATGGGACCCTATATTACTCGTATCGCAGAAAATTTGGGGGTGTTTACTAAGTATGTTCCGCAATTTCTACATAAGGGGCCCAAGATGATGACATTTGGGATTAGAGAGTTGCAGCAGGCGGGTATAGTGTCTTGGACTGAGCCCTACGGCTGGGAGCCGATTAGGCAGGGCCCGCAGGTGCAGCCGCCAAAGGGACATCCAGCTGAGGATGTGATGCTTCTGGTAGACCCTGCACACCGACAGCGACCACCACAGCGACACGAGCTACCAGCACATAAGTATCCGAGGAGGCAGCCACCACCTGAGCCTCTCACTTTACAGTCGCTCTCTAGCTATGTGGAGCAGAGATTTGACATGTTAGAGCATCTTATTGAGTTGATGCAGTTGGGTCAGGAGAGGTAGGATGATGCTCTCTGTTACATGATGAGTACGCATAGCATGGGGATCCCAGACTTCTTTCAGCCGAGGCAGCAGGGAGGCTCGGCTGGTGCTGGTTCGAAGTTTAACCCGGATCCCCCATTCCGCGTATTTCGTGAGGGTAGCAGTGGTGCAGCTGGACGACATGATGGCAGTGAGGAGACTGGCAGTGAGCACGACGAGGAATAGTGTGAGGATGGCGAGGATGAAACAACAGCTGACTATATCTTTTGTTTGATTTTTCTTTTATGTTGTTTTTTATCCTCATTTTTTGGTCTGTACTTATACTGATATACTTTGAATAGGTTGGTTGGGAAGGATGGGTTGGTATGTGGTTGAAACTGATATTTTGATGATATATGTTATTATGTTTTGCTAGTTTATGATGTTGATTGATAGGTTGATGTTTAGCCGCTTTCGTTCGCGTGTCCGAGGTTAGGAGTTGTTTGCTGAGCGTCTTCTGAATTGGAGGGCTTATGTGGAAACGACTGGCACTTTGACAGTCTCACATATAAAGTTAAGTCGTTTCCCTTGTATTCTTTTGTATTTTATATATTTGTTTCGTTATTCGTTTTTAGTGGTTAGATAGTTTTGAGTCGTATTTCCATTCTTGCATTAGGGACAATGCAATCTTTAAGTGTGGGGATAGGATACATGTAAATAATCGAGTCTTAAATATGAAAAATGAAAAAAAAATTAAAAATTTTGAAAAATCCAAAAAAATTGAAAAATCAGAAAAATGTCCTTTGAAATGAGAAGTTTGCATATTAAAATGGAAAATGATAGAAAAGATGAATTTTTGCTTGGGTTCGAATAATAATAAATGAGATTAAATAAATCGAGCTTGTGTCTAGTTAGGGATATGTGGATAGGCCCGGGTTTGGTTTTAAGTCCCTTTTGAGTTAATACACCTTAATTGTCGGACTACTAGTGGGTTTTCGCCTGGGAGATATGGGAAATTGAAACCGCCAATAAGAGTATAAAGGACACCGTTATAAGTTAAAACCGTTTGAATTTTTTATCAAGAAAAAAAATAGTGAAAAAAAAAGATATAGAAAAGATGAGCTAGAAACTGAATGAAAGTAGCGCAGTTCTATGTAGTCTGGGTTGGGGATAGTGACTTTACAACCAAATTACCTCTAGAGTGTGTGAAATCGACCTTGCAAAGAAAAAAAATACCGAAGCCTAAGTAATCCGAGTTGGGGATAGCGACTCTACAGTCGGAATGCCTCTTGGTTAGGAAAAGCAACGTCTATGCTCATTGAAAAAGAAAAAAAATGAAAGAAAAAAAGAATGAAAAACATTGATTGTAAATTCTCTTGGTTTTGATATAAGATGGTTGGGAATTGGTCCAGTGATCGTTCCTTTAGTTCTATAAGCTTGAGGCGGGAGTAGGTGGACCGTAGATTCTAGTGTGAGACCCTAGGTAGATTGACCGCACTTAAATTAAATTCCCATGATAAGGGCTTGAGACCGGATTTGGGTTTAAATGGACAAGTATATTCGCAATCGCGGCTAATGCAAGCTTTGGTTTTAATAAAATATAAATATGCTTTGACCCAAGTGACTATTCATCTCTGATTCCGTTGCATAATTCTTTTTTGAGGATGAAAAAAAGAGTAAGTGTGGGGATATTTGATGTATTGCAAAATACATCTCTTATTCGTGTATAGTTTGTATAATTTCTCGTTATATTTAGTTTAGTTTTTGTTAGAATGTGCATACTATTGATCAGATTGAGTTTTGCAGGTCTTGGTGCTTAATATTGCATAAAATTGAGTAAAAACGAGCCACAATGCTGAAACACCAAGTCCCGGAACAAGTTTAAAGGAGTTAGAATAATTTTTGAGAGTTTTGAGAAGTTGAAGCTGGGCAAAATTCGAAGGCTTTTGTCCAATTTGAGCTATGGCGCTACGCCACCATGATCATACTCACCTGTCGCGGGACGCCATGATTAAATAAATGATTTTCGACATTTGTTGCCGTCGCGCTACGCCACGACAAGGACCCTTACCCGTCGCGTGAAGCGACAGGGGTAAATGACGGAAACAATTCGTTAATAATTAGGGTTTGGTATAAATTACCAAGAAATCATCATAAAAACCATAACTACGAATTAAGGAGCAACATAGGCGATCTTGGAGCACTCTTGGAGCTGATTTGAAGGTTTTGAAGCATTAGAATCAGTGGTACGAGTTCGGGATGAAGGATTGAAGACTTGCTCGGGTTTTCCAATTCCTTGTTTTGTTGATTTCTTTCTTTCGAAACGTGTTACAATGAATTCTTGTTTGATTATCTTTACTTCGTTTTCATTAATTGACATGCTCGGCTAAACATTTAAGCCACCTAGACTTTGATGAATGGATTGATATGAAGTTTTAACCTTTTCGTTAATTGCATGTATTCTATGGATTAATTGTGTTTAGTAAACAGTTTGGTTTATTGATTTGATGTGTATGCGTACTTTAATCTGGTTTCTTGTTATCAATTGCTTGGTATGATTCTTGGTGACGGTCTTTATCACATAACAGAGTCGTGCTAGGGTTTTAGATTTTGGTGAGTGTCTATATCACATAATAAATCTTAACTCTTTAGGGTGAAATTGCGCAAATAACCCCTAGAAGTGATTGTTAGTGATTTGCTAGATTTTAGTGTTCTACTAGTCCTTATAGCTGGAAGGTGCGGGGCTATTGATAGGTCTTACCTGGCGAATTTCTTTAGAAAGTCCTTGGAAAAGGTCGTGCCTTAGTTACCCTGTCGGTTTATTAGTCTATCAAGTCAAATTGAGAAATCCAAACTACCCTAGATCTATGATTGGAAAAGAGTAGGTCAACATTAGGGTACTTTCACAATAATTAGACAACTGGAAAAACGTCTAAAAACCGGTAGGATTAACGGCCTAGGTAGCGCCATAAGTTTCACCTCGAGAAGGGTTGAGGGGCTTAGTTGGTGTCTTAATAGGTTTAGTATCATAAGATCACGGTTCCATAAATCATGCAGTTAACTTAATCGGTAATCTCTTAAAATCAATCCAGGATTCTAGTCTAGGTGGTCTCGTTCATCATATAAGAAAAGCCTGTGCCTTATTTCGTATTAGTCTAGTTCTAGTTTATTAATTAGTTTAAATAGATTTCTTTAGATTTTCCGTAACCCCCCCCCCCAAGAAAAAAACAATTAAACGGTTTCAGTCGTGTCTGTCAGTGTCTATTAGAGTCTAGTTTACGTGACTAATAGAGTCTCGTGGTTCGATATCCGGACTTCCTTAGGGCATACTACAGTGATCGGTACACTTGCCGATTGTATGGTTTAGGTCGAGTCTAGAATTAAAGATTTTTAGTGTCAAGCTTAGAGAGTCTAATTTAGTTAATTTTTATAGTCTGTTTAGCACACATCAACGGTTCCTGAGTTTGCGGAGGCTACGCAGTTCTACACACAGGATGAGGTTTGAACCCCCGAGTTTCTTACTAGTCTGCAAGGGGTGTATAAGAAGAAGCGTAGGTATAGTGTTCAGGCGGGTGAGTTAGCTAGGTTCTGGCGCACTATTTCGGGAGTGTCGTATTCTACCGGGTCAGTTGCGAGTGATATTACCGATCCGGTTCTTCGATACATTCACAAAATTCTCGCAGCAACTTTGGTTGGTAGAGGACAGGGGGATAACAAGGTAAATCAAGTGAGTTTGTTTTGTTTGACGTGTATGGTGGAGCGGAGGCCTGCAAACTTGGCCACTGTGTTTGACGTGTTTGCATTGTTGATGATGAGGTTGTGGAGAGGAGGAGCAGGTGCCCGTATTTACTGTGGGCCGTTGGTGACATAGTTAGCTGAGAGCTTAGGTGTGTTTCAAAGGTACCCAACAGATAGGATGAAGGAAGGCCCAGACCCGTGCCTGATGAGTGTTAGAGATTTGCAGTCTGCTAGGATAATGGCAAACACTGACCCGATTAGTTGGGAGCCCATACGTGAGGGTCCACAGGTTCAGCCTCCCCTGGTTCAGGTGCTGTGGAGGCTATGCAGGGTGCTGTTGCTACTCGTTATCAGAGGCCCCGTATTCGTCAGGAAATTCCCGCTAGGCAGTACCCACTAGCGCAACCACGACCCGTGTTGGATCTGAGTTTCTTTTTGATTGTATTTTCGTTTGAAATTAAGATGGAAATGAAAGAGTTGTGCAGCGGAATTAAGATGAAAGCAAACTTTGCATACAATCAAACGAGAGTAATACTTTAATCAAACATCTTTACACAATGAATCGAAAGATTGAATTTGTTTCAACAACGATTACAATGATGATGAATGAATGCAAACTCCCCCTCAGCCAGAGCTCAGTAGTTTGTTCGTGCAAAGAAGACGATGTGGTGAAAGAGCTGATAGAACAGTACAAAGTACTGAACTATTTATAGGCACTTGCAAACCACTGAGCATCTTAGCTGACGTCACCATGAAAGTGATATCTAACCTCCTAACAAACACTAGCCTCTGATCTATACAAACACTGATGTACTAACTACTGCTATTACATTTTATTACATAAAAGACACTTAAACAGCTGCTGCATCCTTCCACTGTTGTGAACCCGGCAGTGCTTGTCAGGATCAGCAGTACTTGACTCAAGGCAGTAGATTGAGTCAGCAGAGCTTTGGTCTTCCATCAGTCTTTAACATTCGGCAGTAGATGCAAGGCAGCAGTTGTGAATCAGCACTTGGTAAGATCAGTAGATAGGAGGTCAGTAGATACAAAGCCACTTTCAAGGGGAGAGATTTGCATGAACTAACTGTAAACGTCTGCTTATTCTGGATCCACTGCTCTGATCCAGTTTTGGCTTTAATTATCTGTTCCTCTGATAGGGTTCAATCCCAACAATCTCCCCCTGGAACAGATAATGCCAAAACTCTTCATTATTTGTGGAATTCTTTATTGCCTCATCAACAGCTCCCTTATCTGACCTTTAAATTGCAATTCAAAGTCTAGGGCATCTGTATCTTCATCATCCCTGCTGAGTGGAAGATCAAGGAGATCCTGCAAATCTTCAAGACTCAGGCCAAGAGCTTGTTCCCTTGATATTTTCTCCACTCCTCCACCAGACCTGAGCAAAGTCAATACGCAGGTCTGTTTGTCAGTTTCCCACTTTTGTATTTTTGAGCCTGGTGGGTTTCTTGGGAGATGTTTATTTGCAGAAGTATTTGGAGAGGCTGGCCTGTTCATAGCTGGCTGAGCAGCACTTGCAGATTGTTCCAATTCAAGATCTTCTTTTATCATTACTTCCGTGCCTGCTTTTACAATGGCATCTCCAGCTAATAGATCTTGAATTGTTTCCATGCTAAACTGGTTTTTGCTCCTTCTTTTGTAGATGGCAGCACCAGCTGGAGCAGTGGTTCTTTTGACTTGCAGCTTTGGTGGTCTTTTTGAGACCTCTGCTTTGGAATAGTCAGGCTTTTGTGGAACTCTTGGATCTTTCTTTCTAAGTTCCTCTAATTTCTTATATGTTGCCCTGACTCTATCTTCTCCCCACTTTGTCACAGAGTTCTTTGACCCATAATCAGCTGCAATTAGCTCCTCTTTCATTCTTCTCAACTCTAACATCTTCTCAGCTTCAAATTGTTTGAATTTTTCAGGAGGAGTCTGCTTGACCTTATTTTTGATCATGTTTTGAATCCTGGCTGCTTCTTTTTCAAGCTCAGGAATGGTCCAGTTCTTGTACATGTGTTTCTCCCCCTTGTATTTCTTGTAGGTCATGATGTTTTCAATGTAGTCTTTCCTTAAGGACTCATCTGCCCTTTCAGAAATTTTCTGACATACATTTTTAGCAAAACGCTCCATAGCATTGACCTGTGAAAGTAAAAACTGATAGTTTTGTTGAAATTCTCTATCAGATTTCCTTTTTCTATTTTTGATTGCAATATCCTCTGCTTGTTTGGCCTTGAGTTTCAAGTATTCTTCAAGATTGTTAGGCCTGGGATAATTTTCAATTGATGGTAAACTCCTTTTGGCTGGGTCATCTTCATAATAAAAGGTTTTGATTTCTTCTCTGACTGCAATGAGTTCCAGAGGAAATGAGACACCAGCAGGAGGTAGTGGTTTTACAATTTGAGCTAAAGAGAGAGGTATAGGTTTTGGAATAGTGACAAGTGATAGGGGTTTTGAAGATGTTGGTGATGGAGATGTATCATCATCTTTTAAGATTAGCCTTCTCCTTTTTGGTTTAGGAGAGACTGATGATGTTTTGAATGAAACAGTGGTGGTAGATGTAGTGGCAGTGGATTGTGATTGACTAACAGCTGTTGAAACAACTGGTGTTTCAACCACTGTTGTCATTACAACAGATGTTATAACATCTGCTGTCTTCTGCTGTATGTCAGCAGGTGTTGTTTTTGGTGGTGGTGATGGTAAAGCAGTGGATGTTGTGTGTGTTGAAGTGGTGTGTGTTGAAGTGGTGTGTGTTGATGAAACAACTGTTTGGCAAGCAGTAGTTTTTGTAACTCCTGGTGCATCAGCTGTTTTGTATGGTAGTTTTTGAGCAGACTTTGAACGCCTGGTTGGAATGGATTTGGGTTGCCTCACTTTTCTAGTAGGCTTCTTCTTTTCCTCAACAGGATTTTCATGATCCTTTGAACCAGAAGTACCCTGATCTGGATGATCCATTCTGTCCACCCTGGCTTTTCCTTTGGCCTCTCTATCTCTTTTTACACTTGCAGCTGCTTCTGCTAGTGCATTTGTTGTCACATCAATTTTCTTGCTGCCATCTGGCAAAGGGATCTTTTTGGTCATGTTTGAATTCTCTGGTTCAAGATAGAGACCATCCTCTATACCCTTCCTTTTCCACTCCTTAATCTTCTCCCCCTTTTTGGCATTATCTTCTGGGAGTTGATAAATGTAGCGGACTGGTGGAGGAGCAGTGCCAGTGGTGTGCAAGATCTGAGTTTTGAGAGCCTTGAAATCAGCCTGAGTGTTCTTGAACCTTGACTCCATCGCATTTCTCAGCTGTTGTACATGTGTTTCATGTTGCTGATCTGCTAATTGTGCTTGTTTTTGGAGAAAAGATTGAAAGAGATTCCAGAGCTCATTTGTAGCAGGTGCCCTTTGTGGAGCAGGTGCTTGAGATGGAACAGCAGTTGATTGTACCTTCTGAACTTGTAACACCTGTTGTAACATATTTTTGAGTTCTGCAACAGAGTTATCAAGCTTTGCAATGCGATCCGTCAATTTCTGGTACTTTAAACCATCACCCAAGTTAATGGGATCATCTGATTTCCCACTAGCAGTGGTTTTATCAGTGGTAGATGTAGGGAGTATACTCCAAACATTTACCACAGATGCCCCTTTTTCTTGGTACTGGGGTCTTCTTCCTTCAACACTTGACAACCTTTTGATGTTGCCAGTAGGATAAATAAATCCACTGGTGGTTGGCAGAGGTGCTATAAAAGGAATTGCCTCCAAGGAAGTCTTATTAATGTAACCACTGTCCAACTGTAAACCTGTAGGTTCAACAGTTGTAGTGGCTGCTTCACTTGGATTACCACCAAGAGTTACTTGTAACTCAAGGGGTGTAACCTCCTCAGGGTTTGTTGGTGGGTTAGCAAAGATTGATACAGCAGACCCAGTCAGTTGTTGAGGTATATTCTCATTATCAGGTGATTGAGAAGGACTGGTTAATGCCTGGTTCAAATCAATTGCATCCAACAGTGGTTTTATTGGTGAGGGAATTGTGGATGTGATGATTGGTGTAGAAATAGGATGTGTCCCGGGCATTGGACTGTGGATGATAGAAACGAGTGTTTCCAGAGCATCATGATGTTGAGACCCTATTTGTACAACCTGTTCTTTTTGTGAAGAAACAGGAGGAGTTTCGGTTATGGGTTGAGATATTTGTACCAACTGCTGTGAGGAAGTAGCAGCAGTGGTTTCTTGTGACTTTTGTGTTGCCACTGGCAGAAGCTCTGGTATCTCATCCTCCAGAGATGCCTTTTTGATGGTTTTGGGGGGTTTTTATGTTTTTCTTTTTATTGGCTTTTTGGTGATTTTAGGTGTGGGTTTCAAAACAGTTGTGCTGCTGCTTTGATCACCTTGAGCAGTGGGCTCAGCGGCAGATACCTGAGGAGCAGTTGTAACTGCTAAAATCTGCTCAGGCACCTCTGCTTGTGTTTTGCAAGGTGCTAACATTCTTGAAAAAGTTTCAGTTGTTAAAACTGTTTATTTGAATAGAATCACCTTGGTTTATTACAGCTAAATCATCCTTACTGAATTTCTTTGTAAAATAGTAACTTAAGAACCTTGGAAACAGTAAGAATGATTTTGTTTCAACATTATTAACCAAATCTTTGAAAATTTCCCGAGAATAGTTAAAATTTTCTTTTTGAAGAATTGCATATCCCAGATTTTGAATCTTTAAAGGGATTTCATTGAAAGAAGTGGTTTTGTTTGAAACACATAGTAGGAGGGTATGAAATAAAAATCTGGTTGCAGACGGAAAATAACCTTTTTCTAAGGTAATTTTCTTCATCATTGTGGCTTCATACCCTCTCTCAATGAAGTCAGTTTGTAACTCAGTTTTAGTGAAAGAGATTTTACCTTCTTGATCACCGAGTTGAAAGACCTCTGAAATGGATTGTGGCGTGATTTGGACAGCTTTACCCTTTATCAAAGAGTTGATGGTGGTTGCAGTGTCTCCTTGTTTTTCAAGGGTTGCATTTTTCCAGAACTCCCTTTGGGACGCCAAATAGATTGGTGCATCGGCAGTGAACAAAGTTTTGTACTTTGATTTTGCCATGAGATCAATGGTGGAATCGAAAACTTTGGTGGTTCCTGGTTTTGTGAGAAGACCCAGGAGATTGTGAGATGGTTTATGTGGAATTTCAGTGGAGATTGCCTTTTGAGAGGCTGTTTTCGATGATGATTTGGATGAGGGTTTTGAAGATTTCTTTGATTTTGTCATTTTGAGGATGATTGATTGAAGAAATTTGTGAAGAAATGAGATGAAAAACTGCTTTGAGAAGAGAATTTTTAAGAATTCAATTCGACAGTAAAACCCTGTTTAGGTGGTGAGTGGGGATTTTATAGGGAAGAAAGTGAATGCTGAGGTGGCAGCCGTTACAAAAGGTCTGACCAATATGTACTGCCCACGTGACAACCCCTGTTGTAAGTGTAGGACAGTACTTTTGTGAAAGTGACTGATGAAGGCAGTGGTATGAAAGCAGTGGATGATTTTCACTATCAGTGGATAGCATATCAGTGGATAAGACACTGCTTTTGAACAACAGAGTTTATCAAAGGAATGAGAGAGCAGGGGTTGACTTTCAGCAGTGGACAGACTTTTGAAAGAAGCAGACTTTTGAACAAACAGTGGTTAATGGCAGACTTTAAGGATTTTAATGAAAAATTTTCATTTTTAGCTATTTTTAAGGATGGAGTTTTGATTTTCTGAAAACATTTTGTTGCTTTTATTCATAGAAAAACAAGATCTTGCTTGTTATTCCATGTTCAGCATCCCAATCCTAGAGACCAAACTTTCAAAAGTGGTTGTATCAAGTGCTTTTGTGAGCACATCAGCTAGCTGGTCTTTAGTTGGGACATGATGCAGAGAAATCAAACCTTTTTCATAGCAATCCCTCACAAAGTGATGTCTGATGTCGATGTGTTTGGTGGTTGAATGGGAAACTGGATTTTTGATGATATTTTCTGCTGCCTGACTGTCCAACATGAGTGGTGTCTTCAAGGCAGTGATACCAAAATCCAGCAACTGATTTTGAAGCCACAGAAGTTGGGCTGTACAGCTTGCAGCAGCAATGTATTCAGCTTCAGCAGTGGATGTTGAAACAGCTGCTTGCTTTTTGCTTTGCCATGAAACTAAGCAATCACCTAGAAACTGGCACCCTCCTGATGTGGACTTCCTTGTGGTGTGATATCCAGCAAAGTCACTGTTTGAGAAACCTGAAAGCTTGATGTTCCCATTAGCTGGATACCAGATACCAAGTGTGGGAGCACCTTTTATGTATCTGAAGATCCTTTTTACAGCAATGAGATTTGATTTTCTAGGAGCTGATTGACTTCTTGCACAGACACATGTTGCAAACATGATGTCTGGTCTAGATGCAGTTAGGTACAATAAAGACCCAATCATGCTTCTATAAAGTGTTTGGTCAATCAGCTCATCTTTTTCATCAGACATGACCAGCTTATTTGTTGCCATGGGTGTGCTGCATGGTTTACAATCATTCATATCAAATTTGGTTAAAAGTTCTTTAGCATATTTGCTTTGATGAATGAAAGTTCCATTTTGCAATTGCTGTACTTGGAGACCAAGAAAGCATTGCAGCTCACCCATAGCACTCATTTCAAACTCAGCTGTCATGAGTTCTCTAAACTCTTCACACATTGAGTTACATGTGCTTCCAAAAATAATGTCATCCACATAAATCTGGACAATCATTAAATCCTTCCCTCTCCATTTTAAAAACAGTGTTTTATCAATGGTACCTCTTTTGAAACCATTTGAGAGTAGGAAGTTGGAAAGAGTTTCATACCAGGCCCTTGGTGCTTGTTTCAAGCCATACAAGGCTTTGTTTAGCCTGTAGACATGATCTGGATAAAATGGATCCTCAAAACCTGGAGGTTGACAAACATACACCTCTTCTTGAATTGTACCATAGAGGAAAGCACTTTTGATATCCATTTGAAACACCTTCATATTGTGGTTGACAGCAAAGGCCAGGAACAGTCTAATGGCTTCCAATCTTGCAACAGGGGCAAAAGTTTCATCATAATCAATCCCCTCTTCCTGTCTGTAACCTTGAACCACAAGCCTGGCTTTATTCTTGATAACAATACCCCTTTCATCAGTTTTGTTCTTGAAGACCCACTTTGTGCCAATGGGACTAACCTCTTCTGGCAGTGGTACAAGCTCCCATACTTGTTGTCTTTTAAACTGTTGGAGCTCCTCTTGCATGGCTTCTACCCAGCTGTTGTCTTTCAGTGCCTCTTGGTACTTGACTGGCTGATGGAGTGATAGAAAACCAGCAAAAAGACAAATGTTTTGGGATTGACTTCTTGTGAGCACCCCTTCATTTATGTTGCCAATGATTTGATCAGGTGGATGAGATCTCAAGAAGATTAAATCTCCTTGGTATGGTATGATGGCATTGGTTGGTGAAGGCTGCAAATGTGTATCATCTGAGCTAACCACTACTGGGGACTTTGATGATCCAGCAGTGGCTTCAAAAGGTGGTGGTATAGGAGGTAATGAAGTGGACAACTGCTGACTTTTATCCACTGTTTGAGGACTTTTGTCAGCAGTGTTTGAGGATGTGGAAGCGGTGGTTGATGGGCTACTTTGGTCAACAACTGTTGAGGTAGCAGTGGTTGAGCTTTGACAACTGTTTTGAACAGCTGGTGCTTTTCCATTTGTGGCAGACCTTTGAGGGATGATGATTTCATACCCATAGTCTGGTGTTGTATCTTCTGATGTACCTGCACTGTTAGTCTTGACAGCAGTATTTTCAAAAGTGAATTTTTCAAGATCAAACAGATCTGCAGGGTTTGCTGGGATTTTCATTGATGAGAGTTCATTGAACTTAACATTCAAAGTCTCCTCCACTGCCTTGGTCCGTGTATTGAACACTTTGTAGGCCTTGGCAGTGGTTGAGTATCCCAGATGATAACCACAATCAACTTTGGCTGCAAATTTTGAAATAGAATCTTTTAAGTTCAAGATAAAGCATGGGCAGCCAAACACTTTGAAATATGAGATCAGTGGTTTAATTTTATACAGAATTTCATAGGCAGTCTTTTTGTGCCTGGGGTTTATTAAAACTCTGTTCTGAACATAGCAAGCAGTGTTTACTGCCTCTGCCCAGAAAGTTAATGGCAAACCTGAATCTGCAAGCATGGTTCTGGCAGCCTCAATCAGAGTTCTGTTCTTCCTTTCCACTACCCCATTCTGCTCTGGTGTTCTTGGGATGCTGTACTGCCTTACAATCCCTTTCTTCACACAGAAGGCATCCAACTCCCTATTTTTGAATTCTGTGCCATTGTCACTCCTGAAGCTTTTTACTGGAAGATCAAATTGCTTTTCAACCTGTATTACAAAGTCTTGCAAAATGCCTGCAGTTTCATCTTTTGAGTGCAAAAAGAAAGTCCATGTGAACCTAGAAAAGTCATCAACAATAACCAAACAATATTTTTTCTTTTTGAGGCTCATGACTTGAACTGGGCCAAACAAATCCATGTGTAGCATTTGCAAACACTGGGTTGTTTTGGACTCTTCAATGGACTTGTAAGAACTTTTATGCTGTTTTCCTTTTAAACAGGAAATGCAATGTTCAGGACATGAAAACAATTTTTGTGGTAGGCCTCTCACCAAACCATATTTTGAAATTTCTGTGATTGTCTTAAGATTTGTGTGTCCCAGCCTTCTGTGCCAAAGTTCTGTCTCTTTGTTAGAGGCAGCTGAGAACAGACAGGCATCAGCTCTGGGACACTCTTTTGACATGTCAAGATAAACATTGCCACTTCTTTGAGCAACAAGTTTAGTTTGACCAGATTTGATTATTGCTTCAATCTTTTTGACCATTTCTGGTCCAACAATCCTACAATAATCTTTTGTGAAGAATGACCCAAAACCCTTGTCACTCATTTGGGACACACTCAGAAGGTTGAATTTTAGATTGTCTATTAGATTGACATTTTCAAATTTTACTTTTCCAGACTCCACTGTACCCGACCCCAGAACTTTTCCTTTACTATTATTCCCAAAGGATATATCACCCCCTCCATGGATTTTAAAGTCTTTGAGGAGGGCTTTACATCCTGTCATGTGCCTGGAGCCTCCACTATCTACATACCAAAGACTATCAAAGCATGCAGAAGCTCCCTGCACATGAAGTAAAAGGATTAGTTCATTAAGGTCTCCAAAGCCAACAAGGCTTTGGATGGGGTCTCAACAGTGTCTGGGATGGATGCAAGATGATGGACAGTGGTTAGGTCAGGAGTTTGAACTGTTTTAGGACAGTGTTTCTCTAACCACTGTTGTGGGTCCTGACCAATCATCTGCTGATAACCAAAAGGATGCTTGTTCACTTTGGGTTTAGAAGGCCTTTTGTAGGCCTCATAAACGTGAGGAATCCTTTGGTAAGACTGTTTTTCTCTACCTTTTCTGAACTGATTGGCAGGGGGTGCATCAGTAACCTGAACATCTCTTTTGACAGATGTTTGGTTCAGCTGTTTTGTAACAGCTGTTTGAACTGGCACAAACAGTGGTTGTTTCTTGGTGAACTTGACCGATGTTGATGATGATGATGGACTCAAGGATGTTTTAGCAATATACTCATTCTTTTTCACATCAAAGTTTTTGAGATACACACATGCTTGAGTTTTGTGGTTTGTTTTACCACAGACAATGCAACCTTCAGCTGAAACAATGACACTTGTTCTGTTTAAATCATACGCTTTTAATTGGAAACAATCTTTTGTAAGATGATTCCTTTTCTCACAGAATTCACAAAACAAGTTATCATTTTTTTCTTTCTTCTTCCTCTTTTCAGACTCCTTTGTAGCAGAGGTTTTAACCACTGCTGGGATGTCTTTGAGAGGTATAACTTTAGCTTTTGGAGCCTTGACACCATCAATTGATGTAAAGTCCATTGGCTTGAAGTTTTCAAGAATGTCACACTCATCAGACCATTTTGGTTTAAACTGGTATTCTTCAAGCTCCTCAAAAGTAGAGGATTCCATTGGTCTGTCAAGTGTGATTTTGTTACCAAGTTTGTCAGTGATTTTCACTTCTTGGCCATTCTTGTTTTTGGGGATGAACTCAGTGGTTACATCAGTGGTTTGAGCAGAGTTTTCAAAAGCAGTGTTTTCATCATCATGTCTTCTATAGCCAACCCCAAATTTCACATTGCTTTTTCTCTGTTTTTCAAGCATAACCTCATATCCTTTGCAGGATTCCACCCATCTTTCACAAGTAATCTGGGCGGACTCCAACTCCTTTTTGCAAACTTGGTATTTTTCTACCATAGTTTGAAGTTGGGTTTTGGTTATACTCTGCTCTTCTTTTAGACAGCTGTTCTCTTTTTCTTTTTCAGTCAATTTGTTTTTAAGTTCCTTTAGAGACCTTTCAAATTTGACCTCATCAGACAAGATTTTATCCCGAAGGTTTTCATTCACCTCTTTAATGTTAGCAAAAGCAATTATGCAATTGTCAGAACACAGTTTTTCAAGAACTTGAGGAGATACCTTGGCAGCTGCCATCATTGCACAATCACATTGATGATCTTTTTCATCATCAGCTTTCACCTTCTTTTCACCAGCCTTTTCTTCTTTCTCTTCTTCTTTGTCCTCTACGGACCATGGATCTGTCAATGGTTCAATCAGGGTACCTGAACTTTCTACCAACAGTAATTCACCAGCCACAGCAGTAACCACTGCTTCAGTCACCTCTTCCACTGTTTCAAAGCACTGCTGTTCCTCCTCAGTTTCAACCCCCTCCTGTATTGACTCTAATGCCATCAAACAACACTCATCATGAGAAGAATCATTAGAAGCATAGAGTGCAAAATTTTCATCATTAAGGTCTTCAGGCATACTGCACCAGTCAACAAACCCTTGAGTGAAAAAACTTTGTTGATCTGGTTGTGTTGCTGCTGGAGCAGTGGTTTGAGGTGCAACAGGTTGCACTTGTACCAGTGGAGCAGGGGTTTGAACATATTGGATTTGTGGAACAGTAGTTTGGACATAATGTACTGGCACAGGGGCAGCAGCATAGTGAGCAGTGTTCACTTGAGCTGCTGGGGCATATTGGGCATAGTGCACAGTGTTTTGGTTTTGAGGTCTAGGATTTGAGCTAGGATGAGTAATTATGGGACCAGTAGTTTGACTCCTACATTCCCTAGCGAAATGTCCCAACCTATTACACTTGTAGCACTTGATTTTCGATTTATCCAACCCAACCCTTAGATTCCCATGCAAACCTGGGAATTTTCGCCCTGTTCTTTTGTAGAACTTGCTAGTTCTAACACTTAGCAAAGCCAGTTGGTGCAGGATGTCCATTTCCTCTAAATCAGTGGGATCAAAATGTTGCAAATCATTTAGTTCAAAACTTAAATTGTCTGACATCTGGTTTTCGTTTGCAGTGAATGCATAACTAGCAGAGTGAGGATCAGGGTTGTTAAAATTTGCACCAGCAGTTATGTCAATGAAGTGATCATAACCCTGATCCTTACCACTGCTCCCAGATTCTTCTTGACCCAGAAAGCAGTATTACCGAAAGTGTAGTCATCGGTAACTTTTCCTGACTCTTGTAACCTCCTTTTCTGGTTCAACTCCCTTTCGTAGGTCAGGAGTCGACCGTGGAGTTGGGTCAAGGTCAGATCCTTGAATTCAGGTGAGTTTCGGGTGACAAAAGCTATGGTGTCCCATTTTTCTGGCAGTGACCTGAGGAACCTGCTATTTTGAGTTGAGTTTGTAAAAGTGGTGTTAACAAGCCTCAGTTCACTGATGAGACAACTGAAACGCTCAAATTGTTGCATTAGTGATTCACCTTTAACGTAGCAAAATGTTTCATACTGTTGGTTCAGGATTTCCCTATTGTTTTCTATGACTTCCTCAGTTCCCCCAAACTGTTCCTTAAGTGCGTCCCATAACTCTTTGGCACTGTTACAATGTAACAGTCCAGCATATATCTCATTGGGCAGCGCAGATGCTACGATGCTAAAAGCTTTAGCATCTAGTTCGATCTTTTGAAAGTCGGTTTCGGTATAATTTTCAATTGGTTTTGGAACGAAATTTTTAGCATCTTCAGCACTTGGCACTGAAGGAACATGGGGACCATAAATGACAGATTTCCAACAACCTGTGCTTTGTTGAGCGAGGATGTGACCCATCCTCCTCTGCCAGATGTTGTACTCATTTCTTTTTAGCATAGCTGGTTTAAAAAGCGAGCCGATGTTGTTTTTGTCATCCTGAGATTGTGACGTCATTCTTGTTGTTTTACAGACACTGAGAAATCAACTTTAATGGTGATTAATCCTTGCTCTGTTTTTCAACGGACGAACAAACGATCAGTATCAACTGTTATGAGCTGAACTATTTACGTCAAAATGATTGTTAAATCAAATTTGACTGTCCAAGCTCTGATACCAATTGTTGGATCTGAGTTTCTTTTTTATTGTATTTTCGTTTGAAATTAAGATGGAAATGAAAGAGTTGTGCAGCGGAATTAAGATGAAAGCAAACTTTGAATACAATCAAACGAGAGTAATACTTTAATCAAACATCTTTACACAATGAATCGAAAGATTGAATTTGTTTCAACAACGATTACAATGATGATGAATGAATGCAAACTCCCCCTCAGCCAGAGCTCAGTAGTTTGTTCGTGCAAAGAAGACGATGTGGTGAAAGAGCTGATAGAACAGTACAAAGTACTGAACTATTTATAGGCACTTGCAAACCACTGAGCATCTTAGCTGACGTCACCATGAAAGTGACATCTAACCTCCTAACAAACACTAACCTCTGATCTATACAAACACTGATGTACTAACTACTGCTATTACATTTTATTACATAAAAGACACTTAAACAGCTGCTGCATCCTTCCACTGTTGTGAACCCAGCAGTGCTTGTCAGGATCAGCAGTACTTGACTCAAGGCAGTAGATTGAGTCAGCAGAGCTTTGGTCTTCCATCAGTCTTTAACATTCGCCAGTAGATGCAAGGCAGCAGTTGTGAATCAGCACTTGGTAAGATCAGTAGATAGGAGGTCAGTAGATACAAAGCCACTTTCAAGGGGAGAGATTTGCATGAACTAACTGTAAACGTTTGCTTATTCTGGATCCACTGCTCTGATCCAGTTTTGGCTTTAATTATCTGTTCCTCTGATAGGGTTCAATCCCAACAACCCGATCCACTTACCTTGGACTCGTTATATGATTCTATGCAGGCAGGTTTCGAGGACTTGTGTATGTATGTTGATGATCAGATTGGTGGGGTCAGGCAGGCGATGGAGGCAGGACAAAGGAGGCTAGAGGATGGTATGCGGGTTTTGATGCAGAATTTTCATTTGTAGCCTCCGCCTTCTTGGCAGCAGGGTCAGGCAGGACCCAGTGGTATGTGGGCGAGTGATGAGGAGCAGTGGAATTCAGGGGAGTCGGATGACGAGGAGTAGTGCGAGGATGCAGCAGTGCTGATGGATCATATCTTTTGTTTTTTATCTTTTATGATGTTTTGATCCTCATCTTTTGGTCTGTACTTAAATAGTTAAACAGGTTGGTTGGGTTTTTGGGGTTGGTTGATGTTTGGTTTGTGGATGGTTGAAACTAACACTTATTATCGTATATATTATCTTTTGCTAGTGTTTGGTGATGATGTTTGTTAGGTTGATATTTGTTGTCGGTTTCATTCGCGTGTCCAAGTTTTGGAATTGTTTGCTGAGCGCGTTCGGATTGGAGGGCATTTTTGGAATTGACTGGCACTTTGACAGTCTGGCATATTCAGCTAAGTCGTTTCACTTGTATTTTTTGTACTTATTTATTTTGTTTGAGTTTTTATTTTTAGGTAGTTAGTTTGGGTCGTATTTCCGTTCTTGCATTAGGGACAATGCAATCTTTAAGTGTGGGGATGGGATACATATGCATAGTAGTAGTCGAGTCATAAAATTTGAAAAAAAATACAAAAAAAATTGAAAAAATTGAAAAACCAAAAAAATTGAAAAAATCAGAAAATGTCTTTTGAATAAAAAAGTTTGCAAAATTAATACGGAAAATGATAGAAAAGTTGGGTTTTTGTTCAGGTTCAAATAATGATAATATGAGATTAAAAGAGTCGAGCTTGTGTCTAGTTTGGGATATGTGAATAGGCCTGGTTTGGTTTTAGGTCCATTTGATTTAATATTACCTTAATTGTCGATCTACTAGTAGGTTTTCATCTGGGAAAAATGGGAAATTGAAACCACCAATAAGAGTATAAAGAATGTCGTTATAAGTCAAAATCGTTAGAATTTTTAATCATGAGAAAAAAAAGGAAAAAAATAGAATAAATGAGCTAGAAACTAAAGAAAAGTAGCGCATGCCTATGTAATCTTGGTTGGGGATAGTGACTTCGACCCGAAATGCCTCTAGGATGTGTGAAATCAAAATTGTAATAAAATTGCCGACACCTATTGTAATCTCTCTCGGGGATGGTGACTCTGATTAGGAATACCTCTGGGTTAGGTAAAGCAACGTCTAAGTTCAAAAGAGAGAAAAGAATGGAAAAGAAAAAAAATGATAAGAAAAAAAATTGGTTCTAAATTCTCTTGATTTTGGTATAAAGCGGTTAGGAACTGGTCCAGTGATAGTTCCTCTTGTTCTATAAGCTTGAGGCGGGATTAGGTGGACCGTGGCTTCTAGTGTGAGACCCTAGGTAGATTGACCGCACTTGAACTAAATTTGCATGATAAGGGGCTTAGAACCGGGTTGGGTTTAAAGGGACAAGTATATTTGCAATCGTGGCTAACACAAGTTTTGATTTTAACAAGTAAAAATAGCTTTTGACCCGAGTATTTATCCATCTCTGATTCCATATGCATAGATTCTTTTTCGAGGACGAAAAAAGAGAAAGTGTGGGGACATCCTTTATTCATGTATAGTTTGTATAGTTTTCCGTTATATTTAGTTTAGTTTTCCTTAGAATTTACATACTGTTGATCCAATCGTGTTTTGCAGGTTTTGGTGCTTTAAGCTGCTGGAAAGTTAGTCAAACGAGTCAAAATACTGAAAACTCAAGTCCTGGAATGCATTGGAAAGCTCGAGAGCTGAAACGGAGTCGAAATTCTAGAAAATTAGTTTCTGACGGCCCGCGACTTAGAAGAATGAGTCTCTCACTCCCGGCGAGAGACTTAAAGATGTTAAACGTGGTGAGAAGGCGGTGACAAACTCACACGTCTCTGTCGCGCCCCGCCAGAAAGTGATGCTGGCAGAATGGTTCGAATTGAGAAGGGCTTTGAGTTGGAGAAACTTATATAATCATCATTAACTTTCATAAAACCCTAACTTACGAATTAGCAAGACATTGGGCGATCTTGGAGCTGCATTAGGAGCGTTTTTGAGCAATCGGAGCTGTCGGTTGAAGGTCGGAAGTTCGGAGAATCATTCGGGTGGTCTCTTTAACATCCGTGTGTTTTCGTTTACGTTTCTTTCTCTTTGATTATATTTCGTTTGTTTAAGAATACTTTGTTGATGTTTGTTTCAAAGACTATGATCGGCTAAATTGTTTAACTACCTAGACAAGATGATTGGTTGCTAAAGTTTGGATTTTATTATGGATTTATGTTTTTTATTTGATTTATTTATGTATTGTAGGTGGTTTGATTATTAGCTAGATGTATATGCATGCTTGATTGTGTTTGAATATCGTTTCTTGCTTTACATAATTCTTGGTGACGGTCTTCATCACATAATAGAATTATGCTAGGTTCTAGATTTTGATGACTGTCGATGTCACATAATAAATCGTGAATCTTTAGGGTTAAATTGGCCAATAAACCTTAAAAGCAATATTCGGTAATCTTATAAAATCAAGTGTTCTACTAACCCTCAATAGCTGACAGGTGCGAGGTTATTGTTAGGTCTAAGCGATTAAACTGTAAGGTGGGTCCTTCTTAGGAAGTTAACCTATTAGCTGCTTCATAACAAGTCTAGTTAAGAACCCAAATTTATCCTTGACTTGAATCCCGAAACGGAGAGAGTCTTACAGGGTACTTTCATAAATCATTAGAGGTCCGGACAAGGAGTCTAATTTACCGGTAGTCATAACAGCCTTTAGGGTGCCCTAATGTATCCTTGAGAAGGGTTAGGGAACTTAGTTGGTAACTCGAAAGGTTTAGTATCTTACGATCCCGGTCCATAATAATCAACTTTCAAATAAAATCCATAACTAAAAGCAACCAGGATTCGAGTCTAGGTAGTATTTCCACCGTCTGAGTAGAAAATCCAAAGTAATTCGTTTTAGTTAACTTAGTTAATTAGTTTAATTTAATTGCTTTCTTAGGATTTTTAGAACCCCCCCCCCCATTAAACAAACAAAATAGTTCAGTCCGTGTCAGTTTACTCTAAATAGAGTCATTAACGTAATTAATTAGATTCTCGTGGGTTCGATATCCGGACTTACTTAGCTTTATTAGAGTCGATCGGTTCACTTGCTGGTTAGTAGTTTAGTCGAGTTTAGAGAGTCTAGAGTATTACTTTGAGTCTTGATTTAGGTTAATTTTAGTTGTTTTTATTAAACTACTTTTAGCACATCAACTCTTAACTTATTTTCTCTGAAAACTTGGGGTATGACGAATACGCCACTTGGAGCGGGTATTACAAAAATGAGCCGCCTATGATTGCTCATAAATGTAAGAACCCGGTTTAATCCGTTATATTTGATAACTGAAACAATTGGGGGTTATTGGTACCGTGTCCGGGCGTCCCAACACATGAACTATTATGGCCATACAGAATAATGTGATGGGGTAGGCATACTGACTATAAGACACATTATTTAACTTTGGTGTGCACCTTAATCATTGTAGCACTGAAAATGACCGGCTTTGATTTCTGGTTCCCATTCTATGACAAATATGTAAATCTGGTGATAAGACAAAATCCCAAGAAATATTAAATGATTACCTACGGGTTATCTCTATGTATAAAATCGTTTTTGAAAAACTATTTTCAAAATGAGTCGATTAATTGTATTTACCAGCAAAAGCTGGCGTATTTTCAAAAGATTGAACTACAGGTACCGAACCTTGAATATTAGGCTCGGAATCTGGGTCCGCTATGATAAAGGCTATGGAATTTGCAACTCCTAGCTAAAAGCCTATGATGTCTAACCTTCGTTTTGTCTCGATCCCGCCTGTAGGCTTAAACTTGAACACTTGAACAAATTTTTATTCTGAATATTCAGACACTTTGAATGTTATGAATATTTTTACTCTTAATACTTCCGCTACATTATTATTATTAAATTGTGATAACTGTTACCCAACCGTCACGACTAAACCCATCCGGGCCCACCGGAAATTGAGGTGTGACTGTAAATCTCCTTGATTGGTAGAAAATGGGCTGACTTAGTCAGTCTATCGACAATCACCCAAATCTTGTCATTGCCACGTTTGGTCTTTGGTAACTTGGTGATCAAGTCTGTAGTTACCATCTCCTATTTGCATGTGGGAATTTCAAGTTGTTGTGGTAGTCCTGACGGTTTCTGATGTTCGGCTTTAACTTACGAACACGTTAGATATTTCGCTACATTAGTGGCTCCGGGATGTACAAAATATTTAGAATTATGAGCTTCCTGGAGAATCAGATCTCTGAGTTCTCCAAAGATAGGAACCCAAATACGATTATTAAATCACAAGATTCCATCTTTCCCAGATGCTAACTACTGATCAACAGTTCCACCTAACCCTTCATTAGAAGAATTTGCTTCTAATAAGGCTTGTTTCTGAGCATCTAGCAGCTTCTCATTCAAGCTAGTACTTAACTCAACGCTTTTGGCGTTAATCAGAATCGATTTAACCATTTCCTTGCGGCTCAAGGCGCCAGCAACGATATTTGCCTTGTCAGGAGGGTAACGAATCTCACATTCGTAATCGTTCAATGTCTCCATCCAACTACGTTGTCCCATATTCAAATCTTTCTAATTAAACAGATGCTGGAGACTTTTATGGTCAGTGTATACAATACACTTTGTGCCATATAAATAGTGTCTCCACAACTTTAGTGCAAATACAACGGCACCCAAATCCTATTCATGGGTGGTGTAATTCTTTTCATACACCTTGAGTTGTTGTGATGCATATGCAATCACTTTGCCTCTTTGCATGAGTACACAACCCATTCCTATGTGCGAGGCATCACAATAAACAACAAAGTCTTCAATTCCCTCAGGTAGGGTTAAGACATGAGCATTGCTCAATTTATGCTTTAGAATCTCAAAAGATTCTTTCTGCTTGGCACCCTAGTCAAACTTAACATTCTTACGGGTCAGAGTAGTCAAAGGAGTGGCAATTTGAGAAAAGTTCTCAATGAACCTTCTATAATAACCGGCCAGTCCTAAGAAACTACGAATCTCAAATGGAGTCTTGGGTGCTACCCAATTCATAATAGATTTAATTTTGGCGGGATCCACCTGGATACCATACTCACTGATCACATGTCCAAGAAATTGGACCTCTCTAAGCCAAAACTCGCACTTAGAGAACTTTGCATAAAGCTTTTCTTGCTTTAGCAATTCAAGAATGCATCTGAGATGTTTCTCGTGATCATTATGATTATGAGAATAGATAAGTATGTCATCTATAAAGATAATGATAAACTTATCTAAATACGGCTTAGAGGCTCTATTCATGAGATCCATGAGTGTTGCAAGGACATTTATGAGCCCAAAAGGCATCACAAGAAACTCATAGTGGCCGTATCTGGTTCTAAAATTCATCTTTGGAACATCCTCACTCCTAACCTTCAGTTGATGATAATCAGATCTCAAATCAATCTTTGAGAAGTAACTGGCTCCTTGCAACTGGTCGAACAAATCGTCGATCCTTGGCAAGGGATAATGATTCTTGATCGTTATCTTGTTCAGTTAGCGGTAGTCAATGCAAATTCGCATTGAACCGTCTTTCTTCTTGACAAACAGGAAAAGAGCTCCCTAAGGTGAGGAACTTGGCTGAATGAAGCCTTTCTCTAATAGATCATTCAATTGTGCCTTCCGTTCCTTCATCTCCGTCGGTGCTAATCGGTATGGAGCCCTAGCTACAGGAGCAGCTCCAGGCAAGATGTCGATCCTAAACTCGACCTGCCTCTTTGGGGGTAGACCGTGTAGATCTTCAGGGAAGACGTCTAGATATTCTGAGATGACTGGAATGTCTTCAATCTTTGGCTTCGGTTCGTCAATCGTTACCTGTGCCATGTAGATGACACTTCCTCTCTTCAAACACTTGGATGCCATAAGCAGAGACTTTTCTCAGGCAAACCATAGTGTAGATCTCCATGAATGGTGAGTACTTCACCGGATGGGGAATTAATCTCGATAAGTCTCTTATCGCAGGCGATGAACGTAAAATACAACATATAAATTATATCAAATATGGCGTAAAATCAACCCTTTTTTTAGTACTAACGTTGGAAAAAGTTTGTTTCTTTGTTCCTTTTTAATTTACAGGGTCAAAAGAGCTTAAAGGCATAAAAGAAGCAAATTAACAGCAAAAACCAACATAAATACAAAGAAGGAGGATTGACACAACTCACCAATCCCCCATCCACATCCAAACCAACAAAATAATAAGATCAGAAGCTCTGACACAGGGCCGTGCTCAGTCAAGATTGTCTGTAGAAGAAAAAGACAACAGCAAAGGACAAACCAGACCACCAACACGGGGCTGTGCTAAGGCAACACAGGGCATGGTCAACTCTAAGATTCGCAGAATCTGAGATAGTACAACAAGTACAAAGGCCACAGGCCATGCCGTTGACACACGGGGTCGTGTTAGTACAAGACCTAACACTGCAGTTAATGAGGAAGAGAGTGAAGGATGGCCATGGGGCCGTGCTAGGCGGGCACGGGCCGTGTTGATCGTCTAACTTCAGCTATAAATAGGGGTGCTTGGTTCCATTCCAATCCATCCCTTGGCAAATCACTTCTCTTACACTTGCCACCACTCCACCACCACTACAGCATAAACACCCACCACCATCATCCTTGTTCCATCATTTTGAGTGTGTAGTAGTATTGGGATCCAAGATCGATCGTAAGAGTTCTTGTCAAACAAAGGCCATGCTTGGCTAAACTCTTACATCACTTGGTGAAGACAAATCTTTTATGTATTAATTTTTTATTTCCAACCTTTGGCTCCTTTTTATTTGGGTATGTATTAATGACTTTAATAACAAGTTTTTTAAATTGAAGGCGAATATATTCAACCATTCTTCATGTGTCGTTGATTCACACATTCGTGTTTTTACGGTCTAGATAAAGCGTGTTAACTACTTAGAAGGGGGTTAGAAGGGTGGTTAGGATATTCTACGTCTCGTTCAGTGTATAGATCCTACGAGAACATGGTTCAAGCTTAGTAAGACTTCAGGAGAGGCCGGTACTAATCTCCTCGGGAGGTTTTAAGAAACCGCTTCAATCCCTTATCTATAAACTACTACTAAAACTTTAAACCAACCCTGCGGGACTGTCTCCTTGCTGACTCAGACCAATGGGTTGAGGGTAACGCTGCCTGGAAGGGGGCCTACCACTTTTCGCATTAATAACTTACTTAATTATCTTTCAATATTCAGACCTTGAGGGACTGTATCCCTGCTGACTCAGACCAATAGGTTAAGGGTAACGATGCATGGAAGGGGCCTACTACTATAACTTAAAGATAATCTCTTAAAATGCCTAAACTGCGGAAACTATTAAAGGATACATATAAGGGGAGTTGGAACCAAGTGATTCCTTCTTGTCTATTTGTTTTTCTTTATATTTTACTTTTGCTTTTTAGTTTATCTTTTTATAGCTTTCAAAACTTTTTGTCAAAATTTGGTTAGATTAGACGTTAACGATAAGATGGTACTAAAAGCTCTTTTGTCCTTGGATGACCTCGGTATCTTGCCATCACTATACTACTTCCGCGATGGGTGCACTTGCCCTAACGTGTCTGTAGAGTGATAGTATTATATCGTGTTTTATAAATTTAAGACATGATTCGCGAGTAAAAGAGCTAAAATATATCTAAAAATTATACCCACACCCTCACATATGTTAGGTTTTTGGCGACGTTGCCGGGGAGACAAGGATTTTGAGAAAGCTTAAAATGAACGGCCTAATCATTTTTTTTCTTTTCTTTTTAAGTTTTTTTTCTTTTTCCTCAATTTTATACTTTCTGCAGGAATGACACGAGCCGTGTGTGATCTACACGGGGCCTTGTCATCTCTCCAATAACCTCAAAACTATTTTCTGCCAAATACATACTGCAACATAGGGTCGTGTTATCTTCACACGGGGCTTTGTCAGATCAACTGTTTGTAGGAAAATAGTAACCACCTAATCCCGACGGTTAAAAACTTTCTGGAAAACATGGATTTTTATGATTATTTTTACCCCCGTCACTCTTACGGTAAATGGTGCGAGTTATGTGGGGAAGAACATGAAGAATTGGAATGTGGCATTCTAAACTTCACTCCCCACTACTTAGCCCCATCGTTGTCCTGTGGCGATCACCTTAAGATGGGTGTGAGTAAAAATGATGATAACGTCCATCCACCTGAACTCCATCAACCCTCTTACCTAGGAGAAGTAGAAGACGTAAGTCAAATAGAAAAGAGGATTCTCCAAAAACTCAAAAAAATAGAATCCTTGATGAAGGCGCGATGTTCATCAAGGATCTCAACCGAAGGAGAATCGATGGAAGAAAAATCAGGTACAAACAACACCAAGGCCAACAAACCTACCATAGACGCTTGTGAAGACGAAGGAGATGGTCCTTCGTGTTTCGATTTCGCGATGAAAGTCCCCTTTACAGTATGTGAATTTCACACCGACGGTTTGGACAAGAGTGAGCCGACTCATACCTTCTTTAACAAGAGCCCCGATAAGGTAAATAAGGGTAGGTTCCATTTTCCCATTTTTAAAGTAGGATTCTATCTTTCTGAAAACCTCTTGCATTTTCGTACCTCTCATCGGAGCCTAAGGTATATCCGGCAATACGGTGTTGTTCCAACCAGTAAGGAACCACCCGATAACGGACAATTCCTTGAAGAAACCCTAGACAAAACTTCATAAATTCCATGAAACACGGGGCCATATTCCTTGAACACGGGTCCGTGTCCAATCAGCTTCCAAAATATAGGGCGTGTTGGACAAGCAGGGGGTCGTGCCCCTCGTATTTTCCAACACGGGACTGTGTCAATGCTGATGTAAGTCGTGTCTCACTAACGGACAACATTATCTGACTCATGCAGGTGACACGGGGCCGTGTTGCCCAGACACGGGGTTGTGTCGACGTGCTGTCATTTTCTGTGAAGTCAACCTTGAGGAGAATGTTTGGAGCCATTCCAAAAAGACCAAGATCCTCCAGATCTTGCACACATACTCTAAAAGGTATGTTCTTAAAAAGGTTTCATATAACCTTCTTGTCTTTACTTCTTTTGGACATTTCCTCTTCTTCCTTCAACCTAACCTCCATTGAAGCTTGAAGCTCCAAGCTCAAAAAGCTTCAATAGGAGGTTCCAAAGCATGATTTTTGGCTCAAAGTTTTGCAATTCTACTATAGTAAAACATTATTTTAAGTTATTTATGTCCAGAAAAGTAATAATCAAACAAATTTAACTTAAAATAAAATTTCGTGAGCTAACAATTTCAGAGCTGGTGGAGCAGCATGGGGTCGTGCCACATAGGCACATGGCCGTGCTAAGTAGTCTGTTATTCCAAAATTGTTAACGGTTAGTTATCTTTCCTAGAATGTCGAGCCAACAGAACGGAACTTCATCAAATAGCTCAAGGAATAACCGTCAAGGAAGGAGACTCTCCCTTGAAGCTACTCTCGTAAGATACGTGAGTGCTTTAAGGGAGTCTCTCGAGGAAAAGACCGTGGTGGAAGAGGTTCTAAGCGATCGGGTGAATTACCTCTCCATGGGCCTGGAAGATTGCTTCAGGGAGATCAACCTTTTACATGAAAGGTTGAACATCTTGGTTATGCCTCCAATGGAACCGATCTGGCCTCAAGAATATTGGAACCTTGCAAACGAGGTAATTCAACCCACTGGATGGGATGACGAGATCCCGGAACCTCCCCCTCTCAATATCGCCTTTGAGGTTCCGGTAAATCCCGCTCCTTTACCTCAAGAAGAGGACGTTTAGGAGCCTTTTATCTTCCTTCCAAGGGATATAGAAGAAATGCTCAATGACCTCTAATTGAGTGCTTACAGAAATAGCTCAAGTCCTCCGACGACTAACAATCTTAGATCTAGGAAAGTAGCTATTAGGGTTTTTAAAATAACACCTCGTGGAGGCATCCCTCAAGAATCTATCTAGTTAATGTAGGATTGTAATTTTTATTTTCTTGTAGTTGTCTTTTATTTTCAATGAAATGGAAGTAGTTTGGATGATGGTATCAATAAATGTGTGAATGAAATTGAAAACGCCGAAGGAACGATGAAAAATGGAAACCATGCACGTAAACTAGAGCCTCGCGCCTCAAAAACTGCAAATCAGTGCCTGCATCACGGGGCCGGGTCCACCAGGCACGCCCCCGTGCTCAACTGTCTGATGTCCAAAATTTTCTGCCGAGAAGGTGGCACGGGCCGGGCTCACCAGTATGCCCCCGTGTCCACCATAGTATAAGTCTTTTGTTCAAACATTGTTACTGGCACTTTGGACACCGGGTCGTGTCCCCATAGCATGCCCCCGTTGGGACACGTTGAGAACAATGTGTAATTTAAGTGTGGAGGGATGATAAAACCTTAAATCGTTTGTCCTAAAAACAAGCATACACAAAACTCGCCTTGGAAAACCGCTAATCACCCCAAACTTTTTCAAACTTTTTTTATTTTCTTTTACTTATCTTGGTTTAGTTGGGTAAAATAAGTTCTAAAAATTATGTTTTACTAATTTACACCTGAAAGCGTCATGATAAAAAGAACCAATTAAGAAAATTATAAAAACGGGCATAACAAATCTTTGTAAAATTTGATTATATATACATTTTTACAATATAACCCCTTTTCCCACAAAAGTGAGTTTTGAGCCTTTACCGAGCATATAAATACACATCTATACTAATTGCTCAATTTTCGTTACTTGTGTGAATACCCCGTTTGGTTCTTACAAATCTAGAACTTGCCAAATCAATACGTTCCTAGTCCTTACCAACACAAATCCAAGTAAGTAAATGATGGAGGTATTAGGATCAACCTATTTTTCATTCCAAACCTTTATTTTCTTTCTTTAACCAAAAACTCCCCCTAGATAAACCCCTTGGAGCCTTAACCTTTTCATTTCTAAACCCGTAAAATACATACTTTTGTAAAAGCACCCACATCCACAAACCTTTTTATTCACACCCTTTTTATTTCTTGTAAAAAGATCGGTTATAAAAATTACAATTATGGCTCAGTCTCAACTTTGGCAAAAAAAAAAACCAAAGAACTTTTTGCTAAGCCACAAAAGCAATGAAAAACCGATACTTTTTACACCTTTCGCCATTTTCTACTAAACACACCTACCTAAAGCATAACCTACCATTTAAATCCTTCTTGATATTTACAAGGATTAAACTTCAAAAAGGAGGAGGTTTGATTGTTTGTCAAGCCTACAGTAGGAGTAAGTTCCAAACCGAGCACGAGTGTTTTCACTTAAACAACTTCGGCCGAGTGTTGAGTGATCACTTGTGAGGTGTGTAAGTTTGTATATAACTAAATAGAATTTAATAAAAGCATGTTACGACCAAAACAAATATTTTTTCTTAATTTGAGTTTTAAATAAATCATGACGAATAAGATTGTAAATAAAACAAAAAGAAAATAAATTTAGAACTTGGATTCTCGACACTCTAAAGATAAGCCCAAAACCTTTTCTTCTACCTATTTCGTTTGGGTGTGTAAGCCACGTTATAGAGTTTTGCTTGAGGACAAGCAAAGATTCAAGTGTGGGGGTATTTGATGTGCTTAAAATACAAGATATAAATTATATCAAATACGACATAAAATCAACCTCTTTGCGGTATAAATGTTGGAAAAAACTTGTTTCTTTGTTCCTTTTTAATTTACATGGTTAAAAGAGCTTAAACGTATAAAAGAAGCAAATTAACAGCAAAAACCAGCATAAATAAAATGAAGGAGGATTGACACAACTCGCCAAGCCCCCATCCACATCTAAACCAACAAAATAACAAGATCAGAAGCTCTGACATAGGGTCATGCTCACCAGGCATGGGTCGTGCTCACTCAAGATTCTCTATAGAAGAAAAAGGCAACAGCAAAGGACAAACCAGACCACCAACACGAGGATGTGCTAAGGCAACAAGGGGCGTGGTCAACTCTAAGATTCGCAGACCTAAGATAGTACAACAAGTACAAAGGCCACAGACCGTGCCATTGACACACGGGGTCATGTTAGTACAAGACCTGACACTACAATTAATGAGAAAGAGAGTGAAGGATGACCATGGGGCCGTGCCAGTCGGGCATAGGCCGTGTTGATCGTTTGACTTCAGCTATAAATAGGGGTGCTTGGTTCCATTCCAATCCATCCCTTGGCAAATCACTTCACTTACACTTGCCACCACTCCACCACCATTACAACACCAAACCCACCACCATCATCCATGTTCCATCATTAGAGTGTGTAGTACTCTCGGGATCCAAGATCGATTGTAAGAGTTCTTATCAAACAAAGGCCTTGCTTGGCTAAACTCTTACATCACTTGGTGAAGAGAAATCTTTTATGTATTACTTTTTTATTTCCAACCTTTGGCTCCTTTTTATTTGGGTATGTATTAATGACTTTAATAACTAGTTTTTTAAATTGAAGGCGAATATATTCAACCATTCTTCACGTGTCGTTGATTCACACATTCGTGTTTTTACGGTCTAGATAAAGTGTGTTAACTACTAAGAAGGGGTTAGAAGGGTGGTTGGGTAATTCTATGTCTCGTTTAGTGTATAGATCCTGCGAAAACCTGGTTCAAGCTTAGTACGACTTCACGAGTGGGCGGTACTTTTCGCCTCGGGGGAAGTAAGAAACCGCTTGAATCTCTTATCTATAAACTACTATTAAAACTTTAAACCGATCCTACGGGACTGTATCCATGCTGAATCAGACCAATGGGTTGAGGGTAACACTGCCTGGAAGGGGGCCTACGACTTTTCGCATTAATAACTTACTTAATTATCTTTCAATAATCCGACCTTGTGGGACTGTATCCTTGCTGACTCAGACCAATAGGTTGAGGGTAACGCTGCCTGGAAGGGGGCCTACTACTATGACTTAAAGATAATCTCTTAAAATGCCCAAAGTGCGGAAATCATTAAAGGATGCATAAAAGAGGGTTGGAACCAAGTGATTCTTTCTTGTCTATTTGTTTTTCCTTATATTTTATTTTTGCTTTTTAGTTTATCTTTTTATAGCTTTCAAAACTTTTTTTTCAAATTTTGGTTAGATTAGACGTTAACGACAAGCCGATACTAAAAGCTCTTGTGTCCTTAGACGACCTCAGTATCTTTCCATCTCTATACTACGTTCGCGATGGGTGCACTTTCCCTAACGTGTATGTAGAGTGATAGTATTATATCATGTTTTATAAAAATAAAACTTGATTCGTGAGTAAAAAGAGTTATAATATATATAAAAATTATACGCACACCCGCACATACGTTAGCAGGTAATACGGGCTTGGTTATAAGCCAACCAATCCATCCCTAAAACTATATTGAACCCCACCAAGTTCATTGGGAAAAGACTAACAGGGATAGAAATGTTCTTAATGGATATAACGCATCCATCAAGAATAGTAGAAGCGGTTTCTATGCTACCGCCTGCCATCTCTACTTCATAAGTTATATCTAAAGCTCTTAGGGGTAGGTTTAACAGTTTGCTAAACTTATGATCCACAAAGCTCTTATCAGCTCTAGAATCAAATAGCACTCTTGCAAAAATATCATTTACGAAGAACGTACCCATAATGACATTCGTATCCTTAACTGCTTCCCTTGTAGTTAGCTGGAAGGCTCGAGCATTGGACTTCTTTGCCTCCCCAGGCTTTGCATTGCCCTCAGTAGCACGTTTAGAGCAGTTGGTCTTTATGTGGCCCTTATTGCCACACCCGTAGCACTCGACATTCTTCAAGTCCTTACAATCCAAGGACTTGTGACCAGTCTTTTTGCAGATGCCTCATGGCTTCGATTGCTGGTCCGTGCGACACCGTCCGCAATGTTGCCTACCACAAGTTTTACAGACAGGTCTATCATTCGAGCTTTGCTGGTTCTTGTTGAACCCAGACTTGCCTTTCTTTGAATTCTGGAAGCGGTCACTATCCCGCTTCCTTTTCCCGTCAGTCTTAGTCCTGACTAACTTCAATATCACCTCATCCTGAGTGAGTGAGAGAGATAGGTCTACAGCAGACCTAAAAGTAGTGGGCTTGGATCCTTTAACCATACGATTGATCTCTAGTGCTAACCAACCAATAAAACACGCAATGCATTTGGATTCAGTCTGGATAGTGAATTGTAGTCGGACACATCTTTCCGACAATCCAGATTCTTCATGGTGAGAGTCAAGAAATCAGACTCCACCCTTTCCACTTCATGAGGAGGAAAATACGTCTCCTTGATCAGTTCCACAAATTTGGACCATTTCATATTATACAGGGACACCTTCCATGTAGACTGAATCATGGCTTTCCACCATGTTAGGGCATCGCCCTTGAATGACTGAGATACATACTTGACAATGTCTCTATCAGCACAGCCGATGATGTCTACGACAGTCTCCATTTCATCGAGCCATTTCATGGCATCGATAGCTCCTTTCTCCCTCGATAAATCTCGGGGTCTGCAAGATACGATATACTTGTATGTACACCCGTTTTAATAGTACGGGATTTTTCCTTGACAACTTGTCTGGGCTCACTCCTCTCATTGAGGAGTAATGTGAGCTCTCATTTTTACGTATGGAAGAATGTGTGATTGATTGGGACTTTGGATAGATCGAACCTGATCCTCTAAAATTATCCATAAAATTTTCCATGGCTTTGCCGACTTCAGTGGCAATTAGGGCTTGAAGGTTACTCCCTTCGCCCTCGCGGGTAGCATTCACATTATAATTACACCCACCATCGGCACCGTTGGAATTCTAGTTCGCCATATCTACAAACTTGGACTACAATCCAAAAATAAATGATTGCTCAGTGCAATATATTGAATATAATTGGTCATCGAAATTGATGACTTGACAGTAATGTCATTAGCCATGATTTCATTCGATCATATAGGCTATAAGGCTTAGATATATATATATATATGTATATATATATACATATATATATATATATACATATATATATATATATATAGAGGACCGCTAGAATAAGAACCACCTCCAGTTGTAAGAACCGCGAGAACCACTTTCTGGCCTTTAGATCAAGGAGATGAATGGATGAGATTGAAAGTATTTAAAAATAATATTAAGTATTTTTTGTCTTATTATGTCTCTAATATTATAATCCAAAAGGGTATTTAGGTAAAACCACTCTATTTTGTCTTTATCAGTTTATTGTTTTTTTATTACTTTATTGTATTATTATTTTACTTTTTATTTTTTAAACATAATTTTTTTATTAAAAACATTTTTAAATTCAGATTTTCTTTTAAAGATTTTTTATACTTTTTACAATTTCAGTTTTACGTTAAACTTTTTACGTTTTACGTATTTTTGACGCGCCGTTTTTACGCCGGGTTTTTTCAAGCGACTTTTTTTTAACGCGCCGTTTTTTACGCGCCTATTTTTTAACGCCGTTTTTTAAGCGTCGTTTTTTAACGCCATTTTTTACGTTTTACGCGCCGGTTTTTTACGTTAACGTTTTTTTACGTTTTACGCGCCGGTTTTTTACGTTAATGTTTTTTTACGTTTTACGCGCCGGTTTTTTACGTTAACATTTTTTACGTTTTTACGTTTTACGGGCCGGTTTTTTACGTTTTACCTAAAACTTTTTACGTTTTACCTAAAACATTTTACGTTTTACTAAAAAAAATTAACGATTTACATTTTACCTAAAACTTTTTACGTTTTATGAAAAACCTTTTACGTTTTACGTAAAACCTTTTACGTTCTACGTAAAACCCTTCAAATTTTACGCGCCGGTTTTTTACGTTAACGTTTTTTAAGTTTTTACATTTTACGCGCCGGGTTTTTACGTTAACGTTTTTTATGTTAACATTTTTAAATTCAGGTTTTTTATGTTAACGGTTTTTTTACGTTAACGGTTTTTACGTTAACGGTCTTTTACGTTAACGTTTTTTTCGTTTTAGTAAAAAAAAATTTACGTTTTTACATTTTACCTAAAACTTTTTACGTTTTACGTTAAAAAGTTTATGGTTTACGTAAAAAAGTTTTTACGTTTTATGTTAAAAAATTACGTTTTACGTTTTACGTAAAAAATTTTACGTTTTACGTAAAACTTTTTACGTTTTACGTTAAAAAAGTTGACGGTTTAACTTTTTTTTTACAAAAACATTTTTACGCAAAAACGAACGCACCCAGAAATCGCAAACTCGGGAGGTGTCTCAGATATATTGTTATCATCATCGACTAAGGGGGGAAATAAAAAAAGCAACAACATCAAAACAAAGTGTATCTCGAAAAAAATAAACGGGGGTTGGCTCAGATTTTCCGATAAAACAAGAGGCTGCAAAAAGTGGGGTTGCAGGTTCAAAAAACCTACCCTCCGCCGGCCTTGCCGCGCCATCGTCAGCAAAATCTACGTTTTTTTTTTGCATCATCGCCGCCCATCCATCGAATCAAAACCCACAGATTCATAGAACACAAATGAAAACCCCCCAAACATATAAAAAAACCATCAAATTCGTAAAACTTAAAAATTTCAACCAGATCATTCAAACCAGAAGGAACATGAACATGTTTCAAACCAGATCATTCAAACCAGAAGGAACAGGAACATGTTTCAAACAGAAGGAACAGTAGCATCATTCAAACCAAATCAAAAAAATATCAAGAACATACCAAAAATCAAAACAAACATCAAGAACACAGGCCAAAATATGAAATTCCCCAACATACCAAATCAAAACAAATATCAAGATCAAATTCCCCACACATGCTAAACCCAGAAAAATCAAGAACACATGGCAAAAAAAATACCAGAGAAATCAACAACGCAGGAGGAGACCGGGACCTCCGCCGCTCACGGCGGCGCTGCCGCCGGCCCACCACCAAGCCATCGAACCACCACCACCGCTCACGGCGGCGCTGCACCACCGTCATCGAGCACCCACCACCTCCGATTCAACAGATCTGTCGGGATGGAGTGTTGTGGCGGTTGCGGCGGCGGAGGAGCACTGGTGGTGGCGGAGACGGTGATTTCATTAATGAAGATGGTGGTTGTTTCTGTATAACCCCACACCACCGACTTCCACCGCCTTCGCCACACCACCGTCTCCACACCACCGCCTCCACACCACCGACTTCCACCGCACTTGTTCTTGATTTGGGTAGGTATGAGAGAAGAGAGAGGATCTGCAACTTCAAGAGAGAGAGAGAGACAATGAAATGTGTTGGTGCACTAAATGTCTGTTGACTACGTTTTAATCAAGTCTTAGGTCTAGATGGTTAGAATTAGGGTTTAAATGTAAAAGTTTGCTTGTTAGCTTGAAACTGATTCTTGCTTGTTAGCTTGAAACTGATGTGTCATTTCAAGCTAACAGGCCAAGCCTATAAATAGGGGTTGAGTGTGTCATTTGAAGCTAACAGTGGTCATAGCTTGTGAGACGAGGTGCTGTAGAAATCTTGTTAGAAACGATTGTAAAGTCTCGGAAATCATTAATAGAGAAGAGATTAAAAGGATATATGCTGTTGTGACTCGGTTTACTTTGATTCCGCCTTTGTAAAGAATTGAAAAGTCAAAATGTGTCAAAATATCTGTTGACTACGTTTTAATCAAGTCTTAGGTCTAGATGGTTAGAATTAGGGTTTAAATGAAAAAAGTTTGCTTGTTAGCTTGAAACTGATTCTTGCTTGTTAGCTTGAAACTGGTTCTTGCTTGTTAGCTTGAAACTGATGTCTCATTTCAAGCTAACAGGCCAAGCCTATAAATAGGGGTTGAGTGTGTCATTTGAAGCTAACAGAGGTCATAGTGTAAGAGACGAGGTGCTGTCAAAATTTCATCAGAATTCATTGCAAAGTCTCGCAATTAGTAATAGAAAGGAAGTTAAAAGGATACAAGCTGTTTGTGACTTGGTTTACTTTGATTCCGCCTTTGTAAACTGAGATGAACTACTTTTACTGACGTTTAGGGTCACACAAACAGTCCAACAAGTGGTATCAGAGCTCAGGACGAGGAGTTCATACCATAGCAGCTTGATTCTACCGGATTTTCTCATTTCTACTTACTTCTTCTCATTATTTTTCTGATTCGGACATAATTCACGGTTGAAATGGCCTGAAACTGACACATATCAAGCGAAATACATAGTTAACTAATCCTTGAAAGTTTCAAACAAAAATACGGCTTAAAACTGATCAAAATACGTTTGATAGCTTGAAATTGTTCGTAAAATGATGACGTCATAGGTCTGGTAGCTTGAAATATGCTGTCAGCTTGAACCTGATAGCTTGAACGAGCCTGATAGGTTGAACGAGCCTGATAGCTTGAAATACTTGAACGAGCCTGATAGCTTGAACGAGCCTGATAGCTTGAACGAGCCTGATAGCTTGAAATACTTGAACGAGCCTGATAGCTTGAACTTACATTATCAGTTTCGCTTGAAAATTGCTGATTCTACTTGAAGCTATTTCACTTCAAGTGATTTCGTTTGAATCTGTCATTTTTTAAAACCAAGAACTTTCTAAGTATTTGTTGAATATTTCAGGTGTTTGAAGATGTCGAGCAGCGGTGAAGAATTTTACAACACATTCTACAATGCGTTCACTTCAGAATCGACAGAAAGAAGATCTGATATGAGAGAATATTCGAAAGAGATTTCAGAAAATTTGAAGTATGAGAATATGTATGGAAGTCAACAGAAACCACCAAAGCTAATGAAGATTGAAGATTATAACTGGTGGAAAAATCGATTTGAGGGTTGGGTAAAAGCATTCGCTCCTGAAAGTTGGTTAAATTTGAAAAATGGATATACAGAACCAGTGAAAGAATGAGGAGAGTTATTAGATGAGAAAGATTTCACAGAAATAGAAATAAAAAATGTTGTGGCTGAATACAAAATGATTACATTGATAAAACAATCAGTGAGAGAAGATATCATTTCATTACTTGAGCAAGAGAAAACGTCGAAGAGTTTATGGGAAGCGTTAGAGAGAAAGTGTATAGGAAGTAATGAGATTATGAAAAACAAAAAGAAATTGTTGCGTAAAGAGTTTGATCTTTTTGGTTGTATGAAAAATGAATCGGTTTGTAAGATGATTGAGAGATTTGGACATCTGAAGATGGTGTTGGCCAGACACAAAATCACATACACTCAAGAGGAGCTGGTTGATAAATTGTTTGATTCATTGGCGAACGATCAAGATTGGCAATACTTTGCCTTAATGTTGAAAAACACAATCAAGCCTGAAGAGTTAACAATGGATTTACTGATCGAAAGACTTGAAAGTCACGAGTTAGAGATAAAGAGATCTAAAGTAAACAACTCAGCTCATCAGCAGAATGTGGAGTTATACTACAGAGGAAATCTACCACAGGCTGGGTCTCCAAGAACAGCGTTTTCTGCAGAAAGTTCAAACTCTGTGAACAATGAAAGTTCTCACAGTAGTTTTCACAGTGGATCTTTTTCAACAACATCGAGCCAATCTGCATAAAAAAAATGTATTTCAATGCAACATTGCAGTAGAGTTGAAGAATACTCAAAATTTCAATGAGGAGTCTGCAAAGCAACAGATGGTCTTCTTAGCATTTGTGCTTGAATCGTATGAGAGTCTTGTGGCAGGCAAGATAGGCAACACCAACCTAACTAAGGAAGACTACGATCAAATAGATCCCGAGGAGATGGAACTGATCGACATAAGGTGGTGTATGGCCAGTGCAGTGAGGAGGGCACAACGTTTTATGGAAATTACCAGAAGGCAGTCTATTGGTGGACCGTCTACCAAGTTAGGCTTTGACAAATCCAAAGTGACATGCTTTAAATGCAAACAGAAAGGTCACTTTAAACGTGAGTGCAGAAATGCTTATGCTGATGATATTGCTAATCCGTTCAAGGAAGATTACTACAAGAAAGCAATCTATCATCAGAACAAGTCTGAACCTCCCAGATTGAAGCAGCCTAAAGAAAAATCAAGAGCTCTGGCAGTTATTCATGAAGATGAAGGTTATGACTGGAGTCAAGTTCTACCTGAAGAAGATGCAGTTGGATATGCATTTGTAGCTGAGGTTGATCCTGATAGATGGTGGAAAATAGATTATGCAAGATGGGAAATTGAAAAATTCAGAGAAGCATTCAAAGAAGCTCAGAGAGCCAAAAGATGGGATGATGATTTGGAATGTTACATGGATCCACGGGGTAATCCAGTTGTTAATCCATCAAAGGTGGATTTTGAAGCTGTAACAAATTTGCTTCCAAGTCAGGCTACTTTCAACACAAGAAGGTTATCTGAAAAAGAATATTGGCCAGAGTTGGTGAACAAAATCAAAGAAGTTTGCGAAGCGAGTCTACCAAAGGTAGTAGAAATGAAAAAGAGAAAAGAAGAAGAGTTGAAAAAGATGGTAGAGGAAGTGAAGATTACTGCAAAGCTTACTGCTGAAGAAGAACAGAAGAGTGAAAAAGAACAGAAAGTAGAAGAAGAGAAGAATGAGGAAGAACAACAAGTAGAAGAAGAAGAGAAGAAGGAGGAAGATCAGAAAGTTAAAACAGAAAAATCGGTGCTGAAAGAGATTGAAGTAAGTGAATATTCTGATCTATCAAATATTGAAATTGTTGATAAAAATGAGAACAAATGCAGGAATTGCATAGAAATGTGCAAAGCCTGTATTGAAAAAGATGAATTGATAAAAACAAAAGATAATGAATTAAGCAAACTTGAAAATGGTTTCACAAGAAAATGTAAAGATATGATTGAAAAAGAAGAAATTTTGAAACTAAAAGTTGAAAAATTGACACAGAAATGTCAAGGTCTTGAAAAGGATAATGATGTTTATAGACAACTGTGTTCTGCAAAATGTATTGATTGTGTTGAAAAAGAAACTAAAATTCAAGATTTTAAAAAAGAGTATGATTCTTTAAAGTGGTCGAGTCAGAGAGTACAAGAGGCTTATGATACTTTGAAGAGCCAAGTCAAATGTTTTGATCAAAGATTATCTGAAACTTTAGTCACTAAAGAAATGTATGAGAGACAGTTTAAAGAAAAACAACTTGAATTAAACAAATGTGTTGATGAAATTGCTAATCTTAAACAAATTTTGGCTGAAAAAGAAAAGGTTGTTACCAAACTTCAAAGTTATCATAACTCTTCGTACATTCTCGAACGCATTTTCAACATCACACCAGATGACAAAGATACTGACAAGAACAAAAAAGGTATTGGTTCAGAATTTCATCAGGTACACCACCATTGAGAAACAATTATACTTTTTATGATGAGGAAAATGTGGCAAAAGTTTTGAACATAGTTGACCAATTACCTGAAAGTATCGATGTGACTTACTCCAAATCTGATGAAGCTAATGATTCAGAGGTGGTAAGTAAGGTTGTTGAAAGCATTCTGAAAGATGAGTCAAACAAAGGTAAGTCTGAATCACATGATGAAAATGAGGGAAATTTTCATGATGGTTATCTCAAACAGACAAAATCCGAGAAAAATTTGAATGATGATTCAAAAGGATTGGTTTACACCATGATTGGATCAGACAAATTATTCTTAGATGTTGTTTTCCCGATTCAGAATGTGATTTCAGAAAAGTTTGATAAAGTTTTCAAAATGGTTGAGATTGAGAAGTCTGAGATTCCAAAGTTTGCTGGTAAAGGTCACAAAACTTTTTATAACAAACCTGGTTTCAAAAAGAAAAACATGAAGGCTGGGTTGGGTTATAAGAAGAAACAAAGTTGGAAAAGAAATGAAATGCCAAATTATCAGGCAAAAATGTGTTTTGTTCAAGGAAAAAGTTTTGAAGAAGAAGAAAAATTCAAATTTGGACAACAGTCTATTGATGAGTTTCATACTAAGAAAAAGAAACAACAACAGGCTAAGGATGTTTCAAAGAAAGTGTGTTTTAAATGTGATCAAATTGGACATGTTGCACGAAAGTGTCCAAACCCAAAGCCTGTTGATGTTGAAAAACATAAGTCTGAGACTGTGAAACAGAAGACTGCCAGATTTGATTCAAAACAAACTTGGAGGTATAACACAAACAAGTTTGCTTCGAATCAAACTTGGAAACCAAAACAGACTAGATCTGATTCTAGACAAACACAGATTTTTCACACATCCAAATTGAGAACAACTCAAAGTTGGAAAAAAATTGTTGATATGACAAAACCCAAAGAGTTTTGGAAACCAAGAGTTGTTCAAAAACAAAATGTTCAAAAAGAATCACATTTTTACAAAAGATGTACTCCGAAAGGTCAAAAATGGAGTGCTAAGAAACAAGTAATTTTGGTAAAAGATGAAAAAGTTGAAGTTAAAATTGAAAAAGTTTTTGATGAGAAAGATTTTGCAAAGCTACATGATGAATATTGTGTAGAAATGCCTAAGGTCCAACAGACCTGGGCTAAATTGTTCAAGTAATTGAATGTTTTGAATGTGCAGGTGCTCACCAAAACTGAAGATTGTGAGAATGAAAGTTGGGACAGCCTGGCACAGGAAGAGGTTGCTAAACCCAGGTTTGGTTGAACAGGGAGTTTGTTGTTTTCTGTACATAAAAAAATGTGTTGCTTGAATACGCCGAAACCCTCACGGCTGAACAAACATGATTACTTTCACAAGATTGAAAAACGGTTTTCAAATTGTCGAAATTCAATGGGTTGTAAATCATGGGGGTAATTGTTGGTACTTTATATTAGATTTTCTGCAAATCAGAGCACTTTTAGCAGAAAATGGATGGCGAGACAAAACTATCTACATCGGGTTGTCAAATTTTCTTTAAATGGTTTTGCATTTTAGGGGGAGATATATAATTGTCAGAAAATGAAAAAACATTTGAAAATGAAAAAAACATGATAAAACCTATTGGCAAAAAGACAAAAACATTAAAAAATGAAAATTGAGTTTTTGCGTAAAAAGAGGAAATGATAGTACATCAGTAGACAGTCACAGTATGCTAAAGAATTGAAAAGTCAAAATGTGTTAAACGATCTCACCGTGGATGTGTCGGTAGATTTTTATACATTTAGTAAACTTTTTCGGGATATAAACCTAAATTCAAACTTGCTTATTTCATGGGGAACACTACTTGGATAAATAGGTAACCCCTGAAATCTCGTTTGAAAGGTCCCACTTTCTGAGATACTAGGTCTTTATACTCAGTGATATCTGGGGTATTATCCCGGGACTTCTGATTTTGCGGAAGCAATGGCCTAGTCCCCGGAGAATACTTTCTGCATTGCTTGAAATATAGCGCCGCCCTCAGCAAATTGATGAAACAATAAAATTGATAGTCATTGCTGTTGTAATACAAAAGATCCTCTAAAGGGGACACACCAAAAGTCGAGCCGTCATCTCTCTGCTGAACGGAAGTTCTGACCTGAGCTCTCACGGTTTCGTACTATAATTTATTCCCCTTACAGATATCATCTAGGTATACTCACCTGTAAGACTGAATATTGGGATCTGTATACGGGAGTATATTCAAGAGGTGGGACACATGAATAAGTTTAAGTTCTTTAAAACATCTAATTCGTATCCTGAATCAGTTGAAATTTGAATGAAAATTTAAGTGGATCAGTATATCGACAATCTAAGTGAATTGTTTAATTCTTAATGTGTAACTAAGCTCAACGGTACTTGTGACTTGTCAAAATCTGATATGATCCTCTGACGCATACTCAAACAAAAATATTGTTTGTAAATATGTTTGTACATATTTCTTTACTGCTTTATATTTTCAGAAAATACAAAAAGATTTTTGATTCTGCTTTATTTTCGATAACCGATGTCTGAGTGCCGAGTTTCAAAATCTAAGTAAGCTGATTGTGTTTCTGAAAACAAAACAAGTTCATTAAATTGAAACTTGAATTAAAATCAAAAATCAAAACAGTTTGTGATATCTCCAAGGTCATTAAGTTGGACTTGGATGATTAACTGTGGGGGATTTGGATGCTTATATTGTTATAGAGCTAGTTTTCGATTCGATTCGATTCGATGAAACTGCCAAATTCATGAGAAGTGATTTAGAGAAGATTGAATTGCCAGGTTACTATTCTTGGTAGTCTAAAATGTTGTTACTTATGAATGTATGAGTGATTGCAGGTTAGAGTCCAGACTACGATCCCAGAAGCTGAGTCTAAGGGGGAGTCTGAAGACAAGCTCAAAGCAAGGGGGAGTTTGTAAACCGAAAAGCAAGGTGTCGATCTCTAAAAGCACGGAAGCTTGACGAAAGGGGGAGCCTGAAGAAAGAGAGAGTCAGAGATAGATCGTGATATAACATTTGAAGTTAGAAGCTGATCAAAGAAGATAAAGATTGATAGGATGCTTGCATTGTTAGACAAATTTGGAGAGAGACAAAGACTAAAGACTTGACGCCGAAGACTTCGTCAACATCCAAGGGGGAGTCTGTTGGTGCACTAAATGTCTGTTGACTACGTTTTAATCAAGTCTTAGGTCTAGATGGTTAGAATTAGGGTTTAAATGTAGAAGTTTTCTTGTTAGCTTGAAACTGATTCTTGCTTGTTTTCTTGAAACTGGTTCTTGCTTGTTAGCTTGAAACTGATGTGTCATTTCAAGCTAACAGGCCAAGCCTATAAATAGGGGTTGAGTGTGTCATTTGAAGCTAACAGAGGTCATAGTGTAAGAGACGCGGTGCTGTCAAAATTTCATCAGAATTCATTGTAAAGTCTCGCAATCAGTAATAGAAAGGAAGTTAAAAGGATACAAGCTGTTTGTGACTTGATTTACTTTGATTCCGCCTTTGTAAACTGAGATGAACTACTTTTACTAACGTTTATGGTCACGCAAACGGTCCAACAAAATGAGAAAATGGTTTTTTGAATTCATTAAATAGATGAGAGAGAGAGATTGTTGATACATATTTTGTGGACACGACTTGGCTCGGTTCAACTCGGCTCAGTTCGACTTGGTTTCGACTCGAAGACACGAAGATCAAGACGAAGACTTGTGTCTGTACTTTGTCTGTAATGTGTCATGATACAAAACGATGTCTTATGTTAGATTTGTTGCTATGTGCGTTCGATGTAAGTTTGACCTGGTCAACCATCCTCCGGTTTGACTTGGCCAAACAGTTAGCACATTGATTGAAACATGCTTGTGTCGAAGGATGTCATCGAAGGATGGTTTGTATCCTTCGATGACCTCGAAAGATAATGCCTTCGATAGATACAGATGGACCTCGAAGGATATCATCCTTCGAGGTATGTATGGATCTTTCGGTAGAATTTCTGGTCGATAGATGATCCTTCGACCAGATTACCTTATCCTTCGACCATACGAGCTGTGTTGAGTATAAATACTCATGTAGTGTGTTATGTTCAGTGAGAGCACACAGAACACACACACACGAGAGAGTTTGAGAGAGTTTACAGAAAACATTTGTAAACCTTGTGCTTGTAACTGGACCTTTCATAGTATTAATACATTGGTGTTAATCGGTGAATCTCGTGTCTATATTATCATTGTGGTGTTCGATCTCGGTTTGCTATCTCGGTTGGATTCCGCACAACCGGGTGTGTTCGATAACAAGGATTAGGCGACTAGATCCTCCCCTAGCCGGACCTACAAGTGGTATCAGAGCCTTGGCTCTTCTCCTTGTTAAAACCGAGTGTGTTCTTGGTTTGTTTTTCGGGTATTAAAGTTTACATTTTTCTGGAAAACATCTTAAAATCGGATTATGTCTTAGTGTTTTGCTTTATGTTTTGTTAAAAACCGTGTTATTTTCATGCTCACATGTTAGTCTTTGGTTTTTATTAAACATTTTGGCAAAATCGCTGTTTCGGCAGTTGTCGGTTTACCAGAAAATTCAAATTTTCTGGGCTTGTTATTGATATCCTCAACATATATTCAAGTGTTCTTCAAAGATTTACATCTTTTGATCTTGTTTGATTATTTTCGAAAGTTGTTGGTGCATTGGGAAGGTACCCAAATCTGTTTTGGCAGAAAGTAAGGTCTGAACATACCATCTGCCGAAAGTTTCTACCAACTTGTCACCTTTTTCACCAACCCGTCACATTTGTCAACTGTGTCAGAGCTCATCGAAAGATATCCTTCGGAGTCGAAAGTTCATCTTTCGATCAAGGAGGTTCGACAGATACCCATCCTTCAAGCATCTTTCGAAGTCAGTGAGTTATCTTTCGAGCCAAGGAATCTTTTCGAAGGATATATTGTTCGAGCTACTGTTACATTATCGAAAGATAAGGATCCTTCGTCTTGGAGAATCTTTCGAAGTCTTTGTTCGAAATTCAACAGTGATCTTTCGAACACTGTTGATCCTTCGAACAAGTGTCTATCTTTCGAACAAGGGTTGATCCTTCGATCTTCGTCTGTTTAGTTTTAACAGTTTGTTTCAAGTGTGTTAATCAGGTTGTTATCATTCATACATCAAATATGAGCTGCACAAGCCCTTGGGATTGGAGTACGAATCCACAACCAGCTCAAAAACAGATGTCGTTGGCCGAATATATGACGAGTACAATACCTAAACAACAACAGTCAATAAGTTCAAGTCAATGGGCAATGGTGGCGAATCAAAATCAGAGCATTCAAAATATTTTGCTTAGTGAGAATGAGACGGGTAGCAACAATCGCCCGCCAAAGCTGAATCACATGAACGACTATCCATCATGGAAGGGTCGTTTCCATAATTACGTTCAAGGGCAAAACACAGAATTATGGACGTGCTTCACCTCTGCATTTAGTGAAGCTCTTGAAGAAGCAGGATCAAATGTGACAACTTTCAACAATATGCAAGAAGCCGAGAAAAAGGCATATGATCTGGAGAAGAAGGCGTATGCTATTCTCACTCAAGCACTTCACAGAGACATCTTTCATCAATTCTCATATTGTAAGACGACGAAAGCTTTATGGGATGCATTGGTAGCGAGAGGAGAAGGAAATGCAGCTACTAGAAAGATACGCCATGATTTATTGAAGAAAGAGTTTGAATCATTTCAGTTCTTGGAGAATGAGACTCTAAATGATATGACTACTCGTTTTTATCATTTACTTAGTGAACTGATTTCTTACAAGGTTGTGGTATCTTCACAGGAAATAGTCGCACGGTTTGCTGATGCTCTACCACCAAAGTGGAGCTCATTCATTGAATTGTTAAAGCATACCGGTGTATTGGATACTGTGAGTATCTATGAGTTTGTTCAAAAGCTGGAGAACAAGGATGCAGAAGAGATCAGAAAAGCTAAACTAATTCCTGTCCCTCAAAATCCAGAGATGTACTTTGGAGGGATTGCTCCTGCTGCTAGTACAAGCCAGCAACCAAAGATACAAACAGCTTATGTGTCAAATGCTTTCGACCCAAGATCCTATTTTGGAGGAGTAGCCACACCTCAACCCCAATTTGATCCAGCTTCATATTTTTCAAAACCTCAAGTTGCACCACCCCAACCCCAATTTGATCCAGCTTCCTATTTTTCAAAACCTCAAGTTGCACCACCCCAACCCCAATTTGATCCAGCTTCCTATTTTTCTACACCACAAACCCAACCACAACAAGCCTTCTATGGTAACAAACCTGATACTTCAAATTTTTCCAAAGTGAGTGTAGAAGCTGCACGGGATCACATTGAAATTCTTACCACTATGGTTAATGCCTACAGCGGATTAGTCGCAAGTCAAATTGGCAACATTAATTTGACAAACGAAGACTATCAGCAGATAGACAGGGATGAAATGGAGTTAATGGATATCAAGTGGGCGTTTGCAAGTGCAGTCAGAAGGGCAAAGGATTTCATGACTCGAACTGGAAGAACTTCGTTGGAAGGCAAAAATGATACGAAGTACGGGTTCAATAAAGATGCTGTCACATGCTTTAATTGCGGTGAAAAGGGTCACTTCAAACGTGAATGCACGCGACCGAGCAAACAAAGCAACCAACAAGGCAACCAAAATCCCTTCCAAAATCAAACAAGTACTTCAAATCAAGCTAACAACGAAAGAGGGATAGTAGCTGCTAACAACCAAACCAACCAGTCAGGGCCTTCAAACCCCAACCGGGCATTGATAGTTCAAGCTGATGAAGGATGTGATTGGTCTGTACAATTGGGAGATAATGGTCAAGGAGGTGGAACTGCATGCTATGCAAAAATTATCAATCACATCAAGCATGTTCACAAGGAAGAGTTTTCTGAAAGTGATGATAGCTCGGGTTATAGTGGGAGTTGAGATGAAGAAAGCTCGAATGCAGGAGATTCTAATTCTGAAAATGGATCTTTTTCTTATCAGACTGCCTTTATGGCGAATGTCTCGGCCTCGACAAGTCAGGTAAATTCTGATCCTCCTACTCCTAGCATATGTAGTGATTGTGAAGAATTAAAACTTGAATGTGCTGAATTGAAACGTGAATCTGAAACGGTTCATAGTCACAATCAGAGTTTAGTTGTTGAACTGTCAAAGTGCAAGGAGGCAAACATGGCCTTAGCTCGCAATGAAAAGGAGTTTAAAACAGTTATTGAAACCCAAAAGAAAAGTGTTTCCGAATTAACAAAAACTGTTTGTAACAAACAAATTGGTATTAATAACTACATTAATATCATTGAGGAAACAAAGAAAGAGCTAGCCGTGGCGAAATGTGAACATGAGGCGATCAAGCTCAAATTGGAGAGTTACTCAAACTCCCGATATGTGCTTGATCACATCATTGACGTTCAGCAACTAAAGGGAAACGTTAAAGGCGTTGGTTATAGGAAGTGTCCACCCCCTTTGAGACACGATTATACCAAGTTGCCCGATGAGGAGGAAATGCCGCGTTTTGAGCCAACTGTACCTCTTGATTATGAGGAAGTTACAACTGGCTTAGGGTTCAAAACGGAAAATTCATCGGAGGGCTCATCTGATAGCAAGGAAAAGTCATCATGTGCTTCAAATCAAAGTCCTCCAACCATTGAGGACTATGATTCTTCGGATGATGAATCAGATGTGAGTGATGAGGATAAATCTCTTGACGATAGAAAAGGAGTAGAAGTGCCTTTTGAGAATCACATTCTATGTGATCCTCCTACTCCTGCTGTGCAATCAACTGGTGCTAAACAAGAGATAGATCCTATCACTGAGACAGTGTCTACTGTTAAAAGTGATAACGTGTTGTACACTTTAGTCGGTGATGATAAAATTTATTCAAACAAAGATTTTCCAATAAAAAACGTCAATCAATCCTTGATTGATAAAGTGTTTGAAGATAATACAACTAAGTTTTTGGGAAAAGCGATCCCGAGAGTTTCAGTAACTCAGTGTGATCCTATTCCAAAAGCTGAAGTGAGGAAACAATTTGGAAACCAAAAATTACCGACTAAACGACAACCTGTCGCTTTTAAGGGTAAACAGCAACAGCAGCGAGCTCAAAATTCTAAAGGTTCACAATCAAAGGTTGAGACCAAAGGAGCTCGTTTCAAGAAGAAAAACAAAGATATCAAGTTTGTAGCATCAAGAGGTACTGATAAAATTGAGACTTTTGAAAATAAATCAAACACCGATTTTATTCAACAAGTCAAGATTTTAAAACGTAACAGCCAAAACAATTACACCCAGCACACAAACGGGTGTGAAGCAAGTACCTCTGGGTCTACAGGTTCAACACATGAAAGTCGAATCGGTTCTCCTAAGTTTGTTGAAAGGAGAATTTGTTTCAAATGTGGGAAGGTTGGGCACATCATTAAAGATTGCAAAAACTCGCCCAAACCAAATTTTGTTGAAAGAGCCCCCTCTGAACAAGGTCACTCACAACGTCGTCCTGTTTATCCAAAACATGATAAAAGAACCGTTAAAGAACAGGAAACAAAACAACGACGTAAAAATGTGAAGGTGATTGAAAAGGCGTTAAAACCGGAGGTTGTCCAAACAAAGTCTGTTAAATTAGAAATTAAAAATGAAAAACAAAAACAGATTTGGAAACCAAAATCGGTAACTGTTTCAGGGGGAGGTGCTGTGTTTGAGAATCATCAGGAAATTGAGATCACAATCCTCGATGATGAAGGACGACCCAAGTCTGTTAAGGCTTGGGTCCCCCTCTCCAACTAATCTCTGAGTGAGTGTGCAGGATGTTCCAGGAGGAACTATCGATAGTCATCGGATTGTTGATAGTGGAATGTTCATGCACAAGATCGGCGACAAAAGAGATTGTTGCCTTTGATGGAGAGAAGAAGAAAAGGAAGACAGAATTGTCTGTCGAAAGAAATTGAAAAACTTCGACAAATTGAAAATCATTTCAAAGTTTGATTGTTCAAGGCTTTGATCGGGTCCCCAGGATAGATTCAAATCAAAATGTACGCACCTGCAGCACGTTTGAGGTTCAAATTAACAAGATGAACGTGCAGTGTACATTTCTTCACGGTGTGATTGAAGAAAATGTGTTCGTTGAACAAACCAACCGGGTGTGCGGATGCCTTGGCGTGGATTGAACAACCGCACACTAATTCTGAAAGAGAAAGTCAAAGACCTTCGCTGGTGCAATGTGGAAGACCAGCCGGACCCAAAGGTTTATGGTCTTGTTGCTGTGAAGAGATTTCTAAGTAGCTACAAAGAATCGACTTTGAAATCCACACCGGGTGGATATCCAGTTTGGGAGAGCGCTCAGATTCCTTGCAATGCACGAAGCAGTTGCAGGATACGGTTTTAAATTTCTAATCTCTCCTATACTTGTCGATATTTAAGCTGCTTTATAAATTGTTATCATCTCGTAGCACTCTTTGGCCAGACACGTTGATCTCGAATATCACCTCACACGTGATTGTTTTACTATGAAACTCGTCAATGTTGTCATGGTCCGCACCGCTTACCGACATGCCAACTGATTTTTCCAAAATTCGATAAATCATTTCTGATTAAAATTAATTTTGGTAAACGGCATTGAGGTAAAACATGAGTTAACCGACATCGGGAAATCCTTTTTGTAAATATCTTTGTGTCTTTTAAAATTTCTCTTAGTTTGTTGATTTTAGGGGGAGTAAATCCATATTTGAAAATTCAAAAACATTGAAAAATTTCATAAAAACACAAAAACAATAGAAAAGCAAAAATGAGTTTCCTGGCGAGAAAAAGAGAAAATGATAGTACATCAGTGGTCTGTCGAAACCTCTTTAAACTGAAATGCAAAATGAAAAGCGATAAGCAGCTCTATATAAGATGTATTGGTAGGCTCACAATCATTTTAAAGTGTGCAGGGTGATATAAACCTTAATCGACTGAAGATCAGGTGGGAACCATTCATTGGCATATGGTCTTAGTACCGAAATTTCGTTTGAGAGATTGCTGAGGTTCTGAGATATTCGGTCTTTATGCTGCTTATCATCTGGGTATCATGGTTGTTTCTTTTACCGAAAAATAACGGGGACGCAAGTCTAGATCTTCCATGATACCATACATACGTGTACATATTACATACTGCATTCGACCTCAATAAGTGATCAACAATCACATGTCCAAACAAATAAGTGATAATATATCACATTTTTCCGGGAGTCAAGTTCGTCTCTCTGCTGTACGAAAGTACTGACCTGTTCACGGACTTGCTCCTGTGCCCTCATGCATCTGAAAATCAAGTTCCTCATCAATAAGTGATTATATCACAAAGGGCTTGTTTTCAAATCAAAATAAGTGAGAATCTCACATCATATACGGTCAAACAGATGATAATCGGTATACTCACCGGTAAGATGAACCCTCGTGCATACCTTGATACGGGAATGTGTCGTGATGTGGATGAACACCGGTCGGTAAGTATAAATTATACCTTAACGTATCCCCTCGCCATGATTACAAATGATAAGTTGAGTTTATGTGGACAACAATACCGATAATTGTTATAGGATGCTTATCTTAATGTTAACTAATTGAACGAAAAGAGCGTTTTGACATGACCGTACACTGATATGATTCTCTTACCCTCGAAACTCGCAAAAAGAATGTCTGTAGATATTTATTTATTGTTTTCAGTCTGTGCATCTTGTATATATTTATTTATTGTTTTCCGTCTTTACGTTTGAAAAATGAAAAATTCCAAAAAGATTTTAGGTGTGTTTTAATATAAACTTTATAAAAGCCAAAAAGATTTTGCTTCTAGTTTATTTTTGATTGACTGATGTTGGAACTCGAGTCTATCCTACCCAAAATCCTGATCGTAAGCCGAAAAATAATTGCATCTTCATAAACTGTCGAAGTTAACAAGTTTTTGAAAGTTAAAGGATTAAGATTGAATATTTTTCTAAACTTTCAAAATATTGTCGGTTGGTGTTTGATTGAGATTTGATCTCATATGTGTCATTTGTTTATGTTAAACTATATTCCAAGCAGTTGTTCTCATTATGCGTTTAGCTTTCTTGCATGTGCAGATGCTAAAGACGAGGAGAACATGTTCGATGATAAGCTTTGGAATGAAGACACGAAGTGGAGGCACTCAAAGGATAAAGTGATCGAGTTGCCGCTGACCCTTCATCAACACCACAAGGATCTGAAGAATTGACAAGTCAAAAGATTCACAAGCATGACTCAATGGAGAGTTCTATCTAAGGGGGAGTTTATTGACACACTTCCTAAATGAAAAGGGGAGTTTGTTGATACACTTTCTACTTACGACGCGTGAAGACTTTGTTGATACATATTTTGTGGACACGACTCGGCTCGGTTCAACTCGGCTCAGTTCGACTTGGTTTCGACTCGAAGACACGAAGATCAAGACGAAGACTTGTGTCTGTACTTTGTCTGTAATGTGTCATGATACAAAACGATGTCTTATGTTAGATTTGTTGCTATGTGCGTTCGATGTAAGTTTGACCAGGTCAACCATCCTCCGGTTTGACTTGGCCAAACAGTTAGCACATTGATTGAAACATGCTTGTGTCGAAGGATGTCATCGAAGGATGGTTTGTATCCTTCGATGACCTCGAAAGATAATGCCTTCGATAGATACAGATGGACCTCGAAGGATATCATCCTTCGAGGTATGTATGGATCTTTCGGTAGAATTTCTGGTCGATAGATGATCCTTCGACCAGATTACCTTATCCTTCGACCATACGAGCTGTGTTGAGTATAAATACTCATGTAGTGTGTTATGTTCAGTGAGAGCACACAGAACACACACACACGAGAGAGTTTGAGAGAGTTTACAGAAAACATTTGTAAACCTTGTGCTTGTAACTGGACCTTTCATAGTATTAATACATTGGTGTTAATCGGTGAATCTCGTGTCTATATTATCATTGTGGTGTTCGATCTCGGTTTGCTATCTCGGTTGGATTCCGCACAACCGGGTGTATTCGATAACAAGGATTAGGCGACTAGATCCTCCCCTAGCCGGACCTACAGAGATGATTAGACATATAATAAATGAGGGGAGATAAAAGGAAATGACATTTGTAGTAAAAGACCAAAATACTCTTTTTAGTGGCTGAATCTGATTGGCTGAGAGTGGTTCTCGCGGTTCTTACAACTGGAGGTGGTTCTTATTCTAGCGGCTCCCTATATATATATATATATCAATTATTTTGGATAATTTTAAAATGAAAACCACTAGTTATTGTGAAAACTCAAAAACTAATTAAAAAAGCCAAAAAAACATATCAATTTTTTTTTTTTGCATTTTAATTTTCGCAACTTTATATATATAAAAAAATTTTCAAAAAAAAAAATTGTAGTGCACACGTGTAATACTACACATGTGTATGTGTACTATAAATTTTTTTTTTAAAAAGTTTTTTTATATTTAAAAATCTGTGATTTTTATAAAAAAATTGAAAGAAAAAAAAAATTTTTGGTGTTTTTTTAGGCTTTTTTTAGTTAGTTTTAGAGTTTTCACAATAAAAGTTGTTTTCATTTGAACCTTCCTCTAGGGGAAGATTCAAATGAAAACCACTACTTATTGTGAAAACTCGAAAACTAATTAAAAAATCCAAAAAAACATACCAATTTTTTTTTTTGCATACCAATTTTCGTCACTTTTAATATATAAAAAAATTGTAGTGCACATGTGTAATACTACACATGTGTATCATTATACACATGTGTACTACAAAAAAAATTTGAAAATTTTTTTTATATATAAAAACCTGCGATTTTTATAAAAAATATTGAGAAAAAAAAATTTTGGTGTGTTTTTTAGGCTTTTTTTATTTAGTTATCGAGTTTTCACAATAAAAGTGATTTTCATTTGAACAATCCCCTATACTACTCATATATAGGGGATGATTCAAATGAAAACCACTTTTATTGTGAAAACTCGAAATCTAACTATAAAAATCTTAAAAAACACACCAATTTTTTTTTTCATTTTTTTATAAAAATCGCAGGTTTTTATATATAAAAAAAAATTAAAAAAAAAATTGTAGTACACATAAACATGTGTAGTATCACACATGTGCACTACAAAAAAAAAAAAAATTTGAAATTTTTTTTATATAATAAAATCTGCGAAAATTGGTATGTAAAAAAAATAAAATTTTGGTACGTTTTTTTGGCTTTTTTAATTAGTTTTCTAGTTTTCACAATAACTAGTGGTTTTCATTTGAACCTTCCCCTATATATATATATATATATATATATATATATATACATATATATTGGGGAATGTTCATTCGGAAACACTAAAAAAGTGGGGAACAGTGGGGAATCGACTCAAACGAACTCCGATTTGACTCATTCCAACGGCGTTGGAACCGGCTCGTCGAACCCTAACTAGGGTCTCTTAATCCTAAACCCTAAATCCTAACTCCTAAACTCTAAACCCTAAAGCTAAAAAATAAGGCTAAAACCTAAGCTAAACCATAAAATCTAAACTATAAACCCTAAAAGCTAAACCCTAAAGATAAACACTAAAGCTAAACCCTAAAGCTAAACCCTAAACTCTAAAGCTAAACCCTAAAGATACGCACTAAACCCTGAAACTAAACCTAAAAGCTAAACCCTAAAAGTCAAACTCTAATATATTTAGGGTTTAGGGGTTATGATTTAGGGTTTAGGGTTAAGAGATCATAATTAGGGTTCGACGAACCGGTTCCAATGCCGCTGGAATGAGTCCAATCGGAGTTCGTTTGAGTCGGTTCCCCACTGTTCCCTATATATATATATATATATATATATATAGGGTAGGGATTCTAAGAGAAGTCCGCCCTATTTGAAAAACCTGAGAAGCAATCTGGACCACACATTCTCTCTAAGCAAAAAATGCAAAAAAAGGAGAAAAAAATGCAATTTTTTTTTTTTTGGAAAAATCGCAGCTTTTTCTTTAAGGATTAAATTTTTTATTTTTAATTTTTAAATTTTTTTTTTGATTTATACACATGTGTATATTGTTAATCTTTTAACTATACATATATATATTGTCAATTATACATATATGTATATACATGTTTAAAATTGAAAAAATATGTGTTATAAATCTTAAACCTTATACCATAAAACTAAAGCTAAACCTTAATTCTAAACCTTAATGCTAAACCCTAAACCCTAAAGCTAAACCCTAATGCTAAACCCTAAAGCTAAAACTAAACCCTAAAGCTAAACCCTTAATGCTAAACCCTAAAGATAAAGCTAAACCCAAAAGTTAAAGCTAAACCCTAATGCTAAACCCAAAAGCTAAACCCTAATGCTAAACCCTAAATACTATTACTAAACCCTAATGCTAAACCCTAAAGTTAAACCCTAAACCATAAAGCTAAACCCTAAACACTAATGCTAAACCCTAAATAACACTTATTTTTCAATTTTAAACATGTATATACATATATGTATAATTGACAATATACATATATGTATAGTTAGAAGATTAACAATATACACATGTGTATAATTCTCAAAAAAAAAAAATTAAAAAAAATAATAAAAAATTAAATACTTAAAGAAAAAGCTGCGATTTTTTCAAAAAAAAAAAAAAAAAAACTTTTGCATTTTTTTTTACAATTTTTTCATTTTTTTGCTTAGGGAAATGTGTGGTTCAGAATGCTTCTCAAGTTTCTCAAATAGCCTACTACTTCTCACATGATCCTTATCCTATATATATATATACACATCCTCCACCTTCCGTGCCAGTGTGGACCATGTCACAACTGCCTAATTATGATTTAACATTTCATTGAATGTTAAATAAAATAAATCAAATATATATTAAGCTGCGGTCTCGTAGGACCATTAAAAGCAATGAGGCTTGGACTTAGTCCACCACCTTTGGACAGGGAGCCATGTGGCCACAACTGTCATTGTCTTAATTGACAATATAATATAGCCCGTATGCAAATCATTTGACATCACCATGGATGTTTACATAAATGATCATCGCATTGATGATATTAGCCATGATCTCATTGAATCATATAGGCTATAAGGCTTGGACATAGTCTACCACCTTGATGATCAGTGTGATTTCTCATTGCCACACTGCCAGGAATATTAACATTACTTTGAATGTTAACACAGGAAGAATTTCTTAATGGTTTAACAATAATAATATATTTTTAGCCATGGTCTCATTTGACCATGGAGGCTATAAGGTTTGGACATAGTCCACCACCTATTAGGTTAGTGTGATTCCTCATTGCCACACTTCCATTATAATTTGCCAGTAATATAGGCTTTGCCATATGGCTAGTCAAAAACCATTAAGAAGATCTTGTTGAAATATTGAGCAGATCGATAAAGTTCGAATTAAAATCGAGACGATCGCATAAAAAGGATAAAATGAATAAGATAATCTCAAAATTATCATTTGAAATAAGAAAGATTACAATACTTGTCCTCATAGGGACTTTTGAAATTAAATGAAATAACAAAGTTAGTCCACATAGGGACTTTAAAAAGAAATACAATAACATGTCCACGCAGGGACTTTTGGAAATTTAAATTACAATAAAAATAAAATACAATCTTCACTCATTCTTCTTTCCTCTGATTATCTTGGTAAGCTTCTTGAAGATTTTGTTTGTTCTCTTTTCGTTCTTTTCAACCTATCGCTGAATCTACTCCGCCCGTTCCAAGGCTTGATTAATAGCCTCGAGTTATGGCGGTGGTTGTGGTTGCGGTTGAGGAGCAACAGGATATTGCTATCTATAATTTGGATTTCCAGCATTTGGATAAGCGGGTGGAAATGGTCAAGGATAAAGTGCATTATCCACAACCGCTTGCATGTAGGGGTTGTACGACGGCGCTGGATAATTAAAATCTATAGGATCTGCCGAATAAGGTGAACCATATCCAGTAAAATCTGGGTATGTACGAATAGGGTTATCAAAACCCAAGGGTGCTTGTTGAGTAGATGATTGCAGAAGTGGCTCAATAACAGGTTCGGTGTTAGAGGGTCCACCCATTTGTGGGTCCTCTGGAATAGTAGGGTAAGAAGGTGGCAAAGGTGGAAGCGAACCCGATCATTGCCCCGCACGTACCAACATATGTGCACCACGAGGTTTCCTCGGCTGTGGTGGCGGTTGCGGTTGCTCCGCGGGCTCCATCGGTTCGTCCTCTTGTGGAGGCGGCAACGTTTGTGGAGGTTGATATGGTGGTGTATAAACAAAAGTAAATTAATCAAAGTATTGGTCCCATTCATCAGGACCCTGGTATGGAGATCCTACATAGGATGCCGTGTCACTTGACAGTTCAATCGGATGCATATGGGATCCTGATGGTGGCATTTCCGGGTCAGAATCGTCATCCAGTTGGTTTTGCTGATATAGTTGGTTTTGGCTAACAGGTGGAGTGTTAATAAACTGGTTTGGGTCAAATGAGTCATGAAAAGAATGTGAGTGAGAATGGTGAGATTGGTGTAAATGGTGAGAGTGAGATGAATGGTGTAAATGATTAGAGTAGGAGGAATGGTGTGAAATAGAGTGTCTCTCAGACTGTGACGAGTATGACTCGCTTGAATACTGTGGGTGATCCGAACTATGGGACTGCGAGGGTATGTGTCCAGATGGTCCTCCCCTCATTGGACCTTTTCCTCGTCCTCTAATTCTTGGGTATATTTATTTCGTGTCAAAAAAAAACAACAATATATAACTTAATAAGGTATGAGTATTCCTAGGTCAATGCCTAGACTCGAAAAAGTCTAAGGATTATGTTATTGTGATTTTTGAGATTAAACACAAAAGGCTAGTGTTTAATTCACTCAAATGTTGGCTCTGATACCAAACTGTCACACCCTGATTTCCCGGTGGGCCAGTTAGTTTGTTTTTTTTCCTCTTTAGGGATGGATGGCATTGACGCGATGCATAGTGATTATTGTGGTTGTAATTTTCAATCATTGATATTGATATTAATAGGGAGTTTATTTCAAGGGTAGTCAAGGAGGTGTTACGAAGAAAGACAAATAGAAACGGTCCAATTCCTGTTTTATCTTTTGTTGACATAGTGTGAAAAACATAGACTGATTTTGGATATAACTGGAGAAAGACCCTTTGAGTATGGCTGTGGAAGGTTAGTATCTGGATATATGTTGCGAATCAGTTTGTGTGATCTTTGATGGGTTTATGTACATGGGTGGTTTTTATAATCACTAGAACTCTAGGGTATCTCTTTCTTCATATATACACTAAGGCCTTTTTTTATTATTGATTCTTGTGTTGAAGTGGTTGCCTTTTTGAATCTATATATTGTATTTATGTCCCACTTCACTACACCATTATTCGAGCAGCCAACAAACGTCACTTCTCAGTACATGTGTTTCACAGATGCATACACCTGTTGTCTCAAGTGGAGGACAACCTTGGTTGCCTTCTACAAATCAAGCTCCGCTAACAGTTTCATCACTGCAACAATCTGGACAACAACCTTCAACAGTCACTCCCTCAAATCAAGTATATATCCTTACTATTCATTTTTTTCGCTTCTTAGTTTTTTAATATCTATGTGGATAATTACATGAAGCTGTGATATATAGAGTAATTTAGTTTTTAAGTAATTTGTACAAACGATTATGGGTGGTGGGGGATTCTGGTTGAGTTAATCTGCAGCTTCTTTGTTGCATCATGGATAGGGGTATTCAAGTATCATGGCCCTCAGCAATGTGCAAGGCCTAAACAGGTAAAAAAAAGTTACTGGTAGTGCGTGTCTTTTCTCTTATTAATTACATTTTTAGTTCTCGCTTTTTGTGGTATTATCTTACTATGTTAATATTTTATGATCAGGTGTTTGTGGCGCTGGTTTCATCGTTTTAGATCAAATGATTTCATTTGTGATTATCTTGCAGAGATGCCTTGGATGGATTGGTATATAGTTCTGTTTTCTTTAAGTAAAATTGTGTGATTTTGTTTAATTTGTGTATATACCTTATTCCATTTCTAAGGTCTCCACATACACTAAATATATATTGTTTCTTTTGGCACAAATTTTCCGTTTTTATTCGTATAATTGGTGTTTTTTTGGTTTTCCTACGAGTAGAGCTAAAGTATATGTTGGAAGTTTCTGATTGATAACAATGTTTGTTTGTTATAAATTAAATTCAAAACATGGTTGGGATCGTTGCTTCATCATTAACAAATATAATTAACTGAGTACAAGAACAAATAGAAACGAGTTGCTTTGGGTTATTATTGATCTCAAGCAGGTTGATTGGTTTGAAAGTGACCATAAGCATCTTTAAATGCTTATAATATTTTGTGATGACATAAGATATATTTTATTGTTGTAAAAAATGTATAATGATTCGTTGTTTAATAGAATGTGGTACGTAAAATTTTTGAAAACTATCCGTATTTTTACACCGGTTTTACGTCTAGTTTTTTTAATAGGAATGTCGTTTGATTTATAATATTAATCAAGTTTAGAAATTTAATTAAACAATTCTGAACATAAAAAATCAATAGATAAAAATCAAGTTTTATAATTATTTTCAAATGCATAATTTGTGCGGTATAAATACATGAACTTCTCAATGTTACCAACTAAGATTTAATCAAGCATTCTCAAAAGATGAAAACACACAAAGGGTAATTATAATCGATGCATTTCTATATTTTATTTAAATACTTAATAAACAATATTATTTTATCATCATTTTATTTACCTACCATTTTTAGCCAACATGAATTGTGCCCCCAGTACAAAAAAGTTCTATATCCGCCACTGCTCCTAGATGTTTCTTCGATTGAACAAGTCTAAATTCTAATATTTCGATCAATTAGTTTTCGGTTTATAATATATAAAAATCGAATTTAATAATTGTTAAAAATGTAATGTAATTATTTATAGAGTGGTTTGATATTAAAATCAGGAGAAGAGACTTATTTATATATAATGTAAGGAATTTTAATAAAATTCGGGAGAAGAGATTTGGTGATAACACGTGATACTCTTTAGTATCCTTTATTATAATAAGGATAATTCGTTTAATGTGAGAAATTGTAAATATAAATTAAATTGATAAATGTGGCATGTGGAAAGAATGTGTGGGATTACACCAACAACAAATACAAGCAATGGTAGAGGTTTGATGAACGGGTATGGTTGTGTTTGGATGGTGTCTAAATGACAAATACAAACAATGGTAGAGGTTTGCCATGACGTGTATGAAGAAAGAACCACACTCTTATGGATGATGAACGGGTATGGTTGTGTTTGGGTATGGTTCTGTTTGGATGGTGTGTAAATGACAAATACAAGCAATGGTAGAGGTTTGCCATAGCCATTACCAATACCACATAGCAACATGGTATAGTAAGTTGATAATGGATGCCAAAAAGAAAAGCAAAAAAAATGAAGAAAAGAAAGAAAATCGCACACACAGAATAGGAAAATCAAATTTAACATTTCAACTATTAGACCTGTTTGTTTCATACTTTGTTCACATTCAGTCATTGAGTATGAAAGTTCAAAGAAAATGCATGATATAATATGGTATTGAAACCTAACTATTTCCCATGGCAAAGAGGACTAAGCTACCACATAGATAAGTAATCATCATCAAAGATTAATATGACACTGAAAACTTTCCCAATGTAATGAAATTCTAGTGAGAACTGAAAGGAATCTGAGAAACAAGCCATAGAAATAAACATTTGTCTCAAACCAAATTGTTTCCTATTAATATTATGAAATAAATTCATGTCAAGTAGAAACGGAACAAATTTGCATAGATAAATTAGCAAAAGGAAAGCAACTCAGGATCTCTTTGGAAAATCTCCATGTCTTCTTTTCCTAGGCTCACAAAAACTTCGATGCCATCGCCATCCGGAGCATCCATGGCAAGAAAAGTATTGTTCTTTAATGTTCCAGGAATAGCTCCTTTTATGGGCTTTCCCCATCCAAAATCAACTTCATAGAATGGATATCTACACAAACTTGTACACGCAAAATAGTCATCAACTTCTCTTTGCTCCTCTTCGAGAATGGCCCGTAGAGACATGTGTGGAGGTATTTCAGCCGTGTTTAAACCTTGAACTTCCACCTTCAGGTTTTTGAGTTGGCCAACAAAAGTACTAACTGTAATTTCGCTTAGATTTTTAGTTGGAAAAGATGGTAACTTGTAAAAATTCCCTATGGTGGTTTTGGGCAAGGGCTCAATCATTTTGTTTCTTATATTGGTTACAAGGATAAATCCAGTTGGCTTGAAAGATCCTAAGTTATTATGTGTAGCTGCTTTGAGTGCACTTTTGTAGAGTAGCCAATTTAAAACTTCAATCCTCGTAGGGTTCATGATTGGTTGTTCAGATTCTGCGGTCATCGTTATAACCTTGAGCTTAAGCTCATTTACCTTTGAGCCGGCGAACACGAAACTCTTTGTGACAGAACTATCTCGTGATTTATCAAGTGAGAGTCCTTGGCGGTTTAGCTTTGTATTCTTAAAAGACATAAATTGGGGGTCAATAGGTGATCCATCCGTTGATCGCAATCGTGTCATTATGGCCCAATCATTAAAAAAGTTGCACAGGCTGCTTCCATCTGCTATCTTGTGGGATAATGACACCGCAACCGCTAATCCTCCACATGCAAATTGGTTAACCTGGACTGCTAATGGGCTTGCTGTATCATTTTCAAAACTATAACTTCTCAGCTTTTTCCATACTAGACCATTGGGAGAGAGTTGGTCTAGATCTTCATGTTGCATATTATGGAGGAAATCTGAGAGTTCTTTGTCATTCTGTGCTACAAGGAACTCAACTCCTTCATCATTGCATTCTACAAAGGATGGTGTGGGTGTGGCTAGCCTACCAGCAAAAGGGTAGTAATGTGTTAACGTTTGGGATAATGAGTTCTTCATGTTAACATGAAAATTCTGGTTTGAGTTTGGGTAGAAGATAACCATTGGTATATATGCATCTGGTGCAAATTGATCAATCGAAGAAAGATTGTAAATTTTAAGATTAGAAGGAGTTGGAGAAGAAGGTTTGATGATTTCTCTAGAGACAATTGTGTGAAGCTGTCTTCTACCACATGTTAGGAAGCTGCTTATCACTCTCATCTTGGAAAAATGAACGGGGTTTCGATGATACTACGTACCCTAGTTTATTTGTTATCTTATATAGTCTTAGTTGGGTTGGTTGCATTCTGAAATTAGAATTTAATGTAAGGGGGTTAGGGGCGCCGCCTATTACTCATCACTCATCACTCACTCACAATTTTCAAATCAAGTTACGTCATATCATAAGCATTATTCAATCACAAGTGATAAATTTTAGTGGAAATGTCCATCACTTGTGATGAAATTCCATCACTTACAACCTTTTTTTTATGTTTTTAAATTATAAATTAACAATAAAACACTAAAATTATAAATTATAAATTTCATTTAAATAAAACCTAAGTTACAAACTAAAAATTGCAAATAAAAAAAACCTAACGGTTGGGGTTGAAATAGGTGAGGTTGAAATGGTGGAACGAACGGTTGGTTTTGATACGGTTGTGTTTGAAAGGGTGGAAATTGTTGGGTTTGAAAGGGTGGAAAAGGTTGGGGTTGAAAATGTGGGATTTGGTCGGGTTCGTCTTGCAACCGAAAGCGCGCCGGCTCGTCAAGATTCGCTCGAACCTTCGGTCGTACGGGATTTTTCTTTGAACCCGAACCTCTCTTGCTTGAACCTTCCATCTTTATATTTTTTGTGTTTGAAATAATGTGTTGAAAGAAAGAATTTTGGGATTGAAAGAAGGTTTGGTAAATAATGTTTTTTATGTTGTGTATATATATATATATTTGGTAAAAAACGGTAACATTCCAATGGTCATGACACACCAACGTTCAACTTTTCAATTTGAAAACGCGTGATTGGTTTAACGCGTTATACAATCAACTCGTGATAAATATAGGCGGCGGCGGTGTTTTGTTGTTCATCACGCGTGATCTGGGTCAATCACAGGGCACCCCGACCCCCCTAAGGCTACATACGAGCAGGGCTGTAAATGAATCTAACACACACCAAATTGTTGGCGGAGTTTATGTTCTTTCGTTTAATAAATAAACGAACATGAACAATGATCGATCTTCTTTCGATTAATTGAATGAATAAACGAACATGAACAGAGGTAATTTTCATCCAGACATGTCGTGAACATTCAATAATGTGTTCGTTAAGTTTGTTTGTTTATGTTTTGTTCAGTAGCAGAGTTTGAACGAAAACTTAGTGGGGCCCGACTCTCAAAATCCAATATTTTACACTACAAAATAAATTATATTGAAAAATTTTGAAAAATATAATTGTACAAGCGAAAAATCAGTGGGGCTTGGGGCTCCCCGGGCCATAAGTAAGCTATGCACATGGTTTGGTTGGTTATTAAAGGTTGTTTGAGTTTCTTACCGATTAACCTTAACTAGGGTCGGTTACATTCTCAAATTAGAATCATAAGTAAGGCTATATCAAACACAAAAATGTTATCTTGTTAGTTACACGTCTTTAATATTTTTAAATGTTATATATATTTTCTCAAATACATATACACTAGAAAACTAAGCGGTTTCCTACGCTAAATTTGATCAGAAATTGGTAGGAAATGACCTTTTACAACAGATTTCCGACCAAAGTGATTTTGTCCGAAAATGGTTTTTTTTTTTTTTTTTGAACGGCCAACTAAATCACCGGATAAGCATCCTGGATTGACCTCAATCGAGCAAATGCATCCCCTCCTCCATGACAGTCAGAGTTGGATGCATACCCAAGCCACCAAACCACCGGTTCCGGAGAAAACCGAAAATGATATGTTGGGAACTTTTGCCAAACATGTTCCGAAAATGATATGTTCAACTTTTCGCCGGATATTTGTAGGAAACTTTCGACTCTGTTCCAACAAAAAAATAGTTTGTTGGTAGTTGGTCGCTAAGTTAGAGCTACCTGCCAAGTAGGTATTTAGTCAGAAATTTGTAGATATCCGACCAAACTTTGTTCGAAATTTTGATAGAAAAGTTTACTCTTTTCTAATATTGATTGAAACATCATTTTTGTAGCAGTACCATCTTCTATTTTTCTTTTTGTTTGTCTTGCGAGATTATGTAATTTTCAGCTCCCTCCCCACTACTCTTTTGTCATAAAAACTAGTGGGTTTCCCTCGGCGGTTTTTTGACCGGTATCGGTTCAGTTCATGATGGCACCGGTACCATACCGACATTCAGTATAACAACCGAAAGAGATAAAAATATAGTAACTGAAAGAGATAAAAACGAACACATATCGGTTATGAATAGTAGCAACCCACAACAGTTTTAACAATACATGTACTAATGTTATTCGGTGGAAATAGGTTCGATTCATCACACTACAAGAATGGACCACCTTTAGCGGCGACAGCTGTCGCCGGGATTGATGGAAAATGTCGTCAGTATTGACGTTTAGCGGCGACATGTCGCCGGTAAATGGTCGCCGGTATTGATCGGCCGCTATTGGCCTCCTGCCGTCGCTAAAGGCCTACGTCGCCTGTATTGATCTTAGACCTTTAGCGACGCCACTTGTCGTCGCTAAATGGTCGCCAGTATTAGTAATGGTCGGTAAAGGGTTAAAGGCAATAGCGGCGACACGTGTCGCCGCTAAAAGTCTTTTTTTTTTTAATACAGCAACTGTATATACAGCACCCAGCCAGTTTTACGGCCAAAAAAACTGAACCTGCCTATTTCAAACAACGCAAACATACGCCATGAACATATACTAAAGGTAATATAATTAAAAACTACGTTTAAGTCGTACATTATAATACTACAACGTTTAATTAAATCATACATTAAAAACAACAAGTCACTCGTCGTCAGAATCATTATTGAATAAGTCATCAGAATCGTAGTCGTTTGACTTTCGTTTTCCTTTTCCTTTTCTTTATGAAGCAAGATAGTTGTTAAGTTGGTTCAAAAAGGACGGGGTTTGGAACAAGCTGTTAACAAAATCCTACAATAATAGATATCAAAACGTATATTAGCATACTAATTAACGCTACCAACATATATTTAACAAGGAAACATGCGTTCGTTTGTCATTTTATAAATTGCGTAGTTTACCTCGGAAAAGGGTTCTTACGTCCGAGCTTGCAAAGACGACATGTTCGAGGACGTGTTGGAAGAAAGTTTAGGCCCCATCACGCGGTACCATCCTCGCCGCTCTCCCAACGCTTCCTGATACGGGGCAATTGGAGGACCATCACCGCTCCATTCATTTGTGGCCTGTTGTATGTTCCGCTGTATTTTACGAAGATGATTAAATATATATATGTTTATATATCTATATATTTGTTAAAGAAAATAATACTTAAAAGAAATACTTACGTAATTTTGTTCAGCAACCGGATCAACCCAATTCCCTTGATTGTCCGTGTGGATTTTAGCATACGTAGGTACCCAATCCATATCCTGTTTAACATTAAACTTAGATTAGACATTAAATAAACAAAAGCTTACACACACGCACACATACATAAAACATTACATTTTTATAGGTGGTGCTACCGTACGACGATGTCCCCCCAGGTATGGGAATTGTTGTTTCTCGCGTACTAGTTTGTTGGCCTTGCTTCTTTTAATATATTTTTCTTCCCGGAAACCTTCGATGGTTCTCAACCAGTTATCATAGGGCATATCCGCGGAATGGTATGCCCTTGCCCTCTCAATATCATTGTAACCTCCCTCGCTCTCAAATAATTTTTTAGCTTCGTACTTGCGGTCAGAGTACCGCTTCATAAGCACAGTCCTAATACCACCCGTCAAGTTTCTCGCCTCTAAATCACGTTCTACTTCATCAAAATTGAAATTTTCCTACAAATTAAATAAAAAAAGTTAAAATATCATATATAAATTAGATTTGCATGTGCTTAATTATTTGATAAAATTTTATGCATATAACTTATTTACCCGTAAGTGGTTCATGAGGGCATCCTTGTGCGATTGTGAAACGTTATCCCATCCAATTTTATCGAACGGGATGCTCCGCCACATATACAGGCCGGCCTCCCTGGAAAACAGATCTCTTGATTTACCAACAGGGGTATACGTGACATGTCTGTCAAACGTAAGCGATACAGCCCCCCCCCCCCCCCCCCCGCTTTTACCAGACGCCGTAGTTTCTTGTTTTTGGCTTTCCCCTAACCCTCTTCGGGGGAACCCCTGCAATGAAAACAAAAATAATTAGTTACAACCGAAATAGGACAGTGGAATAATCATTTTTATAACGCAACTCAATAATTTCTTCTAATTGGCCATAAAATTTCACACCGTTCTCTCCAACCACTTCCACCCCAGAGTTTTGCGTTGCGCATTTTGCATCACGTTCAAGTGTCTTAAACCTAACACAGTTGACTATGCAAGCAGTGTGTAACAACTCTCACCAAAAGTATTAAATTCTTAAATTATTTTGTCCAAAAGGAAACCCTAATTGAGACCCCCAAGTAATATTGCATGACCCCTGAAAATTTCAGAACAATCGGAATCAGGATCAGGGCCCCTAAAACTCAGGAGGGGTATTTCCTAGTCGGTATTATCTAAACAGTTTTTCGTAGGAATCGAATTTTGAGAAACCGTTGACTCACCCAAGCTAAGAAGACACGGGGCTACCCTATGGTAGGGGGCACCCCTCGCGCCACGCGACAGGGCCTCGCACCACGCGAGCGCGCCCTTTTTCCAGTATATATAGAGGGGTGTGGCACTTGATTTCTGGAGTTGGTTCGACGTAAAAACTCATTTTGTACGTTGAGTTATCGACTGTTTACTACAAAACACACACAATCACGAAGTTCTGCCGCGATTGTAAATTACGGGGTTATCCCGAATAATTATGAAATAAGATAATCGGCATTTTTAAGTTTTAAACGATCCTGTTAATCATTCCGCAGCTAACTTAAATAAATACCACGGGATTTCTGTCCTGTGGCTCCTGGACCGGGTCAAACCGGGTCGGGGGCCGTGACAGAAAAAGGTGGTATCAGAGCCACTGATTTAAGCCAATTAAGTATTTAGAAATACTTAATTTTTCTGATTGCTATTCTGTGATTATGTGTTTGTTGTGTATCTAACTATTTGTTAGTTTACAGTATGGGTAAGCAAAGAATTTTGAATATCTATCGTCAATTAGATAGTTCACCAAAAGATAAGGGAACCTCATTTCAATCAAATTCCTCAAGATACTCAGCAGATACTGAGGAAGGAATATTTGTTCGTAAGGCACAGTTTGAGAAACCACTTACCATTAAGAAAATAAGTTGGATTATTAGAAAAAGTCAAGAGAAAATAAAGAAGTCACAACCAAAAGAAGTGATGATCAATAAGGAAACTCAGGAAATAGGCAATAAACCACCATGGGAAAATGAATTAGATGAACAATGGCAAATCTCTATATGTTAGCCACTACAACAGTGAATGATAACTTTTGATTAAGTTAAACTGCCAACACCCTGACCCAGTACTAGCACCCATATTATCTATAAGCCAGAAACTTTAAAGAAACTTTGCCATAAACAACTTAGTAAGAGAAGATAGAATAAACCTTATATAAAGGCATGTTGAACATAATAAATTATGAATGCACAACCCCTAGTGTATATTGAATTTCAGTTGTAATTTGTAATAAACATATATATACAAAAGTCGCAATGTTTGCCGTTTTTCTGGTTGAACAATGATACTTGAAGGGTTGTACTAAATATTAGCCTGTGAAAATTTAACTTACAAAATTTTAACCTAGAATTTTGTGTGTTTTCTTCATATATACTAAACAACATGAATGAGTTGTCTGAAGCTCTTCAGAATCTCAATCTTTATTCTGTGAATATGGAAGTTTCCAAAGACTTTACCGGTTATTGTGCCGACATGGATGAACCTATGGAATTTCAAGCCCAACCTCCGGAGAATCCCAGGCCAAAGAAGAGAAGACGATTCGTGGGCTGGAGGCGTGTGCGCAGGAAGAAACCATCGACACGGAAAGTTATAAAGACGGAGGATCCCAAAGATAAAGGTAAGGGAATAGAGATCGGAGAAAGTTCCAGGCAAAACCAGGAAATACCATCTTTGGAAGAGCTGGATCATAAACTGGCACTTAGTGACCTCATCAGACCTGCCGATGCAAACCTCTTTAATTACCCAGCGGAAGCACAACTTCCAGTTGATTTAGAGCCTGATATCCCAGATCCTATTATCAACTCCCAACCTCTACCAGCAGAGCTAGAAGAGTGGTGGACCACCGACTGGCAGTTTCAGAATCTCCTGAATAACCCTAATACCTTTTCCCCGCAGTTTGACCCGGAGCCTCCACTACACCCACCTATGAGCACCGAGAACCTGGCTGAACTCCGCCACTATGGCGAGGAATTGGTGGACGCCGGAAATAGAATTCGGGAAGTAGGGGAAATGATATCCTGGAAGTACGAGGAAAGGGAACGTCGTTTTTAAAGTGCCACTGATGAGTTCGTATGTGGTTGTGGAAATATGTGTTTAATAATAATAAAAATATAATTATGTGAAATAACCTAAAAATAAAACTTTTGTAAGATACCGGGTGTGTACGGAAGCATACTATAATATATAAAAACAGAAGTCGAAAAATCGACAATTTTGGCTATATGTGTTGACTTGATTATGTGCGGTTGTTTTATTATGTTTGGTTGTTATTTATTTTATGCTAATAACTTATATATATTAATTAACAGATGGAAAACGCTGGTAATGAACAAGTTAACGAGGGTAACCAATCCGCGCAAAATCATGAAGATTCATTTCTGAATAGACAAGATATAGAAAACATCGTTGCCCAGGGAATAGCAAATGCTATTCCAGCAATTTTTGCTGCTGCCCGAAATCCAATTGAACCTCAAAAGATTATTCATAGCAAACGTACTCATGAAAATAACTTCAGTAATAGCGTAAATGGAGGTGGTAACATTAATAATAATGATAATGATGTACCGCAAGCCCCAATTCTCAAAAGAATGAAAGCTGCAACGCCTGGTTGCACTTACAAGGAGTTTCTTGCCTGTAAACCCGTTGAATTCGCAGGCAATGAAGGGGCGACTGCTGCACTTCGTTGGTTAGAGAAAACCGAGGCAGTAATTAAAATAAGTAAATGTGCCGAGAGAGATAAAGTCATGTATGCTTCTCACCTTTTCAAGGAAGAAGTATTAGAATGGTGGAATACGATATTACAAGCCAAGGGAAGTGACATGGCCTATGCCATGAGTTGGGAGGAGTTTAAGCGTCTGTTGGAAAGAAAATTCTTCCCAGAATATGGAAAAGAGCAGATGGCGAACAAATTCCCGAGCCACCGAATGGTGAATGTTGATTGCCTAGGGTATACTTCGAAAGTTTTCGAATATGCTCGAATTGTGCCTACTTTGGCTTCGCCAGAGCTGGTACTTATTTCTCGCTACATTTGGGTTTTAATTAGCGAGATCCGTGATATTGTCAAAGCTGCAAGACCCCGCACGATCGATGATGCGGTAGAATTAGCCAACACTTTGACAGACGGACTGGTGCGTACGCGAGAAGAAAATAGGAAGAAGGAATTGGCTCAGAAAATTACCCAAGGATTTCATGTGGGTAATAATAGGAATTTCAAGAAAAGAGGAACTGGGCAATCTTCCACTCCACCGTTCTGCAGAAACTACAAAAAGAAACATTTTGGAAAATGTAATGAACCCTGCAACTTCTGCAAAGCTATAGGACATCGTGAAGAAGATTGCAGAAAGAAAACAAGGGTCTGCTATAACTGTGGAGAAGCTGGGCATTTCAAACCAGAATGCCCTAAGTTGGTCAAACCAGCAGATAATAAGGCTAAACCTGCAGAAGGAACTACCAAGAAAAACGTAAGAGCCTTCCAATTGACTACGCAGGAAGCTGAATTGATTCCTGATGTAATAGCTGGTACGTTCCTAGTTCATAATGTTTATGCGAGAGTATTATTTGACTCTGGTGCAAACCAAAGTTTTATAAATATTTCATTTTGCCAAGCTCTTAAGCTACCCTTAACAAAACTTAGGCAAGTTTTTACAGTAGAAACGGCAGACGGGAACTCTGTAAATATAGACACCATTTTGCAAAAAGAAAATATAGAACTTTTAGGTCATAAATTTTCTGCAAACCTATTACCTATGAATTTAGCTGGATTCGATATTGTATTAGGAATGGATTGGTTAGTAGCCAACCATGCTCGAATCCTTTGTGATAAGAACTCCATAGAAATTCGTGCACCCACCGGAGAAGTAATCATGGTTACAGGAGATAAGCCGCGGAAACCCATGAAGTTCATTTCAGAAATGAAAGTTGCTAGTTATGAACGAAAGCAAGGAGTAGTGTATATGATTTCGGTGATCATTAGCACTAAGGGTAAGGAACTTAAGGAAATTCCTGTAGTCTCAGAATACCTAGATGTATTCCCAGAAGAATTACCAGGATTACCATCGGATAGGGAGTAGAATTTAGAATTCATTTGATTCCTGGAACTACACCAGTAGCAAAGGCACCTTATCGTCTAGCACCCACCGAAATGTTAGAACTGAAAAAGCAATTAGATGAATTGCTCAGTAAAGGATTCATACAACCTAGTTCATCCCCTCGGGGAGCACCAGTGTTGTTCGTAAAGAAAAAGGATGGTTCGATGCGAATGTGTATCGATTATAGGGAACTGAATAAGGTTACAATTAAGAATCGATACCCATTGCCTAGGATTGATGATCTTTTTGATCAACTTCAGGGAGCTAGATATTTTTCTAAGATAGATTTACATTCCGGATATCATCAGTTGAAGGTGCAAGAAGAAGACATACCTAAAACTGCTTTCAGAACTAGGTATGGTCATAACGAGTTTACAGTCATGCCCTTTGGACTAACAAATGCTCCTGCAACATTTATGGACATGATGAATAGGATCTGTAAACTGTACTTGGATAAATTCGTAATTGTCTTCATCGACGATATACTTATTTATTCCAAAAGTCAGGATGAACACTATCAGCACCTGCATGCACTCTTAACTTTGTTAAGAAAGGAAATGCTTTACGCCAAATTCTCGAAGTGTGAATTTTGGCTACAGGAGGTGCAATTTTTAGGACACATGGTGAATCACGAAGGTATTCACGTAGATCCTGCTAAAATAGAAGCAATTACCAAATGGATGGTCCCGCAATCAGCTACAGAAGTTAGAAGTTTTCTAGGATTAGCTGGATACTATAGGCGCTTTATTAAGGATTTTTCAAAAATAGATGTACCATTAACTAAGCTAACCTGTAAAACAGTTAAGTTTGATTGGGGACCTAAGCAAGAAGAAGCTTTTAGAATTTTAAAACAAAAGTTAACAAACACCCCAATCCTTGCCTTAACAGAAGGAACAAAAGATTTTGAAGTATACTGTGATGCTTCTAAGCTAGGATTAGGATGTGTATTAATGCAACGCAAGAAGGTAATTGCGTATGCTTCAAGGCAATTGAAGAAATACGAGGAAAATTATACGACGCACGACTTAGAATTAGGGTCGATAATTTTTGCCCTTAAGATTTGGAGGCACTATCTGTATGGCAGTAAGTTTATAGTTTATACAGATCATAAGAGCTTAAAGTACATATTTGGGCAAAAAGAATTAAACATGAGACAAAGAAGATGGATGGAAATTCTAAGTAACTACGACTGTGATATTCAATATCACGAAGGAAAGGCAAACGTAGTTGCAGATGCCTTAAGTCGTAAGTATCATGAGAAACAAAGAAGGGTTCGTGCTCTTAGATTATGTTTACAATTAGACTTAATGGGACAACTGAAGAATGTTCAAGAAACAGCAACAAAGGATGATGCTGAAGGAATGAAAGGAAGAATAAAGGAATTAGAATAAGGAGTTGATGGAATTTGGAGATTCCATAAGAAGAGAATTTGGGTTCCTAAGAAAGGAGAATTAAGAAATAAGATCTTAGAGGAAGCCCATAAATCTAGGTATACCATGCACCCGGGAAATAATAAGATGTACCAAGATTTAAGAAATAATTTCTGGTGGATAGGAATGAAAAAGGATATAGCTAGATATGTTTCTAAGTGTCTTACTTGTTCATAAGTTAAGACAGAACACCAGAAACCTTCAGGGCTACTTCAACAATTAGAAATGTCTATATGGAAATGGGAGCTCATAACAATGGACTTTGTTACTAAGTTGCCCAAAACCAAAAAAGGTAATGATGCAATTTGGGTAATTGTGGATCGATTAGCCAAATCAGCTCATTTTCTACCCATGAGAGAAACCTTTAGCATGGAAAGGTTGGCAAAGTTATATGTAGATGAAGTCGTATCCTTACATGGAGTTCCACTCTCCATTGTATCGGATAGGGATAGTCGTTTCACTTCCCATTTCTGGACGAGTTTCCAGGAAGCAATGGGAACCCGACTAAATTTAAGCACTGCATACCATCCTCAAACAGACGGACAAAGTGAAAGGACGATCCAAACCCTTGAGGACATGCTTAGGGCATGTGTAATAGATTTTGGTGGAAACTAGGATGACCACCTACCTTTAATTGAATTCTCCTATAACAATAGTTACCATTCAAGCATTGAAGCTGCTCCATTCGAAGCACTGTATGGATGAAAATGCAGAACTCCAGTTTGTTGGGCAGAAATAGGAGAAAGTCAATTATCAGGTCCTGAAATAGTGCAAGAAACCACTGAAAAGATCACTCAAATCAAGGAAAGACTGAAAACGGCTCGAGATCGCTAGAAGAGTTACGCAGACAATCGATGCAAGCCACTGGAATTTCAAGTCGGAGATAAGGTACTCTTGAAAGTTTCTCCTTGGAAAGGAGTAGTTCGGTTCGGGAAGAAGGGAAAGCTAACTCCAAGGTACGTAGGACCATTCCCAATAATCCAGCTAATAGGACCAGTTGCCTATCGTTTACAACTTCCAGAAGAATTAGCGGGAGTACATGACGTATTTCATGTATCCAATCTCAAGAAGTGTCTATCTGCCTATCGTTTAAAACTACCAGAAGAATTCGGGCCCCTCTAAAGAGGGAAAAATTCCTCCAAGACGAGGCCCTTGGTCTTCGTCATCATTCACTCGTCTTTAAAACATGTAAAAAATGGTGACGGTAACCGGCGCAGCACTGGTGAGATAAATAACCCAAAACAGCCCCTTTTAGCCCTTTTTGCAAAACTGTCAAAAATGACAGAAAGGCATTTTCGGACCCCTTTAAAAGAGGGGAAAAAAATCCTCCAACGAAACGAGGCCCTTGGTCTTCGTCGTCATTCACTCGTCTTTAAAACATGTAAAAAACGATGACGGTAACCGTCTCAGCACTGGTGAGATAAATGACCCAAAACAACCCCTTTTATCCCTTTTTGCAAAACTGTCAAAATGACAGAAAATCATTTTATAGTGATACTAAGTGCCAAAATACAACAATAGGAACAAAACATTTATTTTCGAATAAAAAATGGTACGAAAATACGACGATAACATCAAAACATAGAGCCTATAGACAACGCCATTTATACAGCTCGTTAGCCATGTGGCGCCGGTAGCTGATACAAGCCTCTTCTACGTCACTGTGTATAACGAGCAATTTGGCTCTTACAAGGTTCTCCATCATCATACAAACAAGCACCCCTGTATTAGCAATGTTACCATTGTCCTGAGGCACAGCATTTTGAACTAAACCAAAGGAACTTTTTTGTTTGTGTAGTATTTCGAGTTTCGCCAATAGTTAATCTGGTCAAGAAAATGCTTGAAGAAAATCGGAAAAAAATCCATATAGTGATCAACCAGCCGTTGTTTTACATTTCCCCATCTTTTATTAGTCCAATATTGAGTTATTTCCATGTTAAACATATCAAAATGGAATAGTAACCAGTCCTCTTACTTAATCCATAACGGAATATACAAATAATCAACCTCCCAAAATGGAGGATATGGTTCCTTCCTTCCAGCCATATCTAACGCGCTTAAACAGTCCTTGGTAAAACACACGACTTCATAAAATTGCGGAGGTAAAACCGTCCAAAGCAATTTCTTTGACGAGTTTTTTAAAAGTTTAGACTGTCTAAGTCGCATGTCTTAACGTCCACGCTTCAACGTGCTTCACAAAAATATAAATACATACAATCAGTGAGTGGTCTCGATTAAATAGAATAAGAAAATGTATGTTTGTAAAATTACAATGTCATTTAGGCAACCATCAGACTCGTAGCCTAAAAGGCTACCCCAGAAGTTTCTATCTAGTTGTTTTTCCCCTAAGAAACGAGAATAGCAAAATGGAGAATCCCCGTTGTGGTAAAATTCAGCAACATCCTTTGACCATTTTTCAAACTCAATTGTTAGAACTACAAAAATACTTCTTTCTGGAGGATTTTCATCCGGTTTACTCGACGACTTATGCGAGGACCACCCGGGTTATGTTGGTTAACGTTTCGGGTCAGCGTGTCAGAAGAGGAGGTTAACATATAAAACATCTACCAAAACACAACCTTTCATTTTAATTGAAAATAAAGTAATCATACAACAAAAGACGCTAAACAACCAACTAGACACAAACTACTTCAACAACATATTGCAACATAGTGAACGAGCCTATTTCCAATGACAGTCTCCTCTCGATGATAGGTCTGAATCTAACTCTTCTCCTGAATATGGGTTGTGCCAAACACAAGACCAATCTTCTTTTTCTGATTCATAGGTCCATGCATCCTTTAAGACATCTGGTTCGTAATCCTCCTCTAGGTTAGGGTTGAAATCAAGTTCTTCCATAGCGGCATCATGACCTTTCTTAACAACCGGATTTACTTCAACTTGTTTGTGTTTCCCATTAATGTCACTCTGTTTGACCACTTACTGACTAACAACAACACTGGAAGAGGAACTTCCTTCACCGACAGGTTCCAATCTCTTCGTTGTCTTTCCTACTCACAAATCAGGTAGCTTTGAGTCATGCCCTATTTCCAGACAAGCTTGGGTGTCTTTATCATCCATTACCCTGTTTTGGTGGTAGGAGAAAGGAGGTAAATGTTTCTTACCTCGGTGATCCATTTCCACACTACAATGGTGTTGCACTACCAAAACATCAAACACATAGGTATTTATAGAGAAGTGAATATGTGTAAAATTATTGGTGTGATAGGGGGTATTTATAGTTGGAGTTGATGTGTAAATGATGACAGTTCAAATAATATGAATGGGTACAGACATAATGATATTAACCTTAAAAACAATAATACATTAACAGGTAAAAACATTGATACATGGGTACAGAAAAGGAAAATACTGAATACAGAAATACCAAACAGCGATAGATTAAAACAATACAAAAATAAAAACATTATTACATCATCACTAAAACTCCATTAAGCAAAGTCCGACAACCTCGGATGAGTTCTCATGATTTTCTAGGCCTCAACATTCATAAACTGATGTCCGTAAATTCTATCGTAAGCACGTAGCGCCACCCTCAATGCTTCCTCCTCCCCTCCCCTAAGTTCGTTCGAGTTCACTGCCTCTTAGTATAGAGGCTCCAAGTCATTACCTGTTCGACGGACTTCCAACCACTTATGATAAAGGTCGCCTACTGAATGAGTGTTGTCACCCACAAACTGAAGAAACACACCTTGGATTGAATCCCACATATCGATTGACCCCCGACACCTCCTGAATGCTACACCGACCCAACACCTTATTAGAGTTTCAACCTCTCGGTTGTCCAGCTAGACATGGTCTCTTGGTTGTGAAACGGGTGAGATAAATGTGGAATCAAAGGGAGGTTTATGGAGTATTTATAGCAGTAAATTGGAGGTTTCCATATGGAATAAAATAATTCTATTTTTTGGTTAAAAATTACTTAATCTGACCAAACAAATATCTAGGTTTTCTTGTGGACCCGGTGTCATTTAGTAATCACCGCTCCACTATAAGTATTGACACATACCCCTATCTTAAATTGCACCAAACAAACCCAAAAGGGTTTTACCACATACAATGGGGGACCATGAAGACTCGTTCTTGGAGCTTGAGGAAGTTCCCGACACTCGTATTATCACCCAACAGAAGAGTCTATGTATTGGTCAAAGAAAGTAACGGCCATCTATGAAAACGAGGATTGTTCTTTCTGTTATAGCGGATTCCTCGAAAGGAAACAACTCGGATCAGAATTTGGGGTGCCCTACTTAGATACTTGAACTACGCTTACGTGTCGCCACAGGTAGGTAGTTTAACTATAACTTTTGCAAAATATTTTGTTTAACTCGTATGTTATATAATTGTCCACCCTGTAGTATCTCGGTGATTGGGTTACCATAATGATGACGATCAGATGGATTTTAATAAAAAAATCTAGAAAACCAGAACAGTTGTTTCCCTGGACGATTCTGCCACCGCAATTCCTTGACCTTTTGGGTGAGAATCCAAACCACCGTGCCTTACCTTTTGCCATTGGATTGAAGGAACATTACCTTCCATTTTGGGACATTGATAGGGTAACACTTAAATTTGATAAATCTTTTTAGAACCAAATATTAAGTTTAACATATTTAAATTAAAACTTTTTTTCTCAGGTTTATATTCCAATATGTGTTGAGCTACGAGACTGGTTCATGGTTCGTGTTGATATGTGGACACTTCACTTTATGTTGTATTTCACTGGATCGTGTGGTTCAAGCAGTTCTGATGGATCAAACGGGATTCAAGTTAGGGTTTACCCAACCCTAGTAAAATTTGAATCATTATTCAAATTGTTTTTGGACCAAATTTCATACTAGGAACATTCAGGACGCCCATACGTGGAAAAAACAATGACACACATACTGAAGTTTACCAGCATGCTAAGGAAATCCAAGGACCTAATTCAGGGGTTTTAGTTTGTATGTTATTGACTAAACTAGTTAATGACGACCAACTCCAGATTGATGGAGATCTTGAAGCGGCTTGCGTGAAATATATAAGAGAGATGGCGGATGAGTTTTATGCAGCTCGTTTTTCACCGCCAAACGTGTAATAAAACAACAAATATTTTCATGATATATGTATTATCTTTAAAACAACAAATAAAAAGGCCCTTTTAGCCTTTTTGCAAAACTGTAAAAAATGACAGAAAAGCATTTCGGGCCCCTCTAAAAGAGGGAAACAATCCTCCAACGAGACGAGGCCCTTGGGCGTCGTCATCATTCACCCGTCTTTAAAACATGTAAAAAATGGTGACGTAACCGGCGCAGCACCGGTGAGATAAATGACCCAAAACAAGCCCTTTTAGCCCTTTTTACAAAACTATCAAAAATAACATAAAAACATTTTTGGGCCCCTCTAAAGAGGGAAAAAATCCTCCAAGACGAGGCCCTTGGTCTTCGTCGTCATTCAACCTTCTTTAAAACATGTAAAAAGCAGTGACGGTAACCGGCGCAGCACTGGTGAGATAAATGACCCAAAACAGCCCCTTTTAGCCCTTTTTGCAAAACTGTCAAAAATGACAGAAAGGCATTTCCAGACCCCTTTAAAAGAGGGAAAAAATCCTCCAACGAAACGAGGCCCTTGGTCTTCGTCATCATTCACTCGTCTTTAAAACATGTAAAAAATGGTGACGGTAACCGGCTCAGCACCGGTGAGATAAATAACCAAAAACAACCCCTTTTATCCCTTTTTGCAAAACTGTCAAAATGACAGAAAAGCATTTTATAGTGATATTAAGTGCCAAAATACAACAATATGAACAAAACATTTATTTTCGAATAAAAAACAGTACGAAAATACGACGATAACATCAAAACATAGAGCCTATAGACAACGCCATTTATACAACTCGTTAGCCACATGGCGCCGGTAGCTGATACAAGCCTCTTCTACATCACTGTGTATAACGAGCAATTTGCCTCTTACAAGGTTCTCCATCGTCATACAAACAAGCACCCCTGTATTAGCAATGTTACCATTGTCCTGAGGCATAACATCTTGAACTAAACCAAAGGAACTTTTTTGTTTGTGTAGTATTTCGAGTTTCGCCAATAGTTAATCTGGTCAAGAAAATGCTTGAAGAAAATCAGAAAAATTTCCATAACATGATCAACCAGCCGTTGTTTTACATTTCCCCATCTTTTGTCAGTCCAATATTAAGTTATTTCCCTGTTAAACGTATCAAAACGGAATAGTAACCAGGCCTCTTGCTTAATCTATAACGGAATATACAAATAATCAACCTCCCAAAATGGAGGATATGGTTCCTTCCTTCCAGCCATATCTAACACGATTAAACAGTCCTTGGTAAAACACATGACTTCATAAAATTGCGGAGGTAAAACCGTCCAAAGCAATTTCTTTGATGGGTTTTTTAAAAGTTTAGACTGTCTAAGTCGCATGTCTTAACGTCCACGCTTCAACGTGCTGCACAAAAATATAAATACATACAATCAGTGAGTGGTCTAGATTAAATAGAATAAGAAAATATATGTTTGTAAAATTACAATGTCATTTAGCCAACCATTAGACTCATAGCCTATAAGGCTACCCCAGAAGTTTCTATCTAGCTGTTTTTCCCCTTAGAAACGAGAATAGAAAATGGAGAATCCCCGTTGTGGTAAAATTCAGCTACATCCTTTGACCATTTTTCAGACTCATCTGTTAGAACTGCAAAAATACTTCTTTCTGGAGGATTTTCATCCGGTTTACTCGACGACTTATACGAGGACGACCCGGGTTATATTGGTTAACGTTTCTGGTCAACGTGTCAGAATAGGAGGTGCTCGAGCGACTGGTTGGACGCCTTAACTTATTTAATATCGAACTTGACATTTTCTGTACGGGATGCGAATGGTATTGTTCATCAGCAACTTTCTTGTCACCACGGTGTGCTATGGTTGAGAAATTTGTGAGTGTAGTTTTTTGTGGAGTTGTGATATGTGAAAGTGGGGGTATTTATAGAGGGAGGAAATTGAGTTAATTACCAAGATAATATTTCCATATAATACTTTTCCGGTAGTTACTACAACTATTTTTACTACTGTAAATAATTTATTGATTAATTACTTTTATAGTAATTACGTACACAAATATTACGCTTTTTTACCATACAATAACATTCATTAAAATACGCTATACGATACAACAAACTTACGATTACAATAAAATTAGGATTATAATACAGTTAGTTGGGTGGTGGTTGATGATTAAATAGGTTCAAATCTAAATCTTGGCCCAAGTTTTAGGGGGTTGCTGTTACATTTAAATATTGGGCACGATGATCTTCCTGACTTTGATTTGGTGCAAAATAATTGTAGTCAGTCTGGCTATCTGGAAAAAAAAGGTCAACATGTGTGATGCAGGGGTTGTATAGACTGGTTGATAATTTTGGGTTCCGACTGGCTCATTGTTGGTTTGGTGTTGGACATTACTAGTATATATTTGGTTGTCAACATCCACATTATTAACGTCCCCAGTGATAAGGTCAAATATTCTGTTAAGGGCCCAAAAATCTAGATCCCCAAGATCAAAATTTTGATTACACCAAAATTACTCTTAGCAGTCATATTCTCTAGCCCGGGTATACCCCCATTGATCATCAATTTGATTTTTGTTCACACATGATGGACCCCCTTGTTCCAGGTTCATGTCCCAATTTGAAGTGACAGCCCCGTCAACGTTTGAACCTCCATGTTTGCGTCGCCTACGTAACCTTTGCGGACGAGGATAAGAGGTCATGTCCATAGGGTCTGTTGTCAAATGACTCGGATATTGTGAATAACCTTGTTGGCGTGACATTTCCATAGCCCGTAAGCGGCACCTTGGGTGAACTCTGGATCATCTGACCGTTATATTACCCCCATTGCATCCGTCTAAATAAAAATAAATATTCAGTTTACAACCATTAATTTAAGACATTATTACGCGAAAAATATAATTAAATATATATACTAGCATTTGGACACGAGCGCCATCATCTTAAAAACCACGCATGGGAACTGGTGGACACCTTGGATTAGTCAGGTAAAGTACTGTATGGCACACGAACCACGACATATAATCGTCTCCGACGGGATGAGAGGTGATTGTTTGTACCTCCACGACGGTTTCATGACGATGGTACCCAACATAAAGATAAACTTTGTGTCGCATTGTCCAATCCCACCCGGTTTTCCCAATCCGGGTTAATTTATGTAGCCTGGCAAGCTCTTCAATAGTTATTGGTATACTCTGGGGTATATGTTGAACCATGCCGAACTGCTGCATAACCCGTTGCGGATAGTAGTGCTCTAAATTCTCCCAGTTTATTAGAGGGTATGTGCTCCTCCAACTATCCCTCCCACTAGTGCAAATACCCGGGAGTCTACCGATAACATCATCATACGATGTCAAAAAAACTACAAAAAATTATAGTTTAGCAACAAAGACAGAAAAATACATGTATTACTCTAGAAGTCGCGTACCATCCCCTCGTGAACAGACTGAAGTTGAGATCGATAAGATCTAAGGCAGTGTGTGGGAGCGTCAACATGATTAAAGCTCCCCTTCTAACTACAAAAATAATAAGTTAAATATTTAACTATTAAATACTTAATTTTCAAAATATTTTAAAGGTGTGGTAATAAAAGCAGTTTATATTTTATCAGCTTTGAACATACCGAGCAGCTAACGGCACGTTGTAATTAAACCGGTGGTTGGGCTCGGGTGCGACACAACGAATCCTCTCCCAGACCCACATTTGTAAAATTGATACTGGCCCGGTAACGCTTACAACATCAGGTATTGTAGCGTCACATAGGTTTCTATACAGACAGCTTAAAACAACTCTGCCCCAGCTAATATTAGCACATGAACTTAAATCGTGTAGGTACTGTAAAAAATGCAGATTAATCCAGTTGTTCGAATTATCTGGAAATACTGTACAACCTATTAGATACAAAATTATTAAACGTGCACGTATAATGCACTGATCGTCCGTTGCATCAACTTTGGAAAAACTAGACTTTAATTCGGCGAGATACAGACAGAGCTAACTCGTTTACCACTGAGCTGATTTTCCGCTGGCCTAAACCCCAGACACGTGTCAGCTGCATCAGAAAATGTAATGGCGTTATCCGCCCCACACAGCGGCACCCCCTCAATTAGTAGGCCCCACAAGACGTTAACGTCTTGTAACGTGACAGTTGTTTCTCCCAACGGGAGATGAAACGTGTGAGTTTCGGGCCTCCAACGCTCAACCAAAGCCGTTATTAATGAGTGGTCTATATAACGGTACCCACTATCCAATATCCCACCAAATTCTGCTACACGTATGTAACCTTCCACACGTGGTCCGATAGGATTTTGCTTCACAAACTTCCAGAACGAACGATTAGAACGCTTGATGTTTATGGGTGACCAGAAATTTTACGGGTACTTATAAACCTCTAATTCAAGATGTTCATTATGCAAAAACAAAACCTCGTTACTGAGAGGGCCGGGATTCAATTCATAACTCATTTTCAAGGTGGTGAATTTATTGTGTTTGGTTACAATAAGGTGAGGTTTTAGTGTTTATGGCTAGTTTGTAAGTTTTCTGAATACGAGTTGTGTTGTATTACGAACCAATATCGTGTGTACATAGATGGAGCATAAACTGTATCTCCATTCCATTGATGATAAGACTAGTTCTGTGATTACTATTAAACATGTACAAATATGTAAGCTATGATAAGATGGAACTCTACGCTACACTATGTAACACCTCGTAAAAATCACGTCCAATGATGTGTTGACACGTGTACTAAACCCTAGTAAAGTCAAACGTTGACTATGAGGGACTAATTTTGCGAAAAATCAAAAACTTTGAATGCTAAGGGACTAAAAGTGTCAACATGCTTAAACTAAGCCTCTAAATAACATTACACGGTATTCGAATTTACAAATGAGCCACTTGTTGGTCGAGAGGAGCCGTTTGCATAATTATTTGAAAGTTTGTTTGTCGAAGGGTCAAAAGCGTCAACATGTTAATTCTTACCTCTGAGTGACCTTTTAACAAACCGAGAGCTTCATGATGTGTGATTATACTCACGCGAATGCACAATATTGGCCGTCTAAGGCTTTTATGCCAACAAGTGACGTTACGCGCAACTTTGCAAGTTAAAGGGGTTAAAAGCGTCAATATGTTTAATTATACCTCTGAATGACCTTTTAACAAACCCGAAGTATTATGAAGTGAAATCATACTCTTGAGAATGCCTATTATGGGTTACCTAGGGCTTTGACGCAATAAAATGATAATACGCGCAAGTTTGCGAGTTAGAGGGACCAAAAGAGTCAACTTTTAAACACATGATTGGGAATACTCAATATGGGCCACGAAAGGCTTAGATATCATTAAATGATATTACGCGCTACTTTGTGCGATTAAGGGACTAAAAGCGATGACTTGCGAAACTACTCCTTTGAGAGGCCTTTTGATTAAACAGGAAACTCCACTATGCTTGGTCGTACTACCGAATGCGCGTAAGGTTGGCCGTTAGGAATTTCTACCATATTATAACATTTCATAAGAATTTTAACATAATGTACCAAAGACGTCAACTTTGGAAAGTTGTTTGTGCATAAAAACTTATGAGGACCTTTCCTGCCATAAACTCAAACTTTATTCTAGACCCGGTGTGAGTCATGAGCCGAGAACCTGTAGGATCGTGTACGGACCCGAAACGAGTCGATCAGAGGCGTTCTATACAATATGAAGGGCGGAAACAGACATATTGTGAGTGATTCAGCAAGATATTCGGTTTAACTGTTGTTTTGATTAACTTGACAAAGTTTTACAGCGAAACAACACTTTGGCTCCGGAAACACACATACACAACTGACTCAAATGAAATCAAGTGACACATATATATAGGCCAACTAATTCCGTTTGAACCTGACTCAAACGGAATCACAGATCAAACGAGATTACCATTCAAATGTCTTGATACTTTCAAACGACATCATGTAATTTCGTTTGAACTTGCCTGTTAACCTATTTTCTCGTTTTTCGTGCCCTGATTTATCTAAACATATACAAGACTCGATACAAGATGAAGTCGACAGACGTATGCACCAACAGACTCCCCCTCGGATGTTGACGAGTCTTCAGTGTCGAGTCTTCAACATCTTCAGTCTTTATCAGTCTGATCTCTCTTTGAAGTATCTGACAGTGTAAAACTTCTTCAATCTTCTCTTTATTCTCCTCTTCAGCATCAACAAACTCTCCTCGAACAATCTCATCTACCCTCGGATGTTGATCGCAATCTGGCTTTCACAGGATTAGGATCATGTCCTGGCTCTAAACTCCGACTCAGAATCCAGGTTATCCTGCACATCCTCTACCTCACAATAAATTTCACAAATTTAACATTTTACAAATTTATATATCCAGATTCCCCCTCAAATTTATCCAGAATGATTTAACAATGTTAGTAACCGATGAACCACTTGTAAGTAAATATTCAAACTTTTTAGTTTAAACGACTCCCCCTCAAATTGATCATCATGTTTAGCACTTGGAACTTTGAAAATCAGCTCTCCAACATCAGTTTGTCAAAAATCTTTTTGAATTTTTCAAAAATTTATGATAAAACACACTAAAATCTTTTTGGAGTTTTGAATAGAATAAGAATGCATTAAAGAAATATTACAGACACTATTTTTGTGAGTTTGTGTAAGAGGATCATATCAGTTTTTGATAAGTCACAAGTATCGTTGAGCTTAGTTACACATTAAGAATTAAACAATTCACTTAGATTGCCGATATACTGATCCACTTAAATTTTCACACAAATTTCAACTGATTCAGGATATGAATTAGGTGTATTAAGGACTTAAACTCATTCATGTGTCCAACCTCTTGAATATACTCCCATTTCCAGATCCCAATATTCAGTCTTACTGGTGAGTATACCACAGATGATATCTGTAAGGGGTTAAATGCGAAGACCGTGAGAGCTCAGGTCAGAACTTCGGTTCAGCAGAGAGATGACGACTCTGACTTTTGGTGGGTCCCCTTTAGAGGATCTTTTTTTTACAACAGCATATGATTTGCATTTTGCAATGTTTCATCATTTTTTTATGCTGAGGGCAGGCTTTTATTTCAAGCAAGCATAAAGTATTCTCCGGGGACTAGGCCATTGCTTCCGCAAAATTAGAAGTCCCGGGATAATAGCCCAGATATCACTGAGCATAAAGACCTAGTATCTCAGAAAGAGGGATCCTTCAAACGAAATTTCAGGGGTTACCTATATATCCAAGTAGTGTTCCCCACGAAATAAGCAAGTTTAAATTTAAGTTTATATCTCGAAAAAGCTTACTAAATGTGTAAAAACCTATCGGCATATCATCAGTGAGACCGTTTAACGCTTATTTAAACATTACATTTCTTTAGCATACTGTAACTGTCTACTGATTTACTATCATTTCCTCTTTTCTGACAACAAAACTCATTTTGTATTTTATCATGTTTTTGTCTTTTTCAAATGTTTTTGGATTTTCTGAAAAGTTCTTACTCCCCCTAAAATTCAAACACATTTAAAAGAAATTTGAAAACTGTTGGTGCATACGTCTGTCGACTTCGTCTTGTATCGAGTCTTGCATTATTCAGGGCACAAAGTTCAAGAAATCAAGTCAAGAAGCTAATTCCGCTTGAACTGCTTAATTCCGCTTGAACTATGTAATTTCGCTTGAAGCTGCTGATTTCGTTTGGATGGTAATTTCGCTTGTAATGTGATTCCGCTTGAGTCATGTTCAAGAGGAATTAGGTGGTCTATATATAGGGGCTAGGTGATTCCGTTTCAATTAGTCTTGTATGTGTGTTTTCCGACGGCGAAGCTCTGTCGAAGTGTCTACAGACTTGTAATTGTTATCAGATCAATAGAAAGACAGTTAAAAGTGATTTTCTAGCTGAATCACACACAATATGTCTGTTTCCGCCTTTCATATTGTGTAGAACATCTCTGATCGACTCGTTTCAGGTCCGCACATGATCCTACATGTGGTATCAGAGCTTAGGAGGAGGAGTTCTGCAGATTTCAGCTTGATTTCGTCTCATTTTCTTACTTCTACACCTTCTTTTATCAATTGAACAAGTTTTAACGGTTAAAATGGCCTGAATTTTTCACAACATAAGCGAAATTGTGTTTTAACAAATCCTTGAGAAAATCAGATCAAAATTCAAAGTAAAACTAACAAAAATGGACCAAACTGTTAATTCCGTTTGAACGAGGACTCTAATTTCGCTTGAAAGTTTGAAACGAAATCAGTGATTCCGCTTGAAAACCTATTTTCTTTTGGTGATTCCGCTTCAATTTGGTAATTCCGCTTGAAAGTTTCAAGCGAAATTAGTTATTTCATTTCGAGTTTGTGATTCTGTTTGATAGAGTAGTGTTTTCAAGCGAAATTAGATATTCCGCTTGAAAGGATATTTCGCTTGAAGTTGGGATTTCGTTTGAAACTGTTTGAGTCTTAATTCCGTTTGAAGTTGTTGTTTCAGGTTAATCTTGTTTGAGTTGTAATTTCGCTTGAAAGACCTTATTCCGTTTGAAAGTTAATGTTTTCTGAAAAAGTTTATCGGATCATGGAAGAAGAATTCTATAACGCGTTTGCTACATCTTCGACTAGTCCTGCTTCCATTGCTCAAAACATGAACTTGGAAAACCAAACTGGAACGTTGCAAAAACCCCCGAAACTTATGGGAATTGAAGAGTACCATGGATGGAAAAATCGTTTTGAGAATTAGGTTCAGGCAAACCATCTAAGAGCTTGGGAAAGTATTGAAACAAAAAATGTTAGACCACAGACTGCTTTGAAAGTTGATAAAATCATTTCAGAATTCACAGACAATGAGAGAGACAATTATAAAGGAGAGAAAATGATGATTAGTCTTCTACAACAAGCTGTCAAAGAAGACATCTTTATTTTGCTTCAGCATGATGGTAGTGCATTTTCGATTTAGGAGGCACTTGAGAAGAAGTTTGAAGGAAGTACAGAGATGCTCAAGAGTAAAGCATCTCTGCTGAAAAAGGAATTTGAGTTGTTTACAGGTATGCCAGGGGAGACTACAAAGACTCTTATTGAGAGATATTGTCATCTTGTGCGTACAATGTCTCAGTTAAAAATTACTAAAACTCCATTAGAATGGGTTGAAAAGTTAGCTGATGCATTACCTCAGAAAGAATGGGGTACTTATCTCATGATCTTAAAGAATTCTGGAGAATTTAGCATATTGTCAATTGGACAGTTTACTGAAAAGCTTGAGGCACAGGATCTTGAACAACAAAAGATTGTCAGAATGAACACCTCAAGCAATCAACAAGACATCAAATTGTACTATAAAGGAAATATTCAAACTGTTGAAGCAAGTCCTAAGATCCAAACCGCTTTTAGTGCAGTAAATTCATCTGGATCAGTCAGTCAAAGTTCAATCAACACTAGTAGATTTTCAAATGTCAATCCTCCAAGTGTTCAAAGTGAAAATGTTGGTAATGGACATATGATTCAGTGCAATGTGGCATTACATCTTCAAAATGGACAGAATTATTCTGAAGAAGTTGTAAAAAGTCATATGGCTTTACTAGTTACTGCTTTGGAATCTTACGAAGGATTGATTGCTGGAAGAATTGGTAATCCGATGCTAACAAAGGAAGATTATGACCAGATAGATGCAGAGGAATTGGAGCTCATGGACATCAAATGGTGTCTAGCTAGTGTCTTGAGAAGAGCTGAAAAGTTCAAAATGATTACAGGAAGAAATGACTTTTTGGATGCTCATGTTTCAGCTTTGGGTTTTAATAAATCTAAAGTTACTTGTTTTCGATGCAGGGAGAAAGGTCATTTCAAGAGAGAGTGCAAAAATCAGGAAACTAGTGGAGCAAAGAATCCTTTTGGAAAAGATGATTACGATCGGAAAGCCATATATCAACAAGTCGCTCATCAACCGCATCAACAAAAAGATTCACAAACTGCTCATGGGAAAATGATCGAAGATGCAAACAAGAAAGCTTATTATGGTATCATTTATCAAGACGATGAGAAGATGGCTGAAGGTTTTAGCTGGGACAAATACATTCCAGCTGATTCCAATCTTAAAGCTTTCATTGCTCCAATTGTTCAAAAGCCCGAATTGATGAAAGAATGGATAAAAGTGTTAACTGATGAAGAGAAAAGTCAAGATGAAGAATCTGTTTCTTCTGAAAACAGTTCAACAGATACTAGTGATGATGATGAAGAAATTGAACAGATAAACATTGGAAAAACTTATTTATCTTCTGACAGTTTTGAATTTTATTTTGCAGATAAATTGAAGAAACTAAAAGAGAGAAAAGCTGCAAAAGAAATGGAAGAAGTTAAGGTTGTTGAGAAGATTGTTGAAGTTGAAAAGGTAGTTGAAGTCGAGAAGATTGTGGAGATTGAAAAGATTGTTGAAGTCACAAAACCTTGTTTTAAATGTTTAGAATCTTGCAAACAATGTGAAAATAAAGATGAAAGGTTTAGTGAGCTTGAAAAGTTGAAAGAGAAGTTGCTGTTTAATGTCAAGAATGTGAAAGAGTCGTACGATGTATTAAACAAAAATGTGAATAGTTTGCAGAAGACAAACTCTGAAAGAGAAAATTCTTTGACAATGATGAATGCAATAATCATGTCCAAGCAAAAAGAGATCAATTACTATATTGAAGAGTGTGCTAAGTTGAAGTAGGAGTGGGAAATTGAAAAAGTTGAAAATGAAAGAATTAGACGATTGCTGAAAAGTTATTCAAGTTCTGATTACTTAATTGACAGAATTTATCCAACTGTTGGAGGTTTTGAAGCTTTTGACGACAAGAAGCCAAAGAAAAAGGATACTGGTAAGAAACATAGTGTCAGTTATAACAAGTGTCCGCCTCCAATTTGGGAAGGGTACTCGTCTAGAAAACTGAATGAGGAACAAGTAAAAAAGGCAGTCAATATAAAGTTGGAGTCCGAGATAACCGATGTATTACCAGACAATATTGACATCACATTCACAGCGTCCGATATAGATCATGAGTCTGAGTTAATAAAAAGGATGGTCGATCAGGTGTTAGATAAGGATGAGGAGTCCGAGTCTATGTCCAAGTCCAGGAGTTCGAGTTCGTCTGTCAGGAGTTCAAAATCGTCGGGAAAACGGGTCTATAGTAAAGAATTTTTGTTGTCAAAATCTATTTTGAATGATGAAACATTTGAAGTTGCATATACTTTGAATGATTCTGACAAATTATATTTTGATAAAGAATTTCCAATAAGAGGTGTGAAATTTGAAATGATTAAAAAGGTTTTCAAATTGATAGAAATTAACATTTCTGAAATAAATGATGAAAATTTTTCTACAAAACCTAGACCTTACACCTCAAGAATAAAACAAAAATTAAACAAGAAAATGGGTTACAGTTCTGGTTCAGGTTATCAAAAGAAACCAAACCATAACGGTAATTTCAAAAAGAAAGGTCTTGGTTTTATTCCTCCAGAAAATTATAAAAATGAGAAAATATCTAAAAATACAAAATTTGTATCAGGTATGTCTGCTGAGGATGAAAAAAAGAGCTCATTCTGGAGACAGTCAAATTAGGAATTTCTTGCTGAAACGAAGAAAACTGAAGCTCATCAGAGAAAAGAGACTAGAACCTGTTACAGGTGTCAAGAAGTTGGTCATATAGCTTGGAACTGTCCTAAAGCAACCAACATAAAACAGGGAGTCTTAGAAAAATTCAAAGAAGTAGTTGTTGATAAAACCGAACCACCAACTGAAAGGTTTAAATTTTTTGAAAATTCAACATATTAAGTTCGTGAGTGTTCGAAAAGGTTTTACAAGAAAAGGGGAAATCTTGACAAACAAGCTTGGATTGTTAAGAAATCAAATGTAAAGTCTGGCGATGAATCTGACTCCACAAAGTCAGAAGAGCCACAAGTGGTTAAAAATGGTGAAAACTCAGTACCTCCAATGGATGATGTTCATTTTCCACCATTGAGGACTGACAATTTTAAATCAAAGGTTGGGAAAGTTGAGATCTCAAATCAATTTTATTCTGAAAAGAATGAATTTGATGTTGAAAAAGTTTTTAATGGAAATTTGAAGAAGATTTTTGGGAAGATGGTCGAGGGAAAGGCCAAAGGGGTAAAAGATTTTTATGCTACAAAGAAAGCAACTTACACCCCAACTAAAACTGAAGAAGTCACACCCAAGGAAGGTCAGGCTTGGGTGTCCATATTATTTGTTTGAAAAACCTGACTTGCCAGAGCTTCCAGGTTGGTAAGAGTGGAGCAGGTATCGGCATTTTTCTTGAAAAATTCACGTAGATGTTATTTCGACTTTCAAGTGGTAAATCAGGGACATTAATTTGTACTTGATTTTCTACAAGTGATATTGTTGATTAAATCATAAAATTGTTAAATTTTTTCAAGAGATATTGAGAAAAACAATGTGATGAATTCCTAATCTCCAAGTGATAAAATCAACAAAACTTATTTTCCGAAAAAATCATTTTGGTTAAAACAAACTTAAGTGTTTTGAAATCATAATGAGAAAATAGTTTGTTGAAAGGGGGAGTTCTGATTGTTTATGCCAAGTGGATGGCGAATTGAAGTGATTTGATATTAGTTGTCACTTTATTTGTACAGTTTGTTTTCAAATTTCTTTAAATATGGTTGAATTTTAGGGGGAGTAATTTCAGAAAATCCAAAAACCATTAGAAATTTTGAAAATGTAAAAAACATGATAAAATCAAAAATGAGTTTTGTTGTCAGAAAAGAGGAAATGATAGTACATCAGTGGACAGTTACAGTATGCAAAAGAAATGTAATGATTAAATAGCATTAAATGGTATCACTGATGATATGCCGATAGCTTTTTACACATTTAGTAAGCTTTTTTGGGATATAAACTTAAATTCAAACTTGCTTATTTCGTGGGGAACACTACTTGGATATATAGGTAACCCCTGAAATTTCATTTGAAGGATCCCTCTTTCTGAGATACTAGGTCTTTATGCTCAGTGATATCTGGGGTATTATCCCAGGACTTCTGATTTTGCGGAAGCAATGGCCTAGTCCCCGGAGAACACTTTACGCTTGCTTGAAATAAAAGTCTGCCCTCAGCATAAAAAATGATGAAACATTGAAAAATGCAAATCATCTGCTGTTGTAAAAAAGATCCTCTAAAGGGGACCCACCAAAAGTCGAAGCCGTCATCTCTCTACTGAACGGAAGTTCTGACCTGAGCTCTCACGGTTTTCGCATCTGACCCCTTACAGATATCATCTGTGGTATACTCACCTGTAAGACTGAATATTGGGATCTGGATACGAGAGTATATTCAAGAGGTGTGACACATGAATGAGTTTAAGTTCTTAATTCACCTAATTCGTATCCTGAATCAGTTGAAATTTGTGTGAAAATTTAAGTGGATCAGTATATTGGCAATCTAAGTGAATTGTTTAATTCTTAATGTGTAACTAAGCTCAACGGTACTTGTAATTTGTCAAAAACTGATATGATCCTCTTGCACAAACTCACAAAAATATTGTCTGTAAATATTGTCACGAAAATATTGACAACTGATGTTGGAGAGCTGATTTTCAAAATTCCAAGTGCTAAACATGATGAGCATTTCGTAAGGGGGAGTGTGTGTTTAAATAAGAAAAGTTTGAATATTTACTTACAAGTGGTTCATCAGTTTTTAATATTGTTAAATCTTTCTGAATAAATTTGAAGGGGAGTTTGGATATATAAAGTTGTAAAATGTTAAATTTGTGAAATTTATTGTGAGGTAGAGGATGTGCAGGATAGGCTGGATTCTGAAGTCTGAGTATAGAGCCAGGTCATGATCCTGATTCTGTGAAAGCCAAATTGCGATCAACATCCGAGGGAAGATGAAGATTGTTCGAGGGAAGTCTGTTGATGTAAAGAGGAGAAGAGATAAAGTTTGAGGATGCTTACATTGTCAGATACTTCAGAGAGCAGTCAGACTGATAAAGACTGAAGACGTTGAAGACTCGACACTTAAGACTCGTCAACATCCGAAGGGGGGTCTGTTGGTGCATACGTCTGTTGACTTCGTCTTGTATCGATTCTTGCATTATTCAGGGCACAAAGTTCAAGAAATCAAGTCAAGAAGCTAATTCCGCTTGAACTGCTTAATTCCGCTTGAACTATGTAATTTCGCTTGAAGCTGCTGATTTCGTTTGGATGGTAATTTCGCTTGTAATGTGATTCCGCTTGAGTCATGTTCAAGCAGAATTAGGTGGTCTATATATAGGGGCTAGGTGATTCCGTTTCAATTAGTCTTGTATGTGTGTTTTCCGACGGCGAAGCTCTGTCGAAGTGTCTACAGACTTGTAATTGTTATCAGATCAATAGAAAGACAGTTAAAAGTGATTTTCTAGCTGAATCACACACAATATGTCTGTTTCCGCCTTTCATATTGTGTAGAACATCTCTGATCGACTCGTTTCAGGTCCGCACACGATCCTACAAAAACAAACTATACAAGTAAATTGACAACTGATATTGAATCACTTCAGTTCGCCATCCACTTGGCATAAATAATCAGAACTCCCCCTTTCAACAAACTATTTTCTCATTATGATTTCAAAACACTTAAGTTTGTTTTAACCAAAATGATTTTTTCGGAAAATAAGTTTTGTTGATTTTACCACTTGTAGGTTAGGGGTTCATCACATTGTTTTTCTCAATATCACTTGAAAAATTTAACAATTTTAGATATTACCAACAAATATCACTTGTAGAAAATCAAGTACAGCTTAATGTCCCTGATTTACCACTTGTAAGTCGAAATATCACAGTTATCAACCTGTGAATTTCTCAAGAAAGATACCGATTCCTACTCCCAATTACCAACTTGGGAGTTCCGACAAGTCAGGTTTTTCAAACAAATAATATGGACACCCAAGCCTGACCTTCCTTGGGTGTAACTTTTTCAACTTCACTAGGGGTTAGGCTGTAAGTTGCTTTCTTTGTAGCATAAAAATCTTTTACCCCTTTGGCCTTTCCCTCGACCATTTTCCCAAAAATCTTTTTAACATTCCCATTAAATGCTTTCTCAACATCAAATTCATTTTTTTAGAATAAAATTGATTTGAGATCTCAACTTTCCCAACTTTTGATTCAAAGTTCTCAGTCCGCAATGGTGGAAAATGAACATCATCCAAAGGAGGAACTGAGTTTTCAGCATTTTTAACACCATGTGGCTCATCTGATTTTATGGAATCAGATTCATCGCCAGGTTTTACATATGATTTCTTAACAACCCAAGCTTGATTGTCAAGATTTCCTCTTCGCTTGTAAAACCTTTTCGAACACTCACCAACTTCATATGTTGAATTTTTAAATATTTTAAACCTTTCAGTTGGTGGTTCGGTTTTATCAACAACTATTTCTTTGAGTTTTTCTGAAACTCCCTGTTTTGTGTTGGTTGCCTTAGGACAATTCCAGGCGATGTGACCAACTTCTTGACATCTGTAACAGGTTCAAGTCTCTTTTCTCTGATGAGCTTCAGTTTTCTTCTTTTCAGCAAGAAATTCCTGATTTGACTGTCTCTAGAATGAGCTTTTTGATTCCTCTTCACAGCTTGTCCCTGAAACAAATTTTGTATTTGTTTTAGAAATTTTTTCATGTTTATAATTTTCAGGTGGAATAAATCCAAGACCTTTCTTTTTGAAATTACCGTTATGGTTTGGTTTCTTTCGATAACCTGAACCAGAACTGTAACCCATTTTCTTGTTTAATTTTTGTTTTATTCTTGAGGTGTAAGGTCTCAGTTTTGTAGAAAATTTTTCATCTTTTATTTCAGAAATATTAATTTCTGTCAATTTGAAAACATTTTTGATCATTTCAGTTTTAACACCTCTTATTGGAAATTCTTTATCAAAATATAATTTGTCAGAATCATTCAAAGTATATGCAACTTCAAATGTTTCGTCATTCAAATTGGATTTTGACAACAAAAATTCTTTACTATAAACCCGTTTTCCCGACGACTTTGAACTCTTGACAGACGAACTCGAACTCCCGGACTCAGATTGTGATTCTGACTCTTCATCCTTATTCAACACCTGATCGACCATCCTTTTTATTAACTCAGACTCATGATCTATGTCGGACGCTGTGAATGTGATGTCAATATTGTCTGGTAATACATCGGTTATCTCGGACTCCAACTTGATATTGACTGCCTTTTTTACTTGTTCCTCATTCGGTTTTCTAGATGAATACCCTTCCCAAATTGGAGGCGGATACTTGTTATAACAGACACTCTGTTTCTTACCAGTATCCTTTTTCTTCGTCTTCTTGTCTTCAAACACTTCAAAACCTGCAACAGTTGGATAAATTCTGTCAATTAAGTAATCAGAACTTGAATAACTTTTCAGTAATCATCTGATTCTTTCATTTTCAACTTTTTCAATTACCAACTCCTGCTTCAATTTAGCACACTCTTCAATGTAGTAATTGATCTCTTTTTGTTTGGACATCCTTGTTGCATTCATCATTGTCAAAGCATCTTCTCTTTCAGAGTTTGTTTTCTGCAAACTATTCACAGTTTTGTTCAATACAACGTACGACTCTTTCACATTCTTGACATCAAACAACAACTTCTCTTTCAACTTTTGAAGCTCACTAAACCTTTCATCTTTATCTTCACATTTTTTGCAAGGTTCCAAACATGTAAGACAAGGTTTTCTGACTTCAACAATCTTTTCAATCTCCACAATCTTCTCAACTTCAACTACTTTTTCCACTTCAACAATCTTTTCAACAACCTTAACTTCTTCCATTTCTTTTGCAGCTTTTCTCTCTTTAAGTTTCTTCAATTTATCTGCAAAATAAAATTTTAAACTGTCAGAAGATAAATGAGTTTTTCCAATGTTTATTTGTTCAATTTCTTCATTATCATCACTAGTATCTGTTGAACTGTTTCCGAAGAAACAGATTCTTCATCTTGACTTGTCTCTTCATCAGTTAACACTGCTATCCATTCTTTCATCAATTCTGGCTTTTGAACAATTTGAGCAATGAAAGCTTTAAATTCCCTATTCTCATCCACAAACCTATCCCAGCTAAATCCTGGAGCCATTTTCTCATCGTCTTGATCAATGATACCATAATAAGCTTTCTTGTTTGCATCTTCGATCATTTTCCCATGAGCAGTTTGTGAAACTTTTTGTTGATGCGGTTGATGAGCAACTTGTTGATATATGGATTTTCGATAGTAATCATCTTTTCCAAATGGATTCTTTGCTCCACTCGCTTCCTGATTTTTGCATTCTCTTTTGAAATGACCTTTCTCCCTGCATCGAAAACAAGTAACTTTAGATTTATCAAAGCCCAATGTAGAAAATGTGCATCCAAGAAATCATTTCTTTCTGTAATCATTTTGAACTTTTCAGCTCTTCTCAAGACACTAGCTAAGCACCATTTGATATCCATAAGCTCCAATTCCTCTGCATCAATCTGATCATAATCTTCCTTGGTTAGCATAGGATTACCAATTCTTCCAGCAATCAATCCTTCATGCGATTCCAAAGCAGTAACCAGTAATGCCATATGACTTTTAACAACTTCTGCAGAAAAATTCTGACCATTTTGAAGATGCAATGCAACATTGCACTGAATCATATGTCCATTACCAACATTTGCACTTTGAACACTTGGAGGATTAACATTTGAAAATCCACTAGTGTTAATTGAACTTTGACTGACTGATCCAGATGAATTTCCTGTACTAAAGGCTGTTTGGATCTTTGGACTTGCTTCAAATTTCTCAACACTTCCTTTGTAATATAACTTGATGTCTTGTTGAACATTTGAATTATTCATTCTTGAATTTTTTTGTTGTTCAAGATCGTGTCCCTCAAGTTTCTCAATGAATTGTGCAATTGATAATCTACTAAACTTTCCTGTATTCTTTAAAATCATGAGATATGTACCCCATTCTTTCTGAGGTAACGCATCAGCTAACTTCTCAACCGATTCTGCTGGTGTTTTAGTAATTTTCAACTGAGACATGGTACGCACAAGATGACAATATCTCTCAATAAGAGTCTTTGTAGATTCACCTGGCATACTTGTAAACAACTCAAATTCTTTCTTCAATAATGATTTTTTGCAATTGATCATTTTTGTACTTCCTTCAAATTTCTTCTTAAGTGCCTCCCAAATTGAATAAGCACTACTATCATGCTGAAGCAACACAAATATATCCTCTTTGACAGCTTGTTGTAAAAGACTAATCATCATTTTCTCTCCTTTATAACTATCTCTCTCTTTGTCTGAAAATTCTGAAATGATTTTATCAACATTCAAAGCAGTCTATGGTCTAACATATTTTGTTTCAATGCTTTCCCAAGCTCTTAGATGGTTTGCCTGAACCCAATTCTCAAAATGATTTTTCCAGCCATGGTACTCCTCAATTCCCATAAGTTTCGGGGGTTTTTGTAAAGTTCCAGTTTCGTTTTCCAAGTTCATGTTTTGAGCAATGGCAGCTGGACTAGCCGGGGATGTAGCAAACGCGTTGTGGAACTCTTCTTCCATGATTCGGTAACACGGTTATCAAGACAAACACTTTTCAAGCGAAATCAGGTCTTTCAAACGGAATTAAATTTCAAACGAGATAACAACTCAAGCGAAATCACCCTTTTCAAATGGAATACCCTTTTCAAACGTAATCACTTTGAAACGAAATTACCTTCACACTGAATCCCTGTTGTGACCACCTTGGTTTTCACACACGTATTTGTTTGACTTTCATTGTAACAAATACCGTATTTGGAATAAAACTTATTTGAACGTACTTGCTTTGTGCTTATACATGCTTATACCAATACAAACACGTGAAACAATTGCAAATTTGTTGAGTTTTATGCTGTTAAACAAGGTTACATAAACTATAAGGGCCTATTGTGACATTTTGTGAAACTACAATCTAAAGGACCTATTTGACATTCTTTGGAAACTTACTTTATAAAGAGATAAATATATAGTTTTGAAATAAAAGTCTTAGGTTCATTTGGTCATTTTCTGAAACTTAAACTCTAAGGACTAAAACTGACTTTTTAAACTCATTTTAACTAAATATCCTAACCTGGTTAACTTTCATACAAAGAATTCCTTCTTTAAACTTAACTCAGTTAGCATATTTAACTGAACTATTACAGGGACTATTAGTGTCAATTTTGAAACCTCAGGGACCAGATCTGCCAATTATTAAACTACAGGGACCAAAGTGTAAATATCCAAAAATACGAATAAAAGGGGGGTCCTTCTGTATCGGACCGGCCCCTGCCGGGTTTCGAACTCACGACCTCTCGGTTGTAACACGAACGACTTAACCAATTTATCCTCTGTACAGAGCTGTTAAAATATGGATTTTAATTCCTTATATATACTAATTAGATTTAATAATATTTGATTTATTTTAATCAGAAATTAAAAAGGGTTTTAAACCCAAAGAACCGGCCACCACGGGACTCGAACCCGCGCCACTCCGCAAACAACAGCGCGCAACAACCAGCTGGACTACCAGCTCCCGTGTGTTTTATTTTGAATCGTATTATATATACTGACATTAAAACAGATCTGAAATACATAATCAGATCCGCAGGTCGCGGATTTCGACCAAAACCCCACCAAAATCGATTTTTAATCCATTATTTCGAACTGTAAAGCTACCCACATGTTACCAACCACTTTGCTAACCCAATTGAGCACTTAATCAACACAAATTGGTGCCAAATTAGGTAAAAAAAAAGACTTTTTATTTAAAAATTAAAAGTGGATCAAGAACACCACATTTTGTCGAATCTGAGGTCGAATTTGAGTGCTATTTAAACTCCCTGGACTCCTACGAATCTCCTGCACCCTTCACATTTCTCTAAAAACCTCTCTAATAAGCTTTCGGAGCTCGTCAGAAAACTCGCCGGAATACTCACTTTTTCACCGGAATTTTTCAATCCGATCATCCTTTCAATACCGGTTCGTTTTTATTGTTTCAATTAATTCTTTTATGCTTATACAATGTTTCTCCAAAGTTAATTTGAATATAACATAGTTTTCCCGTAGAATTGAAAGAGTTGACTTTCTGTTTGACTCCAATTGGAGAAGATGACCAGTTCCTGTTTGGTTATAAATGTAGCAGTCCTAAACCAAACAGACCCAGGTTCGAGCCCAGGGGTTAAGACTCTGTTTGGTTACAATACAGACCCAGGTTCGAGCCCAGGGGTCTGCATTTCTTTTTAATCCATTAATTTTTAATATTTTCAACATTCCAATAATTTTTATAAGATTATTAATCAATGTTGCTTTTATTAAAAATGTGAAATTAGTCAATTTATTTATAAAACTAATTTTTACAATATTAAAACAGTTTATTACTAAATAAATTCATAATAAATCAATTCTTAGGAATTAAAATCTGAAATTTTCAGATTAATTATTTGAAATACTGATCTTCACAAAAATAATGTTGCTACTAATATTTTATATAATTTCAATATTTGTATAATTAAATCAGTAATATTCAAGTTCAATAAATAAAAATGTTATTTTTAATTATTATGATATAAATTAATTATATCACTTGTACAATATTTTGCCAATAATCATTATATTTAATTATGATACTAGTTAAATATATTTGATTTATTATTACAAATGTTTATAATAAATCGATTGTACATTTTTTTTTCAATTTAATTATTTATGATAAATAAATATTTTTCATAAATAATTCCTCTATATCATGATCATTTTTCCGAGCCCTCTAAACATATAATTCACAAGATCCTTCTGTTAATCTAAACACTATCAAATACAATAAATACTCAACAAATCCCGTCAACACTATACGACCTCAATATTGATACATTATTCTTGTACGATTCATTAGGACAACTTGAGTTTCCTTATTATCAGACACCTTAATCTTGACTTGCGTATTCGGAATCGCCTGCAAAATAAGGTGAGTACATAGATCCCCTCTTTTACTGTTTTCGATTGTTTTGGGGTGATTCGTATGTATCAAACGATTTAAATATTTCAACGATGGTTTCAAAACGATTGAGATGGTTTATACAAAACTAATAACGATTTTGATAATGTGACGAACTTGTTGGTGGTAATTACATAACGAGTGACATTCATTAGCATTGATCAAGCCGACCAGTATTAGGTTATGGTACCATAGGATCCGACAAATCCCGTTATCAGACCGGACCCATGGTTATGTGTGGGTTAGGTGGGTAACGACTGAATCTGATGATTGTTAACTTACCCTTTGGAGGTTTGTTAATACGAGTTGAACGAGTTGAACGATGAACGAGTCACGAAGGTTTGAATGTTATTAGCAAGACGACCAAAAGTAGTTTTCATAATTAAAACGAGAACGATTTAAACGAGTGAATGAATTGTACGATTTGGAACGATTTAAACGAATGAACGATGTTCTATAACGAGAACGAGTTAAACAATATTACACAACGATGTTTACGAAACTATATAAACCATACGAGTTTTATTATAAGAACGATTTATGATTTGGTTTACATAAACAAATGTTTTGGGTTAAGATTCATGGCAAGGATTATAAATTATGACCAATCTATTTTGACTTGGTTATTCATTTACAATACAAACATTTTACAAAACAAGGTTTTCTAATATCAATTAACGAAGTTGTACAAGTTGTTTCAACATACAAACGAGCCATGAATCTGATACTCACACAAAAACTATGTACTCGCCAGCATTTCTTTGCTGACTTTGTTTTCACATATGTTTCAGGTGATGTTGCTTAATGTTGATTGCGAATAGGATGCATGCTCACTTAGGACCGGACGAGGCCTTAGTGATTTAATAACGATGATAAACTATGTTTGAATTGCTTGTTTAACTTTAAGACAATGTTTAGTATTAAATAAAACGAAACTCTTGTATCCATGGTTTGAAACAATAATTCTGTTACAACACTCCCCGACGTTTCCGCCACGATTTGTTGTTTTACATGGTCGGGGTGTGACAGAAAAGTTGGTATCAGAGCCAATGGTTATAGAGAATTAGGTTATTAGTAAAACTTTGACCTAGACTATAACTTTCTAGGACCCCAACGCAAGTTGATTTGTGTTTAAAATTAAAAAAAAAATCTGAATCTGCTTTGAAAATTAGTCATCCGTTCTAGGATGATTGATTACTAGGTTTTGAACCCTCTGTTATAAGGTTTTGAACCCTTCTAGTTTGACTCATTTTTTGGCTTGGTGACTTTTGAGTTTTCAAAATCTCGTCAGAGTTTGGGTCTAAATAATGCGAACACGTGCAAACTGGAAGAGTGAATGCCTGTACCCTTAGTTTTCTGTCTAAGGCTAGAGTGTTCGTACAAATCCACATAATCGGACCAGTCACTCTTACCTGGGAACTCTTGGGGTGAGTGTTCACTTATATGCGAGCATGTCTTCGCGATACATTATTTTGATTCATTACTTTGATTAGTCACTGCGTGTCGTTTGTTTGGTCGAGGTAACAAACAAATGATCGCCTTCCTTGTGTTTAGTCGATACCTCTTTTGTTTTTCCTAATTTTCAACCTCACTCGATTCTCTTGTTTCCTTGTTAGACAATGCCTCCTCGACGTGAAGCACAATCTTTTACTATTGAAGAAATCGCAGCCCTGGTCTCTCAGCAAGTGGCTGTTGTGCTTCCCGGTGTTGTGACCCAAGTCCACGAGATATACAACAACAACAATAATAACAACAACAATAATGCACCGTGTAATTTCAAGAATTTCAATTCTGCTAAGCCGCTAAAGTTTTCTGGGTCACAAGGAGCAACTGCACTCCTTCAATGGTTCGAGAGTATCGAGAACACATTCAGACATGTGCAATGTCCGAATGGGCGTAAGGTTGAATTTGCTTCGAGTGTGTTTGAGAAGCGTGCTCTTACGTGGTGGAACGGAGTGATGCGCGACAGGGGTGCCAAAGTGGTGTTGGCACAAACATGGGAAGAGCTTCGAGCTCTCATGATGAGAGAGTTCTGTCCCCGTCACGAAATTTGAGCTTTGGAACGAGAGTTTGACGATCTGAAACAAGAGGGGGGAGAACACCGTGCGTATACAGATCGATTTGAGGAGCTCAGTCTTTTGTGTCCTACTATGGTTACCCCGTTGGAAAAAGCGATAGAGAGGTATATCGATGGTTTACCCGATTCTATTCTGGATATAGTGACCGGTATTAATCCTACCACCCTTCGCAAGCAATCGAGTTGTCTGCTACCCTGACTGAGTCTCAAGTCAGGAAGGGTAAACTCACCCGCAATGGTGATAAAAAGAAGGCGACTGATTCTGGGAAGGACAAGAATAAGGGTAAGGGTAAAGAAGGCGAGTCGTCGAAGAAGTCGAGAAAGCGAAAGGGTTCCTAGAATTTTGCAGTAACTGCACAAACTGCTCAGAACCCGCCAGCTCAACCTCCTGCAAAGAAAGCGTATGCTGGTACCGCACCTCATTGTGCTCGCTGCAATGGTCATCATGTTGCACAACAAGCTTGTAGGCAATGCACAACGTGTGGTAAGCTTGGGCATCTGGCCAACGTCTGTCGTTCGGGTCAGAATCAGAATGTTCAGAATCAAGCTCCAGTTTGGGGGAATGCTGCTAGATTCCCACCTGGTACATGTTTCAATTGTGGAGAGCTTGGTCACTACCGCAACAACTGTCCGAGGTTGGCAAATGCAAATGTAAATCCAAACGTGAATGTCAATGTCAATGCAAATGTGAATCCCGCTCGTGGGCGAGCGTACAACCTGAATGCTAACGAAGCAAGGGCTGACAACGAGGTGGTTAATGGTACGTTTCTTGTTAACAATCGACCTGCATATATTCTTTTTTATTCTGGAGCCGATAGAAGTTTTGTTTCATTATCTTTTGAATCCTTGCTTGCGATACCTAGAACTAAACTGAGGAAACCCTTATCTGTCGAAGTTGCTACTGGTAAACCTCTTGTTCTCGATTCTGTTATTCGTGATTGTCAGTTAAACCTTGATAACCATCTTTTTCCCATTGACCTCACACCGATGCAACTTGAGAATTTCGATATTATCGTGGGGATGGATTGGTTAACCAAACATCATGCTGAGGTGGTTTTTTTGATAAGATTGTTCGTATTCCTCTTCCGTCTGGCGATGTTCTGGAAGTTCGTGGCGAAAAACCATCTGGTGGATTGAAGATTATGTCATGTACAAAGGCCGAAAGATATTTACGAAAAGGATATGTTGCTTTCCTGGCACATGTCACCGAGGAGAAAGGCAAGAGTAAGAGTATTCAGGATATTCCGATTGTTCGAGATTTTCCAGAGGTGTTTCCCGATGAACTACCTGGTTTGCCTCCAGTTCGTCAAGTCAAGTTTCATATTGACCTTGTACCCAATGCCAACCCGATTGCGAAAGCACCTTATCGTATTGCACCGTCAGAGATGCAAGAGTTATCGAAACAGCTTCAAGAGTTGTCTGATAAAGGATTCATCCGTTCGAGCTATTCGCCTTGGGGAGCACCTGTTCTCTTTGTGAAAAAGAAAGATGGATCTTTTCGAATGTGTATCGATTAGCGTGAGCTTAATAAGCTTACCATCAAGAATCGATATCCCCTACCTAGAATTAATGATCTCTTCGACCAGCTGCAAGGTGCTTCATGTTTTTCCAAGATCGATCTGCGATCTGGGTATCATCAACTTCGTGTTCTCGAGGAAGATATTCCCAAAACTGCTTTCCGTACAAGATATGGGCATTACGAGTTCACTGTCATGCCTTTTGGTTTGACAAATGCCCCAGCTATCTTCATGGACTTAATGAATAGGGTTTGTAAACCTTATTTAGATAAGTTCATCATTGTGTTCATCGAAGATATTCTCATTTATTCAAAGTCTCGAGCCGATCACGAGCAACACCTTCGTTTGACATTGGAACTCCTAAAGAGGGAACAACTTTTTGCTAAATTCTCCAAGTGTGAATTCTGGCTTAAAGAAGTTCAGTTCTTGGGTTATATTGTCAATAAGCAGGGTATTCACGTAGATCCATCCAAGATTGCTGCAATTAAGGATTGGAATACACCGACGACACCTACAGAAGTTCGTTCTTTTCTTGGTCTTGCTGGTTATTATCGACGGTTTATTTCTAACTTTTCGAAGATCGCGGTTCCACTCACTGCTTTGACTCAGAAAAATAAGCCTTTTGAGTGGGGACCTTAGCAAGAAGAAGCGTTCCAAACGCTAAAACGGAAGCTCTGTGACGCTCCTGATCTATCTCTACCTGAGGGAAACGATGATTTTATTGTCTATTGTGACGCTTCAAATCTAGGACTTGGTTGCGTTCTTATGCAACAAGGTGAAGTCATAGCTTATGCGTCTAGACAGCTGAAAATTCACTAGAAGAACTATACGACTCATGATCTTGAGTTAGGAGCTGTGGTTTTTGCGCTAAAAATCTGGAGACACTACCTCTATGGAACGAAGTGTGTGATTTTCACAGACCACAAAAGTCTCCAGCATATTCTCAATCAGAAGGAGCTGAACATGAGGCAACGACGTTGGGTTGAACTCTTAAACGATTATGATTGCGAGATCCGCTACCATCCTGGTAAGGCGAATGTCGTGGCCGATGCGCTTAGTCGAAAGGAACGAGTCAAGCTTCATTCTGTTCGAACTCTATCTGATATTCAATCTCGTGTTCTTCAAACTCAACGATCTTGTGTGATCAAAGACTTATTGAAATATGAGCTACCGCTTCAACTTGAACTTAAACTCGAAAGGAAAGATGATGGTTTACTCTATTTTGAGGATCGTTTGTGGATTCCAAATCAGGACGATCTTCGCACCTTGGTAATGGACGAATCTCACAAGTCTCGCTATTCTATCCATCCTGGTGCTGATAAAATGTACAAGGATCTTCGTACTAAGTTCTGGTGGCCTGGTATGAAGAAGGATGTTGCCTTGTATGTATCAAAATGCCTAACTTGTCTCAAAGTCAAGGCTGAATATCAACGACCTTCTGGTTTGCTTGTACAACCAGAGATACCAGTTTGGAAGTGGGAGAACATTGCAATGGATCTCATTACTAAGTTACCGCGTACGTCTAAAGGTCACGATGCTATTTGGGTAGTAGTTGATCGTTTGACAAAATCTGCTCACTTGTTACCAATCCGTGAGGATTTCTCTGCTGAAAAGCTTGCCAAGATCTATGTAGACGAGATCGTATCACGACATGGTGTTCCTTTAGATATCATTTCCGATCGTGATGCTCGGTTTTCGTCTCATTTTTGGAAGACCATGCAATCTGCTTTGGGGACCCAACTGAATCTAAGCACTGCTTATCATCCCCAAACAGATGGTCAATCTGAGAGGACGATTCAAACTTTGGAGGATATGCTTAGAGCATGCGTGATAGACTTTGGTGGTAATTGGGATTCTCATCTTCCACTGATCGAGTTCTCTTACAACAACAGTTATCATGCTAGTATTAAGATGGCACCATTCGAAGCTCTCTACGGTCGAAAATGTCGTTCACCTGTATGTTGGAATGAGATCGGTGAAGCTCAGCTTACTGGACCTGATCTCATTCTGGAAACAACGGACAAAATCAAGAAAATCCGCGATAATCTTGTGACCGCTAGAAGCCGTCAAAAGAGTTATGCAAATTTGGGACGCAAGCCCATGGAATTTCAAATCGGAGACCGTGTCCTACTCAAGGTTTCACCTTGGAAGGGAGTGGTGAGATTTGGAAAGAAAGGAAAACTTGCACCACGATATGTTGGACCATTTAAGATTGTTGAAAGAATTGGAAAGGTTGCTTATCGACTAGAACTACCTCCAGAGCTTGGAAATGTTCATCCGACTTTTCACGTGTCCAATTTGCGAAAGTGTTTAGCTGATGCTGATCTTCACATTCCTCTCGACGAGATTCAAATTGATGAAACTATGCACTTTGTCGAGAAACCTGTGGAGATAGTGGAACGTACATACAAACAGTTGAAGAACAAACGGATTCATTTGGTCAAAGTTCACTGGGAATCCAAACGTGGCCCCGAGTTTACTTGGGAACGTAAGGACCAGATGAAGGCAAAATATCCGCATTTGTTTTCACAAGATTCCTCTAAATAAAAATTTCAGGACGAAATTTCCTAAAGTAGGGGAGATTGTGACCACCTTGGTTTTCACACTCGTATTTGTTTGACTTTCATTGTAACAAATACCATATTTGGAATAAAACTTATTTGAACGTACTTGTTTTGTGCTTATACATGCTTATACCAATACAAACACGTGAAACAATTGCAAATTTGTTGAGTTTTATGCTATTAAACAAGGTTACATAAACTATAAGGGCCTATTGTGACATTTTGTGAAACTACAATCTAAAGGACCTATTTGATATTCTTTGGAAACTTACTTTATAAAGAGATAAATATATAGTTTTGAAATAAAAGTCCAAGGTTCATTTGGTCATTTTCTGAAACTTAAACTCTAGGGACTAAAACTGACTTTTTGAAACTCATTTTAACTAAATATCCTAACCTCGTTAACTTTCATACAAAGAATTCCTTCTTTAAACTTAACTTAGTTAGCATACTTAACTGAACTATTACAGGGACTATTAGTGTCAATTTTGAAACCTCGGGGACCAGATCTGCCAATTATCAAACTACAGGGACCAAAGTGTAAATATCCAAAAATACGAATAAAAGGGGGGTCCTTCTGTATCGGACCGGCCCATGCTGGGTTTCGAACTCGCGACCTCTCGGTTGTAACACGAACGACTTAACCAATTTATCCTCTGTACAGAGCTGTTAAGATATGGATTTTAATTCCTTATATATACTAATTAGATTTAATAATATTTGATTTATTTTAATCAGAAATTAAAAAGGGTTTTAAACCCAAAGAACCGGCCACCACGGGACTCGAACCCGCGCCACTCCGCAAACAACAGCGCTCAACAACCAGCTGGACTACCAGCTCCCATGTGTTTTATTTTGAATCGTATTATATATATACTGACATTAAAACAGATCTGAAATACATAATCAGATCCGCAGGTCGCGGATTTCGACCAAAATCGATTTTTAATCCATTATTTCGAACTGTAAAGCTACCCACATGTTACCAACCACTTTGCCAACCCAATTGAGCACTTAATCGACACAAATTGGAGCCAAATTAGGTAAAAAAAAGACTTTTTATTTAAAAATTAAAAGTGGGTCAAGAACACTGCATTTTGTCGAATCTGAGGTCGAATTTGAGTGCTATTTAAACTCCCTGGACTCCTACAAATCTCCTGCACCCTTCACATTTCTCTAACAACCTCTCTAATAAGCTTTTGGAGCTCGTCGGAAAACTCGCCGGAATACTCACTTTTTCGCCGGAATTTTTCAATCCGATCATCCTTTCAATACCGGTTCGTTTTTATTGTTTCAATTAATTCTTTTATGCTTATACAATGTTTCTCCAAAGTTAATTTGAATATAACACAGTTTTCCCGTAGAATTGAAAAAGTTGACTTTCTGTATGACTCCAATTGGAGAAAATGACCAGTTCCTGTTTGGTTATAAATGTAACAGTCCTAAACCAAACACAAACAGAAGCTTAGCCCAGTGGTTAAGACTCTGTTTGGTTACAATACAGACCCAGGTTCGAACCCAAGGGTCTGCATTTCTTTTTAATCAATTAATTTTTAATATTTTCAACATTCCAATAATTTTTATAAGATTATTAATCAATGTTGCTTTTATTAAAAATGTGAAATTAGTCAATTTATTTATAAAACTAATATTTACAATATTAAAACAGTTTATTACTAAATAAATTCATAATAAATCAATTCTTAGGAATTAAAATCTGAAATTTTCAGATTAATTATTTGAAATACTGATCTTCACAAAAATAATGTTGCTACTGATATTTTATATAATTTCAATATTTATATAATTAAATCAGTAATATTCAAGTTCAATAATTAAAAATGTTATTTTTAATTATTATGATATAAATTAATTATATCACTTGTACAATATTTTGCCAATAATCATTATATTTAATTATGATACTAGTTAAATATATTTGATTTATTATTACAAATGTTTATATTAAATCGATTGTACATTTTTTTTTCAATTTAATTATTTATGATAAATAAATATTTTTGATAAATAATTCCTCTATATCATGATCATTTTTCCGAGCCCTCTAAACATATAATTCACAAGATCCTTCTGTTAATCTAAACACTATCAAATACAATAAATACTCAACAAATCCCGTCAACATTATACGACCTCAATATTGATACATTATTCTTGTACGATTCATTAGGACAACTTGAGTTTCCTTATTATCAGACACCTTAATCTTGACTTGCATATTCGGAATCGCCTGCAAAATAAGGTGAGTACATAGATCCCCTCTTTTACTGTTTTCGATTGTTTTGGGGTGATTCATATGTATCAAACGATTTAAATATTTTAACGATGTTTCAAAACGATTGAGATGGTTTATACAAAACTAATAACGATTTCGATAATGTGAATGAACTTGTTATATGAGAAATTCAATCCATTTTAACCGTAAAATCTTGTTAATTTTGAAAAAGATGGTGTAGAAGTCAGAAATCTTGGTGAAATCAGGCTGATTTGGTAAGAACTCTTCCTCCTGAGCTCTGATACCACTTGTAGGATCGTTTACACGACCAAAACGAGTCGTTCAGAAGAGTTTTAATCAATACGAGAGGCGGAAAAAAACGTATCGACTTTGAATCAGCCTGATTTACACACAGAATCACTTTAAATGTCTTGTATATTGATTTGACACGGTTACAGATCAAACGACATCAAACGACACGTCAGCAGCACTTCAGCTCTGGAATCCGGAACTGTTACAAAAGAACTAGTAGCTCAGGTATTTATAGGGATGGCATTTCGCACGGAATGCACAAGATCCATTTCGTGCGAAATGGACAATGTCCATTTCGTGCGAAATGGCTCTTGCCATTTCGTGCGGAATGGTCCAGCACATCCAATTCCCTCTAAACTAGCCTACCGAGCTCCATTCTATCCAATCTAGACATAAGACTCGATACAAGACGAAGTCGACAGACATATGCACCAACAAGTTCTATCAAATCTAGACATAAGACTCGATACAAGACGAAATCGACAAACATATGCATCAACACTAAGCACGAGGTGTAGGCATACACCTGACAGTTGCAATACAGATTCTTTTCCCCAAAAGGAAATTAAGATATAAGATATAACCACACGTGAGGATAACTCCTTGTGGACTATATTAGTGGTGTGTTAATTAATCATGATTCGGCACTTCTATCCCGGGACCCTGAACGTACGACAAACATGTAAATCTGTATACAAGATTATTTTATATAATTTTCCCAAGTTATAAAAGATTTTATGCCTTGTGCATCCAAACCAATTTTATAAACACTTTTCAAATGAGTCGGTTAATTGTATTTACAAGTGTAAACTGACGTATTTTCAAAAGACTAAGTGACAGGTACTATATGTAATTGGCTGGAAGCTCCTTGTTGTCAATGAAGGATCTTGCAAATCTTTAGGATGCCCTAAAGTCTGCTAAGCTTCATTTTGTACATTTTAATATGATCCGCCTGTGGATTTAATATTGCAAGCTCGAATGTAATTATCTTTTCAGTATTTCTGATAATTAGGTTTTTATAATATTTTATATTCCACGACTTCTACTGTGCTATTCTGTGTATGTTTGACTATGACGATATCAATCTTACTTCAGGATATTCCCCACCGGGCCCACCGGGCTGAGCTATAAATATCGGGGTGTGATAGGTTGGTATCAGAGCCAACGTTTGAGTTAATTAAACACTAGCCTTTAGTGTTTAATCTCAAATGACATAGTAGCATATTCCTTAGACCTTCTGAGTCTAGAATTAACATAGGAATGCTCTCATCCCTATTAAGTAAGCATTGCTTTCGATTTTATGTATTTTAAATATGTCGCCAAGCTTAGAAGCTGTCGATGGAAATTCTCCACATCTGAAGCCTAAAAATGCCAAGCTTTGTACCACGGCTAAGATGAGGGTGCAACCAGTTGAAGGAAAGACCTTTACGGACCTATTCCCAAAGTCAAACTTATTTGAAACTCTTAACCAGACTTCGGAGTCCATACCAGAAGGTCCCTGAGGCTCCCATAATGAAGATGATACATGTGGATGCTATTAATCCCTATTTCCTATCTCCGAGTTTTAGACTTACCAGTCAAAACCCAATCCGTGATCAATGTCATTTCTTTAACCATTGAATCCTTGGATTCTATTTCTACAACGGATTCTGCTTAGAAATATTTACGTTATTTACTAAGATCTTTAGAGTCGCTACTGCGTACGATAAATAAAGAAGAAGAAACCATCAGAATAAAGAAAGGAAGACATTAGAAGACCCTTCTTCCATCATATTTCTTTTCCTTTAAGTCCCTGTATGGGCATTTGTTTATTATAGTCCGTCATGGACATATTATTTCATTATAGTCCTTGTAGACTTACCTCTTCTAAACGAGACTCCATGTATATACGCCTGTCGATTGTAGTCCCTTCGAGGAAATTATATTTCAAAATAGTCCTCTCGTGGACATTACATTACAACATAGTCCCTTCATGGACATTATATTACAATATAGTCCTTTCGTGGACATCATATTTCAAAATAGTCCTTTCCTCGACTTTATACTCCAGTATAGTCCTTACATGGACATGTTAATTCATTAAAATCTTTTACCGATATATTATTTCATTAAAGTCCCTCGATGAATATAAATATTTTAACTTAATCCTTTCGAGAACATAATGTTTCACTATTGTCCCAATGTTGACATATCTTATAGTCCCTACATGGACTTATATTTTCCTTTCAATTCCCACGTGAACTAGTATCGCTTCAAAGTCCTTAATAGGACCTATCTTTTCTATATAGTCCCTGTGCGGACATTGATTTATTATAATTCCCTAATGAACATATTTTTAATTTAAGTCCCTGTGAGGGCATCTGTTCAGCAAAGTCCTTTGTCCGCATGCTGTACCAATATAGTCCTTTTTATGGACACGTTATTTCATTAAAATCCCTTTGGGGGTATGTTATTTCTAATAGTCCTTTCGTGGACACGAGATTTCATTATAGTCCCTTAGTGGACATAATATTTCATTGTAACCTCTTTGTAGACGTGACATTTCATTATACTCCCTTCATGGGCAAATTGTTTCAATATAGTCCCTATGTGGACTTATATTTTCCTTTTAGCCTCTGTGAACAAAAAGGATATAAAAAGTCCTGATAAAGGCACTATTGTAGATTTCTTAATGATTTGCGGATACTTTTGAAAATTTTATATAAGTATTCAATTCGTCCTTTATCAAACAATAGTATCAATTTTATTCAAATTTTATCAATCTGCTATAATAATTTCAAAAGATCTTCTTTATGGTATAACCTAGCCAATATGTCAATACAGACATGCTATGATGGTAATACCCTCTTAAGACAATTAATCCTTGTCAACATCTAAGAACATGTTAACCACACCAGCCGTCAAGGTATTTGGACTATGCCTAAGCCTTAAAGCCTATATGATCAAATTAGATCATGGCAAGTATCATCAATGTGATGATCGAAATATAAATATCCGTTAGTGATGAAGTGACTACGGGCTAAACTTATTGTCCTTTGAGACAACGACAGTTGCGGTCTACAACCCCCTGTCTAAAGATATTGGACTATGTCCAAGCATAATAGTCTATATGAGCAATGCGATCATGACTAATATCATATAATACGATGATCACATTATTTAACATCCTATTCGTGATGTTTCGCCTACGGGCTATATATTATATTGTCCATTAGTGATATTGACAAATGTGACCGTTATGGTTTACCGTTCGAGGTGATGGGCATTGCCCAAGCTTTATAGTCTATGAGATCGATAAGATCATGACTAACATCCTTAATTATAATAATTATATAAATATATGTATAAACATCCATTAGTGATGTCCAGTGATTTGGCTTGTGGCAAAATAAATCGTCTTTCAAAGACAATGACAGTTATAGTGTATGACTCCCTGTTCAAAGGTGAAGAACTACGTTCAAATCTTAAATCCCCTAATCTAATAATATTGTGGCTTATATATTAATGTCCTCTATGACAGGCCTTTTGTGCTATATCCTATATGTCCTTTGCGACAAGGTCTCCGTGCCATATAGTTATTATATATTCTTTGTGACAAGCCTATGTACTACATTTTTATGTCCTCCATGACAGACTTATCTTCCATATTGAAAGTCTTTATGACGAGCTTTCGAGCTATACCAAAATCGTCAATATGACAAAGAGAATTGTGACACTGTGATTCCCTGTCTAAAAGGAAATGGACTCGGTCCAAACCCTAAATGCCATTGATGGTCCTTTTGTGACCTAGGCTAAATGTAATTGATATACATACAAATAACATTCATTAGGAATGTTCGTACCCTATTAGCCTATATGGTTTAATGATACCATGGTTAGTATATGTTAGGTCATCAGGATGATGACTAGTTGTTGTAATGCAACTAAGTAATTGTTTCATTGGGTGTTAGGGACCAAGTCTCGAGTATGGCAAACTCGGATAAGACAACCAACAATCGCGTCATTGATGATGCGACACATGCTAAAGATGCTACAATTGTGAACCTCAATATTAACAGAGATGATCTCCAAGCTATGATTGACGCAGCTGTTGGAAAAGCTATGAGAAAGGACATGACAAAGTTCAAGGAGCCCGATGCTACTTGCTCCAAATCCCATTTAAAACCATACTCCTTTATCATGAGAAGAATTTTGTTCATGCCTGGAATGCAAAGGATGAACCGAAAAGGAAAAGGGAAGGGGATAACTCCCAGAAGTCTAGGAAAGAAAGGAAAGTCCGGACTCGATACGGACCAACAAAAGTCCAATAAAAAGCCTGTATGCAAGACCTGCTATAAAAGACATTGGGGACAGTGTCGATTGGAACAAAGGCTTAAGCGGTGTGGCGTCTGTAAGAGAACTGGTCATCAGTCCCATTAATGTAGAAACTTAGAGAATGCAGTTTGTTTCGGCTGTGGCGAGAAGGGCCATATAAGGACTACATGCCCTAAAACTGTCAAATATGGTACAGCTAAGTATAAAGAGACTAAGAATGGAGGCACTTGAACCCTCCTAATAAATGCCAGAGGCGGTACATATCAATATAGACACCAGGTACGTCCCTTATCGTGACTCAATTGCTAAGAATTCTGTTTTAATTCAGGTACTACTAAGTCTTCCATATGTCATAAGTTTAGCAAACTTTTGGAATTTTTCCATAAGAACTCCAGATATTAAGTATAAGGTAAAACTTACCGACGAAAATAATAGGAACCATTTCTTCTATTCTTGTCGGAAACACTTCATTCATAAAATCTAAAGTACTCTTTCTCCAGATAGAGTATGACGATATATGTTATTTTATTTTGTTACCTCGTTGATTTCTATCAACTGCGAATGCCAGACTGTATGATAAAAGTGCCATATGAGGATTGGTGTATCTTAGTATGTCCCATAGATTGCTTCCATGCCTGATCAGTATGGAGGTTTAATGCATGGAACCATTGAGATATCCCAATGGTCATATTGTGCAAAAATCAGCAAATGGTATTCAAAGAAGATATCCAATATAGAAATGTCCAAGTAAGTGTCACTATATAAGGCATCCATGTGTTCGTAAAGAAAATGTGTCATTTATATGACACGTGTATCGATAGATGAACTAAAGCCTAAGATTTAGAATATTCATGTCATCTATGTGAATCTTGATTGTCCTCTTAGTAGAACTACCCTGTTTACCTCTTGGGAGGCAAGTAGAGTTAAGATTAATATCCCACTTAGGGTTACATCTATTGAAAAATCTCAATATCGGTTAGTACCGACGGAAATGGAAGAACTAAGAGCCAATTAGATAAGCTTTTAGATAAGGTTCATAAAGCCTAATTCAAAGTTCTGAGAGCTCCGGTATTATTAATTAAGAAAGACGGTGTTGGGTTTTTGACATGTTTATCAAAGTATTTTATCCATATAAAATAAAAACGCAGCGGAAATAATTATTTAAAACATGTTACTTACAAGATATAAAACTCATTTTATATGTAAAATCCCAAAACCCGGATCCATATATGAATGTGCATACTATCAAACATAACCATAGGATGTTTAGAAAACTACCTTCTTGGAGTACAAGGATGATGAAATGGATGATGCTTCTTGAAATGGTTGTCCTCAAGAGTAGAAGACCTCAAGCTTGTATACCCCAAGCCTCCAACAAACACTACGATTGTAGCTAGGATTTCAACACTAAAATTCAAAACCGAACACTTGAATGATACTTATGATTACCGAAAATTAGAGAGTTATTTCTCTAGTTCTTGCAAGTTCATCTCTTGCATTTTTGTCATACAAGTATTTATAGAGCCATGAGAGAGAATTGCCACCCACCATGACCAATCATGTGCCAACTTACACATGCAAGTGCATGAAACCCCATTGGACCAAAAGTCTTGGTTAGACCACCCAATCACATCCTCTCTAACACATGCAAAAGCATGAATCATGATTGGATCAAGATCTCATCTTGGTAAGACAAAAGGGGGGGGGGGGCACTTATTTATAAAAAAAATATTTCTTTTATAAAATTCAAGTCTTGGTTTATATATTTATAACTTTTATAAATATAACACTACATAAATGCAAGACTTTATACAACCTTTTAAAATGTTATTTAACCCATTAAATAACAAAATAAAATATTCTCTCAAAATAAATTATCCGTATAATTTATTAGTTTCTCAAGTGTAATTATTTAGAACACCAATTTCTAAATATTGTAAGTGTTAATATTTATTTGTTTGATCATATCACAAATAAATAATATAAGTGTTTGTCTAGCTTGTTATTGGGTATGACTCGACTTGGATCATAACGTACTAGCCACATCAATTTAATATGTGTCTTGGGCATATAGAGTCCAACAATCTCCCACTTGCACAAGATACATAGATGATTGATGCAAGCAGTAAATAACGCCTAACTACGGTTTACTACCCCTAATACGTATGACTATATGTCCCATTCAATAACATCATCCCCTTCAAGTCCCTTACTTGAAAATGATTTAGGTGAATCTATCATTTATCCTTTCGTTACAGATGTCATGTTAAATCCAGAGACACAGAGTGATCACTCTCTGTTGATTTAACTTTAGCAGGCCTTAGACATCTTACTCTCAACGAATAAGAGGAACAAATCCCGTCTTGACTACATACGTCTCTCACAATCACCTTGTACCACACCTGAGCTTAGCCTTATGTATTGTCATATTACTAACAGCGAAGAAAAAGTCAAGGTATAATATTTGGTGAATATCAAGACCCAATATGCATCTCAGGTCAGAGGATACTATGATATTCTCCTTTACTCAAATTTATTTATGATCAATCACAAATGATTCCATGCAGTAATATTTGAGAGCGAGTCAGTCCAATATTTGTATCCCACAAATATCTATGAACTTTGGCAGCAACACTTTGCTCTATATTCATTCTAAATGAATATCCACCAATCCAAGTTCATAATAGTCTTACATTCATATTTGTTCCCACAATTATGATCGACTACGGACATTTAGAATAATTAACTTATTCACGGATTTAAACATGCTAAAATGGAACATAACTCAAAATACCATAAAGAGTTATATTAACAATTGTTCCAATATCCAAATACAAAAAAGATCAAATCCAATCACTAGAATATCGAAGTCCTAAGGCACAAGTATGATCCTTCATGCTTTGCCCGTTCAAGGAGCTTCGTGAGTGGATCCGTAATATTTTGATCAGTGTGAACTTTGCGAATACATATCTTTCCCTTTTTCAACTTCATCCCTTATGTAGTTGAAACTCCGCTCAATGTGCCTAGTCTTTTGTTGTGCACGAGGTTCCTTGATTTGAGCAATCGCAGCATCGTTATCACAAAGATCTCTAGGGTCCTGAATGGTAGGGACTACCCCTAGATCGGCAATAATTCAAGTGGTAGATCCATATGAATTATCTCGATCAATGAAGCGGCGATGTATTTTGATTTTGTAGTGGTCAATGCTACCCTGATTGTGATCGAGAACCATCTCGATCAGTTTAGAAACTCGTATCCATGTAACCCTTAACAACGAATTCCGAAACTCGCATCCCTATAACCCTTTACAACGAGTTCTTCTTTACCAGATCCATATATTAGAAATATATCCTTAGTCCTTCTGAGGTATTTCAATATATTTATAACAGTCACCCAATGACCGTTACTTGGATTTCGTTGGTATCTTCTCGTCATGCTTAATGCGCACGGCATGTCCGGTCTAGTGCATATCATTACATACATAATGAATCCTATAGCAGACGCATATGGGATTCCTTTCATTCTTTCTTGCTCATCCTTTGAGCTTGGACATTGAGACGCACTCAATATTGTCCTCTCTTGAATAGGTACCAAACCTTTCATAGAGTTCTTTATCTTGAACCTTTTCAAGACTTTGCCAATGCACTTTGGTTTAAACCTATCTTGCGCCTTGACCTATCCTTATAGATCTTTATTCCAAAATATAGGCGACTTCACCAAGATCCTTAAGGGAAGAACAACTTCCAAGCCAGGCTTTTACACCTCCTATGGTTGGAATGTTATTTCCAAATAGTAGAATGTCATCAACATATAATACTAATAAAGTGATGATGCTCCCACTAGCCTTCTTATACACACAAGCTTCATCGACGTTCTTGATGAATCCATATTCCCTAATCTCTTCATCAAAACGGTGATTTCAATTTCTAGATGCTTGTTTCAATCCGTAGATTGATTTATTTAACTTAGATACTTTGTTAGGATGTTTTGGATCCACAAAACCTTCAGGCTGAACCATATAGACATCTTCCTCAAGATATCCATTTAGGAAAGCTGTTTTGACATCCATTTACCAAATCTCATAATCATATTATGCAAGTATGGCAAATAATATTCTAATTGACTTTAGCATCGCCGCAGGCGAGAAGGTCTCATCATAATCAACCCTTTGAGTTTGAGTGAAACCTTTTTCTACAAGTCTCGCTTTACAAGTATCCAAGTTAACATGCATATCGGTTTCCTACCTGAAAACCCACTTACTTCCAACTACTTTGGACTTAAGAGGTGCTACAACCAATTCCTATACTTGGTTGTTATACATGGACTGCATCTTTACGTTCATGGCTTCAAGCCATTTGTCACAATTGAATTTTGACATTGCACCATGGTATGTGGTTGATTCACCTGAATCTACCACGTAGCATCTATCTATGAAAAATCCATATCTTTCAGGTGGACTACTAATTCTACCAGATCTGCGAACGCTTTGTGTGTGTTGATCAACCACTTGATCGTTTTTCAATAACCTTTTGTTGAGTGGTAGTTTTAACCAAACGTGTATCGGCTTGTGGTTCTTGATCCTTATCAAGTTCCACTGTTCTAATAATTCCTTCCACAAGGAACTTAGCTTCCAAGAACTCAGCCTTTCGAGCAACAAATACCTTTTGCTCTGTTGGATCGTAGAAATAATATCCTATACCATCTTTAGGATATCCTACAAAGATATACTTAGTAGATCGTACTTTTATTTGGGGTGTATTGCTTCACAGAAGCTTCACAACCCCATACCTTCAAATATTTTTAATGATGGAGCCTTTTCATTCCATATTTCGAAAGGTGTCTTATCCACTTTCTTGGTTGGGGCCATACAGGCCGTGGAGAGCAAAGCGTAACCCCAAAATGATAGAGATAATGCGCTCCTAGCCATCATAGATCGAACCATATCTAATAGAGTTCGACTCCTCCTATATTGAAATGAAGAACTTTAATTGAGTTGATATTGAACTTCACTTTTTGAAGATTCTGAATGTTTCAAAACTTCTTCTTTGTGTCAAGTACACATAACCACAACTACTATAGTTGTTGGTAAACTTAATGAAGTATCTTTCACCATTCCTAGTCATTGGCTAAAAAGGATCACATACATTCGAATGTATGATACCTAATAAATCTTTTGCCCTTTCCCACTAAGGGATTACTTGGTCATTTTACCTTGTAAATAAGATTCGCATGTATCAAATGAACCATTTTCATTTGTTTCCAAAAGACAATTCTTTTGAAGTGTTTACATGCAACATCTGTTTATATAACCAGGGCGATAATGCCAAAGATAAGTCTCACTCAAATCCATTTTGAGTTTGTTGGTGATTGCTTGGTACATTGAACTATCAAATGATTTATTATTATGAACCAATTCATAACTACCATTTGAAGGCATAGGTTTAAAGTAAAACATGCCATTCATCGATATAAATGTCAATGTTTGCAAACTTTAAGTCAAAACCATATTGTCTTATAAGGGAAACTTAAATAATGTTCCTAGTCAAACTAGGAGCATTCAAGACATTTTAAAACAATTTCCAAACCATTAGGAAGTTCCAAAACATAGTCTCCTTTCTTGTAATGTTTATTTCTTTTGAACCTTTTGCAACGAATTGCAAACATGAGTTCCACATCCGGTATCTAATACCCATGTGTTAGAAGAAATAACATTAAGGTCAATATGTATCATAAAGATTGTACTTGAGGTTTGCCCTGCATTCCTCTTAGTTTTTCAACTCTTTGAGATAGGTTGGACAATTCCTTTTCAAATGCCCTATCTCACCATATTTAAAGCATGGATCGTTCATGGCAACCTTTGCCTTCTTTTCTTTTGGTTTCGGTGGTTCCGCTTTAGCCTTTCTTTTCTTTTTCCCTTTGAATTTCCCGTTTCCATTTGCAACATTTGCTTTGGTGTCGGGGTGATGCCCTTTCTTGTTGCCACCCTCATTGATCGTTAGAATGGATAAAACCCTTTTATCCATATCGAGCCTTTCGAGGTGATCAATATGGCTTTTCATCTTAAAGACATACGATGAGTCTGATTGGGTTTCCTCCATTTGACTTGCATGAAGCGCTCGAACCGTTTCGAAGCGTTCTACCCTTAGGAACATTTCCTACAATTGGGTAATCATGTCGTATGCTCATGATGTTCAAAACCCTTTTAAATTTTGGGAATCATAATTCCTAACATGAGACAACTTGCATAGTATCCTCAATATACTTTATCCAATCGTCATAGACATCCTTATCTTCCATAAGATATTCATCGGGATTAGGATCGTTCAACACATCGGATATCTTTTCTTACTTGAGAACGATTCTTAAGTTTCGATATTAATCCATAAAGTGTTTTGATTGATACGATCCTTTTTAAGGATTGTTTTTAGTGATAGGTTACGGACGGTTTGGGTAATATTGTTAGCGGTCATCTACAAAATTTAACAAGGTTCAATTTTAGTATTTTCGATATTATTATATTTTAATCATTAATACCCTTTTATGTCTCAAAGACAATTAATAATTAAAATCTATAATCCAACGTTACATTTAAATATTGGTTAGGTGACCTTTATCCCTCTATTTAAATTAACAAGGTAGTCAACGTTTGACAATTGCAACTCTTTGCAACTTCTAGCCATATGGGATCGGTTAAACATCTTTATGTTTAGTTGGCATGTTTAATCCCATCAACACCTTTGTTCCCCATGCTTCGGTGACCCTAAGTTCATGGTTTCCAAATCAAGTCGTCCAACTTACACACACGTGTGAGTTTATACACATAAGTGGTTAGGTGACCTTTATCCCACGAACATGGTAAACCCACCTCGAATATACAAGTTCCCTCAAATGTGGTTAGGCAACCTTTATCCCACAAAAGAGTTCCCAAGTGATTCGAGTGTTGTATAAAAGGATGGTGTTTGACTTGTTTTATAAAAGGGATTTTGAGTTTTCAAAATTCTAGTTTAGAAAACTTTATGTACCATACATTTGCATGCATTCAAATCCTTGGTACTTTTGTGAAAACAAATTTTCAAGGTTCTTTTTAATAAAACCCATTTTATCATAAAATCATTAACTTTTAATAAAACCTTTTATAAACCATTTTAATGATTTTATTAAGAACCAATTTTAAACTTGTTGTTGATTATTAGTTTGTTAAGCATGCATATCAACATATCATCCAAACAACATAAATAAACAACCACACAAGCACAACATACATATCATTAGGTGCATAACCATAGCCAACTATTTTGACAACACTTGTTAGCCGAAACAAGTGTGCCAAAAGGTCCTTCCTAAGGGGTGAATATTGACATAAATAATGTGTCGTTGAACTCCCACTTGATCCCGCATCCAAATGCTTCAAGTCTCCTTCTTGTGTTGTGATTTCTCCATTTTCTTTGAGCTTCCAAAATGTACTTTAATTCAGCTCCAAACTCCTTTGGGCTCCGAAAATGTGTTTTGGTTATTAGGCTAAAATCCCGTTAAGAACTATGATGTCCTTTAGGCCCGAAATTGGCCAAAACCAAAACCGCATTTTTGTGTGCATCTTCTTTTACAAAAAAATATCCTAATACATTTTTTCTAGTAAAATAAAATGCACCTAATCTATTTATTTTACCTACCAAATGAAAATAAATAAATTACATATTTTTACACATGGAAGAACAAAATAATTATTATTACAACCCTTTGAAATAATTAAATACAAATCACAAACACAAATATTCAACATATTCACACAAGGTCATGGCTAGGTTATGAACACCAAAAAATATATATATCCAAATATATAAAATTCAAGAAGCAAAATGGTTTCCTTTTTACAACCTACTTTTCGGTCAAGAATGAAAAAACCGAAAAAGTGGGTTTTTGTCCAAACAAACAAATCATCCAAATGACATAATTTTTCAAGCAACTTTTATGCATGTATTAAAATAATCTTGAAAAACAAAAGGATAACCATATATAAAATTTTGGCCATACGGTTTTAACCAAACCCAAAACCCAAAAATTTCATATCCTATGAAGCATGCATTCATATAAGCGGCTCTGATACCACTGTTGGGTTTTTGACATGTTTATCAAAGTATTTTATCCATATAAAATAAAAACACAGCGGAAATAATTATTTAAAACATGTTACTTACAAGATATAAAACTCATTTTATATGTAAAATCCCAAAACCCGGATCCATATATGAACGTGCATACTATCAAACATAACCAAAGGATGTTTAGAAAACTACCTTCTTGGAGTACAAGGATGATGAAACGGATGATGCTTCTTCAAATGGTTGTCCTCAAGAGTAGAAGACCTCAAGCTTGTATACCCTAAGCCTCCAATAAACACTACGATTGTAGCTAGGATTTCAACACTAAAATTCAAAACCGAACACTTGAATGATACTTATGATGACTGAAATTTAGAGAGCTATTTCTCTAGTTCTTGCAAGTTCATCTCTTGCATTTTTGTCATACAAGTATTTATAGAGCCATGAGAGAGAATTGCCACCCACCATGACCAATCATGTGCCAACTTACACATGCAAGTGCATGAAACCCCATTGGACCAAAAGTCTTGGTTAGACCACCCAATCACATCCTCTCTAACACATGCAAAAGCATGAATCATGATTGGACCAAGATCTCATCTTGGCAAGACAAAAGGGGGGGGGGGGGCGGCCCACTTATTTATAAAAAAAATATTTCTTTTATAAAATTCAAGTCTTGGTTTATATATTTATAACTTTTATAAATATAACACTACATAAATGCAAGACTTTATACAACCTTTTAAAATGTTATTTAACCCATTAAATAACAAAATAAAATATTCTCTCAAAATAAATTATCCGTATAATTTATTAGTTTCTCAAGTGTAATTATTTAGAAAACCAATTTCTAAATATTGTAAGTGTTAATCTTTATTTGTTTGATCATATCACAAATAAATAATATAAGTGTTTGTCTAGCTTGTTATTGGGTATGACTCGACTTGGATCATAACGTACTAGCCACATCAATTTAATATGTGTCTTGGGCATATAGAGTCCAACAATCTCCCACTTGCACAAGATACATAGATGATTGATGCAAGCAGTAAATAACGCCTAACTACGGTTTACTACCCCTAATACGTATGACTATATGTCCCATTCAATAACATCATCCCCTTCAAGTCCCTTACTTGAAAATGATTTAGGTGAATCTATCATTTATCCTTTCGTTACAGATGTCATGTTAAATCCAGAGACACAGAGTGATCACTCTCTGTTGATTTAACTTTAGCAGGCCTTAGACATCTTACTCTCAACGAATAAGAGGAACAAATCCCGTCTTGACTACATACGTCTCTCATAATCACCTTGTATCACACCTGAGCTTAGCCTTATGTACTGTCATATTACTAACAGCGAAGAAAAAGTCAAGGTATAATATTTGGTGAATATCAAGACCCAATATGCATCTCAGGTCAGAGGATACTATGATATTCTCCATTACTCAAATTTACTTATGATCAATCACAAATGATTCCATGCAGTAATATTTGAGAGCGAGTCAGTCCAATATTTGTATCCCACAAATATCAATGAACTTTGGCAGCAACACTTTGCTCTATATTCATTCTAAATGAATATCCTCCAATCCAAGTTCATAATAGTCTTACATTCATATTTGTTCCCACAATTATGATCGACTATGGACATTTAGAATAATTAACTTATTCACGGATTTAAACATGCTAAAATGGAACATAACTCAAAATACCATAAAGAGTTATATTAACAATTGTTCCAATATCCAAATACAAAAAAGATCAAATCCAATCACTAGAATATCGAAGTCCTAAGGCACAAGTATGATCCTTCATGCTTTGCCCGTTCAAGGAGCTTCGTGAGTGGATCCGCAATATTTTGATCAGTGTGAACTTTGCGAATATTTATTTGTTTGATCATATCACAAATAAATATTGTAAGTGTTAATATTTATTTGTTTGATCATATCACAAATAAATAATATAAGTGTTTGTCTACCTTGTTATTGGGTATGACTCGACTTGGATCATAACGTACTAGCCATATCAATTTAATATGTGTCTTGGGCATATAGAGTCCAATAGACGGTTCATTATGCTTATGCATTGATTACGGCAACCTTATTTAGGCAACAATTAAGAATCGCCATCAGCTGCTCAGGATCGTCGATTTGTTCGACTAACAGTGAGGTTAGCCATTCTTTAAAGATTGGATTGAGCAGTAGTTGGAATGACTATCTCACCTTAAATAAGCTTTCCTATAACTAATAGTCAGTATATAAGCATCAAGGATGCTCCTTTGGAGACCTTGTATAAATGGAATGTCAAACGTCCGTTTGATGGACAGAAGTTTGGTAAGTCCAATTATCAGGATTTGAAGTTACCCTGAAGACAATGGATAAGATTATACGAATCTGTAATCATCTGAAAGCTACCAGTACAGAAAATCAATATTGATGAGAATCGCAAACCTCTTAAGTTCTCAATGAGGAACAGGATTCAACGGATAGTACCACCCTAGAGAGGTGTACTGTATTTAGATGTAACAGACAAGTTAAATCCAAATATATAGGACCATTCGAGAAAATCAAATATGTCAAGATCGGTAGCCTATAAGTTAAAACTTACCTAATGAACTTGATGGTAGTCACAATGTGTTCTATGTCTAACTGTTAAGTCAATAGCATTATGATGTGCAGATTAATGAAAACTTATGTTTTGATGAGAAACCAGTATCGATTAAGGATCGACAGGATTAAAAGCTCCAAAAGAAAGCATGTACCTATTGTAAAGGTTAAACGGGATACCGTTGGGGCCCCGAATATACACGAGAGGTCGTATTCACTTTGTAACAAAAGAACTCCTATCTTTTTAGCAAATATCGAGGTCGAGATTTCTTTTAAGGGGGTGAGGATGTAACACCTCGTAAAAATCACGCCCAATGATGTGTTGACACGTGTACTAAACTCTAGTAAAGTCAAACGTTGACTATGAGGGACTAATTTTGTGAAAAATCAAAAACTTTGAATGCGAAAGGACTAAAAGTGTCAACATGCTTAAACTAAGCCTTTGAATGACATTACACGGTATTCGTATTTACAAATGAGCCACTTGTTGGTCGAGAGGAGCTGTTTGCATAATTATTTGAAAGTTTGTGCGTCGAAGGGTCAAAAGCGTCAACATGTTAATTCTTACCTCCGAGTGACCTTTTAAAAAACCGATAGCTTCATGATGTGTGATTATACTCACGCGAATGCCCAATATTGGCCGTTTAAGGCTTTTATGCCAATAAGTGACGTTACGCGCAACTTTGCAAGTTAAAGGGGTTAAAAGCGTCAATATGTTTAATTATACCTCTGAATGACCTTTTAACAAACCCGAAGAATTATGAAGTGTAATCATACTCTTGAGAATGCCTATTATGGGCTACCTAGGGCTTTGACGCAATAAAAGGATAATACGCGCAAGTTTGCGCGTTAGAGGGACCAAAAGCGTCAACTTTTAAATCTACGCCTTTGGGTGACCATTTAAGCAAACGGGAGCGTCGTAATATTTAAACACATGCTTGGAAATACTCAATATGGGCCACGAAAGGCTTAGATATCGTCAAAAGATATTACGCGCTACCTTGTGCGATTAAGGGACTAAAAGCAACGACTTGCGAAACTACGCCTTTGAGAGGCCTTTTGATTAAACCGGAAACTCCGCTATGCTTGGTCGTACTACCGAATGCGCGTAAGGTTGGCCGTTAAGAATTTTCTACCATATTATAACATTTCATAAGAATTTTAACATAATGTACCAAAGACGTCAACTTTGGAAAGTTGTTTGTGCATAAAAACTTATGAGGACCTTTCCTGCCATAAACTCAAACTTTATTCTGGACCCGGTGTGAGTCATGAGCCAAGAACCCATTGGGTTGCACTTTCTCGGGCCATTTAAAACAGCATTATCAGCTGTTAAAGTTGTTTATATGTGCGAAATTAAACACTGGGACCAAAACTTCACTTGCAGCAAACTTTCAGATCTGGGCCGGTATAGGTCGTAGGCCTCGACCGCTAGGCTTATTGCCTACGTGGGTCGCGAGCTAATAGTTCAGCAGCAGCAGTTTTAAGCTGTTGTTTTGGGTTCTTTGTTTGTTCTCCTCACATCAAAACCACTTTTAATCATTCTATGGATATGTTAACTGTTTTATAAACTGGTTTTACACCTGTTAAGATCTCACAAACCCCTTGGAACAGTTGTCAATCATCCAAAACTCTTCAAAAACTATTAATAGGTGGTTTCTTTCATCCATTTCATTGCACCAATTCTCAAATCTGCATATATCTCAACTGCAAGAGGATCCTGAACTTTTTGGGAACCTCCTTTCAGTCCATAGGACCTTATGTAAGTGTCCTTTCGTGACTAGTTTATTTTATTTGGCGTTTAAAGCTAAAAAGTCAAGCGTTTACGATAAACGCTTTGACTTTTAGCTAGACCATAAACAGTCAAGCCATTGTTCGCTACGAACATCGCTACGTGATCGTAATTAGATAGGTGTTAAACCCTCAAAAGGGCACCTCCTAATTATCACGTTTGCTTAGTTAATTGTCGGGTCAAAGTAATTAAAATAAAAGTCAAATGGGTCAGTTTTTAAATAAAATTCATAACTGATAATATAGAAGCTATAAAATCAGTTTTGTCACTTTAATAACTTGGTAAATATTAATTGAACATGTCTAGGCGTGTTCAACCCGACAATTCTGAGTTTAGGCTCGGTTCGTAACCGAAAGTCGCAAAAGTAGACTTTTGCTTTGACTTTCAGTTCTGACCCGATTTAGCTTAGTTTAATTATGCCTTAGGGTTCCTTTGTGACCATGTTATATGTTAGTATAACCCTCTAAGGTCATACTGCATGGTCCCTTAGAAATCATAGTTCATTTGCATGTTTCCGTTAAATGTTTAAAAATTGACTATTATGCCCTTATGTTATAAAAACGATAATTTTGAAAATGTGAGAGGACAAAAAGTTTTATTACTAATATATAAGCATGTCACAAAAATTTGACATCAATTTCTGGTCTCAAACTAAAGTTATGCAAGATATCGTAAAACGAAACTTTTTGTTAATTAAATTGCATTTTTAGCATAAATCATATTTAAACCCAATTTTTGGCACCAAACTTATTACCTACTATTATGATATAACTTTTATGGATTTTTGGAAATTTTTGTCAGATTTTATACTGACCAAAACATAGAGTTCTAGCATAAATTCGGTATTTGACGATAATGCCCTTTTCATTAATAAAATGAGATTTACATATCTTTTACATGTCAAACCTTTTCCTACTGATGTTAGATGATAAATAAAATATTTTAAACAGTTAAAACTGATCAAAATCTCAGAATTTCATAAACATCTCGAATATCGTCAATTATCGACTTTTTACGCTAATTAGGCACATAGTATGGTTTAAAACCATATTTAGCACCTAAGACTTGTTACCTACTGATTTTAAAAATAAATTTTAATACTTTAACAATTAGTATAAGTCTTGAACTCAGACTTCCAAATTTGACCTTAAAAACATATGTGAAATGACCAAAATGCCCCTACGGTGCATAGTTTGGCCATAAATGATAAACCTCACATATGTATAATATCTTACTAATGTAACTTGATAAAATAAATATTTTTACTGAATGTTTTAGACCAGAACCTCAGTTTGCTATTAAATCTCTTTTATAAACTTTAAAATGACCAAATTACCCTTATGGGACTTAAATTGGTCTTAAATTCATTTGAGGCATAATTGTTGATATCCTAGTGATATCATATCATATTTAAAGCATATTAACTTGTGAAACCTATATGTGACTCATCCGGTTACCCGTTATGCATATACGTGTTCGGTATTGTTTATGTAACTAGTTTGCATGAATTAGCCAAAACTGGTCAAACCTTATCATTTTTATTTCAAAATCCAGAATGTATTTAGTTTACCCATTATATACAAGTCTTCATACTTGTTGGGTCTAAATTACATTCCAATCTGGTCATCGCTTAATCTAGCGTTTCGTACCGTAAACCTTTCTTTAACTAACCTGTCTAAGTTTACAACCTAAATAAGACCTGTTAGTAATCAAATAGGTTAATGTAACCTTCGTTCCAGATTAGGAGCCCCGGTAAAAGATACTTGCACTTGTTTTAATAGATTATACGGCTGACTATACAAATCTTGCATTTTAAGCTCAGATAAATACTTTTAACTTATTTTCCCTTATACAGGCTTGGGATACGGTAAATTTTTACCGCTTGGTCGGTTATTGAATATTTAATCGATTAGTAGTTAAATCATTGAGATAACCCATTTTAATCTGTCTTGTTTGATACAAAGCATTTGGGGGTTAATGACCGTGTCCTGGATATCCTTGGCATCATTTAAATGCAAATGGCCACGACCTAAGCACGGGGTGTAGGCATACACCTGACAGTTGCGATACGGATTCTTTTCCCCAAAAGGGAATTAAGATATAAGATATAACCACACGTGAGGATAACTCCTTGTGGACTATATTAGTGGTGTGTTAATTAATCATGATTCGGCTCTTCTATCCCGGGCCCTGAACGTACGACAAATATGTAAATCTGTATACAAGATTCTTTTATATAATTGTCCCAAGTTATAAAATATTTTATGCCTTGTGCATCCAAACCAATTTTATAAACACTTTTTAAATGAGTCGGTTAATTGTATTTACCAGTGTAAACTGACGTATTTTCAAAAGACTAAGTGACAGGTACTATATGTAATTGGCTGGAAGTTCCTTGGTGTCAATGAAGGATCTTGCAAATCCTTTGGATGCCCTAAGGTCTGCTAAATTCATTTTGTACATTTTAATATGATCCGCATGTGGATTTAATATTGCAAGCTCGAATGTAATTATCTTTTCAGTATTTCTGATAATTGGGTTTGTAATAATATTTTATATTCCAAGACTTCCGCTGTGCTATTCTGTGTATGTTTGACTATGACGATATCAATCTTACGTCATGATTTTCCCCATCGGGCCCACCAGGCTGAGCTGTAAATATCGGGGTGTGACAGGTTGGTATCAGAGCTAACGTTTGAGTTAATTAAACACTAGCCTTTAATGTTTAATCTCAAATGACACAGTAGCATATTTTACTTAGACCTTCTGAGTCTAGACTTAACATAGGAATGCTCTCATCCCTATTAAGTAAACATTGCTTTCGATTTTATGTATTTTGAATATTTCGCCAAGCACAGAAGCTGTCGATGGAAATTCTCCACATCCGAAGCCTAGAAATGCCAAGCTTCGTACCACGGCTAAGATGAGCGTGCAACCAGTTGAAGGAAAGACCTTTATGGACCTATTCCCAAAGTCAAACTTATTTGAAACTCTTAACCAGACTTCGGAGTCTATACCAGAAGGTCCCTGAGGCTCCCATAATGAAGATGATACATGTGGATGCTTTTAATCCCAATTTCCTATCTCTGAGTTTTAGACTTGGACTATACCAGTCAAAACCCAATCTGTGATCAATGTCATTTCTTTAACCATTGAATCCTTGGATTCTATTTCTGCAACGGATTCTGCTTAGAAATATTTACGTTATTTACTAAGATATTCAGAGTCGCTACTGCGTACGATAAATAAAGAAGAAGAAACCATCATAATAAAGAAAGGAAGACATTAGAAGACCCTTCTTCCATCATATTTCTTTTCCTTTAAGTACCTGTATGGGCATTTGTTTATTATAGTCCGTTATGGACATATTATTTCATTATAGTACTTGTAGACTTACCTCTTCTAAATGAGACTCCATGTATATACGCCTGTCGATTGTAGTCCCTTCGAGGAAATTATATTTCAAAATAGTCCCCTCGTGGACATTATATTACAACATAGTCACTTCATGGACATTATATTACAATATAGTCCTTTCGTGGACATCATATTTCAAAATAGTCCTTTCCTGGACTTTATACTCCAGTATAGTCCTTACTTGGACATGTTAATTCATTAAAATATTTTACAGATATATTATTTCATTAAAGACCACCGATGAATATAAATATTTTAACTTAATCCTTTCGAGAACATATTGTTTCACTATTGTCCCAATGTTGACATATCTTATAGTCCCTATATGGACTTATATTTTCCTTTCAGTTCCCACGTGAACTAGTATCGCTTCAAAGTCCTTAATAGGGCCTATCTTTTCTATATAGTCCCTGTGCGGATGTTGATTTATTATAATTCCCTAATGAACATATTTTTAATTTAAGTCCCTGTGAGGGCATCTGTTCAGCAAAGTCCTTTGTCCGCATGCTTTACCAATATAGTCCTTTTTATGGACACGTTATTTCATTAAAATCCCTTTGGGGGTATGTTATTTCTAATAGTCCTTCTGTTGGATCTGAGTTTCTTTTTGATTGTATTTTCGTTTGAAATTAAGATGAAAATGAAATAGTTGTGCAGCGGAATTAAGATGAAAGCAAACTTTGCATACAATCAAACGAGAGTAATACTTTTAATCAAACATCTTTACACAATGAATCGAAAGATTGAATTTGTTTCAACAACGATTACAATGATTGATGAATGAATGCAAACTCCCCCTCAGCCAGAGCTCAGTAGTTTGTTCGTGCAAAGAAGACGATGTGATCAAAGAGCTAATAGAACAGTACAAAGTACTGAACTATTTATAGGCACTTGCAAACCACTGAGCATCTTAGCTGACGTCACCATGAAAGTGACATCTAACCTCCTAACAAACTCTAACCTCTGATCTATACAAACACTGATGTACTAACTACTGCTATTACAATTCATTACATAAAAGACACTTAAACAGCTGCTGCATCCTTCCACTGCTGTGAATCCAGCAGTGCTTGTCCGGATCAGCAGTACTTGACTCAAGGCAGTAGATTGAATCAGCAGAGCTTTGGTCTTCCATCAGTCTTTAACATTTGGCAGTAGATGCAAGGCAGCAGTTGTGGATCAGCACTTGGTAAGATCAGCAGATAGGAGGTCAGCAGATACAAAGCCACTTTCAAGGGGAGAGATTTGCATGAACTAACTGTAATCGTCTGCTTATTCTGGATCCACTGCTCTGATCCAGTTTTGGCTTTAATTATCTGTTCCTCTGATAGGGTTCAATCCCAACAATCTCCCCCTAGAACAGATAATGCCAAAACTCTTCATTATTTGTGGAATGATTTATTGCCTCATCAACAGCTCCCTTATCTGACCTTTAAATTGTAATTCAAAGTCTAGGGCATCTGTATCTTCATCATCCCTGCTAAGTGGAAGATCAAGGAGATCCTGCAAATCTTCAAGACTCAGGCCAAGAGCTTGTTCCCTTGATATTTTCTCCACTTCTCCACCAGACCTGAGCAAAGTCAATACGCAGGTCTGTTTGTCAGTTTCCCACTTTTGTATTTTTGAGCCTGGTGGGTTTCTTGGGAGATGTTTATTTGCAGAAGTATTTGGAGAGGCTGGCCTATTCATGACTGGCTTAGCAGCACTTGCAGATTGTTCCAATTCAAGATCTTCTTTTATCATTACTTCCGTGCCTGCTTTTACAATGGCATCTCCAGCTAATAGATCTTGAATTCTTTCCATGCTAAACTGGTTTTTGCTCCTTCTTTTGTAGATGGCAGCACCAGCTGGAGCAGTGGTTCTTTTGACTTGCAGCTTTGGTGGTCTTTTTGAGACCTCTGCTTTGGAATAGTCAGGCTTTTGTGGAACTCTTGGATCTTTCTTTCTAAGTTCCTCTAATTTTTTTATAGGTTGCCCTGACTCTATCTTCTCCCCACTTTGTCACAGAGTTCTTTGACCCATAATCAGCTGCAATTAGCTCCTCTTTCATTCTCCTCAACTCTAACATTTTCTCGGCTTCAAATTGTTTGAATTTTTCAGGAGGAGTCTGCTTGACCTTATTTTTTATCATGTCTTGAATCCTGGCTGCTTCTTTTTCAAGCTCAGGAATGGTCCAGTTCTTGTACATGTGTTTCTCCCCCTTGTATTTCTTGTAGGTCATGATGTTTTCAATGTAGTCTTTCCTTAAGGACTCATCTGCCCTTTCTGAAATTTTCTGACATACATTTTTAGCAAAACGCTCCATAGCATTGACCTGTGAGAGTAAAAACTGATAGTTTTGTTGAAATTCTCTATCAGATTTCCCTTTTCTATTTTTGATTGCAATATCCTCTGCTTGTTTGGCCTTAAGTTTCAAGTATTCTTCAATATTGTTAGGCCTGGGATAATTTGCAATTGATGGTAAACTCCTTTTGGCTGGGTCATCTTCATAATAAAAGGATTTGATTTCTTCTCGGACTGCAATGAGTTCCAGAGGAAATGAGACACCAGCAGGAGGTAGTGATTTTACAATTTGAGCTGAAGAGAGAGGTATGGGTTTTGGAATAGTGACAAGTGAGAGGGATTTTGAAGATGTTGGTGATGGAGATGTGTCATCATCTTTTAAAATTAGCCTTCTCCTTTTTGGTTTAGGAGAGACTGATGATGTTTTGAATGGAACAGTGGTGGTAGATGTAGTGGCAGTGGATTGTGATTGACTAACAGCTGTTGAAACAACTGGTGTTTCAACCACTGTTGTCATTACAACAGATGTTATAACATCTGCTGTCTTCTGCTGTATGTCAGCAGGTGTTGTTTTTGGTGGTGATGATGGTAAAGCAGTGGATGTTGTGTGTGTTGAAGTGGTGTGTGTTGATGGAACAACTGTTTGGCAAGCAGTAGTTTTTGTAACTCCTGGTGCATCAGCTGTTTTGTATGGTGGTTTTTGAGCAGACTTTGAATGTCTGGTTGGAATGGATTTAGGTTGCCTCACTTTTCTAGTAGGCTTCTTCTTTTCCTCAACAGGATTTTCATGATCCTTTGAACCAGAAGTACCCTGATCTGGATGATCCATTCTGTCCACCCTGGCTTTTCTTTTGGCCTCTCTATCCCTTTTTACACTTGCAACTGCTTCTGCTAGTGCATTTGTTGTCACATCAATTTTCTTGCTGCTATCTGGCAAAGGGATCTTTTTGGTCATGTTTGAATTCTCTGGTTCAAGATAGAGACCATCCTCTATACCCTTCTTTTTCCACTCCTTAATTTTCTCCCCCTTTTTGGCATTATCTTCTGGGAGTTGATAAATGTAGCGTACTTTTGGAGGAGCAGTGCCAGTGGTGTGCAAGATCTGAGTTTTGAGAGCCTTTAAATCAGCCTGAGTGTTCTTGAACCTTGACTCCATTGCATTTCTCAGCTGTTGTACATGTTTTTCATGTTGCTGATCTGCTAATTGTGCTTGTTGTTGGAGAAAAGATTGAAATAGATTCCAGAGCTCATTTGTAGCAGGTGCCCTTTGTGGAGCAGGTGCTTGAGGTGGAACAGCAGTTGATTGTACCTTCTGAACTTGTAACACCTGTTGTAGCATATCTTTGAGGTCTGCAACAGAGTTATCAAGCTTTGCAATACGATCCGTCAATTTCTGGTACTTTAAACCATCACCCAAGTTAATGGGATCATCTGATTTCCCACTAGTAGTGGTTTTATCAGTGGTAGAGGTAGGGAGTATACTCCAAACATTAACCACTGATGCCCCTTTTTCTTGGTACTGGGGTCTTCTTCCTTCAACACTTGACAACCTTTTGATGTTGCCAGTAGGATAAATAAATCCACTGGTGGTTGGCAGAGGTGCTATAAAAGGAATTGCCTCCAAGGAAGTCTTATTAATGTAACCACTGTCCAACTGTAAACCTGTAAGTTCAACAGTTGTAGTGGCTGCTTCACGTGGATTACCACCAAGAGTTACTTGTAACTCATGGGGTGTAACCTCCTCAGGTTGTGTTGGTGGGTTAGCAAAGATTGATACATCAGACCCAGTCAGTTGTTGAGGTATATTCTCATTAGTAGGTGATTGAGAAGGACTGGTTAATGCCTGGTTCAAATCAATTGCATCCAACAGTGGTTTTATTGGTGAGGGAATTGTGGATGTGATGATTGGTGTAGAAATAGGATGTGTCCCGGGCATTGGACTGTGGATGATAGAAACGAGTGTTTCCAGAGCATCATGATGTGGAGACCCTATTTGTACAACCTGTTCTTTTTGTGAAGAAACAGGAGGAGTTTCGGTTATGGGTTGAGATATTTGTACCAACTGCTGTGAGGAAGTAGCAGCAGTGGTTTCTTGTGACTTTTGTGTTGTCACTGGCAGGAGCTCTGGTATCTCATCCTCTAGAGATGCCTTTTTGATGGTTTTGGGGGGGTTTTTGTGTTTTTCTTTTTGTTGGCTTTTTGGTGATTGTAGGTGTGGGTTGCAAAACAGTTGTGCTGCTGCTTTGATCACCTTGAGCAGTGGGCTCAGCAGCAGATACCTGAGGAGCAGTTGTAACTGCTAAAATCTGCTCAGGCACCTCTGCTTGTGTTTTGCAAGGTGCTAACATTCTTGAAAAAGTTTCAGTTGTTAAACTGTTTATTTGAGTCGAATCACCTTGGTTTATTACAGCTAAATCATCCTTACTGAATTTCTTTGCAAAATAATAACTTAAAAACCTTGGAAACAGTAAGAATGATTTTGTTTCAACATTATTAACCAAATCTTTAAAAATTTCCCGAGAATAGTTAAAATTTTCTCCTCGAAGAATTGCATATCCCAGATTTTGAATCTTTAAAGGGATTTCATTGAAAGAAGTGGTTTTGTTTGAAACACATAGTAGGAGGGTATGAAATAAAAATCTGGTTGCAGACGGAAAATAACCTTTTTCTAAGGTAATTTTCTTCATCATTGTGGCTTCATACCCTCTCTCAATGAAGTCAGTTTGTAACTCGTTTTTAGTGAAATAAATTTTACCTTCCTGATCACCGAGTTGAAAGACCTCTGAAATGGAATGTGGCGTGATTTGGACAACTTTACCCTTTATCGAAGAGTTTATGGTGGTTGCAGTGTCTCCTTGTTTTTCAAGGGTTGCATTTTTCCAGAACTCCCTTTGGGTCGCCAAATAGATTGGTGCATCGGCAGTGAACAAAGTTTTGTACTTTGATTTTGCCATGAGATCAATGATGGAATCGAAAACTTTGGTGGTTCCTGGTTTTGTGAGAAGACCCAGGAGATTGTGAGATGGTTTATGTGGAATTTCAGTGGAGATTGCCTTTTGAGAGGCTGTTTTCGATGATGATTTGGATGAGGGTTTTGAGGATGACTTCGATTTTGTCATTTTGAAGATGAATGATCGAAGAAAGTTGTGAAAAATGAGAAGAAAAACTGTTTTGAGAAGAGAATTTTTAAGAATTCAATTCGACAGTAAAACCCTGTTTTGGTGGTGAGTGGGGGATTTTATAGGGAAGAAAGTGAATGCTGAGGTGGCAGCCGTTACAAAAGGTCTGACCAATATGTACTGCCCACGTGGCAACCCCTGTTGAAAGTGAAGGACAGTACTTGTGTGATAGGGATAGATGAAGGCAGTGGTATGAAAGCAGTGGAATATTTTCACTATCAGTGGATAGCATATCAGTGGATAAGACACTGCTTTTGAACAACAGAGTTTATCAAAGTAATGAGAGAGCAGGGGTTGACTTTCAGCAGTGGACAGACTTTTGAAGGAAGCAGACTTTTGAACAATCAGTGGTTAATGGCAGACTTTTAAGGATTTTAATGAAAAATTTTCATTTTTAGCTATTTTTAAGGATGGAGTTTTGATTTTCTGAAATCTTTTTTTTACTTTTATTCATAGAAAAACAAGATGTTGCTTGTTATTCCATGTTCAACATTCCAATTCTAGAGACCAAGCTTTCAAAAGTGGCTGTATCAAGTGCTTTGGTGAGCACATCAGCCAGCTGGTCTTTAGTTGGGACATGATGTAGAGAAATCAAACCTTTTTCATAGCAATCCCTCACAAAGTGATGTCTGATGTCGATGTGTTTGGTGGTTGAGTGGGAAACTGGATTTTTGATGATATTTTCTGCTGCCTGACTGTCCAACATGAGTGGTGTCTTTAAGGCAGTGATACCAAAATCCAGCAACTGATTTTGAAGCCACAGGAGTTGGGCTGTACAGCTTGCAGCAGCAATGTATTCAGCTTCAGCAGTGGATGTTGAAACAGCTGCTTGCTTTTTGCTTTGCCATGAAACTAAGCAATCACCTAGAAACTGGCACCCTCCTGATGTGGACTTCCTTGTGGTGTGACATCCAGCAAAGTCACTGTCTAAGAAACCTGAAAGCTTGATGTTCCCATTAGCTGGATACCAGATACCAAGTGTGGGAGCACCTTTTATGTATCTGAATATCCTTTTTACAGCAATGAGATTTGATTTTCTGGGAGCTGATTGACTTCTTGCACAGACACATGTTGCAAACATGATGTCTGGTCTAGATGCAGTTAGGTACAATAAAGACCCAATCATGCTTCTATAAAGTGTTTGGTCAATCAGCTCATCCTTTTCATCAGACATGACCAGCTTATTTGTTGCCATGGGTGTGCTGCATGGTTTACAATCATTCATATCAAATTTGGTTAAAAGTTCTTTAGCATATTTGCTTTGATGAATGAAAGTTCCATTTTGCAATTGCTGTACTTGGAGACCAAGAAAGCATTGTAGCTCACCCATTGCACTCATTTCAAACTCAGCTGTCATGAGTTCTCTAAACTCTTCACACATTGAGTTACATGTGCTTCCAAAAATAATGTCATCCACATAAATCTGGACAATCATTAAATCCTTCCTTCTCCGTTTTAAAAACAGTGTTTTATCAATGGTACCTCTTTTGAAACCATTTGAGAGTAGGAAGTTGGAAAGAGTTTCATACCAGGCCCTTGGTGCTTGTTTCAAGCCATACAAGGCTTTGTTTAGCCTGTAGACATGATCTGGATAAAATGGATCCTCAAAACCTGGAGGTTGACAAACATACACCTCTTCTTGAATTGTACCATAGAGGAAAGCACTTTTGATATCCATTTGAAACACCTTCATGTTGTGGTTGACAGCAAAGGCCAGGAACAGTCTAATGGCTTCCAATCTTGCAACAGGGGCAAATGTTTCATCATAATCAATCCCCTCTTCCTGTCTGTAACCTTGAACCACAAGCCTGGCTTTATTCTTGACAACAATACCCCTTTCATCAGTTTTGTTCTTGAAGACCTACTTTGTGCCAATGGGACTAACCTCTTCTGGCAGTGGTACAAGCTCCCATACTTGTTGTCTTTTAAACTGTTGGAGCTCCTCTTGCATAGCTTCTACCCAGCTGTTGTCTTTCAGTGCCTCTTGGTACTTGACTGGCTGATGGAGTGATAGAAAACCAGCAAAAAGACAAATGTTTTGGGTTTGACTTCTTGTGAGCACCCCTTCATTTATGTTGCCAATGATTTGATCAGGTGGATGAGATCTCAAGAAGATTAAATCTCCTTGGTATGGTATGATGGCATTGGTTGGTGAGGGCTGGAAATGTGTATCATCTGAGCTAACCACTGCTGGGGACTTTAATGATCCAGCAGTGGCTTCAAAAGGTGGTGGTATAGGAGGTAATGAAGTGGACAACTGCTGACTTTTATCCACTGTTTGAGGACTTTTGTCAGCAGTGTTTGAGGATGTGGAAGCAGTGGTTGATGGGCTACTTTGGTCAACAACTGTTGAGGTAGCAGTGGTTGAGCTTTGACAACTGTTTTGAACAGCTGGTGCTTTTCCCTTTGTGGCAGACCTTTGAGGGATGATGATTTCATACCCATAGTCTGGTGATGTATCCTCTGATGTACCTGCACTGTTAGTCTTGACAGCAGTATTTTCAAAAGTGAATTTTTCAAGATCAAACAGATCTGTAGGGTTTGCTGGGATTTTCATTGATGAGAGTTCATTGAACTTAACATTCAAAGTCTCCTCCACTGCCTTGGTCCGTGTATTGAACACTTTGTAGGCCTTGGCAGTGGTTGAGTATCCCAGATGATAACCACAGTCAATTTTGGCTGCAAATTTTGAAATGGAATCTTTTAAGTTCAAAATAAAGCATGGGCAGCCAAACACTTTGAAATATGAGATCAGTGGTTTAATTTTATACAGAATTTCATAGGCAGTCTTTTTGTGCCTGGGGTTTATTAAAACTCTGTTCTGAACATAGCAAGCAGTGTTTACTGCCTCTGCCCAGAAAGTTAATGGCAAACCTGAATCTGCAAGCATGGTTCTGGCAGCCTCAATCAGAGTTCTGTTCTTCCTTTCCACTACCCCATTCTGCTCTGGTGTTCTTGGGATGCTGTACTGCCTTACAATCCCTTTCTTCACACAGAAGGCATCCAACTCCCTATTTTTGAATTCTGTGCCATTGTCACTCCTGAAGCTTTTCACTGGAAGGTCAAATTGCTTTTCAACCTGTATTACAAAGTCTTGCAAAATGCCTGCAGTTTCATCTTTTGAGTGCAAAAAGAAAGTCCATGTGAACCTAGAAAAGTCATCAACAATAACCAAACAATATCTTTTCTTTTTGAGGCTCATGACTTGAACTGGGCCAAACAAATCCATGTGTAGCATTTGCAAACACTGGGTTGTTTTGGACTCTTCAATGGACTTGTAAGAACTTTTATGCTGTTTTCCTTTTAAACAGGAAATGCAATGTTCAGGACATGAAAACAATTTTTGTGGTAGGCCTCTCACCAAACCATTTTTGAAATTTCTGTGATTATCTTAAGATTTGTGTGTCCCAGCCTTCTGTGCCAAAGTTCTGTCTCTTTGTTAGAGGCAGCTGAGAACAGACAGGCATCAGCTCTGGGACACTCTTTTGACATGTCAACAACATAAACATTGCCACTTCTTTGAGCAACAAGTTTAGTTTGACCAGTTTTGATTATTGCTTCAATCTTTTTGACCATTTCTGGTCCAACAATCCTACAACAATCTTTTGTGAAGAATGACCCAAAACCCTTGTCACTCATTTGGGACACACTCAGAAGGTTGAATTTTAGATTGTCTATTAGATTGACATTTTCAAATTTTACTTTTCCAGACTCCACTGTACCCGACCCCAGAACTTTTCCTTTACTATTATTCCCAAAGGATATATCACCCCCTCCATGGATTTTAAAGTCTTTGAGAAGGGCTTTACATCCTGTCATGTGCCTGGAGCCTCCACTATCTACATACCAAAGACTATCAAAGCATGCAGAAGCTCCCTTGGCAGCTGCCATCATTGCACAATCACATTGATGATCTTTTTCATCATCAGCTTTCACCTTCTTTTCACCAGCCTTTTCTTCTTTCTCTTCTTCTTTGTCCTCTACTGACCATGGATCTGTCATTGGTTCAATCAGGGTACCTGAACTTTCTCCCAACAGTAGTTCACCAGCCACAGCAGTAACCACTGCTTCAGTCACCTCTTCCACTGTTTCAAAGCACTGCTGTTCCTCCTCAGTTTCAACCCCCTCCTGTATTGACTCTAATGCCATCAAACAAAACTCATCATGAGAAGAATCATTAGAAGCATAGAGTGCAAAATTTTCATCATTAAGGTCTTCAGGCATACTGCTCCAGTCAACAAACCCTTGAGTGAAAAAACTTTGTTGATCTGGTTGTGCTGCTGCTAGAGCAGTGGTTTGAGGTGCAACAGGTTGCACTTGTACCTGTGGAGCAGGGGTTTGAACATATTGGATTTGTGGAACAGTAGTTTGGACATAATGTACTGGCACAGGGGCAGCAGCATAGTGAGCAGTGTTCACTTGAGCTGCTGGGGCATATTGGGCATAGTGCACAGTGTTTTGGTTTTGAGGTCTAGGATTTGAGCTAGGATGAGTAATTATGGGACCAGTAATTTGACTCCTACATTCCCTAGTGAAATGTCCCAACCTATTACACTTGTAGCACTTGATTTTCGATTTATCCAACCCAACCCTTAGATTCCCATGCAAACCTGGGAATTTTCGCCCTGTTCTTTTGTAGAACTTGCTAGTTCTAACACTTAGCAAAGCTAGTTGGTGCAGGATGTCCATTTCCTCTAAATCAGTGGGATCAAAATGTTGCAAATCATTTAGTTCAAAACTTAAATTGTCTGACATCTGGTTTTCATTTGCAGTGAATGCATAACTAGCAGAGTGAGGATCAGGGTTATTAAAATTTGCACCAGCAGTTATGTCAATGAAGTGATCATAACCCTGATCCTTACCACTGCTCCCAGATTCTTCTTGACCCAGAAGAGCAGTATTACCGAAAGTGTAATCATCGGTAACTTTTCCTGACTCTTGTAACCTCCTTTTCTGGTTCAACTCCCTTTCGTAGGTCAGGAGTCGACCGTGGAGTTGGGTCAAGGTCAGATCCTTGAATTCAGGTGAGTTTCGGGTGACAAAAGCTATGGTGTCCCATTTTTCTGGCAGTGACCTGAGGAACCTGCTATTTTGAGTTGAGTTTGTAAAAGTGGTGTTAACAAGCCTCAGTTCACTGATGAGACAACTGAAACGCTCAAATTGTTGCGTTAGTGATTCTCCTTTAACGTAGCAAAATGTTTCATACTGTTGGTTCAGGATTTCCCTATTGTTTTCTATGACTTCTTCAGTTCCCCCAAACTGTTCCTTAAGTGCGTCCCATAACTCTTTGGCACTGTTACAATGTAACAGTCCAGCATATATCTCATTGGGCAGCGCTGATGCTACGATGCTAAATGCTTTAGCATCTAGTTCGATCTTTTGAAAATCGGTTTCGGTATAATTTTCAACTGGTTTTGGAACGAACTTTTTAGCATCTTCAGCACTTGGCACTGAAGGAACATAGGGACCATAAATGACAGACTTCCAACAACCTGTGCTTTGTTGAGCGAGGATGTGTCCCATCCTCCTCTGCCAGATGTTGTACTCATTTCTTTTTAGCATAGGTGGTTTAAAAAGCGAGCCGATGTTGTTTTTATCATCCTGAGATTGTGACGTCATTCTTGTTGTTTTACAGACACTGAGAAATCAACTTTAATGGTGATTAATCCTTGCCCTGTTTTTCAACGGACGAACAAACGATCAGTATCAACTGTTATGAGCTGAACTATTTACGTCAAAATGATTGTTAAATCAATTTTGACTGTCCAAGCTCTGATACCAATTGTTGGATCTGAGTTTCTTTTTTATTGTATTTTCGTTTGAAATTAAGATGAAAATGAAAGAGTTGTGCAGCGGAATTAAGATGAAAGCAAACTTTGCATACAATCAAACGAGAGTAATACTTTTAATCAAACATCTTTACACATTGAATCGAAAGATTGAATTTGTTTCAACAACGATTACAATGATTGATGAATGAATGCAAACTCCCCCTCAGCCAGAGCTCAGTAGTTTGTTCGTGCAAAGAAGACGATGTGATCAAAGAGCTAATAGAACAGTACAAAGTACTGAACTATTTATAGGCACTTGCAAACCACTGAGCATCTTAGCTGACGTCACCATGAAAGTGACATCTAACCTCCTAACAAACTCTAACCTCTGATCTATACAAACACTGATGTACTAACTACTGCTATTACAATTCATTACATAAAAGACACTTAAACAGCTGCTGCATCCTTCCACTGCTGTGAATCCAGCAGTGCTTGTCCGGATCAGCAGTACTTGACTCAAGGCAGTAGATTGAATCAGCAGAGCTTTGGTCTTCCATCAGTCTTTAACATTTGGCAGTAGATGCAAGGCAGCAGTTGTGGATCAGCACTTGGTAAGATCAGCAGATAGGAGGTCAGCAGATACAAAGCCACTTTCAAGGGGAGAGATTTGCATGAACTAACTGTAATCGTCTGCTTATTCTGGATCCACTGCTCTGATCCAGTTTTGGCTTTAATTATCTGTTCCTCTGATAGGGTTCAATCCAAACACCTTCCGTGGACACGAGATTTCATTATAGTTCCTTAGTGGACATAGTATTTCATTGTAACCTCTTTGTAGACGTGACATTTCATTATAGTCCCTTCATGGGCAAACTGTTTCAATATAGTCCCTATGTGGACTTATAATTTTTATAGTCCTTATACGGACTTATATTTTCCTTTTAGCCTCTGTGAACAAAAATGATACAAAAAGTCCTTATAAAGGCACTATTGTTGATTTCTTAATGATTTGCGGAAAGTTTTGAAAATTTTATATAAGTATTCAATTCGTCCTTTATCAAGCAATAGTATCAATTTTATTCAAATTTTATCGATCTGCTAAATAATTTCAAAAGATTTTCTTAATGGTATAACCTATCCAATATGCCAATACAGACATGCTATGATGGTAAAACCCTCTTAAGACAATTAATCCTTGTCAACATCTAAGAACACGTTAACACTCCTAGCAGTGTGACTTGAGAAACCACACCAGCCGTCAAGGTATTTGGACTATGCCCAAGCCTTAAAGCCTTTATGATCGAATTAGATCATGGCAGGTATCATCAATGTGATGATTGAAATATAAATATCCGTTAGTGATGAAGTGCCTACGGGCTAAACTTATTGTCCTTTGAGACACTGACAGTTATGGTCTACGACCCCCTGTTTAAAGATATTGGACTATGTCCAAGCATAATAGTCTATATGATCAATGCGATCATGACTAATATCATCTAATACGATGATCACATTATTTAACATCCTATTAGTGATGTTTCGCCTACGGGCTATATATTATATTGTCCATTAGTGACATTGACAAATGTGACCGTTATGGTTTACCGTCCGAGGTGATGGGCATTGCCCAAGCTTTATAGTCTATGAGATCGATAAGATCATGACTAATATCCTTAATTACAATAATTATATAAATATATGTATAAACATCAATTAGTGATGTCCAGTGATTTGCCTTGTGGCAAAATAAATCGTCTTTCAAAGACAATGACAGTTATAGTCTATGACTCACTGTCCAAAGGTGAAGAACTACGTTCAAATCTTAAATCCGCTAATCTAATAATGTCCTCTGTGACAGGCCTTTTGTGCCATATCCTATATGTCCTTTGCGACAAGGTCTTCGTGCCAAATGGCTAAGATGAGCGTGCAACTAGTTGAAGTAAAGACCTTTATGGACCTATTCCCAAAGTCAAACTTATTTGAAACTCTTAACCAGACTTCGGAGTCCATACCAAACGGTCCCTGAGGCTCCTATAATGAAGATGATACATGTGGATGCTATTAATCCCTATTTCCAATCTCCGAGTTTTAAACTTGGACTATACCAGTCAAAACCCAATCCGTGATCAATGTCATTTCTTTAACCATTGAATCCTTGGATTCTATTTCTGCAACGGATTCTGCTTAGAAATATTTACGTTATTTACTAAGATCTTCAGAGTCGCTACTGCGTACGATAAATAAAGAAGAAGACACCATCAGAATAAAGAAAGGAAGACATTAGAAGACCCTTCTTCCATCATATTTCTTTTCCTTTAAGTCCCTGTATGGGCATTTGTTTATTATAGTCCGTTATGGACATATTATTTCATTATAGTCCTTGTAGACTTACCTCTTCTAAGTGAGACTCCATGTATATACGCCTGACGATTGTAGTCCATTCGAGGAAATTATATTTCAAAATAGTCCCCTCGTGGACATTACATTACAACATAGTCCCTTCATGGACATTATATTACAATATAGTCCTTTCATGGACATCATATTTCAAAATAGTCCTTTCCTGGACTTTATACTCCAGTATAGTCCTTACATGGACATGTTAATTCATTAAAATCTTTTACAGATATATTATTTCATTAAAGTCCCCCGATGAATATAAATATTGCTAGTTACTACACGAGGAGCGACTAACGATATTTGTCCTTCCAGTTACTACACGTCCTTAATCGATTGGGAAAATCGAAACTTTGGCGAGATTGAAAATTGATCAGTGGGACTAGTTAAAAAGATGCGAGTTTCACCTCTAGCTTGATAACATCGTACCCCAACGTGGTTGGTACTTATCAAAAGATAAGGGTCCACTAGAATATGAAATGGAAATTTCCTTCAAGATTTGGATATCACTCCTAACTTGAGGGTAGATTTCGGGAAAAATTCAAAGTATGGTTGAATGAAAGTCATCACTAAATGTGGGAATCACCCCTATTTTGATGAGTCATTTCGATTGTGTTATAAGAGTGTCTTCAACGCCTCCAAGTGTGTATTGTGTTAGCCTTAGGAAAGGCATGTATGTTAAAAGACCAAAGAGAATAGAAAGATGCAAATAAGATAGAAGGAAGGTTGTTTTAAACAGCACAAAAGGATAAATCTCCTAAACTATAGACTAGGTAAAAGCATTCCTACTTTTCTTAATTCCCTATAGCTATGGCTCTGATACCAATCTGTCACACCCCAACCGATGGCGGAAACATCGGGATGAGATGAACAAATCGCTCAAAAGCATCATTGTTGGTGCATGCGTCTGTCGACTTCGTCTTATATCGATTCTTGCATTAAACATTGCACAAAGTTCAAGAAATCAAGTCAAGAAGCTGATTTCGCTTGAAACTACTTAATTTCGCTTAAACTGCTTAATTCGCTTGAGTGTGTGATTTCGCTTGGGTTGTGATTTCGCTTGAGACTTGTTCAAGCGAAATCAGAAGTCTATATATAGGTATAGGTCAGGTTCATTTGGATCGGAATTAGGAAGGTTGTTTCTGACGGCGAAGCTCTGTCGAAGTGTCTTCAGAATTGTAATTGTTACCAGATTGATATACAAGACAGTTTAAAGTGATATCTTGCTGAATTCAACTCATTATGTATGTTTCCGCCTTTCATTTTGTGTAGAACACCTCTGATCGACTCGTTTCGGGTCAGATAACGATCCTACATGTGGTATCAGAGCTCAGGAGGAGGAGTTCTGCAGATTTCAGCCTGATTTCATCTCATTTTCTTACTTCTACACCTTCTTTTCTAAATTGGACAACTTTTCACGGTCAAAATGATCTGATTTTCACACATTATAATCGGAATCATGTTTTAACAAATCCTTGAGAAAATTGGACCTTAATTCGGACTAAATCTGATAAATTTGGACTAAAAACCTTATTTCGCTTGAACGAGACTTCTTATTTCGCATGAAAATTGTGGTAATTTTAAGAGAAATAAGTGATTCCGCTTGAAAATCGGTGATTTCGCTTGAAAACCTATATCAGTTTGATGATTTCGCTTCAAGTTGTTATTCCGCTTGAACTTTCAAGCGAAATTAGTGATTCTGTTTAAAGTGCCTGATTTCGCTCGAAATCTAATTTCGCTTGAAATCTGATTTCACTTGAAATTTTTTATTTCGTTTGAAGTTTGTTGTTTCAGGTTAATTTCTCTGGAGGAAGTAATCTCGCTTGAAGCCTAATCTCGTTTGAAAGTACTTTTTTTGTAAAAAAGTTTACTGAATCATGAGTGAAGAATTTTACAACGCTTTTGCAACATCCTCGACTACTCCGGCTACCATTGCTCAAAACATGAACTTGGAAAATGAGACTGGAACTACGCAAAAAACCCCCGAAGCTAATGAGCATTGAGGAGTATTACGGTTGGAAAGATCGGTTTGAGAACTGGGTTCAAGCTAATCACTTGAGGTCTTGGGAATGTATTTTGAAGAAATATGTACTACCACGTACTGATCTGCAAGTTGAGAAAGAAATCTCTGAATTCACTGATAAAGAACGAGATATGTACAGAGCTGAAAAGATGATGATAAGTCTACTTCAGCAAGCTATTAAAGAAGACATTTTTGTATTGCTTCAACATGACAAAACTTCAAAATCAATTGGGGATGCTCTTAAAATCAAATTTGAAGGAAGTGAAAAGATGATCAAAAGTAAAAAGGCATTGCTTAAGAAAGAATTTGATCTATTCACAAGTTTACCAGGGGAAGATACAAAGAAACTGATTGAAAGATATTGTCACTTATTGCGTTCTATGTCGTTGTTAAGCATAACCAAAGAACGAGAGGAGTGGGTTGACAAATTAGCTGATGTTTTACCTCAAAAAGAATGGGGTACATTTTTGATGATTTTAAAGAATACTGGAGAATATGATGGTTTGACAATTTCACAGTTCATCGAGAAGATTGAAGGACAAGATCTTGAACAGCAAAAGATTGCGAGGATGAATAATCCGAGTGGTCAACAAGATGTGAAAATGTATTACAAAGGCAGTGTTCAAGAGGTTGAAATGAGTCCAAAGATTCAAACTGCTTTTAGTGCTGGAAACTCATCTGGAAATGTTGATCAAAATCCAAACAGTAGTAGTGGATTCTCTTCATATCCGAATGTTAATCCAAAGAGTTCAACTTCAAGCTTTCATTCTCAAAGCTCAAAAAGTGGGAATGGTTGTGTGATACAGTGCAACATTGCATTGAATCTTCCAGATGGTCAAAAATTTTCTGCAGAAATTGCAAAAGATCACATGGCGTTACTTGCAACTGTGCTACAATCCTATGAAGGTTTGGTTGCAGGTAGGATCGGAAATCCTATGCTGACGAAAGAGGATTACGATCAGATAGACGCTGAAGAAATGGAGCTCATGAACATCAAATGGTGTTTAGCTAGTGTCTTAAGAAGAGCTGAAAAGTTCAAAATGATTACAGGAAGAAATGATTTCTTGGATGCACATGTTTCTACTTTGGGTTTTGATAAATCTAAAGTTACTTGTTTTCGATGCAGGGAGAAAGGTCATTTCAAAAGAGAATGCAAAAATCAGGAAGCGAATGGAGCAAAGAATCCTTTTGGAAAAGATGATTACTATCGAAAAGCCATATATCAACAGGTTGCTCATCAACCACATCAACAACATCCACAAACTGCTCATGGCAGGAAGGAGATTGAAGATTCATCTAAGAGAGCATGTTTGGTGAATCAAGAAAATTTCAGTTGGGACAAATATATATCATCTGATAGTAAAGCATGTCTAATAACCCAAGATGATGAAAAGTTACCTGAAGGGTTCAGCTGGGATAGGTTTGTGGATGAGAATGGAAATTTTAAAGCTTTCATTGCAAAGATAGTTCAAGAAACTGAGTTATTTACAGAATGGATGAAAGCGATTGATGTTCAAGTGAAGAATCAAGAAGAAGAGTCTGTTTCATCCGATGAAAGTTCAGAAAGATCAACTGTTTTTTATCAAACACCATCTGATTCTGGTTCTTCAGATGATAGTTCTGAAAAGACAATAGATTTTGATCAATCACCAACTGATGATAGTGGTGATGATGAGGAAGAAAGACATATTAATGTTGCAAAAACTCATCTATCTCCTGAATGTTTTCAATTTTATTTTGCAGATCGCTTGGAAAAGCTGAAGGAGAGACGAGCAACAAAAGAACAAAAGAAAATGAAGTGTGAAAGTGTTGATAAAAACGAAGAGACTGTTCAAAATGAAGAAGTTAAAGTTGAGAAGGTGATTGAAGCTGAACCAGTGATTGAGGTTGAGAAAGTCATCGAAGTTGAAAAGATTGTGGAAGACATCAAGCCTTGCTTAAAGTGTTTAGAATCTTGCAAGCAATGTGCAGAAAAAGATGAGAAACTGAGTGAGCAAGAAAAGATGAAAGAACAATTATTGTTTAATCTCAATTATGTGAAAGAATCGTATGACGTGCTAAACAGAACAGTAACTGGTCAACAAAAGACTAATTCTGAAAGAGAAGATGCACTGACCATGATGAATGTGGTGATGATGACAAAGCAGCAGGCTATTAATCATTACATTGAGGAATGTGCCAAGTTGCAGCAGGAGTTGGAGATAGAAAAGATAGAAAATGAGAGAATTAGACGTTTCTTGCAAAGTTATTCTAGTTCTGATTATCTCATTGATCGAATTTATCCAACTGTTGCAGGTTTTGAAGCATTTAAAGATGAGAAGCCAAAGAAGAAGGATACTGGTAAGAAACAGAGAGTTAGTTATAACAAGTGTCCGCTTCCAATTTGGGTAGGGCACTCTCCTAGAAAACCGAATGAGGAGCAAGTCGAAAAAGCAGTCAATATAAAGTTAAAGTCTGATATAACCGATGAATTACCAGAAAATATTGACGTCGTTTTTACATCGTCTGACACTGATCATGAGTCCGAGTTAATAAAAAAGGTGGTCGATCAAGTGCTGGATACAGATGAGGAGTCGGAGTTAAAGTCTAAGTCAAAATCCGAGTCTGGGTGTTCAAGTTCGTCCGTCAAAAGTTCGAGTTCGTTGGTCAACAGTTCAAAGACGTCGGTTAAACGGGTTTACAATAAAGAATTTCTTTTATCAAAATCTAATTTGAAGGATGAAACATTTGAAGTTGTATACACTTTGGATGATTCTGAAAAATTATATTCTGATAAAGAATTTCCAATAAGAGGTGTTAAACCAGACATGATTAAAAAGGTTTTCAAACTAACAGAAATTAATATTTCTGAAATAAAAGATGTAAATCTTTCTGAAAATCCAAGACCTTACACCTCAAGAGTTCAACAACGTTTAAACAAGAAAAAAGGTTACAGTTCTGGTTCTGGTTTTCAAAAGAAACTAAACCATAACGGTAATTACAAAAAGAAAGGATTAGGATTTATTCCACCAGAAAATTATAAAAATGAAAAATATGTTCGAGATTTTAAAACAAAAAGGACATTTGTTGCAGGAACAAGCTGTGAAGAGGAATCAAAAAGTTCATTCTGGAAGCAATCAAACAAAGAATTCCTTGCCAATAAGCAAGAGAATATGAAGAATTATGCTAATCAAAGAAAGGAGACAAGAACCTGTTACAAATGCAATGAAGCTGGTCACATTGCATGGAATTGTTCTCAAGCATCAAAGACAAAACAGGAAGTTTCTAAGAAACTCAAAGGAAAAGTTGTTGAGAAAAATGAACCACCAACGGAAAAAATTAAAATTTTTGAAAATTCAACATATGAAGTTGGTGAGTGTTCAAAGACTCATTTTTATCAAAAGAGAGCTAAACATGACAACCAAATGTGGGTTGTTAAGAAGTTTTATGAGAAACTTGGCGATGAATCTAACTCCACAAAGTTAGACGAGCCACAAGTTGAGTTAAAAGATGAAAACTCAGTACCTCCATTGGATGATGTTCATTTTCCACCATTGAGGGCTGAAAATTTTAAATCAAAGGTTGGGAAAGTTGATATCTCGAATCAGTTCTATTCTGAAAAGAAAGAATTTGATGTCGATAAAGCATTTAATGGGAATGTTAAAAAGATTTTTGGGAAAATGGTCGAGGGTAAGGTCAAAGGGGTAAAAGAATTCTATGAAACAAAGAAGGCAGCATACACCCTGACTGAAAGTGAACTTGATAAGCTTACATCCAAGCTTGCTGAGGGTTGGATATCTGTGTTTAATATGTAAAAATCTGGACTTGCCGGAGCTCCCAAGTTGGTAATCGCGGAGCAGGAATCGGCATCATTCTTATATTGGTAGTTGAAAAATTGAAAATTGGTCACTAGTATGACATGACTTGCCGGAGCTCCCGGGTTGGTAAGTGTGGAGCAGGTATCGGCATCTTTCTTGAGAAATTCATGTTGATGATATTACGGATTACAAATGATTAATCAAGGTCATTAGGTTGAACTTGATTGGATCATTCTTACATGTGGTATTTTGAGAAACAATGTGATGAACCAATCCCTAACTTTACAAGTGGTAAAATCAACAAAACTTATTTTCCGGAAAAATCATTTTGATTAAAACAAACTTAAGTGTTTTGAAGTCATAATGAGAAAATAGTTTGTTGTAAGGGGGAGTTCTGATTGTTTATGCCAAGTGGATGGCGAAGTGAATCGATTCGATATCGGTTGTCAATTTTACTTGTATAGTTTGTTTTCAAATTTCCTTAAATGTGATTGCATTTTAGGGGGAGTAAAAATTTTCATAGAAAAAGAAAATCCAAAAACATTTGAAAATTTGAAAAAATACAAAAACATGATAAAATAAAAAATGAGTTTTGTTGTCAGAAAAGAGGAAATGATAGTACATCAGTAGACAGTTACAGTATGCTAAAGAAATGTAATGTTTAAATAGCGTTAAACGATCTCACTGATGATATGCCGATAGGGTTTTACACATTTAGTAAGCTTTTTCGGGATATAAACTTAAATTCAAACTTGCTTCTTTCGTGGGGAACACTACTTGGATATATAGGTAACCCCTGAAATCTTGTTTGAAGGATCCCTCTTTCTGAGATACTAGGTCTTTATGCTCAGTGATATCTGGGGTATTATCCCGGGACTTCTGATTTTGCGGAAGCAATGGCCTAGTCCCCGGAGAATACTTTCTCCTTGCTTGAAATATAGCGTCGCCCTCAGCATAAAATGATGAGACAATAAAATTGCTAATCAATGCTGTTGTAAAAAAGTTCCTCTAAAGGGGACCCACCAAAAGTCGAACCGTCATCTCTCTGCTGAACGGAAGTTCTGACCAGAGCTCTCACGGTTTCGCAATTTAATCCCTTACAAATATCATCTGTGGTATACTCACCTGTAAGACTGAATATTGGGATCTGGATACGGGAGTATATTCAAGAGGTGGGACACATGAATGAGTTTAAATTCTTAATACACCTAACTCATATCCTGACTCAGTTGAAATTTGTGTGAGAATTTAAGTGGATCAGTATATCGGCAATCTAAGTGAATTGTTTAATTCTTAATGTGTAACTAAGCTCAACGGTACTTGTGACTTGTCATAAACTGATATGATTCTCTTACACAAACTCACAAAAATATTGTCTATAAATATTTCTTTATTGCATCTTATTTCATTCAAAAATCCAAAAAGATTTTAGTGTGTTTTAGCATAAATTTTGAAAAATGCAAAAAGATTTTCGACAACTGATGTTGGAAAGCTGATTTTCAAAATTCCAAGTGCTAAACATGATGAGCATGTGATGAGGGGGAGTTTGTGTTTAAATGTGAAATGTTTTTAAAATGTTTTTCATACAAGTGGTTCATCAGAAATTATCATTGATAATTCATTCTAGTTGAATTTGAGGGAAAGTCTAGATATATAAATTTGTTAAATGTTAAATTTGAGAAATTTACTTTTGGGTAGAGAATGTGCAGGATATCTGAGTGATAGAGAGCCAGGGTCCGATATCTGAAGACTCTGTGTTTTCAACAAGCCAGACTGCGATCCCAGCAAATCGAAAGGGGGAGTCTGAAGACATCCGAGAAGATAAGATTGTTCGAGGGGAGTCTGTTGATGCTGAAGGGGAGAAAGAGATAAGGTTTGAGGATGCTTACAGTCAGATACTTCAGAGAGTGTTCAGACTGATAAAGACTGAAGATTCAAGACTCGACACTTAAGACTCGTCAACATTCGAGGGGGAGTCTGTTGGTGCATGCGTCTGTCGACTTCGTCTTATATCGAGTCTTGCATTAAACATGGCACAAAGTTCAAGAAATCAAGTCAAGAAGCTGATTTCGCTTGAAACTACTTAATTCCGCTTGAACTGCTTATTTCGCTTGAGTGTGTAATTTCGCTTGGGTTGTGATTTCGCTTGTAAGGTGATTTCGCTTGAGACTTGTTCAAGCGAAATCAGAAGTCTATATATAGGTATAGGTCAGGTTCATTTGGAGCGGAATTAGGAAGGTTGTTTCCGACGGAGAAGCTCTGTCGAAGTGTCTTCAGAATTGTAATTGTTACCAGATTGATATACAAGACAGTTTAAAGTGATATCTTGCTGAATTCATCTCATTATGTCTGTTTCCGCCTTTCATTTTGAGTAGAACACCTCTGATCGACTCGTTTCGGGTCAGACAACGATCCTACAATCATAACACTAATTGTGACAATATAGATTAAATCAAATTTCATAAATGCTAAAATGTCATACAAGATTCAAACATTGTATCCAAAAATAGTTCAAAACATTATTTATTCTAGATGAGTTTCTAGGTTCATCCTAGCTTGTTTTCTTGATCACGTCGTCTATCAACCTGCAACATGTATTAAAATAACATCAACAAAAAGTTGGCGAGTATACAAGTTTGATACATAGCATAGTAGAATAAAATGTTTAAATGTGCTCATATCCAACATGAATAAAATGATACAAGTTACTACATTGCCTTTCCCAATAGACTAGCGGGAGATTAACTCGTTCAATATCGTTCAACATCGTTCAATATCGTTCAATATCGTTCAACATCGTTCAATATCGTTCAATATCGTTCAACTTGCATAACATATGAGATTAACAAGCATCAAATTGTTTCATGTTTAAATGTGGATAGAGTGTGATAAAAACAACATTCAAGCATTGCGTGTTTTTGTATAGAATACATGTTGCACCCAAAAGTGTTAAAAGTAAAAATGGGATCGAGTATACTCACAGTGATTGCGTTGCGATTTCTTGTAAAACGCACGAGTAAAGAAATCCAAGAGGACGAACGTAATGGTTATCCTAGATATGAAATACGTGAACGTCTTAGTTATTTAAGAGTTAAATAAATTATTTATATAATTTATCTAAATATTAACTGTTAATGTTATAAATGGATTATAATGAATTGTTAATTATTTTTGGAGTTTATTATAAAAGAGAAAAGAATATGTGTTTTTATAAATTTATGGATTAATAAGATTTTAAAAGGAAAGGATTTCAATAAAAACTTGTTTAATTAGTATTGGTTTTTAAGGATTTGTAAAGGTTTTAAGAGAATTTTAAAAGAAAAAAAATATAAGGGTTTTGGTTTTAAAACAAAAAAGGAAATGAATTATAAAATTAAATCCCAAAAATATGGCAAAACCCGACCCAAACCCGCTTGAAACCAGGCTTGAACCGGCGACCTCACGTTTGCGTGCACGCAACCCGACCAACTGGGTTGCGTGTCTAATCCAGTTATGTCCTTGGTTTTAATTAATTTTTTGCTATCAGAGTTGATTCATGTATTGGTTTGTATAAAAAGAATAATGCAGCGACAAAATAGGGAGGGTCCGGGTTCGAACCCGTGACCTCCCGTGTTTTAACAACAGTAACATCAACCACTAGACTATGACCTTATTTGTGTTGGATTATAATTATTAATTCTTTTTTAAACGAAAACTTTTTGGAGATCTCCACTGGAGGTTGGCTTCTCTCCCGACCCGGTTCGGAGGCTTAGGGATTTGTACGGCCAAGGATGCCTCTTCATATGCTTTTGTGGCTTCAAGGGCCCAATCTTGGGGTTTACAAGACCACATACTCCGAGAATGTGGTGGGGATGTTTTAGACTCCGATTACAGGAGTGCGTTGGACCTTTTGCATAGTTCTCTTCCCGACCTTGATATTGGCAGTTTCTACATTAAAGACACCGCCCCTCCTAAATCCCAGAAAATTCTGGCGAATGCCTTATATGGAAAAATTGTCAAGAGGTTTGAAGAGAAGTTTGTTTTATCCCCTCGGCAAAGAGCTGTGTTTTAATGTCTACGTGCCCCACATGCTCAGGATTTTCTGTCTACCACACCTATTGAAGGCTTGGGGCAACACATGTCGGCTGTGGAATACCGTGCTATCCTTAGATACCGACTGATGATTCCTTTGTTCCCAGTTGACGAGCCATGTCCGGTATGCCGCAAAGCGTGTTTGGATTCTTTCGGCGAGCACGCCATCCACTGTAAAGAGCTACCAGGGTTTAAATATCGGCATGATTGGGTGAGAGATGTGTTATGTGATGTTCTTAAGCGGGCCGGGATCTCTACCAAAAAGGAGAGTCCAGTAAATTTCCTGACTGACCCCTTAGAGGGGAGGTCCATTTTACGCCCGACGGACATCCTTGTGTTTGGATGGGAAGGGGGAAACACACTTGTGTAGATCTAACTGGAGTCTCCCCCCTTATCGGGCTCAAGGACAAGGGCTTTGTCTTAGGGCAAGTGGTGCTCAAGGCAGAGGCGAGCAAAGTGGCAAAACATGAGAAAGCCAGCCTGGAGAATCAACATGTGTTTGTCCCGTTTACGTTTGATACCTTTGGTGGTCTCGCTCCTGAAGCTGTGCGACTTTTGAATCGGGTTCAAAAAGTCATTAATAGTAATTCTTCGTCGCTAAAGGTTTCAAACTTTGTATTTAGTAGAATTGATTTTTCTATTCAAAAGGGGGTGGCAGCGCAACTTGTTGCCCGACTACCTGCCATTGCTTTGTAATTGCCCTTTTTCATGTGGAATGATATTGACTTATCGTAAAAAAAAACATAAACACTGTTTGTATAACTCAATTTCTTTTCTTTGACGACAGGCTTGTTCCGGCAATCTCTCTTTGTCTCCGACGACTTGTTAACGAAACACAGTGGTGGGAGGGAGGTATTGAAATGGTTGCGTGGTGTTGGAACAGGTTGTGTGGGAGTAAAACAGTGATGAGGGTCTAGGTATTTATAGCCTTTGCATGATTCGTAAATTATAGAAACAAGTTGAAGTTTCTGAAAGACAGTAAGGTGAATGATTCTTGGTTTGTGGTTCAGATTCGTGATTGGTTTAAAGATGGAATGCGCGTATACGGGACCAAATCCCGACTAATCAGCGGTCACGGCAAAAAACGGAAACAGTTGACATTGTTTTGGCGGCAACTTGCCTTACAAACTCCGTTTTTTTTCGGCTTAAATGATTTTCACGCGGCTTTTATCACCAAACACGAAATTGGAGGAGTGGTTTTGTTGTGTTATTATGACAGGAATGACCCGGGTTCGATCCCTGGTGTCTACCTATTTTAGCTCTTTTTGATTAGAGGTTTTAAAAGTTACAACAAGGTTAGCTCTTTTTGATTAGAGGTTTTAAAAGTTACAACAAGGTCCTTCCATTTTACTAATTGACTAACTAACACTAACTAGGTTAACTTACCTAGCTTTAAAACCTTAACGAGGCTAACTAGAATGTTATTTTTATAAATAAAACTTTTAAATTGTAAGATTAATTAATTTAATTAGTTAAATAAAATAAATAAATAAATAACCCTTTTTATAACGGATTAGATTAACGATCAAAGTCTTTCAACGAGTATTTATTTTGCGAAGATTTCAAGTTGAAGGATTAGGATACGAATTTCATTATTTTGTGAGCTTTAATTAGTCTAACGAGTATTGAACGTCAATGTATATAAGTATCAAGAATCTTGAATAATATATTGTTTAAAATGCGTATTTAATTACAGTTGCACACAAGCCTTACATGAATACGCGAAAATAACTTCGTTTTCATCATGATCCACAGTCTCGGATTACAAATTGAAACGAAAGTAGATTACGACGAGAGTATAAGTGTCTAAAAGTGGAAAGTTCAACACGACTTGCTAAAATAAGAAAGTACAAAAATGCGATTCGTTACATCACGAGTGGGAATCGGGTTGTTAGGTGTAAAACCAGTGCCTTCGTACGAGGCCATGTGCCTTTGTACGAAGCTGGCTTCGCACAGAATAGTCCAGTTCACAAACGTGGCTGTTCTTGGCATTCGGTGCTGTGTTTTCGCCTGAATCGGATGTCTTTCCGAGTCCTATTCAAGCTGGTTTCGACATTACCTCGTTCCACTATTCAGTGAACGAGATACATGTCGTTTTTGGTCCGTTTTGGTGTGAAAATCAGGTTTAAGAAAGTTTTAAAGGGTTTTCACTTAGACTTAACACTTGGTGAGTGTGAAATCAACAGATTTATAACTTGGGAAACCGAAGTTAGTCCCAATACACTCGATTAAGTGTAAATCAGTGATGAAAGAAGAAGTTTTGATGAAAAAGATGAAGAGTTTTTTGTAAAAGCAGGAATTTATGAAGAAAAGAAGAAGTTAAGTGAAAAGATGAATGTTTTTAAGTGAAAACATAATAGCTAGATGAAAACCAAGTGATTCTTGTGGAAATCGAAGTGGAAAATGTTGTATAATTGAATAAAACTGTTACATCTTATTTGAAAACGGTCGGACAACAATTCGGCAGACTTTCGGTATGAAATCAGCAAGTGAGAATGAATGAGGGGGGACTGGGTATTTATAGAGGATGGGGGTTCGCACAGAACGTCCTGGTTCAAACCAGCTGCCTTCGTACGAGGCTGCCTGGCTTCGTACAAGGGGCCTGTTTTGTGCATAAAATCCTCGTTTTCGTGTGTAGGGTGCTCGTTTAATGCGTTTTGTTACGTTATTTAGTATAGGTACTTTAAGTATTTTAGTGTAGTACTGAGTTTCGGGTCGCGTTGCGTTTTAGAATGATAAATCGAGTTGTGCGAGTAGCGTTGAGTTTGCATTGTGATAGCGTTTACGAGTAACCAGTACACATAATAAGCACACACAGGTAAGACACATAAGAACACACGTTATTACATTACTACTATTAATAACAACGTTTGCGATTTAGCGTGTTAGTCGTGATAAACGTATGCGGAGGCGTATGATAACCAAACAAACACACTCGATAATTTAAATAGCATAATTCTCTGTAATTCGTGTTGCGTAAGCGTTAGCGAATATAAAGTGTTTAAACGTGTAGCGGTGCAGTGTGATGAAAAAGTATCTAGTATAACATAACCCTTTATTTATATCGAATCCCAGAATACGAGACGGTTACAAATTGAAGCAAACAGGTAACAATCCGAACAGTCGGGTTGTTACAGCCTCCCCTACTTTAGAAAATTTTGTCCCGAATTAGGGAGCAGGCGTAACAAAGAGTTGCGGATATTTAGCTTTCATATCACTTTCAAGTTCCCAAGTGAACTCGGCGCCGCGTTTTCCTTCCCAACGAATCTTCACTATGGGAATGCGTGAGCGTCGAGTTTCTTGGTTTCTCGATCCATGATTTCTAGAGGCTTTTCCAGAAAGTGCAGAGTCTCATTTACTTGTAAGTCTTCGAGAGGTACGAGAAGATTCTCTTAAGCTAGGCATTTCTTGAGGTTTGAGACGTGGAAACTCAGATGTACGTTGTTGAGTTCCACCTAGGCATGAGCAAATGATATAAAATACCGATCCCATCCCGATCCCGATACCGATAATCCCGATCCCGACATGTTTCGGTATCGGAAACGGTATCCACATTTTGGTTTTTCCGGTATCGGTACGGTACGATATCGGTAAAATACCGACTTTTACCCTCAAAATACCGATACCGTACCGTTACCGTACCGAACCGACATGTTTCGGTATCGATATCAAGTATTCATGAAATTTTGGGATCGGGATTATCGGTATCGGGACGGGATCGGGACGGGATCGGTATTTGCGCATCCCTAGTTCCACCGGTAATTCGAGTCGATAGGCCACTTTACCAATTCTTTCTAGAATCTTAAAGGGGGCCACGTACCGTGGTGCTAGCTTTCCTTTCTTGCCGAATCGGATCACCCATTCCAAGGTGAAACCTTTAGGAGTACGTGATCACCGATTTCAAACTCAAGGGGCTTGCGGCGTTTATCGTTTCTTGTATCAACTCGGGCTTTCAAGAGATTGACCCTTATTTGGTGGATCTTATCTATCGTTTCTTGTATCAACTCGGGACCGGTGATCTGAGCATCTCCGATCTCGTGCCATACAATAGGCGATCGACATTTTCTACTACATAATGCCTCAAAGGGTGCCATTTGAATACTAGCGTGATAACTGTTATTGTACGAGAATTCTACTAAAGGTAAATGTGAATCCCAATTACCACCAAAATCTATAGCGCACGAACGAAACATGTCTTCAAGGGTGCTGATCGTGCGCTCAGTCTGACCATCGGTCTGGGGATGGAATGCGATACTGAGATTGAGAGTTGTACCGAGGGCGGATTGAAATGTTTCCCAGAGACGTGAGGTAAAACGACCATCGCGGTCAGAGATGATGTCACGAGGCGTCCCGTGTCGACAAATGACTTCGTCGGTTTAGATTTTTGCTAATCGTTCTACCTTGAAGTCTTCTCGTATCGGTATAAAGTGAGCGGATTTGGTAAGATGATCAACGATAACCCAAATGCTATCGTGACCAGATGGTGTACGAGGGAGTTTCGTAAGGAAGTCCATGGCAATACTCTCCCATTTCCACATCGGGATCTCGGGTTGTTCGAGTAAGCCAGATGGTCGTTAATTTTTTGCCTTAACTTTCGAACAAGTTAGGCATTTCGAAACGTACAGCGCGATATCCTTTTTCATTCCCGGCCACCAATACCTGGAACGAAGGTCCTGGTACATCTTGTCGGCACCTGTGTGAATGGAATATGGGGATTTGTGGGCTTCCGTCAGCAATATCTCCTAAAGGTTATTGCGACTAGGAATCCAGATGCGGTCGAGATAATAATAGATACCATTCGATTTGGTGACAAGCTGAGTTTCATCACCGCACCTCATTTCCTCTTTCAAGGTATTCTCAATGAAGCATGCATGCTGGGCGTCACGAATTAAGGCTTCGAGGTTATTCTTGGCTTGAACGTCGCGAAGGTTATACACATAGCTTCGTCGACTGAGGGCATCGGCTACGACGTTTGCCTTGCCTAGATTGTAGCGTATCTCACAATCGTAGTCTTTGAGAAGTTCAACCCATTTGTGTTGGTGCATGTTCAGTTCTTTCTAGTTCAAGATATGTTGTAGGCTCTTATGGTCAGTGAAGACCGTACAATTGGTACCATAAAGGTAGTGTCGCCAAATCTTCAACGTAAAAACAACTGCACCTAGTTCGAAATCATGGGTAGTGTAGTTCTTCTCGTGGACCATCAGTTGTCGAGACACATACGCGATAACCTTGTCTCGTTGCATAAGAACACAACCAAGACCTAGGTTAGAGGCATCGCAATAAACAACGAAATCATCGTTTTCGTCAGGGAGTGCAAGGAAAGGAGCATTGCAGAGCATATACATGAGGGTTTGGAAGGCTTCCTCTTGTTTGGGACCCCAAACAAAATGCTTGTCCTTTTGAGTTAGAGCGGTAAGCGGTAGGGCGATTTTCGAAAAGTCAGCAATGAATCGACGGTAATAACCCGCCAATCCAAGAAATGAACGGATTTCAGATGGAGACTTCGACGTAATCCAACTCTTAATTTCTTCGATCTTTGCGGGTCGACGTTAATTCCTTGACTGTTGATGATGTTACCGAGGAATTGAACCTCCTCGAGCCAAAATTCACACTTGGAGAACTTGGCGTAGAGGATAATTTCCTTGGAGAAGTTCGAGAACTAAACGAAGATGTTGCACATGTTTGGCTCTCGACTTCGAGTAGATGAGGATATCATCGATAAACACAATAACGAAACGATCTAATTACTCACACGGTTCATCAAATCCATGAAAACCGCGGGCGCGTTTGCGAGACCAAAAGGCATGACCATGAATTCGTAATGGCCATAACGGGCACGGAAAGCGGTTTTTGGAATGTCTTGCTCTTGAATACGTAACTGATGATAACCAGAACGTAGATCAATCTTGGAGAAACACGTAGTGCCTTGGAGCTGATCAAATAAGTCGTCAATTTGGGGTAGAGGGTAGCGGGTTCTTGAGAGTAAGCTTGTTGAGTTCCCTATAATCGATGCACATTCGGAATGATCCATCCTTCTTTTTCACGAAAAGGACAGGTGCGCCCCATGGGGATGTGCTAGGGCGTATGAAGCCTTTATCAAGTAACTCCTAGAGTTGGCTAGAAATTTCACGCATTTCGGACGGTGCGAGGCGATAAGGAGCTTTGGCAACGGGGTTAGCTCCAGGAATAAGGTCAATACGAAAGTCGATATCACGAGTAGGGGGAAGACCGGGTAAATCGTCAGGAAAGACATTAGGAAAATCACGAACCACAAGTACCTTTTCCATCGTCTTCTTTTCCTCCTTTGCTACTACAATGTGGGCTAAGAAAGCCAAGTATTCCTTGCGGAGATACTTGCTTGCTTGAATACATGACATAAGTTTCAATTCTTTCAAGAGTACTCACCATAAACACATAATTGATCACCGTTTGAGAGGGAGAAGCGAATCATCTTTTCGAAACAAACGACTTCTGTCACGACCCCCGGCCCGGTTTGACCCGGTTCAGGAGCCGCGGGACAGAAAATTCTGTGGTATTTGTTTAATTGAGTTAACAGCGGAAGATTTTAGTAGGATCTCTTTTAAAACTGAAAATGCCTGATTATTTTATTTCATAACTCGGGATAAAACCCTGGTAGTTTACAATAAGGTGATTTCACTGGGAAATCTTTATTTTACAAAACATGTTTTTTATTTATTTTGAGCCACTTCCTTAAGCTTGTAGTGCTTCGCGGCACTTTTCCTGGTTCACCATAGATCACCTGAAACATGTTTGAAAAAGGTTTTGTCAGCGGGGGAAATACTGGTGAATATTTCTTTTTAAAAACAACTCGTTGTTATAATTTACAGTATTAAGAGCGATTACAATGTTTATACATATCAACCATCTACCCACGGTATTTATCACTCGACCACCTATTGGCTATCTCGTTGTCCAATGGTGTTTGTGATTATGGTCATATCACCCCTTGGCTAACCCGTTGTCCAATGGTGACGGTTATCAAGTAGTGTATACAAAACCCCACATACCGGCTGTAAATTGGAGACTACTACAAAGACTTAATCCCTGTAATTATAACTTTGAAAGCAAACATGATTTTGAAAGTAATTTTGATAAAAATAGAATGACTCACATTGTAGATTTATTCGGGCAGAGTTTAGCCTACTGATAAGCCTGTTAACCTAATTAATCAATAATACACACGAAACTAGGTCAGTAACTAATTCAGCATTTACAATAACTCACAAGATTAAAACCTTCACAATGAATGACAAAGTGCGATACTTAAACATTCATTGAATTCACGACGAATGACAAAGCATAACCCTAATTTGGGCAGCACTTAAACATCCATTGGATAGTTTTCATCGATCGGACATTGAATCCTAGTAGCGATCGTGAATTGTGTGTGTTTCTATAGTATTTGGATGATATCTCAGTGCCTGAATCGAATTTTAACGTCGAACGAGTGCCAGAAACCAAGTCCCACACCCCTATATTTATACCTGAAAAACAGCCCCCTCGCGTGGCGCGAGGAATTGTTGCGTGGCGCGAGGGGTGCCCTACTACCATAGGGTAGCCCCGTGTCCAGGTAGCTTGGGTGAGTTGGTCATGCGTTCAATTTCGTTTTACACGTAAAACTGTATGGATATTACTAACGGGAATTTACCCCCCTGAGTTTTAGGGGCCCTGATCCTGATTCCGATTGTTCTGAAAATTTTAGGGTTTATGCAGGAATACTTGAGTGTCTTAATTAGGGTTTCTTATTTTAAAATAAAATAATAAGTAGGACTTTTGATGAGAGTTATTACATCCTCCCCACCTTAATAAAAATCTCGTCCTCGAGATTTACTGGGACAAGTGAGGATACTTTCGCTTCATTTCTGATTCCAGCTCCCAAGTATATTCATGTCCTCTCTTTGAATCCCACTTGACTTTAACCAGAACAAGTCGCTTATGTTTGAGAAACTTGATCTTTAGGTCTTCTAATTGTAGTGGTTTCTCAACAAATTTTAACTTTTTATTTACCTCTATATCTTGAAGAGGTACTACCAGGGATTCGTCAGATAGACATTTCTTGAGGTTGGATATATGAAATACATCATGTATCCCAGCTAGCTCCTCTGGTAGTTGTAAGCGGTAAGCAACTGGTCCTATACGTTGGATCACTGGAAATGGTCCTACGTATCTTGGACTTAGTTTTCCTTTCTTACCGAATCGAACTACTCCTTTCCAAGGAGAAACTTTCAAAAGTACCTTATCCCCGACTTGAAATTCTAGTGGTTTGCGTCGATTATCGGCATAACTTTTCTGATGATCTCGAGCAGTTTTCAGTCTTTCCTTGATTTGAGTAATCTTGTCGGTAGTTTCTTGCACAATTTCAGGACCTGATAACTGATTTTCTCCTATTTCTGCCCAGCAAACTGGAGTTCTGCATTTTCGTCCATATAGTGCTTCAAATGGGGCAGCTTCAATGCTTGCATGATAACTATTGTTATAGGAGAATTCGATCAAAGGTAGGTGATCGTCCCAGTTTCCACCGAAATCTATTACACATGCTCGGAGCATGTCTTCCAGGGTTTGTATCGTCCTTTCACTTTGTCCGTCTGTTTGTGGATGATATGCAGTACTTAAATTTAGTCAGATTCCCATTTCTTCCTGGAAACTCGTCTAGAAATGGGAAGTGAAACGACTATCCCTATCCGATACAATGGAGAGTGGAACTCCATGTAAGGATACGACTTCATCTACATAAAACTTGGCTAACCTTTCCATGCTAAAGGTTTCCTTCATGGGTAGAAAATGAGCTGACTTGGTTAATCGATCCACAATTACCCAAATCGCATCATTACCTTTTCTGGTTTTGGGTAACTTAGTAACAAAGTCCATTTATGAGTTCCCATTTCCATACTGGCATTTCTAATTGTTGTAGTAGACCTGAAGGTTTCTGGTGTTCTGCCTTAACATGTGAACAAGTTAGACACTTAGAAACATATCTAGCTATGTCCTTTTTCATTCCTATCCACCAGAAATTATTTCTTAAGTCTTGGTACATTTTATTGTTTCCTGGATGTATGGTATACCTAGATTTATGAGCTTCTTCTAAAATTTTATCTCTTAATTCTCCTTGTTTACGTACCCATATCCTTTTCTTGTGGAATCTCCAAATTCCATCACTTCCTTGTTCTAATTCTTTTACTCGTCCCTTCATTCCTTCAGCATCATCTTCGATTGCTGTTTCTTGAACATTCTTCAGTTGTTCCATTAAATCTAATTGTAGATTTAATCTAAGAGCACGAACCTGTTGTTGTTTCTCATGATACTTACGACTTAAAGCATCTGCAACTACGTTTGCCTTTCCTTCGTGATATTGAATATCACAGTCGCAGTCGCTTAATATTTCCATCCATCTCATTTGTCTCATGTTTAACTCTTTTTGCCCAAATATATACCTTAAACTTTTATGATCCGTATAGATAGTAAACTTACTTCCATACAGATAATGTCTCCAAATCTTAAGGGCAATAATTATGGCTCCTAACTCTAAATCATGAGTCGTATAGTTTTCCTCGTGCTTTTTCAATTGCCTTGATGCATACGCAATTACCTTCTTGCGTTGCATTAGCACACATCCTAATCCTAGCTTAGAGGCATCACAGTATACTTTAAAATCTTTTGTTCCTTCTGGTAAGGCTAGAATTGGAGCATTTGTTAGCTTTTGCTTCAAATCTTAAAGGCCTCTTCTTGCCTAGGTCCCCATTCAAACTTAGCTGCTTTACATGTTAACTTAGTTAATGGTACAGCTATTTTGGAAAAATCCTTAATAAACCGTCTATAGTATCCAGATAATCCTAGAAAACTTCTAATTTCCATAGCTGACTGTGGGATCTTCCATTTAGTAATTGCTTCTATTTTAGAGGGATCTACGTGAATACCTTCGTGGTTCACCATGTGTCCTAAAAATTGCACTTCCTGTAACAAAAATTCACACTTTGAGAATTTGGCGTAAAGCTTTTCTTTTCTTAACAAAGTTAAGAGTGCATGCAAGTGCTTATAATGTTCCTCCTGACTTTTGGAATAAATAAGTATATCATCGATGAAGACAATTACAAATTTATCCAAGTACGGTTTACAAAATCTATTCATCATGTCCATGAATGCTGCAGGTGCATTTGTTAATCCGAAGGGCATGACTGTAAACTCGTAATGACCATACCTAGTTTTGAAAGCAGTTTTAGGTATGTCTTATTCTTGTACTTTTAATTGATGATATCCGGAGCGTAAGTCAATCTTAGAAAAGTATCTAGCTCCTTGAAGTTGATCAAAAAGATCATCAATCCTACGTAATGGGTATCGATTCTTAATTGTAACCTTATTCAGTTCCCTATAATCGATACACATTCGCATCAAACCATCCTTTTTCTTTACAAACAACACTGGTGCTCCCCAAGGGGATGAACTAGGTTTGTATGAATCCTTTACTTAACAATTCATCTAATTGTTTCTTTAGTTCTGTCATTTCTGTGGGTGCTAACCGATAAGGTGCCTTGGCTATCGTTGTAGTTCCAGGAATTAGATGAATCCTAAATTCGACTTCCCTGTCAGGTGGTAATCCTGGGAGTTCTTCTGGGAATACATCTGGGTATTCTAAGACTACAGGAATGTCCTTAATTTCCTTACCTTTAGTGTTAATGATTACTGAATTCATATACACGATTCCTTGCTTTCGTTCATAACTAGCAACTTTCATTACTGAAATGAACTTTATGGGTTACGGGGCTTATCTCCTGTAATCACGATCACTTCTCCGGTGGGTGCCTGAATCTCTATAGAATTCTTATCACAAAAGATTCGAGCATGGTTGGCTACTAACCAATCCATTCCTAACACAACATCGAATCCTGCCAAATTCATAGGTAACAGGTTCTATATTTCCTTCTTGCAAAACCTTATCTATTTTAACAGAATTCCCATTTGCCGTTTCGACTGTAAAAATCTGCCTAAGGTTGGTAAATTAAGAGCTTGGCAGAATGAAGTATTTATAAAACTTTGGTTTGCACCAGAGTCAAATAATACTTTTGCGTAAACGTTGTGAACTAGGAACGTACCAGTTATCACATTTGGAATGAGTTCTGCCTCCTGAGTAGTTAATTGGAATGCTCGAACATTCTTCTTGGTAGTTCTGTCGGTTGGTTTGGCTTTATTGTCTGCTGGGTTGACCAATTTAGGGCATTCTGGTTGGAAATGTCCAGCTTCTCCACATTTATAGCAGATTCTTGTTTTCTTTCTGCAGTCTTCTTCACGATGTCCTACAACTTTGCAAAAGTTGCAGGTTACATTGCATTTTTCAAAATGTTTCTTTCTACAATTCCTGCAGAACGGCGGAGTTGAGGCTTGCCCAGTTCCTTTCTTCTTTAAGTTGCTATTATTACCCACACGAAATCCTTGGGTAATTTTCTGAGCTAGTTCCTTTTTCCTATTTTCATCTCTTATGCGTATCAGCTCATCAGTTAGGGTGTTAGCTAATTCTACCGCATCGTCAATAGTGCGAGGTCTCGTAGCTTTAACGATATTACGGATTTCGCCAATCAATCCCCAAATATAGCGAGAAATGAGCACCGGTTCTGGCGAAGCCAGCGTTGGTACCACTCTATTATATTCGAAGAATGTCGAAGTATATCCTCGACAATCTACACCTACCATTCGATGATTCAGGAATTTATTTGCCATTTGTTCTTTTTCGTATTCGGGACAAAATTTTCTTTCTATTAGTTGTTGAAATTCTTCGCAACTCATGGCATAGGCCATATTTCTTCCTTTGGCTTGAAGTACCGTATTCCACCATTCTAGTGCCCCTTCTTTAAAAAGATTCGACGCGTACATGACCTTGTCTTCTTCAGTACATTTACTTATTGTAATTACTGCTTCGGTTTTCTCCAACCAACGCAGTGCCGCAGTCGCACCTTCATTGCCTGCAAATTCAGCGGGTTTACAAGCAAGAAATTCTTTGTAAGTGCAACCAGGCATTGGAACTTTCATTTTCTTAGGGAGCGGGGCCTGCCGTGGATCATTATTGTTGTTAGTATGATTACCGCCTCCGTTTACGCTATTACTGAAGTTATCTTCTTGAGTACGTTTACTCGGAATGATTTGTTGAGGTTTAGTAGGTTTCTGGGCAGCAACAAGGATTGCTGGAATAGCATTGGCTATTCCTTGTGCAACGATATTTTCTATATCTTGCTTAGTCATAAATTGATCCTCCTGGTGTTGCTCAGATTGGTTAACCTCATTAACTGGTTCATTATTAGCGTTTTCCATCTGATAATTAATATATATTTATTAGTATAGAATAAATAACAATTATAAAACAATCATGCAAATTTCACAACACACATATATATCCAAAATTATCGATTCCTCAATTTCCCTTTTTATATATCATATTATGCATCCGTACATACTATTATTTTACAAAGTTTTATTTTATCTTACAAGATTATATTTTTATTATTATTATTATACAATCACAGCTACGTTCTCATATCATCCCTTCTGCTGATAATTCAGAAATGGCGCACCCTCTCGTCGTACTTCCAGGAGATTTTCTCTCCCACCTCCCGAATCCTGTTTCCTGCACCTATCAGCTCCTCGCCAAAATGGCGGAGTTCAGCTAAGTTTTCATTGCTCATTGGTGGGTTTGGTATAGGTTCTGGGTCGAACTGAGGGAAAAAGGTATAAGGATTATTTAGGAGGTTTTGAAACTGCCAATCATTTGTCCACCATTCGTACAATTCTTCTAGAGGTTGGGTGTGGATCAGAGGATCTGGAATGGCAGGTTCCAAATTTATTGGAAGTTGGGTTTCAGCAGGATAAGGGTAAAGGTTATTATTAATAGGTCTAATGATATCACAACTTGCCAGTACGCGATCTAATTCATCCTGTAATGGCAACTCCTCGACTTGCTTAGAACTTTCCCCAATTTCCATTTCTACTTGCCTGGAATCTTCCCTGATTGCAATTCCTTTTCCTTTATCTATGGGATTCTCTATTTTGGGAATTCTCCTAGTTGCTGGTTTCCTTCTACGTACACGCCTCCATCCTATGAATCTTCTCCTTTTCTTAGGTTTTGGTTTCTCCAGAGGTGGAACGTTGAATTCCATAGGTTCTTCTATATCGGGTATGTAACCAGTAAAATCTCTGGAAACTTCTATTTTCACCGGATAGAGATTGAGATTCTGAAGGGCTTCAAATAACTCATTCATGCTGTTTTAGCATATATGCAAAAACGCACACAAAATGCTAAGTTAAAATTTTATAACAAAATTTTACAGATAAACATTCAAGTATTATTGCATACCGTGTGACTAATATAATACAAAGAACAACTGACAATTAAAACATACTAGGGTTTATTGTAACTTATTAATTTACTGGGTAAAGTTTCTGGCTTGTAGGTGATAAGGGTGCTAGAACTGAGTCAGGGTATTTAAATGTTTGCATTTATTGCCACAGTAGCTAGTATATAGAGATCTGTCCATTTTTCATCTAACTTGTCTTCCCATGGTGGTTTACTGTCTAGTTCATGGGTTTCTTGATTAACCCTCACTTCTTTTGGTTGGGTTTTCTTTATTTTCTCCTGATTTTTCCTAATAATCAAACTTCTTTTATTAGGAGAAAGTGGTTCCTCAAACTGTGCCCTACGGATAAATATTCCTTCCTCAGTATTTGTTGGGCATTTCGAGGATCAAGTTCATTTTTCTTTCGGTGAAATATCTAATTTATGGTAGATATCCGAAAGTCTTTGCTTACCATACTGTAAACAAATATTCAAATAATAAAACACATAATCACAAAAATGGAAATCAGTAAAATTAAGTATTTTCTAAATACTTAATTGGCTTAAATCAGTGGCTCTGATACCACCTTTTTCTGTCACGACCCCCGGCCCGGTTTGACCCGGTTCAGGAGCCGCGGGATAGAAAATCCCATGGTATTTATTTAATTGAGTTAACAACGGAAGATTTTAGCAGGATCTCTTTTAAAACTGAAAATGCCCGATTATTTTATTTCATAACTCGGGATAAAACCCTCGTAGTTTACAATAAGATGATTTCACTGGGAAATCTTTATTTTACAAAACATGTTTCTTTATTTATTTTGAGCCACTTCCTTAAGCTTGTAGTGCTTCGCGGCACTTTTCCTGGTTCACAATAGATCACCTGAAACATGTTTGAAAAAGGTTTTGTCAGCGGGGGAAATACTGGTGAATCATTCTTTTTAAAAACAACTCGTTGTTATAATTTACAGTATTAAGAGCGATTACAATGTTTATACATATCAACCATCTACCCACGGTATTTATCACTCGACCACCTATTGGCTATCTCGTTGTCCAATGGTGTCTGTGATTATGGTCATATCACCCCTTGGCTAACCCGTTGTCCAATGGTGACGGTTATCAAGTAATGTATACAAAACCCCACATACCGGTTGTAAATTGGAGACTACTACAAAGACTTAATCCCTGTAATTATAACTTTGAAAGCAAACATGATTTTGAAAGTAATTTTGATAAAAAGAGAATGACTCACATTGTAGATTTATTAGGGCAGAGTTTAGCCTACTGATAAGCCTGTTAACCTAATTAATCAATAATGCACACGAAACTAGGTCAGTAACTAATACAACATTTACGATAACTCACGAGATTAAAACCTTCACAACGAATGACAAAGTGCGATACTTAAACATTCATCGAATTCACGACGAATGACAAAGCATAACCCTAATTTGGGTAGCACTTAAACATCCATTGGATAGTTTTCATCGATCAGACATTGAATCGTAGTAGCGATCGAGTTATTACCCTATTGTTGCTGCAACGTTTCATGAATTGTGTGTGTTTCTGTAGTATTTGGATGATATCTCTGTGCCTGAATTGAATTTTAACGTCGAACGAGTGCCAGAAACCAAGTCCCACACCCCTATATTTATACCTGAAAAACAGCCCCCTCGCGTGGCGCGAGGGGCTGTCGCGTGGCGCGAGTGGTGCCCTACTACCATAGGGTAGCCCCGTGTCCAGGTATCTTGGGTGAGTTGGTCATGCGTTCAATTTCGTTTTACACGTAAAACTGTGTGGATATTACTAACGGGAATTTACCCCCCCCCCCCTGAGTTTTAGGGGCCCTGATCCTGATTCCCATTGTTCTTGAAATTTTAGGGTTTATGCAGGATTACTTGAGTGTCTTAATTAGGGTTTCTTATTTTAAAATAAAATAATAAATAGGACTTTTGATGAGAGTTATTACAACTTCGGCACGATTTTCACAAAGAAAATCTATGCCTACTATGACTTCGAAACTACCAAGTTGCATAGGGATGAGATCGATCGGGAAGATGTGATTGTTGAGTTCAATAGTACAGTCACGGAGAATGTTAGGATCTGAGTTTCTTATGATTGTTTTTTGCTTTAGAATTATGAATATGAATGAGTAATTGCATCGGAATTAAAATGGAAACAAACTTTCAACACACAATAAAATGGAAGAATTGCGTTCAACACATATGTTTGACATTAAATCGAATAATTATATTTATTACAATGATTCAATCACAATGCATGCATGTAATACAATCTCCCCCTCAGCCTGAGCTCACAGTTTGTTCGTACAGAATGAGTTGTGAAGAAAGAGTTGATAGAACAGTACAGGATACTGTTCTATTTATAGCACTTGCAAACCACTAAAGCATCTTTTCTGACGTCACCATGAAAGTGACATCTAACCTCCTAACAACCTACAACCACTGATCTATACAAGCACTGTTATCTAACCACTGATTACAATACAATACAATACAATACAATACAATACAATACAATACAATACAATACAATACAATACAATACAAAGAAATAAACTAACTACTGCTTCTCATTCCACTGTTATACTCCTAGCAGTGCTTTGTCTTAATCAGCAGTACTTGAACCATGACAGTAGATTGAGCATCAGTGCTTTAGTCTTCAACAGCCTTTAACAATCTTTAGCAGTTGTTGAAGATCAGCAGTTGTTGTAGACGAACAGTGGATGGAGGTCATCAGATGTTAGGGTCACTTCCAAGGGGAAAGATTGAATATAAACATCTGCTTATTCTGGATCCACTAATATGATCCAGTTTTGGCTTTAATCAACTGTTCCTTTGTAGGGTTCAATCCCAACAATCTCCCCCTGGAACAGATGATGCCAAAACCCTTCATTATTCTTGGATCTTTATTGCCTCATCAATAATTCCCAGACTTGACCTTTGAATTGTAATTCAAAGTCGAAGGAATTTGTGTCATCCTCATCCCTGCACAGTGTAAGATCAAGGAGATCTTGCAGACCTTTAACACCCAGGCCCAGTGCTTGTTCCCTTGATATGTTCTTCACTTCACCACAGAATTTGAGCAAAGTCAATACGTAGGTCTGTTTGTAAAATTTCCACTTTAGTATTTTTGAATCCACTGGGTTTCTTGGGAGAGGTTTTATTGATGATGAGTTTGGAGATGGTGGCCTGGTGATGACTGGTTGAGCAGTGTTTGAAGCTTTTGCCAATTCAGGATTTTCTGCTATCATCTGCTGAATGACCATTTTTATAATGAAATCCCCTTGTGCTATATCTTCTGTTGTTTTTGCATCCATCTGCTTTTGTTTCCTTCTTTAATAAAGGATAGCAGCAGGTGGAGCAGTGGATCTCCTGATTTGTAGCTTTTGTGGTTTAGTTGGAACCACTGCTTCAGGATAATAAGGCTTTTGAGGAACATTTGGATTTTTCTTTCTCAACTCTTCCAACCTTATGTAATTGGCCAACACTTTATCCTCTAACCATCTTGTGACCTGATTCCTTGACCCAAAATCAGCTGTTATCAGCTCTTCTTTCATTCTCTTCAGCTTTAAAGTTCTTTCTAGTACATTTTTCTTGTACTTTGACCAAACAGGAGGAATGTGTTTTATTTTGTCTTGATTCATATTTTGTACTCTTTCTAACTCCTCTTTAAGCTCACCAATGGTTCATTCTTTATATAGAGACTTTTCTGCCTTGTATTTCTTGAATGCCATTATGTGTTCAATGTAATCTTTTCTTAGGCTTTCATCAGCTCTTTCTGAAAGTTGCTGACAAAGAGCTTTTGAAAACTGCTCCAAAGTTCTGACTTGTGTGAGCAGGTATTGAAAGTATCTTTGGATCTCTTTGTCAGATTTTCCTTTTGTATTTCTTTTAGAGATATCCTCTGCTTGTTGTGCCTTTAACTTCAAATATTATTCAATGTTGTTAGGCCTAGGATACCCTTGAAGAGATGGCTGGTTCCTTTTTGAAGGGTCATCTTCAGAGTAGAAGGATTTTATCTCCTCTCTAATTGCTGGAAGATCTAATGGATACTGGACTCCTACAGGAACAATGGCAGTGTTTGGATTTTGAGCTTGTACTGTAGAGAGTGGAACAGGGTTTGGAATGGTAGCAAGGGTCGGTTGTTGTGAAGATGTTGGAGGTGGTGGAGAATCATCTTCCAATATTATCCTTCCCCTTTTAGGTTTAGGAGAGGTTGGTGGTGTTTTGGTAGGTTGAGTGGTGGTGATTTGAGTGGTAGATGGCTGACTAACAGTTGTTGAAACAACTGGTGTTTCAACCACTGTTGTCATTACAACAGATGATGTGTCATCTGATGTCTTCTGCTTTTTGGCAGGTGGCTTTTGTGGTGGTGATGAAGTTTTTGGTGTGTCAGTGGATTGTATGGTGAGAGCCGTGGTGGAAGTGTGTGTTGATGTAGTAATGGTGGCAGTTGTTGGGTTAACATCTGTTGAAACCACTGAAGTACCAACAGCTGTTGATACAATGGGTGCTTTAACATCTGTTGGTTTGGAGGTTTGATGAGTGGAGTTTTTGGGAGTTTGGGGAGTATGTTTTGTGATTCTGGAAGGTGTGGATTTTGGTTGTCTCACTTTTCTAGTGGGCTGTCTTCTTTTAGGCTTAGGATTTTCCTGCTCATCCTTGGGCTCAGAAGTACCTTGTTCTTCCATTTTCATTAAAACTTTCTTCTCCTGATCAAACCTTGATTTACCCTTTGCCTCCCTATCCTTTTTTAGCCTTGCTTTTTCATCAGCAAAAGCATTTAAGGTTACATCAACCTTTTTGGAACCATCTAGCCTAGGGAGATCTGCAGCCAAGTTAGATTTTGCATCTGGTACAATGTACATCCCTTCTTCTTTTTCTCCCCCTTTTTAGCATCATTTGGAGGATTATCAACAAAGATAATTGTAGGAGGAGCAGAGCTAGTGGTTTGTAGTAAGTGGGCCTTGATTGCCTTGATATCTGCCTATGTATCCTTGAACCTAGCATTCATTAAATTTCTGATCTTTTGAACTTGAATTTCATGTTGCTGATCAGCATATTGTCTTTGTTGGATAAGCATAGGTTGAAATAAACTCCAGAGCTCAGTGGGAGTAGGAGCAGATGATGAAGCAGCTGTTGCAGGTGTTGTAGCAGTGGGTGGTGCCTTTTGTGCTTGTAACAACTGTTGCAGCATAGACTTGATGTCTATAACAAATATGTCCAGTTTATCAACCCTCTCCGTCAATTCTTTGTACATTAAACCATCACCCAACTTAATAGGATCATCTGATTTCCCACTGGCAGTGGTTGTATCAGCAGTTGACTTAGGGAATGTTTCCCAAAAGTCATCCCCTGATGCCCCTTATTCTTGGTACTGGGGACTTCTTTCTTCAAAAGAGGTAACCATTTGAAGTGAGCCAGTGAATACTGGAAACACTCTGGTTCCCAAAGAAGAAATTGCCTTCAAGGAAGTCTTATTCATGAAACAACTGTCCAAGTGTAAACCAGTGGGTTCAACACTTGTAGTAGCTGCTTCACTTGAACTACCACCAAGAGTTACATGTAACTCAAGGGGTGTAACCTCCTCAGTTGTTGGTGATTTAGCAATGATAGGGAGCTCAGACTCAGTCACTTGTTGAGGCTTATACTCAATGATAGGTGGTGGAGAAGAACTGATTTATGTCTGAGCTATATCAAGAGCATCCAACAAAGGCATTATTGATGGTGGAATTGTGGCAGTGAGTATGGGTGTGGAAAGAGAATTTGCCCTGGGAGCTGGGTTGTGGATGATGGAATCAAGTGATTCCAGATCATCATAATGGGGTATCCCTGTTCTTACAACCTGATCTTATTGAGAAGAAGTAGGAGGAGTTTGAGGCTCAGGTTGAGATCTTTCATCCAACTGCTGTGAGGAAGTAGCAACAGTGGTTATTGGTGACTTTTGTGTTGTCACTGGTAGTTGCTCTGGGATCTCATCTTCCAGAGTTACCTTTTTTGTAGGTTTGGGGGGCTTTTGTGATTTTTTCTGTTTTGGTCCTTTTGTGGTTTTCGGTGGGGGTTTCACAGTAGTTGTTTTGCTGCTGTGATCACCTTGAGCAGTGGGCTCAACAGCAGGTACCTAAGGAGCAGTGGTTGCTGCTAAAGTCTGCTCAGGAACCTCTGTTTGTGTTTTGGAAATTTTTGACAGCCGTGTGAATGTTTCAGGAGTTAGGCTGTTTATTTGACAAGGTTCTCCTTGGATAAGCACATGAGCGTTATCCTTTGAAAATTTCTTTTGAAAATAGTAACTTAAAAACCTTGGAAATAGTAAAAATTATTTTTTATTAACATTTTTGACCAAATCATTGAAGATATCCTGGGAGTAGTTAAAGTTTTCCTCATTCAGTATAGCATAACCCTGGTATTGGATCTTCAATGGAATTTCATTGAAAGCAATGGTTTTGTTTGACACACACATTAGGAGGGTATGAAATAAAAACCTTGTAGCACGAGGAAAACTGCCCTTTTGTAAAGTATCTTTTTTCATTTCCTCTTCATACCCTCTCTCAAGAAAGTCAGTTTGATACTCTGTTTTTGGGAAAGATGTTTTAGCTGTAAGATCATCGAGTTCAAAGACCTCCGAAATGGTTTGAGGTGTTTTTGTAACTGGAACTCCCTTTATCGAATAATTTATGGCTAAGGGCTTTTTATCCCTAGATTCAAGTTTAGCATTTTTCCAAAATTCTTGCTGGGTTTCCAGGTAAACCGTAGCATCATAAGTCAACAAAGTTTTGTACTTTGAGGATGAAAGAGTGTCAATTACGGAGTCGAAGGTGGTGGTATGACTTGGTTTTGCAAGTAGACCCAAGTAATTATGAGGAGCTTTGAATGGAAGAGCCATGGCGATTTGAGTGTGTTTGCGAGAGGAAGAAGATGATGAAGGATTTGAGAGAAATGGATGGTAACTGCTTTGAGAAAGGAATTTTGAATTCGATTCGATAGTGAAAACCCTGTTTTGGTTTTATCAGGGTTTTATAAAGGGAAAAAGTGAATGCTGATGTGGCAGCGGTTACAAAAGATCTGACGGATAAGTACTGTCCATGTGCCAACCTCTGATGAATAATGGAAGACAGTTGTTTAGGAAGCCACTGATGAAACAAGTATCAGTGGCTTGCAGTGATGAAATGAAAACGGTGGCTGATTTTTGAACTATCAGTGGATAGCCATCCGTGGGTTAAAACACTGATTTTGAACAACATTGATTAACAAGGAAATGTGGAAACAAAGGTTGACTTTCAGCAGTGGATAATAATCATCAGAACAGATGTTTGAACCAAAACAGTGGTTATGGCAGACTTTTAAGGATTAATGAAAATTTTCATTTTTAGCTATTTTTAAGGATGGAATTTTGATTTTTTGAAAACATTGTAATGCTTTTATTCATAGAAAAACAAGATTTTGCTTGTTATTCCATGTTCAGCATGCCAATCCTAGAGATCAAGCTTTCAAAGGTGGATGTGTCTAATGCTTTTGTTAGCACATCTGCCAGCTGATCTTTAGTTGGAACATGATGCAGAGAAATCAAACCTTTTTTCATAGCAATCCCTCACAAAGTGATGTCTGATATCAATGTGCTTGGTGGTTGAATGGGATACTGGATTTTTGATGATATTTTCTGCTGCCTGACTGTCCAACATGAGAGGTGTCTTTAAGGCAGTGATACCAAAATCCAGCAATTGATTTTGAAGCCATAACAGTTGGGTTGTACAGCTTGCAGCAGCTATATACTCTGCCTCAGCAGTGGATGTTGAAAGAGTTGCTTGCTTTTTGCTTTGCCAAGACACTAAGCAACTGCCTAGGAATTGGCACCCTCTTGATGTGGACTTCCTTTTTTGTCACATCCAGCAAAGTCACTGTCTGAGAAACCTGAAAGCTTGATATTTCCATCAGCTGGATACAAGATACCAAGTGTGGGAGCACCTTTTAGGTATCTGAATATCCTTTTTACAGCAATAAGGTTTGACTTTCTAGGGGCTGATTGGGATCTTGCACAAACACATGTTGCAAACATGATGTCTGGCCTAGATGCAGTCAGGTACAATAAAGACCCAATCATGCTTCTATAAAGAGTTTGATCAACCAAATCATCCTTTTCATCAGACATGACTATCTTTGTGGTTGCTATGGGTGTACTACATGGCTTACAATCATCCATTTCAAATTTCTGCAAAAGTTCTTTGGCATATTTGCCTTAATGGATGAAAGTACCATTTTGCAGTTGCCATACTTGGAGACCAAGAAAGCACTGAAGTTCACCCATTGCACTCATCTCAAACTCAGCTGTCATGAGTTGTCTGAACTATTGACACATTTTAGAACATGTGCTTCCAAAAATGATGTCATCCACATAAATTTGGACAATCATCAAGTCTTTCCCTCTCCATTTTAAAAATAAAGTTTTATCAATTTTACCTCTTGTTAACCCAATGGAAAGAAGAAAGGTGGAAAGAGTTTCATACCAAGCTCTAGGTGCTTGTTTCAGTCCATACAAAGCTTTATTTAGCTTGTAGACATGATTTGGATTAAATGGATCCTCAAAGCCTAGAGGTTGACAGACATATATCTCTTCTTGCATTTTACCATAGAGGAAAGCACATTTAATGTCCATTTGATACACCTTTATGTTGTGGTTGACAGCAAAGGCCAGGAATAATCTGATAGCTTCTAGTCTTGCTACAGGGGAAAAAGTTTCATCATAGTCAATGCCCTCTTCCTGTCTGAACCCTTGAACCACGAGCCTTGCTTTATTCTTGACAACAATCTCATCAGTTTTATTTTTAAAGACCCACTTTATGCCAATAGGACTCACACCCTTTGGCAGTGGTACAAGCTCCCAAACTTGTTGTCTTCTAAACTGTTGGAGCTCCTCTTGCATGGCTTCTACCCAGCTGTTGTCTTTTAGTGCCTCTTGGTACTTGACTGGCTGATGGAGTGATAGGAAACCAGCAAAAAGACAGATGTTTTGGGATTGGCTTCTGGTTAGCACCCCTTCACTGATGTTGCCAATGATCTGGTCAGGCCAATGAGACTTCAAGAAGATTAGATCTCCTTTGTATGGAATAATGGCATTTAAAGGTGAGGGCTGCAGATGTGAATCATCTGAGCTAACCACTGCTGGTGACTTTGATAATCTAGTAGTGGCTTGAAATGGAGGTGGAGGACTAGGAGGAAGTGGTGTGGAAACATGCTGACTTTTATCCACTGTTTGAGGACTTTTATCAACAGTGTTTGATGATGTGGAAGCAGTGGTTAATGGGCTACTTTGGTCAACAACTGTTAAGGTAGCAGTGGTTGAGCTTTGACAGCTGTTTTGAACATCTGTTGCTCTACCATTTGATGCAGACTTTCGTTGTGGAATGATGACTTCATATCCATTGTCTGATGGAGGATTTTCTGATGGACCTGCACTGTTAGTCTTGACAGAAACATTTTCAAAGGTAAATTTATCAAGATCAAATAATTTTGTAGGGTTTGCAGGAATTTTCATTGAACTTCACATTCAAAGTCTCTTCCACTGTTTTGGTCCTTGTGTTAAACACTTTCTAGGCCTTAGCAGTGGTTGAGTATCCCAAATGATATCCACTATCTACTTTGGCTGCAAATTTGGAAATTGAGTTTTTTAAATTCAAAATAAAGCATGGGCAGCCAAATACTTTAAAGTATGAGATCAGTGGTTTGATTTTATACAGCAGTTCATAGGCAGTCTTTTGATACCTGGGATTGATTAAAACTCTATTCTGGACATAGCAAGCAATGTTTACTGCCTCTGCCCAGAAAGTTAATGGCAAACCTGAATCAGTAAGCATGGTCCTGGCAGCCTCAATCAATTTCATGTTCTTTCTCTCAACAACCCCATTTTGCTCTGGTGTCCTTGGAATGTTGTACTGCCTTACAATTCCTTTTGACACACAAAACTCATCCAACTCCCTATGTCTGAACTCTGTGCCATTGTCACTCCTGAAGACTTTTACTGGCAAGTCAAACTGCTTTTCAACCTGTTTGATAAAGTCTTACAGAATGCCTGCAGTCTCATCTTTGGAATGTAAGAAATAAGTCCATGTAAACCTAGAAAAGTCATCTACAATTACCAAGCAATATCTTTTATTTTTAAGACTCATGACTTTAACTGGTCCAAACAGATCCATGTGCAACATTTGCAAGCAATTGGTTGTTTTGGACTCTTCAATGGACTTAAATGAGCTTTTATGTTGTTTTCCTTTTAAACAAGAAACACAATGCTCAGGACAGGTGAGCAGTTTTTGAGGAAGACCTCTTACTAACCCCTGTTTTGACAAAGCAGTGATTGTCTTGAGATTTGTGTGCCCCAATCTTCTGTGCCAAAGTTCTCTCTCTTTGTTAGAGGCAGCTGAGAACAGACAGGCATCAGTTCTTGGGTTCTTTTTTGACAAATCAACTACATAAACATTGCCACTTCTTTGAGCAACAAGTTGGGTTTTTTCCATTTTTATTATTTCTTCAATCTTTTTAACCATTTCTGGTCCAACAATCCTTAGTAAAGAATGAGCCATAGCCCTTATCACTCATTTGTGAGACACTAAGGAGGTTGAATTTTAGATTGTCTATTAGATTGACATTTTCAAACTTAACATTACCAGACTGAACTCTACCAGACCCCATCACCTTCCCTTTACTATTATTACCAAAGGATATATCACCCCCTCCATGAGTTTTGAAATCTTTGAGTAGGGCTCTACATCCAGTCATGTGTCTGGAGCCTCCACAATCTACATACCAAAGACTATCTAAGCATGCAGAAGCTCCCTGCATATCAAGTAAAAGGTTAGTTCATTAGGGTCTCCAAAGCCAATAAGGTTTTAGATGGGGTCTCAACAGTGTCTATGTTAAGTTCTGGTGGATGGACAGTGGTTAGCTCAGGGGTTTGGACAGTTTTGGAACTGTTTTTCTCTAACCACTGTTAGGGGTCTTGCCCTATCAGCTGTTGATACCCAAAGGGATGCTTGTTCACTCTTGGTTTAGAAGGCCTTTTGTAAGCCTCATAAACATGTGGGACCCTTGGGTATGGTGGTTGACCTTTACCTCTTCGGTATTGGTTAGCAGGGGGTGCATCAGTCACCTGAACATCTCTTTTAACAGAGGTTTGGTTTAGCTGTTAGGTAACAACTGTTTGAACTGACACAAACAGTGGTTGATTCTTTACTGGTGGTTTTGATGAACTCATGGATGTTTTTGAAATGTACTCATTCTTTTTTACATCAAAGGATTTGAGATACACACATTCCTGAGTGATGTGGTTTGATTTACCACAGATGGTGCAGCTCTGGGAAGGCACAATGATGCTTGTTTTGTTAATATCATATGCTTTTAGATGAAAACAGTCTTTGGTCAGATGATTTTTCTTCTCATAGAAATCACAAAACAAGTTTTTAACCTTTTCTTTTCTTTTCTTCTTATCAGACTCCATTGCAACAGAGTTTTGAACCACTGTTGGGATGTCCTTGTGACAACTGTCAAAAATTCAGGTATTTGTACAATTAATTAACCATGATTAAGTGCTTAGTGACTGTGCTGAATTGCAATTAACTGCTTTCTGATTTCTGCTTAATACATGCATGTGCATCACATATTGTTTAATGTCATATCATTACTGCATGAAAGATATATTGCCCCAAATGATGCATTAAGTGTAGTTAGCACAGTTATCTGATAAATCAGGATAATGTGACAGAACTCAGCACATAGACAGACAGTGCATTGAAATACAGAATGAGCCAGAAACTAAGTATTACACTAGTATAGTATGTAGGAAAGTAAGGATCACAAAACTGCCTTCCTAGTGATAGTTTAAGTGCCGGAAAAGCTTAAATCTTACATAAACTGCAGAATTCTGTAGAAAATCAGCAAATTCAGCATTTAAACATAATTACATCATGCAGAAAGAAGCTTAAATGGTCCTGAATACTTTCCTAATTGTCGGGAATCAAAAAGGTCACAAAAAGATACATAAAGCACAATAAACTGCAAGGTTTAGAACTTTAACAAACCAGTAACCAACCGAACAACCAGACACTACCCGAAACACCAAATTTACACTAGAAGCACTGTTTTACCATTACCAAGCTAGTTATGGTCCCCGAACATCATAACACACTATATAAATACCAAATAACTGAAAACACTAACTAACATTTGAAATCTAACCATAAATCAACTAATAGTTAAAACCTAAGCTAAGACCCCCCCCCCCCCACCTATTGGCGGATCATGTGTGGTCCCCACATGTGGATTTTATGTTGATATTTTATTAAATCTTGTCTCCCCTTTTATAACATAATACACATTAGGTTATAACAAGTTGATGGATTATAAAAAGACATAAGGGATCATCACTTTCATTCTTCACATCACACTTCACACCACTTCTTCTTTCTTCCTTCCTTCTTTGAGTTTGGCCGAAACCCACACCACCACAACCACCATCATTCAATCATCTCCTACACATTCCAAGCTTATATCAACGTGTTAGAAGGTGTATAAGGAAGCTAGGAGCTTTCGGAAGATCAAGGACCTCTCTTATTTGCGTTTATCCACTTGTTTTCTTCACTTAATCATCCTTAGCCTTGTGCTAGTGGTAAGAACCTTGATCTTGTTATTTTACTTCCATTCTAAGTGGTTAAAAGAAGAATCATAATGTTAATCTTGAAGAACACTAAAGACCATAAGAAATAAACATGAACATAAGCTTGTTTAATGATGGAACTAAGTTGTTTTTTGTGTTGATTTACTTGATGATTGTTGTTTGTTCATATATATGATGTAGATCATCATATGATCTTGCTAGATCATGATTAAAAACATAATCTAGCAAGATGAGGAAGTAGGAATGATGAAGGATGATAGATCATCCACATATGAATCATGAACTTGAATGACTAAATGGTTTTCCAGAAAAATAACGATCAAAGTAAGTTGTAATACTTGTAGATCTAAATTTTCATGGATGGTTTTTCAAAGAAACCAAGTTAAAAATATAAGTTTTTCTAAATCTTGGTTCTTAAACAAATAAACCTTATTTTTGGTGGATAAACAAGCGTAGAAACACTTGTGTAACAAGAAGATTTCATAAAGAAACATTTTTAGAAAATATAAATAAACCTTATTTTTGGTGGATAAACAAGTGTAGAAACACTTGTGTAACAAGAAGATTTCATAAAGAAACATTTTTAGAAAATATAAATACAAGTTGTAAAGATCAATCTTCTTTAAAAATGAAGTTTTTAAAGAACTAACCACACTTTAAAGGATAACAAGGCTTACTAATGACACTAGTAAGTTACTACAAATTTTTACAAATATTCAAGTTCATGAAGTGGTTGATTATTATTTATTTTTCGCAAATTAATAAGTAAAGGTTGTTTATTATTGTTTGTGGATTGATTGTGATGATTTTTACAAAAGAAATGATATGCTTGAAAGCAGGGAAACCTCCATTTTTAGGGGAAACTTTGGCAAAATTTTCTAAAAATCTAAACACTTAGAAAAATGTTTATTAACCTACACTTACAAGTGTATTTTAAACCATAAGTTGTTACAAAAACTTTGCCATAAATTTTGGTTACAAAAATACAAATATTGGAGGTTGATTTTCATAAATAAAAGTGTCTAAATATGTATTTAGGAAATATATATTTAGAATACACCATGTGTGTGATTATTTGTATATTTTGTGTATTAGTTATATTATTTTAGGACATGTCACACCCCGACTCGCAGCGGAAGCGCACGCGGGGGGCAACAGAATCATGGAATAGACACATTGTTCACAAAGATGTTATATTATACATTACAACGTGTTTCGTTTACATTATTTATCAACACAACGACACGTAAGTGACACCTCGGTTTCCCACAAGTAATCTTGTGCTAGTAGTTATGCATCTATTCACGTACTATCCATTCTCATAACTTGAAACTCCTATAAGTCTATTCCTGCTTTGCTTTGCCAGAAAAACATGTTACAATTTGGAAAAATCAGCTAAACATAGCTTAGTGAGTTTCACTGTTTTAGTTTGTATTAAACAGATGTAATTATAGTTCAAGTTGGCACATCTGATAGTATGTATATATATATATATATTCTGAGCCCACAAGTGAAGCCTTGACTGTCACCTCAACCACGTGGTCAACCACCACGACACTGCCCCTGTGTAGCTATGGCTAGTACCCCATAGCCTATGCTCAAACATGTACAATTGCGTGTGTATCATATGGCGTTCTTGGCCATCGCAATTGGGTTTGTCAGACCAATAGTACTATTTACACATTCACCGGCCTACGGTTAATCACCTGGGTCTGTGGGGACTTTTCATGTACTAGTGTTTACTCAGATAATTCACATTATATCATGTATATATGTGCACGTATAAATGTATGTAACATGCATTTCACCCCATGTAAAACAAAAAAAAAACAGTTTGAAAATGGGGAAGTAAAACTCACAGTGTATGCAGTAGTTTCACACAGGAAATAAACAAGCAGCTGGGTCAACTTCTAGAATCACATATACAAATATGGACTTACGTCAGTATCTAAGTCGGTAACAGGTATAACTTGGATCCTGTCAGGAGTTTTCACTCCAGATTGAGCCTATACGATACTAGTATGGTGATGGAGGTCGCGGTAGTATTAGTTTTCAGTTTGGCTTCCAGGCACCGGTTCGCGTGCCAGCCAATATCAGTAGTTTAACGTGTTCGGATAATGGTACGGGAATACCAATAATACCAACACTTTGTTATTTAAGAATGATTAACTTTGCATTTAGGGAGTTTGGGTGTTTGGGGAGTCCAGGTTGCCCAATTTTGAGTTTCCGTTTCTACCGTTGGGGATTTCTCGAAATGGTATTGGACACACCCCGAGTGTCTAATCCGCCCTGGAATCTCCTAGAATACTCCTCGTGTTTTAATTATATTATTTGTCGGGTTGGTTCAGTTCCCAGTTGTTGGACCGTGTTTGTGACCCTAAACAGTCAGTAAAGGCAGTTCATCTTCGTTTACAGAGGCAGAATCAAAGTAAACAAAGTCACAACAACTTGTTCCTTTCAATTCTTTTCTATTAATGCTTTTCCGAGTCTTTTACAATGATTTCTGATGAAATTCCGGCAGCACCTTGACTCTCACACACACACAAGTTCCGATATGTTCGCTTCAAATGACACGACACACAACTATATATAGGCGATGGCAGTTCGCTTGAGGATGACATGATTGCTTTCAAGCGGACTAGCATGTTAAGGTTTCTCTTGAATGTGCACAGGTTGTTTTTCAAGCGAACTCACATGAAATGGTTTCGCTTGAACATGACATGAGGTTATTTCAAGCGAACTCACCTATATTAACATATAAAACCCTAAATTTCTATCATATTGTGTGCTCGTTCATTCTATCTAGACCTAAGACTCAATTAAGACGTAGTTAACAGACACTAAGTGCACCAACACAAGTTCCTGCGTGTTCGTTATACGGTAAACTGCCGAAATTGATTTAAAATAATCCATTTTTAGTCCAAAAATTCCCATTTAACTTATAATTTGAATAAAAATCTGTAACTTTTTATATAACTTAGTAAAAATCAGTAGATTATGGGAAAAATTCTTGGGGATTTTTTTTGGCCTTTTTCTTTTCTAAATAAATTATTTATTAAATAATATTTAACCACATAATTAATATTAATTATACTCAGTGCTAAAAAATCCCAAAAAAATTCCTGGACATCCCTTATAGTTCCATAAACCTTTCCAAAAATTTTAAGATTTTTCCGATTTCGTTTCGGTGCATTCCCGGCTACTGAAAATTCGCGAAAACGCGGATTTTTAACCCCGATCAAAACTCAATAAATGGACTCCAAATTTTCCCAGAAAATTCCCCACATGTTCCTTAGTGTCTCTGTAAATTTTGGTGATTTATTGTGTCAGTTTGGTATTTTTTTTCCATAATTCTTTGTGTAAAACAGTCAAAAATTCACCAAAAATCCTAAAAAATTCCAAAACTTCTAAAATTTTACGTGGAACTTCCTGCCACTTCACTTCATAACCACATTAAATTTCATATCAATCTAATTATCACGGACCAAGTTATAGTCAAAACAATATTCTGCCTAGTCTAGTTTCGGGTTTCGGACAATATACCTAGCGATTTCTTCGAGTCCGAGTGTTTTTCTTGAGCCCAGAAGTGTGTATGAGCTATATTCAGTACCTACATATCAAGTACAATCCAAATATGCTAGAACTTAGATCAATCAAGCTTTAATTCCTTGTTTTTCGGTTAATCGAATAGTTACGCGATTTTTGTCGAATAATGTTTGATTAGGGTATCATAACCCAAAGATTTGTAACCATGGCTGCCATATAACACCAGGGAACTCTCATGGTGTTTTTATTCAGCCCATAAATTTATTTAAAACTCAAAATTTCATGGATTAAAACAAGTTTTCGTGGCTTATATCAAGTTTAAATCAAGAAATCATGGTTAAAACTATATGAAACAAGGCTAATACCTTTAATTTGATGGTGTTTAGGGCAAGATCAGCTGAGGAAAGGTGAAAGGAAAGCAGAATTGTTGATATTTTTTTGAGTGGAATTACTAGAAAAAAAATGAGAAAGAAAGATATATACAAAGGGGGTGTTTGGCGGTTTGGGGTGGCCCCCCCTAGGCCACCTCATGCTTTGAAAAACTAGCCAAAAATTAATATTTATCCTTCGGTGAGCGTTTAGGTTCGTTTGCGGGTCCCGGGCGCGTTCTCGATTTGCGTGACAGACTCCGTTTTGCGCGTAATTAGTGTCAAAAGACTCGGTTTTAAAAATCATGAATAGTCTTGAAACCCGAACCCAGTTACGTTTTAATTATAAAAGACTCGTATTAGGGTGGTTTAAATGTTTTTAAGCTTGATCGATCGTTCCTTGCACATTTGATTGCCTTATGTTATTCCTGAAACGAGAGTGTTTCCCCAACCGGGAAGCTACTTCGTTTTACGTGCCCAATCTCAGATTGGCTTCAAACCTTATGTCACAGTCTATGGTACAAAATTAAGTTGTTCATGGAACTCGAAATTTTAAATAATGCTACCAATAACCTAATAATCGATGTCAAAGGTTTAGTGCGCTGTTAAACGGAAAGCTCCGGTTTAACACGTGTTTAAAGTCTAAGGACACCAACTTCGCACTGTTGGCCCTTATTAGTGTCATGTCAGTCATAACGTGTTCTCGGATTCCTCCGAGACATAACAGATATCATTTAATCAAGCATATAAGTCACACATGTTTTTAGGGTTTTCGCAATTAAAGTGTTAAGTGGCTTTACGGTTTTGGACTGTGTAGGGTGTACCTGGTTTCGCCATGGGTGTCACAGTCTCCCCTGGTTTAGAAATTTTGTCCCCGAAATTTACTTCGTCTTGTTAGGGAAGAGATGTGGGTATTTTCTACCAAACTCATCCTTCCGTTCCCAGGTATACTCAGGTCCTTGCTTCGAGTTCCATCGGACGTTTACCAGCGAGATTTTGTTATGACATAGTTGTTTGGTCTTCCCGTCTACTATTTCTACCGGTTCCTCCACAAAGTGGAGTTTGTCATCAACGTGCACATCTTCTAACGGTATAATAGCTGCTTCATCAGTGGAAGACATCGTGAATCGTGCTCAGTTCCTCTGGTAATTTCAGTCGGTACGCTACCGGTCCAACTTTGGAAATAATTTCATACGGCCCAATGTATCTCGGAGCCAATTTTCCTGCCTTTCCAAATCTGACCACTCCTTTCCACGGTGTTTTAACATTACTTTGTCACCTACTTCAAATGACAACGGTTTCCTGCGAACATCAGCGTAACTTTTCTGCCGATCTCGTACCTCTTTCAGTCTACTTTGGATCTTATGCACCTTGTCTGTCGTCTCTTGAATTATTTCAGACCCCGTGAGTTGAGTATCGCCCACTTCAGCCCAACAAAGTGACGATCTACACTTCTGGCCATATAGTGCTTCGTATGGTGCAGCGTGTATGCTACTATGATAGCTGTTATTGTAAGAGAATTCGATGAGGGGAAGGTGCTTATCCCAACTTCCTCCGAAGTCTGGGGTGCAAGCACGAAGCAGATCCTCCAATGTCTGTATAGTTCGTTCTGATTGGCCGTCGGTTTGGGGATGGTAAGCCGTACTCAGGTCTATTCTAGACCCCAATGCTTCTTGTAACTGTTGCCAATAGTGTGAAGTGAAATGACTATCACGGTCTGAAATGATTGCAACTGGTACCCCGTGTCTTGCCAAAATTTCATTCGTGTAGATCTCGGCCAATTTCTCGGTATTGTAAGTAGTACGAATCGGAATAAAGTGCGCCGATTTGGTTAGTCTATCCACTACTACCCAAATCGCATCAAGACCTCGAGGTGTTTTTAGAAGGTGGGTCACGAAATCCATCGTGATTTGCTCCCATTTCCATTGAGGTATTTCGGGTTACTGTAACATTCCCTAGGGTTTCTGGTATTTTGCCTTAACCCGGGCACAAGTCAAGCATTTTCTCACGTACTCGGCTACGTCCTTTTTCATACAGGGCCACCAATAAATTTCCTTAAGATCATGGTACATCTTGTCTGTACCGGGGTGAATAGAGTACTTAGATTTATGAGCCTCATCCATAACCAATTGACGTAGGTCATGGAATGTAGGAATCCATACCCTATTTTTATAATACAATACTTCATCCGATTTCTTCACAAAATTCCCTTCATTTCCGTGTAGGTTCTCACTATTTAGTTGACCTTCCTCCAAAGCTTCCCTTTGCGCATTAGGAATCTGCTCTTTAAGACTGGTTTGAACAATCATCCCAAGAGCTCGCACTCTGAGTGGCTTTACTCGGTCTTTCCTACTCAAGGCATCGGCTACTACGTTAGCCTTACCCGGATGGTATTTTATTTCACAGTCGTAATCGTTCAATAGCTCCACCCATCTGCGTTGCCTCATATTTAGTTCCTTCTGATCGAATATATGTTGAAGGCTCTTGTGATCTGTATAAATTGTACACTTCGTACCGTACACATAATGCCTCCAGATCTTAAGTGCAAAAATCACGGCGCCCAGCTCTAAATCATGCGTTGTATGGTTCTTTTCATGTACTTTCAATTGTCTGGAAGCATATGCTATAACCTTGTTCCTCTGCATCAATACGCATCCTAGACCTCGTTGAGATGCGTCGCAATACACCACAAAGTCATCATTGCCCTCTGGCAAAGTCAAAATTGGCGCCTCACATAACTTGTATTTTAACAGCTAAAAAGTTGTTTCTTGTTCTTCGCCCCATTCGTACTTTCGATCTTTCTGTGTCAAGGAAGTTAATGATTGAGCAGTGCAGGAAAAGTTTTCAATAAAGCGACGGTAATATCCAGCCATTCCCAAGAATTGGTGTATCTCTTCTGGAGACTTAGGCTCTTGCCAATTCTTAATAGCTTCGATCTTACCAGGGTCAACATGAATCCCTTGTTGATCTACCACATGACCTAAAAATTGCACCGCTTGTAACCAGAAGTCACACTTTGAAAGCTTGGCGTACAACTTCTCTTTCCTCAATATCTCTAGTATGGCTCGTAGATGGTGCTCGTGTTCTTCTTTACTCATGGAATAGATCAAAATATCGTCAATAAAGACTATGACGAATTTATCTAAATATGGTTTATAAACTCGGTTCATGAGGTCCATAAATACCGCAGGTGCGTTGGTTAACCCAAAGGGCATAACCAAGAACTCATAGTGACTATACCGAGTTCGAAAGGCTGTTTTAGGGATATCTTCTTCTTGAACTTTCACTTGATGATAACCGGATCTAAGATCGATTTTGGAAAAGTAACAGGCTCCTTGCAACTGATCAAATAAATCATCGATTCGCGGAAGAGGGTATCGATTCTTTATGGTAACCTTGTTCAGCTCCCGGTAGTCGATACACATCCGAAAGCTTCCATCCTTTTTCTGCACAAATAACACTGGTGCTCCCCAAGGTGAATAACTGGGACGGATAAAACCTCGGTCTAGCAGTTCATGTAACTGAGATGATAGTTCTTGCATCTCTGAAGGTGCTAAACGGTAAGGAGCTTTGGCAATTGGGGCTGCTCCTGGTATTAAGTCGATTCGGAACTCGACTTGCCGATTGGGTGGCAATCCAGGCAATTCATCAGGAAACACATCTGGGTAATCACACACTACCGGAATATCTTTAATACGTTGTTCATATGGTTCGGTCTCCATTACACTTGCTAAGAATACCTCACATCCTTGACATATACTCTTCAAGACTTTAAGGTGGGATATAAGGTTTAATATGGTACCAGACTTCTTTCCCTGTACCATAATAACTTCATCATTAGGAAAAGGGATCCTAACAATCTTTTGCTCACATATAATCTCCGCCTTGTATTTGGACAACCAGTCCATTCCCACTACTATATCGAAGCTTCCAAGCTCTACCGGTAGTAGGTCAATAAGGAATTGGTGATCATTAAGGACTAAAGGACAATCACGAATGATTTGGTGACTAGTTATAGGTGTACCGTTAGCAAGTTCTATGTGGTAAGGACTTGTTAATTCAATAGCCGGCATATTCAACAATGGCAAAAATGTAGTAGAAACATAACTCCTATCCGCGCCCGTATCAAATAATACTGAAGCAAACTGATCGGAAACAAGAAAGGTACCTGTCACCACATACGGATCTTGGCGTGCATCATCCGATCCGATCACAAAAACGCGTCCTCTGGCTTGGTTTGAAGTAGAAGCTTGTCCCTGGTTTACTTTTCCAGTCTGACCTTGGTTTAATTTAGGACAATTTACTTTGAAGTGTTCCGTACTACCACATTCAAAACAAGCACGGGGGTAGGTCAACTGCGGCTTCTGGGGTTGTTGTAATTGTTTTTGTTGAGTTGCTTGAGATCTTGGCGGTTGGAAACGAGTAGGTTAGTAAGAACGAGTTGAGGTATCAGTAGAGGCTCTACAACTTCTTGCGTAATGCCCCGTCTTCTGACATTTATTACAGACCACGGTTCGGCATTCACCCGAATGGTGAAATCCACATTTCGGGCACTTTGGTAGCGTCCCTTTGTAATTATCTGCTCTTGTATCTTTAGTAGTCATGGCATAGGCTTGAGATGTTGCTCGGTTGCATTTATTTTGTTGGTTTCCTTGAGGTTTCCAATCATATTCGGTTCTCTTCGTATCAGATGTTTCTCCAAGCATTTTCAGAATGTTCATTCTAACCATGTCATACGTAATTGTGCCAGACCTGGACATAACACTTTCCATTGTGAGATGTTCCCCGGAGTTTATAATACTGCGGACCTCTGGGGCTAAACCCCATATGTACCGCGCAATACGTTTCGACTCAGGTCGAACCATATCAGGTAGTATTCGAGCAAGAGTGTTAAAACGGTTGGTGTAACCAACGTGGTCTGCCCCTTGCATTTGTAAATTCCAGAATTCGTGGTCCATCTTCTGGATTTCGTTCTTCGGGCAGTAGTGCTCCATAAGCAGCGTCTTAAGTTCGTCCCACGTCAGGCGATCAATTGCTTCCTGCCCACGTGTCTGGACTATTGTATTCCACCAGTTTAAAGCTTCATCCACAAAGGTTGATGTCGCGTACTTGACAATAGAGTCCGCCGGACAATTACTGATATTGATGACAACTTGTGTTTTCTCGATCCAACTTACAATTCCAGTCGGTCCTTCGATGCCATGAAATTCCCTAGGTTTACCCTCCATGAACTGTTTGTAACTGCATCCCTGCCATACGTTATTCAGGGCAACCGGAATAACAGGAGGATCAGGTTGACGATTAGGTATGTTTGCAGCCCCACCGGCGGTAACTTGGGCTACGATAGTTGGGATTACTGCCTGTAATTGTTCGGTTATTAATCGTGCGATGTCTGCCTCGGTGAGGTTATTTTCTCGTTTTGGGGCCATTCTATAACATAAAAATGCATATATATTGGTATGTATATCAATCATCAAATTGTATTGCATCACAACTGTAAAACCCCATAAACACACACACATGTATAAACAACAGCCACTATTATACATATAAACGCCGCTATACATTAATCAAAATTAGCATATAGACTGAACCTACTAAGGATCAGTGCTTGTCACATGCATATCAAAACTTGTCACTACAGTGACATACACACAGTAACCACATCTAGTACAAGAAACAAACAACGTCACGCATTACCATCTCGACATAGGCCTACAACTGCCCAGTTCTTGATGTGAGTACGAAAGATATATATACAAAAGTAACCGTGTCTCTACACGCGTCTCCAGAAAGCTAACCACACAAACCCTATCGCTAACAGTGCGATAGCTACTCCATAAAACCATAATAATGCCTGATCACGTCCTTGACGGAACTCCGTATGTGTCTGTCTGTCCTGGACCATCATCATCGCCTGCTGGATAACTATAATATGATCATACAAAGCGCTACGATGATGTACTTCCTCTGTCACTGCCACAGTGGGTGCTACCAACTGCTCAATCACATATCCCATCCAACTCCTACTCCTCGGTGACTCAGGGGGTTCCGCTTGAGGTGCTGGGATACCCCAAACTGGCGGAGGGGAATCCTCTTCAGGATGTGAAGGGCCACCCGGCTCATAGGTATGTTAAGGTGAGGAAAGTGTGGATCCGTGCATTGGATCAATGAACCTAGCTGTGACTGTCAGTCGAAATCCTGATGAGGGAGGGACAAGTGGTGAAGTGGGAGGAGTAAAAACTGGTCCTGGCATCGGCACCCTCCTACATGTCATCTGTCGAAATCTAATAGCAGGGGGAATGGGTAGATCTGATAGGCCAGGTGAGATACGAGCTGCTGGAATGTCGGGGGTAGGGGACCTACTAACCCTGGGAATAGGAGTGAGAGAGCGTCGAATAATAATAGGAGTAGGGCTCCTCCTGGCCATGCCTGGGTAGTGATAAGGATCTGAAGTATGACTATATTCCACCGTAGCGGGCTGGTCATGCGGCGGAGAATGATATGAACTCGTGATCTCAATCCCCTGTCGTGTAGGACGTCTCGGGGGGTAACTATCACAGCGATAACCGGACTGATCAGCCGCATCACTGGGTAGCTCATGCGGAACGAAAGTGTCCTCCTGCTCCGACTCCATCTCTTCAACCTCAACATTCAGATCCATTGATGGATCCTCCTTGTAACTAGATTCAGTCGACATTCTACCTGTAAGGAAGCAAGTTATAATGACCATTGCTAACTACCGAATAGTGTGAAGATAATGTACACAGAATATATACACGTATGTACGCATTGACACAAAAGGTTAATTATATGCATCCACTTGTATACATGTTCATTTCTTGTTCTTTCTTAGTGACGTTCTCAGAAATCCCAAGTACAAGCAAATATGTTATTATGTTCCGGACCATAATAATTTACTTGCCCGATAAGACCATCCTGATAATAGCCACTATGTTTCAGTTGTTACATGTTTTTATTTGTTGGAAGGTGAGCTTATGATTATAGTCTAGGTTCACTAAGGATACCTAATTCTCTATAACCAATGGCTCTGATACCATCTTCTGTCACACCCCGACTCGCAGCGGAAGCGCACGCGGGGGGCAACAGACTCATGGAACATACACATTGTTCACAAAGATGTTATATTATACATTACAACGTGTTTCATTTACATTATTTATCAACACAACAACACGTAAGTGACACCTCGGTTTCCCACAAGTAATCTTGTGCTAGTAGTTATGCATCTATTCACGTACTATCCATTCTCATAACTTGAAACTCCTACAAGTCTATTCTTGCTTTGCTTTGCCTGAAAAACATGTTACAATTTGGAAAAATCAGCTAAACATAGCTTAGTGAGTTTCACTATTTTAGTTTGTATTAAACAAATGTAATTACAGTTCAAGTTGGCACATCTGATAGTATGTATATATATATATATATATATATATATATATATATATATATATATATATTATTCTGAGCCCACAAGTGAAGCCTTGACTGTCACCTCAACCACGTGGTCAACCACCACGACACTGCCCCTGTGTAGCTATGGCTAGTACCCCATAGCCTATGCTCAAACATGTACAATTGCGTATGTATCATATGGCGTTCCTGGCCATCGCAATTGGGTTTGTCAGACCAATAGTACTATTTACACATTCACCGACCTACAGTTAATCACCTGGGTCTGTGGGGACTTTTCATGTACTAGTGTTTACTCAGATAATTCACATTATATCATGTATATATGTGCACGTATAAATGTATGTAACATGCATCTCACCCCATGTAAAACAAAAAAAAAAACAGTTTGAAAATGGGGAAGTAAAACTCACAGTGTATGCAGTAGTTTCACACAGGAAATAAACAACCAACTGGGTCAACTTCTAGAATCACATATGCAAATATGGACTTACGTCAGTATCTAAGTCGGTAACAGGTATAACTTGGATCCTGTCAGGAGTTTTCACTCCAGATTGAGCCTATACGATACTAGTATGGTGATGGAGGTCAGGGTAGTATTAGTTTTCAGTTTGGCTTCCGGGCACCGGTTCGCGTGCCAGCCAATGTCAGTAGTTTAACGTGTTCGGATAATGGTACGGGAATACCAATAATACCAACACGTTGTTATTTAAGAATGATTAACTTTGCATTAAGTGAGTTTGGGTGTTTGGGGAGTCCAGGTTGCCCAATTTTGAGTTTCCGTTTCTACCGTCGGTGATTTCTCGAAATGGTATTGGACACACCCCGAGGGTCTAATCTGCCCTGGAATCTCCCAGAATACTCCCCGTGTTTTAATTATATTATTTGTCGGGTTGGGTCAGTTCCCAGTTCCGGCCAGTTCGTTATACGGTAAACTGCCGAAATTGATTTAAAATAATCCATTTTTAGTCCAAAAATTCCCATTTAACTTATATTTTGAATAAAAATCTGTAACTTTTTATATAACTTAGTAAAAATCAGTAGATTATGGGAAAAATTCCTGGGGATTTATTTTGGCCTTTTGCTTGTCTAAATAAACTATTTATAAAATCTTATTTAACCACATAATTAATATTATTTATACTCAGTGCTCAAAAATCCCAAAACAAATTCCTGGACATCTCTTATGGTTCCAGAAATTTTGAGATTTTTCCAATTTCGTTTCGGTGCATTCCCGGCTACCGAAAATTCACGAAAACGCGGATTTTTAACCCCGATCAAAACTCAATAAATAGACTCCAAATTTTCCCAGAACATTCCTCATATGTTCCTTAGTGTCTCTGTAAATTTTTGTGATTTATTGTATCCGTTTGGTATTTTTTCCAAAATTCTTTTTGTAAAACAGTTAAAAATTCACCAAAAATCCTAGAAAATTCCAAAAATTCTAAATTTTTACATGGAACTTCCTGCCACTACACTTCATCACCAAATTAAATTTCAGCTCAATCTAAATATCACGGACCAAGTTATAGTCAAAACAATATTCAGCCTAGTCTAGTTTCGAGTTTCAGACAATATACCTTGCGATTTCTTCGAGTCCGAGTGTTTTTCTTGAGCCCAGATGTGTGTATGAGCTATATTCAGTACCTACATATCAAGTACACTCCAAATATGCTAGAACTTAGATCAATCAAGCTATAATTCCTTGTTTTTCGGTTAATCGAATAGTTACGCGATTTTTGTCGAATAATGTTTGATTAGGGTATCATAACCCAAAGATTTGTAACCATGGCTGCCATATAACATCAGGGAACTCTCATGGTGTTTTTATTCAGCCCATAAATTTATTTAAAACTCAAAATTTCATGGATTAAAACAAGTTTTCATGGCTTATATCAAGTTTAAATCAAGAAATCATGGTTAAAACTACATGAAACAAGGCTAATACCTTTAATTTGATGGTGTTTAGGGCAAGATCAGCTGAGGAAAGGTGAAAGGAAAGCAGAATTGTTGATATTTTTTTGAGTGGAATTACTAGAAAAAAAAAAGAGAAAGAAAGATATATACAAAGGGGGTGTTTGGCGGTTTGGGGTGCCCCCCCCCCCCCCCCTAGCCCCCTCATGCTTTGAAAAACTAGCCAAAAATTAATATTTATCCTTCGGTGAGCGTTTAGGTTCGTTTGCGGGTCCCGGGCGTGTCGCAACCCCCGATCCCTGACCCCCGGGAACGGGCGGACGCGAACGCAATGACGGTGGTATCAGTTTGTTTTAATTTGGCAGCGGAATTTACATCAGGACCGTAGTTAGGAAATGTTTATCAGAGTAAAACCACTATATATTATATTAATAAACACATGGGTAAAACCCCAAGTTTCTTATTACAATACATGTATAGGGATAAACCCTATTTTAGTGAATTTAAAACATCATTTATTAGGTAACTTTTATAGCCACATTTTTCCCAAGCCTTCAGTGCTCTCCAGCTTGCTTTTTACTAATTAGCTGTCACATTGTGTTACCTCAAACGCGTTTTAAAAACATTTGTCAGTGGGAAATACTGGTGAGTGAATCCCAGTTTAATCAAGTTTAAATAAAAAGTCACAGTGAACAGTATTGAGAGCGATCACATCGTTTATTTCTACATAATTACTCCATTGGTACTGTCAATCCTGACTTGTGGGTCATATTACCCATTGGCTAACTCATTATCCAATGGTAACGTATTGTCATCCCGACTTACTACTCACAGTGTAGTAAATTTTGTATACAAAACCCCAACATACCGGCAGTAATTGAAGACCTACAAAGACTCAATCACTGCTAAATTGCATAGTAAAATAGTTAAGGTTTTGTAAAAACTGTTACAAAAAGAGGATTAACTCACATTGCTATATTAGACTTCGCCGTAAGGGTTTCCTGGATATAATCTATAATTTGTACAAATGTACATTGGTTAGTATCATAACCCTTTGAAAATATTAATGATACCCTCCCCGAGACGGTATTCCAACAACTATGTCGGGCAGAACCACGACAGTTATTACGGAATCCTAAATCAATCGGACAGCGTATCTACTATGAAACCGGGGTTATAATACTTACAACGGAGCAGAACTTCGCTAATTAGGGGGTATAATAACCGAGTATTATAACTCTACTACAGAAATTGTGATTTGAGATTTGAGAAATGAACGACGGAAAATGAAACCCGAGGCCTCCTTTATATAGTTGCTGATTCTGAGTCTCACGCGGCCCGCGTGAAAGACAAGGGTCGCTTACGCGGCCTGCGTCAAAGCTAGTCAACGGACTAGCTTGTCCGGCTCACCAAGTAGACCCGCCACGATGTCGACATGTGTCAGCTCAGGGCTGCGCCACCATTCAAATCTCACGCGGCCCGCGTTAACTTAAACGGGGTCTTACGCGGCCCGCTTGGACTTAAGAAATCAGACGGAATCAGGTTCTCACCTTCATACCGCCCGCGTTAATTGTTGGGGTGGGTCTATGCGGCCCGCCTCAGCTTAATATTTAGTGTTTTTAATTTATTTTATATGTTATAACATATTTCGGTCTCGGTTTTTACTTACGGGTGTATTTAAAGACATATGAGGGTCTTTTAAAATATACAGAGGTGTCGGAAATATTATGAGAGTGTTGATTTTACCGAGGGTTGTTACATTCTCCCTACCTTGTTTTAGAGCTCGTCCTCGAGATCTACTGGAACAAGTGCGGATATTTCCTTTGCATTTCAGATTCGAGTTCCCATGTGTACTCAGGTCCTCTTTTGGAGTCCCATTTCACTTTGACCAGAACTAGTCTCTTATGTTTGAGATTCTTGACTTTCCTGTCTTCAATTTGTAGAGGCATTTCTACAAACTTGAGTTGTTCATTTACCTCTATATCCTTAAGAGGTACTATCAGTGATTCATCAGCTAAACATTTCTTGAGATTAGATACATGAAATACATCATGTATTCCTGCCATTTCCTCTGGCAGTTGTAGTTGATAGGCTACAGGTCCTATTCTTTTAATAATCTCAAAAGGTCCAACATACCTGGGACTTAGTTTTCCTCGTTTGATGAATCTTACTACTCCTTTCCAAGGAGAGACTTTCAACAATACTTTATCTCCTACATTAAACTCCAATGGTTTGCGTCGGTTATCAGCATAGCTCTTCTGTCGATCACGTGCTGCTTTCAGTCGTTCCTTGACTTGAATAATCTTATCAGTTGTTTCTTGCACTATCTCAGGTCCAGATAGTTGCTTCTCCCCAATTTCTGCCCAACAGACTGGGGTTCGGCACTTACGTCCATAAAGTGCTTCGAATGGTGCAGCATTGATACTTGTGTGATAACTATTATTGTAAGAAAATTCTATTAAAGGTAAGTGATCATCACAATTACCTCCGAAATCAATTACACAAGCTCTAAGCATGTCTTCCATCGTTTGAATTGTTCTTTCGCTTTGTCCATCCGTTTGAGGATGATAAGTTGTGCTCAACTTTAACTTAGTTCCCATTGCCTTTTGGAAACTTGACCAAAAATGAGAGGTAAATTGGCTATCTCTATCAGAAACAATTGATAAAGGAATGCCATGTAAAGAAACAATTTCATTTACATATAATTTAGCTAATTGTTCCATACTGAAAGTTTCTTTCATTGATAGGAAATGAGCTGACTTGGTTAGCCTATCTACAATCACCCAGATTATATCATTTCCTATCTTTTTTTTGGGTAATTTAGTAACAAAATCCATTGTTATCAATTCCCACTTCCACACTGGCATTTCTAATTGCTGTAACAATCCTAAGGGTTTCTGATGTTCAGCTTTAACTTGTGAACAAGTTAAACATGTAGAAACATAGGCTGCTATGTCCTTTTTCATTCCTATCCACCAGAAATTTTTCCTTAAATCCTGGTACATTTTATCATTTCCTGGATGCATCGTATATTTAGACTTATGGGCTTCCTCTAAAATACGATAACGTAGGTTTCCTAATTTAGGTATCCACATTCTCTTTTCATGGAATCTCCAAATTTCATATGTTGCTTGTTCTAATTCTTTTAGCATACCTTTTAATTTTTAGGTATCATCCTTGATTAGTGATTCTTGTGCTTCTCTTATTTGATCATTTAAATCTACTTGCATATTTAACTTAAGAGAACGTACTCTTTTTGGCTTTTCATGATACTTTCGACTTAAAGCATCTGCTACTATATTTGCTTTTCCTTCATGATACTGGATATCACAATCATAATCACTAAGCATCTCCATCCAGCGTCGTTGTCTCATATTCAAATCCTTTTGCATGAAAATATACCTTAAACTCTTATGATCAGTGAATACGGTAAACTTACTACCATAAAGGTAATGTCTCCAAATCTTAAGATCAAAAATTATACCTCCTAGTTCTAGATCATGGGTTGAATAATTCTCTTCATGATTCTTAAGTTGTCTAGATGCATAGGCTATAACCTTTTGTCGTTGTATCAATACACATCCATAACCTAATTTAGAAGCGTCACAATATACTACAAAGTCTTCAGTTCCTTCTGGTAACGCTAATATGGGTGTATGGGTTAATCTTTGCTTAAGAATTCTAAAAGCTTCTTCTTGTTTTAATCCCCATTCAAACTTAATAGATTTACAGGTTAGCTTAGTTAAGGGAATGACTATTCTAGAAAAATCTTGAATAAATCTTCTATAATAACCGGCCAATCCTCAGAAACTTCTAACCTCAGTTGGTGATTCAGGGGTTTTCCATTTAGTAATTGCCTCAATCTCTGTTGGATCTACATGAATTCCTTCATGGTTTACTAAATGTCCAAGGAATTGTACTTGTTCTAACCAAAATTTGCACTTAGAAAATTTAGCATAAAGTTTTTCCTTTCTTAATAAACTTAAAAGTGCGTGCAAATGCTTTGCATGATCTTCTTTATTCTTAGAGTAAATTAGAATATCATCTATGAAGACAATTATGAATTTGTCCAAATATGGCTTACATATTAGGTTCATCATGTCCATGAATGCAGCTGGGGCATTGGTTAAACCAAATGGCATGACAGTAAATTCATAATGACCATACCTTGTTCTGAATGCGGTTTTAGGAATATCCTCTTCCTGTACCTTTAATTGATGATATCCTGCCCTTAAATCGATTTTAGAGAAAAATCAAGCTCCTTGCAGTTGATCGAATAGATCATCGATTCTCGGTAATGGGTACCGATTCTTAATCGTAACTTTGTTCAATTCACGGTAGTCAATGCACATACGCATTGATCCGTCTTTCTTTTTAACAAACAGTATCGGCGCTCCCCATGGCGATGAACTCGGTTGTATGAATCCTTTCTCCAACAATTCGTCTAATTGTTTCTTTAATTCTTGCATTTCTGCAGGTGGCAAACGATAGGGTGCTTTGGCAATCGGTGATGTTCCTGGTATTAAATGGATTCTGAATTCGACTTCTCTATTTGGTGGCAGTCCTGGTAATTCTTCTGGAAATACATGTTAAAACTGAGATACTATTGGAATATCTTTTAAATCCTTTCCTTTAGTGTTAGTGATTATGGAAATCAAATACACTAATGATCCTTTTCTTATGTATCTTGCAGTTTTCATCACAGAGATAAATTTTGTAGATTTAGATGGTTTATCTCCTTTTATTGTGATCGTTTTACCTTTTGGTGAATTTATTTGGATTGACTTTTGATCACATAAAATACTAGCTTTCTTGGTTATTAACCAATCCATTCCTAAAACAACATCAAATACTGCCAGATTCATAGGATAAAGATTTGCAATAAATTTTTGATTTAAAATTTCTATACTTGCTCCCTGCAAGATTTCAGAAATTCTAATGGTTTCTCCATTTGGCTGTCTCCACTAAGCATTCTTGTGGTAGTTTAGTTAATGATTGATTTAGAAATTTGCAAAATGATGTATTAATAAAACTTTGGTTTGCACCAGAGTCAAATAATACTTTAGCAAAAATATCATTAACTAAAAACGTACCAGCTATAACATCTGGAATCATCTTAGCTTCATCTGCAGTCAAAACAAATGCTCTAGCATTTTTGGTATTCTTGTGATCCGCAGCTGGAGCTAATTTCGGACAGTTTGGCCTGATATGACCTTTTTCTCCACAATTGTAGCACAATCCATTACTGGATTTCTTCCTACAATTTTCTTCCTTGTGTCCTGGTATCTTGCAATAATTGCAAAGGGTGGAGCATTTTCCCGAATGCTTTTTCTTGTAGACCTTGCAGAAAGGTGCAGAGGTAGAACCCATATTTCTACGGTTGTAATTCCCATAACGGAATTCTTGAGTAAGCCTTTGGGTTAGGTTTCTCCTCTGTTCTTCTTCTCTAGTACGGATTAAATCATCTGTCAAGGTATTTGCCAGTTCTACAGCTTCTTCTATGGTTTGAGGTCTAGCTGCCTTGACTACGTGTCTAATCTTTCCAATTAATCCCCAGATATAACGGGAGATTAATACTGGCTCTGGTGATGCAAGGGTTGGCACTATTCTAGCATATTCGAAAAATATTTTAGTGTATCCCTTACTATCCACACCAGTCATTCTAAGGTTTAGGAATTTGTTTGCTATCTGTTCTTTTTCATTGGGTGGGCAGAACTTCCTTTCTACCTTGTTCTTGAATTCTTCCCATTCCATATTGTAAGTTCTATCACTTCCTCTTGATTGGAGGATAGTGTTCCACGATTCTAGTGCTGAATTCTTAAACAGATTAGAAGTAAACAGTATCTTATCTTCTTCAGCACACTTGCTTATTCTTAAGACTGCCTCAGTTTTCTCTATCCAGCGTAGGGTTGCAATGTCCCCTTCATTGCTCGAAAATTCCATTGGTTTACAAGACCAGAATTCTTTATAAGAACAACCGTAAGACACGGTTCTTCTCCTTTTAGGAATAGGCATTTGAAGTATAGGTCCATTGTTCACACTATTTTCGGGTTCGATGGGTCGCTTACTGCTATGCTTACTTTTATTATTTGCTTCTTGAATAGTTTGAATAATAAATGGCATGGCATCTATAATTCCTTGTGCCACTATGTGTTGAACAACACTATTATCCATTTGGTTTCCATTGTTATTGATACTTGGATTCTCATTAACCACGTTAATGTTACTCTGGTTATCATTATTCAGATTTCCTTGATTTCCTTCGTCGGCCATCTGAATTTTAAACATTTATCCCATATTAATATCACAAGATAATATTTAATATAGTTAATCACATGATATGCAATCTAGCCAAAAACGTCGATCATTGCATTCTAGTACTGAAATAAAATTACAATACCAACAGAAATAGAATCACACTAATAGTAATATGCATCCGTACACACATATTTTATTTTATTTTTATTTTATTATATTATATTATTCTTACTATTACTCTCTCCTCCATCACATCACGGATATGGATTTATCCAAAAATCCATATTGCGTTCATCGTATTTCCATACGAGACGCTCTCCCACCTGTCTCATTCTCTCACTGCTTTCTAAAATTTCCTCCCCAAAAGTCCTAAGTTCTTGCACGTTTTCTGCACTCATTGGGGGTGCAGGTTCTAGGACTGGGTTTGGAATCTGGGGTGCGGGTTCCTGATATGGGGGTGAAAGTGCCTGAAATCTGTAAGGATCTTCTAAGATCTCTCTAATATAATCATCTTGGTAATAGGGATCTAAAGGGTCCATACCTGGGTAGGCTTCTATGTTCTGTATAGGTGTGTCTTCATGAATTGGGTAACGTTGCACAAAGTCCCTATTATCGTCCCACCAGAGGGTCGTAATTTGGGTCTAGGGGGTTAGGTGCTGGTACCCTAGGGATTTCTTCTGGGTTGAAGTCATGCATCTCCACTTGGTGTTCAGGGTTTTCTATCTCCATGGGTTGGTTAGGGATTTGCAATTGTGGTTGTGGGGATACTAATTGTTCCAGACTTGGGTCAGCAGCAGTTGTAGCTAAGATATGGAAATTTGCTAGGCTTCTATTAAGCATATCTTGTGTATGGGCATCTGTCTCTCGCTTAATGGCTGCTAAGGCTCTTTGCTGTTGCAACTTTCGCATTCTTTTCCTACGAGCAAAGGCATCCTTACTGAACCATCCTCGTTTCTTAGGAGGGAATGGCTCTTCTGACTGAGCTTTAAAAGCAAACATCCCGTCTTCCTGATCAGCAGAATACCCAGAAAGGGCAGGCTGTGATGAGTTACCTTCACTCCTAGGTGAATCAGACAATTGAAGACTCATTTCTGAGGGTCCTTGATCACTCATACTGTAAACTAACAATTAGTCAAATAACACATAACAAATAATTACAGTTATGCACATATTTCCGTAATTTATTTCCTAACACAAAATTTAAATTTTAAGTGTCAGCAGAACACTTCTTTGGCTTAGACCAGTGGCTAGGCTCTGATACCACCTCCCGTCGCAACCCCCGATCCCTGACCCCCGAGAACGGGCGGACGCGAACGCAGTGACGGTGGTATCAGTTTGTTTTAATTTGGCAGCGGAATTTACATCAGGACCGTAGTTAGGAAATGTTTATCAGAGTAAAACCACCATATATTATATTAATAAACACATGGGTAAAACCCCAAGTTTCTTATTACAATACATGTATAGGGATAAACCCTATTTTATTGAATTGAAAACATCATTTATTAGGTAACTTTTATAGCCACATTTTTCCCAAGCCTTCAGTGCTCTCCAGCTGGCTTTTTACTAATTGGCTGTCACATTGTGTTACCTGAAACGCGTTTTAAAAACATTTGTCAGTGGGAAATACTGGTGAGTGAATCCCAGTTCAATCAAGTTAAAATAAAAAGTCACAGTAAACAGTATTGAGAGCGATCACATTGTTTATTTCTACACAATTACTCCATTGGTACTGTCAATTCTGACTTGTGGGTCATATTACCATTGGCTAGCTCATTGTCCAATGGTAACGTATTGTCATCCCGACTTACTACTCACAGTGTAGTAAATTTTGTATACAAAACCCCAACATACCGGCAGTAATTGAAGAACTACAAAGACTCAATCACAGCTAAATTGCATTGTAAAATAGTTATGGTTTTGTAAAAACTGTTACAAAAAGAGGATTAACTCACATTGCTATCTTAGACTTCGCGTAAGGGTTTCCTGGATATAATCTATAATTTATACAAATGTACATTGGTTAGTATCATAACCCTTTGAAAATATTAATGATACCCTCCCCGAGACGGTATTCCAACAACTACGCCGGGCAGAACCACGACAGTTATTATGGAATCCTAAATCAATCGGGCAGCGTATCTACTATGAAACCGGGGTTATAATACTTACAACGGAGCAGAACTTCGCTAATTAGGGGGTATAATACCCGAGTATTATAACTCTACTACAGAAATTGTGATTTGAGATTTGAGAAATGAACGACGGAAAATGAAACCCGAGGCCTCCTATATATAGTTGTTGATTCTGAGTCTCACGTGGCCCGCGTGAAAGACAAGGGTCGCTTACGCGACCCGCGTCAAAGCTAGTCAACAGACTAGCTTGTCCGGCTCACCAAGTAGACCCGCCACGATGTCGACACGTGTCAGCTCAGGGCTGCGTCACCATTCAGATCTCACGCGGCCCGCGTTAACTTAAACGGGGTCTTACGCGGCCCGCTTGGACTTAAGAAATCTGACGGAATCAGGTTCTCACCTTCATACCGCCCGCGTTAATGGTTGGGTGGGTCTACGCGGCCCGCCTCAGCTTAATATTTAGTGTTTTTAATTTATTTTATATGTTATAACATATTTCGGGCTCGGTTTTTACATACGGGTGTATTTAAAGACATATGAGGGTTTTTTAAAATATACAGAGGTGTCGGAAATATTATGAGAGTGTTGATTTTACCGAGGGTTGTTAGAGGGCGCGTTCTCGATTTGTGTGACGGACTCCGTTTTTCGCGTAATTAGTGTCAAAAGACTCGGTTTTAAAAATCATGAATAACCGTCTTGAAACCCGAACCCAGTTTTGTTTTAATTATAAAAGACTCGTATTAGGGTGGTTTAAATGTTTTTAAGCTTGATCGATCGTTCCTTGCACATTTGATTGCCTTATGTTATTCCTGAAACGAGAGTGTTTCCCCAACCGGGAAGCTACTTCGTTTTACGTGCCCAATCTCAGATTGGCTTCAAACCTTATGTCACAGTCTATGGTACAAAATTAAGTTGTTCCTGGAACTCGAAATTTTAAATATTGCTACCAATAACCTAATAATCGATGTCAAAGGTTTAGTGCGCTGTTAAACGGAAAGCTCTGGTTTAACATGTGTTTAAAGTCTAAGGAAACCAACTTCACACTGTTGGCCCTTATTAGTGTCATATCAGTTATAACGTGTTCTCGGATTCCTCCGAGAGATAACAGATATCATTTAATCAAGCATATAAGTCACACATGTTTTTAGGGTTTTCGCACAATTAAAGTGTTAAGTGGCTTTATGGTTTTGGACCATGTAGGGTGTACCTGGTTTCGCCATGGGTGTCACAGGACATGAAATACTATAACACACCAAAATACCAAGAATCACAATCCAAAATATTACCAAAATTCCAAGGAATAAATATTCACATTTACACAAAAATATTGGTGAAACCGAACTATGGAATAAGACTTACAAAAATATTCTGGAATTTATTCACAAAGTATATTTTGGTAAATAATATTTTGGACACCAAGGAAACAAAAATATGATTTTCACAGTTACTATAAGAATATATCATATTTTTTACAAGGAAAAATATATTATTTTTGACAAGTATGAAATATATATTTTTCTTGAAATTTTTAGAAGATATAGTATTTTTAAAAAATATATATTTTCTTACAAACACAAAATACAATATTTTGAGGTGAAAAATATAATTCCTCAAATAAATATGAAGAATATCATTTTTGGAGAAAAATGAGTTTATATATATATTTTCTATGTTGGACATGAAAATATAATAATTTTGAAACTTATGGAGGAAATACAAATATTTGCCAAGAGAAAAATTATAAATAATTTTTCTAAAATAATACTTATTACAATATATATATATATATATATATATATATATATATTGGAAATATATATTGGCGGACTCTTATTAAAGATGATATTCTGGAAAAATTAATACGAAATTGAGTATAAGGATACATAATGAATACAATAAAAATACGTATTCTCGTACGTATAAATTCACACCAGAATACGACCCTAATACATGGCAAAATATACAAGTATAAGATACCCCATCCTTGGGAAGGAAAGACTAGCATAAATACTTGGGAAGTATTAAGTTAATATATATTGTTTTAATAATTATTCCAAAATTTAATAAATATAATTTAAGTTAAAATATTAATTATTTTAACAAATAGTTTTATACTTGGAATAATAATGAAGACACTTTGAAACGTAACTCAAAGACACTAATCAATACTAAGTCAAGGCACGACCCGCTCGTCTAATGGACCGTAGTACGCATGTAGGTAGTCGTGCGTTCTAGAGGAAGCTTTGAGTTACATCGGATACAAGGAACGCAAAACTGTGAGTTCATGTTCCCCCTTTTCTTTAACTGTTTTCGGTTTTATAACTTCGGGGGTGAAGTACATGTTACAACTGTTTACAAACGTTATTATTTGGTATGGTTAGCTAAGGAATGGTACTTCTAGATCATGTGAGTGGTGGGTATGACGCTTAAGGCCATCAATCCTCTTGTAGGACCGATGGACACGAGTGATAGATCTATTTGGGTGTAGCGAGCCCCGCCCATGTTGGACCAGGGTGGCCCATGGGTTGACTATGTCTTACAGCCGGAGGCCCGGTGCAAAGTCTGCTAGGTTTGAGCTTTCCTGCATCACGTCACAAATATTAATGTATTAGCTACACATTAATTGATCTATTTCCTTGTTGCTTTCATACCGGGTTTTTCAAGTACATACAAACATACTTACAAATGTTTCAAAGGTTTATTCACAAACACACACATGAACTCACTCAACTTTTGTTGATGTTTTCAAACTACATGTATTTCAGGAAATTAAGTATGGATCTGGCGGGCGTTGGAGTTTACAAGTCAAGTCTCTAATAAAAGGTGTCATCCGAGGTCGAAGGGTTTGGGTTATGTATTTTATCTTGCATAAGATACATGGCTCGCAACCTAGTTTGGTTATGTCTTTTGTGAAGTCCAGTATGGAACTTTAAGCTTTGGTAGTCATGTGTTCTAAACTTAAAGTCTTAGTTTGATGTTAAACAATGACGGTTGTATTATTTTGAAAACTATCTATGGATGAACATCTTGGTTTATCATATAGTCTTTTGTTATGGTTGAATGCAATGATATTAAGCAAGTCACACCAAATCACGCTTCCGCAAAATTCAGGGTGTGACAGTTTGGTATCAGAGCTTCGATTGTAGCAAACTAGGATTCCTTCTCGAGTCTAGACTATAATCATTAGAGCTCCCACGAAAATATTTTTCCGGCATGTTTTCATTGCATACACGAAACGTCCAGATCCAAGAAACGAACATTTTTAAAAAAAAAAAGAAAATACACGAAACACATTTCAAGGTCTATGTTTGTGGTTCAGTCTGGGAGACTGGGTGTTTCAGTCTGAGAGACTGGGTGTTTCAGTCTGAGAGACTGGATGGTTTAGTCTGGGAGACTAGGTGTCTCAGTCTGAGAGACTGGGTGGTTTAGTCTGGGAGACTAGGTGTTTCAGTCTGGGAGACTGGGTGGTTTAGTCTGGGAGACTAGGAAGGATACTTGATTACATGATTTCATTATCTTTGATTGCATAATGATAGTCGTTAAATATGTGCATATATTATGAATGTTTTGTCACGGACACTATGTCTTAACCTGATAGCGGATTGCCCGACGGCCATGATCCCATGGCCGTAGTCTCCGACGACGAGATTATGTCAGAGCCTGAGATCTTCACCTCAGATTTAGAGAGTGACCCGGAGATGATGTCCGACGACGACTTGCAGCCGTTCGCATTGCCCGACTTGGGAGATGATTTGTCGTAACCCCCGCCCCCTATCTGTCCCGGGAACGGGCGGCCGCGAGACCAGTTGTGGTGGTATCAATTTTGTTTTTCATATTTCAATTTGGCAGCGGAAATTTCATCAGTACCGTAGTTAGGAAATATTTATCAGAGTAAAACCACCATATTTTATATTAATAAACACATGGGTAAAACCCAAGTTTTTTATTATAACATGTTTATAGGGATAAACCCTATTTTATTGAATTTAAAACATCGTCTTTTAGGTAACTTTTATAGCCACATTTTTTCAAGCCGTCAGTGCTCTCCAGCTGGCTTTCTTCTAATTGGCTTTTACATTTTGTTACTTGAAACGTGTTTTAAAAAAATTTGTCAGTGGGAAATATTGGTGAGTGAATCCCAGTTTAATCAAGAAATATTTTATCCTTTAACAGTATTGAGAGCAATCACATTGTTTATTTCTACACAATTACTCATTCAGTATTGTCAATCCAGACTGGTGGGTCATATTACACATTGGCTAACTCGTTGTCCAATGGTAACGTGTTCCACATTTTGTATACAAAACCCCAACATACCGGCAGTAATTGAAGAACTACAAAGACTCAATCACTGCTTAATCGCATTGTAAAACATTTAAGGTTTTGTAAAAACAATTTACAAAAAGGAGATTACTCACTTTGCTGACTTAGGTTTCTTCTAAGCTTTCCTGGTGATAATCTATAATTTACACAATGCACATATGTTAGTATAATAACCCATTATTTACATTAGTAATACGCTCCCCGAGACGGCATTCCAACGACTACGTCGGGCAGAACCTCGACAGCCGTTACGGAACCCTGGATCAATCGGGCAGCGTATCTAATACATAGGGCTGTAATACTTACATCGGGGTAGAACTTCGTTAATTATGGGGTATAATGCCCAGATATTACTTATACTACGTAGAAATTCGTTGAGAAAGAAAAGATTTGAGCGAGTTTCGACTGAAGGCCCGATGCCTTCTTATATAGGGCTGTAATCCAAGTCTCTCGCGGCCCGCGTAAGGTAAGGCTAAGGCCTACGCGGCCCGCGTAATAGGGGGTCTAGGCGTAGGTGATCCGGGTCATACGTATAGGTTCAACACGCGGTTGACACGTGTCAACACCGGGTGCGATCTGATCCTATAGCTGTCGTGGCCCGCGTAAGCTCAAGGGGTGGCTTACGCACCCCGCGAGAACCCCATTTTTCTTATTTTTTATTAATTTTTTTATGGTATTTCATATTTTGGGCTCAGTTTTCACATACGGGGTATATGTAGAGACATATAGGGGTATTTTAAAATATATTAGGGCGTCGAAAAATATTCAGGAGGCTTTTTATATCCTCCCCACCTTACTGGAACAGGTGTGGGTATTTACTTTGCATTTCTGATTCAAGCTCCCATGTATATTCTGGTCCTCTTTTGGAGTCCCACTTCACTTTGACTAGAACTAATCTCTTGTGTTTGAGGTTCTTAACTTTCCTGTCTTCAATCTGTAGAGGTCTTTCTACAAACTTAAGTTGTTCATTTACCTCTATATCCTTAAGAGGTTCTACGAGTGATTCATCAGCTAAACACTTTTTGAGATTAGATACATGAAAGACATCATGTATTCCTACCATTTCCTCTGGCAGTTGTAGCTGATAGGCTACTGGTCCTATTCTTCTAATAATCTCAAAAGGTCCAACATACCTGGGGCTTAGCTTTCCTCTTTTGATGAATCTTACCACTCCTTTCCAGGGAGAGACTTTCAATAACACTTTATCTGCTACTTGAAATTCCAATGGCTTTCGTCTGTTATCAGCATAACTCTTTTGTCGATCACGTTCTGCTTTCAGTCGTTCCTTGACTTAAATGATCTTGTCTGTTGTTTCTTGTACTATCTCAGGTCCAGACAGTTGCTTTTCTCCAATTTCTTCCCAACAGACTGGCGTTCGGCACTTTCGTCCATAAAGTGCTTCGAATGATGCAGCATTGATACTTATGTGATAACTGTTATTATAAGAAAATTCTATCAATGGTAAATGATCGTCCCAATTACCTCCTAAATCAATTACACAAGCTCTAATTATATCCTCCATTGTCTGAATTGTCCTTTCGCTTTGCCTGTCCGTTTGAGGATGATAAGCGGTGCTTAGATTCAACTTGGTTCCCATTGCTTTTTGGAAACTTGTCCAAAAATGTGAGGTAAAACGAGTATCTCTGTCAGAAACAATTGATAGAGGAATTCCATGTAATGAAACTATTTCATTTACATATAGTTTAGCTAGCTGTTCCATACTGAAAGTTTCTTTCATTGGTAGGAAATGAGCTGACTTGGTTAGCCTGTCTACAATCACCCAGATTGTATCATTACCTTTTCTTTTTTTGGGTAATTTGGTAACAAAATCCATTGTTATCAATTCCCATTTCCATACAGGCATTTTTAATTGTTGCAATAAACCGCAGGGTTTCTGATGTTCAGCTTTAACTTGTGAACAAGTTAAACACTTTGAAAGATATGTTGCTATATCCTTTTTCATTCCTATCCACCAGAAATTCTTTCTTAAGTCCTGATACATCTTATCATTTCCAGGATGCATCGTATACTTAGACTTATGGGCTTCTTCTAATATACGGTGACGTAGGTTTCCTAATTTAGGTATCCACACTCTTTTCTTATGAAATCTCCAAATTCCATCTATTCCTTGTTCTAATTCCTTAATCATTCCTTTCAATTTTTCAGTATCATCCTTGATTACTGATTCTTGTTCTTTTCTAATCTGATCATTTAAATCTATTTGCAGATTTAACTTATGAGAACATACACTTTTTGGCTTTTCATGACACTTTCGACTTAAAGCATCAGCAACTACATTTGCCTTTCCTGCATGATACTGGATATCACAATCAAAATCACTAAGTATCTCCATCCATCGTCTTTATCTCATGTTCAATTCCTTTTCCCCAAAAACATACCTTAAACTCTTATGGTCGGTGAATAAGGTAAACTTTCTACCATATAGGTAATGTCTCCAAATTTTAAGGGCAAAAATTATAGCTCCTAATTCTAGATCATAGGTTGAATAATTATCTTCATGATTCTTAAGTTGTCTAGAGGCGTAAGCTATAACCTTTTGACGTTGCATTAACACACATCCATAACCTAACTTGGAAGCGTCACAATAGATTACAAAATCTTCAATTCCTTCTGGTAACGCTAGTATGGGTGCATGGGTTAATCTTTGCTTAAGAACTCTAAAGCTTCTTCTTGTTTTGGTCCCCATTCAAACTTAATGGATTTGCAGGTTAACTTAGTTAAGGGAATTGCTATTCTAGAAAAATCTCGAATAAATCTTCTATAATAACCGGCTAATCCTAAGAAACTTCTAACCTCAGTTGGTGACTCAGGGGTTTTCCACTTGGTAATCGCCTCGATCTTGGTGGGATCTACATGAATTCCTTCATAATTGACTAGGTGTCCAAGAAATTGTACCTACTTTAACCAAAATTCACACTTCGAAAACTTAGCATAAAGCTTTTCTTTTCTCAATAAACTTAGAAGTGCGTGCAGATGCGCTGCATGATCTTCCTTGTTTTTAGAATAAATAAGAAAAATCATCTATAAAGACAATTATGAATTTATCCAAATATGGCTTACATATTCGGTTCATCATGTCCATGAATGCAGCTGGGGCATTGGTTAAACCAAATGGCATGACAATAAATTCATAATGGCCATACCTTGTTCTGAAAGCGGTCTTAGGAATGTCCTCTTCCTGTACCTTTAATTGATGATATCCTGACCTTAAATCGATTTTATAGAAAAATCGTGCTCCTTGCAATTGATCAAACAGATCATCGATTCTTGGTAATGGATACCGATTCTTAATCGTGACTTTGTTTAATTCACGGTAGTCAATACACATACGCATTGATCCGTCTTTCTTTTTAACGAACAAAATTGGTGCTCCCCATGGCGATGAGCTTGGCTGTATGAATCCTTTCTCCAACAATTCATGTAACTGTTTCTTTAGTTCCTGCATTTCTGCGGGTGCCAAACGGTAAGGTGCTTTGGCAATTGGTGCGGTTCCTGGTATCAAATGGATTCTGAATTCAACTTCTCTGTCTGGAGGTTGCCCTGGTAGCTCTTCTGGAAATACATCTGAAAACTAGGATAGTATGGGAATATCCTTTAATTCTTTTCCTTTAGTGTTAGTGATTATAGAAATCAAATACACTAATGATCTTTTCTTTATATAACTTGCGGTTTTCATCACAGAGATGAATTTTGTAGATTTAGAGAACTTATTTCCTTTAATTGTGATCTTTTCACCTCTTGGTGAATTTACTTGAATTGACTTTTGATCACAAAAAATACTGGCTTTATTGGCTATTAACCAATCCATTCCTAATACAACATCAAATCCTACCAGATTCATTGGATAAAGGTTTGCAATAAATTTCTGATTTAAAATTTCTATTCTTGCACCCTGCAAGATTTCAGAAATCCTAATAGTTTCCCCATTTGCTGTCTCTACTAGACATTCTTGTGGGAGTATAGTTAATGATTAATTAAGAAGTTTGCAAAATGAAGTATTAATAAAACTTTGGTTCACGCCAGAGTCAAATAATACTTTAGAAAAAACATCATTAACTAAAAACGTACCAGTGATCACATCCGGGATCATCTTTACTTCTTCTACAGTCAGTGAAATGCTCTAGCATTTTTAGTATTCTTAGGGTTTGCTACTAGATCAAACTTTGGACAGTTAGGCTTGATATGACCTTGTTCTCCGCAGTTGTAGCATATTCTGTTGTTAGGTTTCTTCCTGCAGTCTTCCTCCTTGTGTCCAGATATTTTGCAAAAGTTATAGTATATGGAGCATCTTCGTGAATGCTTCCTTTTGCAATACTTACAGTAGGGTGCAGAGGTAGAACCTACATTTCTCCCACAGTTAGAATTTCCGGAACGAAATTCTTGAGTAAGCTTCTGGGTTAGGTTCCTCCTTTGATCCTCTTCTCGTGTACGGACTAATTCATATGTCAAGGTGTTGGCTAGTTCTACAGCTTCTTTTATGGTTTGAGGTCTAGCTGCCTTGACTACATGTCTAATCTCTCCAATTAATCCCCAGATGTAACGAGAGATTAATACTGGTTCAGGTGAAGCAAGGGTTGGTACTATTCTAGCATATTCAAAGAATATTGTGGTATAACCCTTACTATCTACTCCAATCATCCTAAGGTTTAGGAATTTGTTTACTATCTGTTCTTTTTCATTAGGAGGGCAGAATTTCCTTTCTACCATGTTTTTAAACTCCTCTCATTCCATATTGTAAGTCCTATCACTTCCCCTAGACTGGAGGATAGTGTTCCACCATTCTAGTGCTGAATTCTTAAACAAATTGGAAGCAAACATTATCTTATCCTCTTCCGCACATTTACTTATTCTTAAGACTGCCTCAGTCTTTCCATCCAGTGTAGAGATGCAACGACCCCTTCATTGCCCGAGAATTTCATTGGTTTACAAGACCAGGATTCTTTATAAGAACAACCGTAAGACACTGTTATCCTTCATTTGGGGATGGGCATTTGAAGTACGGGTCCATTGTTCACGCTATTTTCAGGTTCAGAGAGTCGCTTACTATCATGTTTACTTTTATTTTCGGCTTCTCTAACTGTTTTGATAATATATGGCATTGCATCTATTATCCCTTGTGCTACTATATGTTGCAGTTATCCACTTGGTTTCTATTATTGTTGTTGTTCGGGTTCTCATTAACCAAGTTAATGTTACTCTGGTTATCGTTATTCTGGTTTTCCTGGTTTACTTCGTCGTCCATCTGGATTTTAAACATTTACCAATTACTAATATCAAAAAATAATTAACAATTTGAGTAACAACCACACAACACACATATTAACCAAAAGCGTCGAGCATTGCGACTTTACTCTTTTCTATTATATTATGCGTCAAATACACACTAAGACTAGAATTTAAATTACAATACTAATATGCATTTCTAACCACAAAGTGGTCTATACTACAATATATGTTATTATTATTATTATTATATATATATATATATATATATTCATACAAACATATTATATATTATTATATTATTATTATTACCAATTGTTTTGGTCAAAAATCAAGCTAGGATAATGTAACCAAATCTTTTGTTGTGAGGTGTGATGCTTGAATCAATGAACAAATGTATGAATAACTTGCAAAAAGAAATGAACAAGTGACACAAGGATTTATACGAGGAAAAAGCCCTTGATCAAGAGTTGATCTCCGGCATAAAAAACCTCGGGTGATGGAAACTACCGATCACCAACTATAATTAAACGAATGACTGTTATAACACGGGATGATAACAAGCTTGTTACAAGGATCACTATAGTGTAATGTGTATGAAATCGCCAATGAACTGCTGAGAGCTGTTTCGAGTGTGTGTGTTTGCTTAATTGTTCTAACTCAAGCTTGTTATCCCCTTTAAAAATAGAAATAACTTAAATAACTAACTATCCGCTAAATGTGCAAGCTCCCCACGACTTCTAAAACGGTCACCAAGCCATGCACGTGCGGAATATTGAGGGCATATTCCCCAAGAATATCGGCAAGACCAAGTCCAAAGCGTACACTCCTGCAAAACAAGCTTAAGCATAATGAAGGCAACCGTTAGTATAAGGATAACAATGAGGATCCTGGATTCTGATCTGGCAAGGTCTTCTGAGGATCCTTAATTCAAACAGAATTGAGGATCTGTGATCCTAGCAGTACTTGAGGATCCGTGATCCTTAGGTTTAGAAAATCTATCCCTAACAATTTCCCCCAAAATATGAGGAGTAAAATGTAAATTAACGAGTCGTATTTTTCTTGATCTTATTTGTAACAAACTATCCAACGGAAAAATAGCCTTTAGAATCGAACTAGCCATTACATAGCATGCGTCACTGAAGTGACATCCTGCAGAATCATCATTATATATAGGTTAAAGATAAGGATCAATTTTGCATTTAAATTCGAGCGGTACTTCCCTTTAAATCCTTATTCAAAAACCGATCAGGTATCTCTCTCTTCCTTCTCTCTTCATCTTCTTATTCTGTTCTTCATTTATCTGAACATCCATGACGAAGATGGTTCTTAGATCCTCATCGGGTAAGGATCCAAAGAAGGATAGTCCCCTGAAAAGCCAAGGGATTATCAAAAATCCTTCGAAGGAACTCTGTTGTTTCACTGATCCGGAGATTGACCGGATTCGCCACTGTTTTCCGGCGGACACCGTTTTCAAATCCTTCGACTTTTCCGCTAAGAGTGATTCTGTCTCAGACACTTGGGTTGCTTTTCCGGCCACCCCATTTCTGATAGGATTCTCCTATTCTTTCCCTGCCTTCACCCAATCCTTCTCATCCCTCACCGGCATGTGCTACATCCATGCCATGCCAATGATGTGGAGGGTTTTATATACCCTAGAGAACATCATTGAGCAGGAAGGCATAGAGTTGGGAATGTCGGAACTTGCTGAACTGTATAACCTTGTGAGTCATGGTTCACACCTCTACTTGTTCAAACATAAGCCTGGTGATCCTCATCCAATCCTTAAGACCCCAAAGAATGACACCAACTGGAAAAAGTGTTTCTTCTTTGTCAGGAGAGATTCTATCCCAAACGGGAAAGATCTCCCCAAAGAGTGGACCACCCATGGTAGGATCCTTATAGAAGGATCATAGGATGATTCTATTTCTGTTGAGGATAACTGATCCTTTTCTGTCTTTTTGTGCAGCTATCTCAGTTTCTCACATCATTCAGTCACCTGCAACAAAAGAAAGGATCGCTGCTTTTTGGAGCCTTGATCCTGCAGTTAGATCATTCCAGGCAAACACAAAGGATTCACAAGAAGTATCCTCCGGTTCAATCACAATGTTAAGTAAGTGTTTATTTTTACGTATGATTAAATAGATTTAGATCAAGGATACTTATCTGTTGATTGTCGTTTGTAGGTGCTGGAAAGTCCTCGAAATCAGCCACTCGCTTCAGCGTCAGTGATCTTAGTACTGTCGCTCCCCGGTCCGGAAAGAAGAAATTTGCTGCTAGCCCAAGCGTTCCAATCCCTAAGCCTGTCACCTCCAAGGGCAAAGGAGGAAAGAAGAGGAAGTCCACTGAAGCTGATAATCTTGAAGGCCTGCCCCTCATCCGTCATCAGTTTGAAGAATACTTCAATGATGTAAGGATACCTGATCCTTAATTCTATCATGTCCATTTGAGGATAACGGATCCTGAATTGTATTCTTCTTTCTTTGCAGAAATTCGCTGAGATCCAGATGCTCTTTGATGCCTATGTTGAAGAGGCTGAGCAGAAGGAGCTGGACTTCCAGAAGATCTTCCTGGCTAAGGATCAAACCATCTCCAACCTCGAGAAAGAGCTTAACTTGGCAAAAAAGCAGTTGGTCATGGCCCACATCACTGCTGATCAAGAGAAGAATGAGGTGATGGAGGATGCCAAGCTCTCTGCCGCCATTGCTATGTAAAAGACCAAACTGCAGATGGCCCAGGAAGCTGAGGATCCTGGCTTTGACAAGACCAATTGGGACCAGGAGGGCTGGAAGGCTAGGTTGGCTGAGCTGGATGATGAAGAGGAGGCTACAGAGGTCTTAATGCTTGAGGCAAGCGGTAGCGGGGCTAAGGATCAGGCTGGTGATGCCAGGGCTGGAGATGATGGTGATGGTGATGCAGCGAAAGTGTGAGCTGCAGAAATGGGCGATGATGGATTTATCTAGACGCGGCCGGAGCCCATTTTTTATGGTTTGGTAGTTGGTTTTTTGTTTGATGGTGTTTTTCTTGAACAATGCTGGTCTGTACTTAAACAATAGTTTTTAGGGTTGAGGATCATGGATCCTTGGACAATAGGTAGGATAATGGGTGGTAGATGGATCCTCTGTTTGGGGGATGAAACCACTTGTTATCCTGCCGCCTTTATTTCCTGCACTTAGACCTTGTTAATATGGACACCCTTTGCCAACCCAAGTGGACGGGCCACGTTTTGCTGGTAGAAACTTGGGTTGGCAATTTTGACAACCTTTAAAGGGTTTAACTTTTGATAAATAAAACCTTAATCTTTTGGCTATCTGATGTGTTGTTATATTTGTGAATACTTTATCTTTCAATTGTTATGATATACTTTGTTTGAATCCATAAGTTAAGAATAAAAGTTTAATAGTTTATGTCAAAAAGTTTAGGATATGATCAAGGATCAAATATCCTATAATCGATAAATTCAAAAAAGTGTGTAATTTAAGGATCATGCAAGCTGTCGTCAAAGAATAAGGGTCACTTAGACAAATAAAGTATAAAATTAAAGTGATTAAAGATCATACCTGAGAATCTAAGTTAGGATCCTAAACCTTTAACATTTACAATCAGGATAACCAAAAGACAAACCTTCATAAAAGGTTAGGATCAAGAACCCTTAACTGTTTAGCTTCAAAATCCTGAAATGGAACATAACTTGGGACTAAGTGTCACGACCCCAGCCCCGGTTTGACCCGGTCAGGAGCCGCGGGACAGGAACCCGTGGTATTTGTGATGCGACAGCGGAAGATTTTTAACAGGATCTTTTAAAACTCAAAATGCCCAATTATTTTATTTCATAATTTGGGATAAACCCCGTAATTTACAATAGAGGAATTTAACTAGGAAATTCCCTGATTTATTAAAACATGTTTATTTATTTTTAACTAAGTCACCCCTTCAAGCTTGTTAGTGCTCCGTAGCACGTTTCCTTGATTTACAGCAGGTTGCCTGAAACATGTTTTAAAATATTTTATCAGCGGGGAAATACTGGTGAATCATTCCAATTTGATAAAACGACACATAGTTATCAATTATGGCATAAGAGCGATTACAATGGCTTCTATCTTATTTTTATCTGGCACCGTGTCACATTGCGTGACGATGGTCATACCACTATTGGGTCCTGTCACCCAAGTAGTGACGATCACTCTTAGGATATATTAGCCTAACCAGTGAAAATTAGTAATGTGCACAATACCCCACTAGCCAGTGATTAAGATAACCACGGCTTACTCCCTGTAATTATAACATTTGAAAATAATTTGAGGTATTGTAAACAGTTTGATAAAAAGAGAATGACTCACATTGCAGATTTATACGGGCAGAGTTTAGCCTACTGATTAGCCTTTTAACCTAAATTTAAACAACATGCACGCGAACTAGGTTAGTAACTAATACAGCATTTACGATAACTCACGAGATTAAACCCTCACAACGAATGACAAAGTGCGATACTTAAACATCCATCGAATTCACGACGAATGACAAAGCATAACCCTAATGTGGGCAGCACTTAAACATCCATTCGATAGTTTCAATCGATCGGACATTGAATCGTATCAGCGATCGAGTTATTACCCTATATTGCGGCAGCGTTTCGTGTTATGTGTGTGTTTCTGTAGTATTTGGACGATATCTCAGTGCATGAATCGAATTTTAATGTCGAACGAACGCAGAATATCAATTGCCAACCCCCTCTATTTATACCTGAAAAACAGCCCCCTCGCGTGGTGCGAGGGGTGCCACCCTCGCATAGGGTAGCCCCGTGTCCCAGTAGCTCAGGTGAGTTGGTCATTCGCTGAAATTCGTTTTACACGTAAAACTGTTATGATAATATCAACTAGGGTTTACCCCCCCTGAGTTTTAGGGGCCCTGATCCTGATTCCGATTATTCTGAAAATTTTAGGGTTTATGCAGGATCACTTGGGGGTCTCAATTAGGATTTCCTATTTGACCAAATAAAATAATAAATAGGAATTTTGATAAGAGTTGTTACATCCTCCCCACCTTATTTAAAATCTCGTCCTCGAGATTTACTGGAATAAGTGAGGATACTTTCGCTTCATTTCCGATTCCAGCTCCCAAGTGTATTCGGGTCCTCTTTTCGAATCCCACTTGACTTTGACAAACGCTAAACGCTTGTGTTTAAGAAACTTGATCTTTCTATCTTCTATCTGAAGAGGTTTCTCAACAAATTTTAACTTTTTATTTACCTCTATATCTTTGAGAGGTACTACCAGAGATTCGTCAGATAGACATTTCTTGAGGTTGGATACATGAAATACATCAGGTACTCCAGCTAATTCTTCTGGTAGTTGTAAACGATAAGCAACTGGTCCTATACGTTGGATTACTGGAAATGGTCCTACGTATCGTGGACTTGGCTTTCCTTTCTTACCAAATCGAACTACTCATTTCCAAGGAGAAACTTTCAAGAGTACATTGTCTCCCACTTGGAATTCTAGTGGTTTGCGTCGATTGTCGGCATAACTCTTCTGGCGATCTCGAGCCATTTTCAGTCTTTCTTTGATCTAAGTGATCTTATCGGTAGTTTCTTGCATAATCTCTGGTCCTGATAATTGACTTTCTCCTATCTCTGCCCAGCAAACTGGAGTTCTACACTTTCGTCCATACAGTGCTTAGAATGGGGCAGCTTCAATGCTTGCATGATAACTATTATTATAGGAGAATTCAATCAAAAGTAGGTGATCGTCCCAGTTTCCACCGAAATCTATTACACATGCTCGGAGCATGTCTTCTAGAGTTTGTATCGTCCTTTCACTTTGCCCGTCTGTTTGTGGATGATATGCCATACTTAATTTTAGTCGAGTTCCCATTGCTTCCTGGAAACTTTTCCAGAAGTGGGAAGTGAAACGACTATCTCTATCTGATACAATGGAGAGTGGAACTCCATGTAAGGATACTACTTCATCTACATACAACTTTTCCAACCTTTCCATACTAAAGGTTTCTTTCATGGGTAGAAAATGAGCTGATTTGGTTAATCGATCCACAATTACCCAAATCGCATCATTACCTTTTCTGGTTTTGGGTAACTTAGTAACAAAATCCATTGTTATGAGTTCCCATTTCCATACTGGCACTTCTAATTGTTGTAGTAGACCTGAGGGTTTCTGGTGTTCCGCTTTAACTTGTGAACAAGTAAGACACTTAGAAACATATCTAGCTATGTCCTTTTTCATTCCTATCCACCAGAAATTATTTCTTAAATCTTGGTACATCTTATTGTTTCCTGGATGCATGGTATACCTAGATTTATGAGCTTCCTCTAGAATCTTATTTCTTAATTCTCCTTGCCTAGGTACCCAAATCCTTTTCTGATGGAATCTCCAAATTCCATCATTCCCTTGTTCTAATTCCTTTATTCTTCCTTTCATTCCTTCAGCATCATCCTTGATTGCTGTCTCTTGAATGTTTTTCAGTTGTTCCATTAAATCTAACTGTAGATTTAATCTAAGAGCACGAACCCGTCGTTGTTTCTCATGATACTTACGATTTAAGGCATCTGCAACTACATTTACCTTTCCTTCGTGATACTGAATATCACAGTCGTAGTCGCTTAGTATTTCCATACATCTCCTTTGTCTCATGTTTAATTCTTTTTCCCAAATATATACCTTAAGCTTTTATGATCTGTATAGACAGTAAACTTACTTCCGTAGAGATAATGTCTCCAAATCTTAAGGGCAAAAATTATGGCTCCTAACTCTAAGTCATGAGTCGTATAGTTTTCTTCGTGCTTTTTCAATTGTCTTGATGCATATGCAATCACCTTTTTGCGTTGCATCAGCACACATCCTAATCCTAGCTTTGAAGCATCGCAGTAAACTTCAAAATCTTCTGTTCCTTCTAGTAAGGCTAGAATTGGAGCATTTGTTAGTTTCTACTTTAAAATCTTAAAAGCCTCATCTTGTTTAGGTCCCCACTCAAATTTTGTTGCTTTACAGGTTAGCTTAGTTAATGGTAAGGCTATCTTAGAAAAATTCTTAATAAACCGTCTATAATATCCGGCTAATCCTATAAAAATTCTAATTTCCATTGCTGATTGCGGAACCTTCCATTTGGTGATTGCTTCTATCTTAGCAGGATCTACGTGAATGCCTTCGTGATTCACCATATGTCCTAAGAATTGCACTTCTTGTAGCCAAAATTCACACTTCGAGAATTTGGCGTAAAGCTTTTCATTTCTTAACAAAGTTAAGAGTACATGCAGGTGCTCACAATGTTCCTCCTGACTTTTGGAATAAATAAGTATATCGTCGATGAAGACAATTACAAATTTATCCAAATACGGTTTACAGATTCTATTCATCATGTCCATAAATGTTGCAGGTGCATTTGTTAACCCAAAGGGCATGACTGTAAATTCGTAGTGACCATACCTAGTTCTGAAAGCTGTTTTAGGTATGTCTTCTTCCTGTACCTTTAACTGATGTTATCCGGAGCGTAAGTAGATCTTAGAAAAATATCTAGCTCCCTAAAGTTGATCAAAAAGATCATCAATTCTAGGTAATGGGTATCGATTCTTAATTGTAACCTTATTCAATTCCCTATAATCGATACACATTCGCATCGAACCATCCTTCTTTTTCACAAACAATACTAGAGCTCCCCAAGGGGATGAGCTAGGTTGTATGAATCCTTTGCTTAGTAATTCATCTAATTGCTTTTTCAATTCTAACATTTCGGTGGGTGCTAACTGATAAGGTGCTTTAGCTATCGGTGTAGTTCCAGGAATTAGATTAATTCTAAATTCTACCTCCCTATCAGGTGGTAATCCAGGTAGTTCTTCTGGGATACTTCCGAGTATTCTGATACTACTGGAATGTCCTTAAGTTCCTTTCCCTTAGTGTTAATGATTACTGAAATCATATACACTACTCCTTGCTTTCGTTCATAACTAGCAATTTTCATTACTGAAATGAACTTTAATGGCTTTCGTGGCTTATCTCTGTAATCACCACTAATTCTCCTGTGGGTGTATGAATTTCTATGGAATTCTTATCACAAAGAATTCGAGCATGGTTGGCTACTAACCAATCCATTCCTAATACCACATCGAATCCAGCTAAATTCATAGGTAACAGATTTGCAAAGAATTTATGACCTGAAAGTTCTATATTTCCTTCTCGCAATATCTTATCTATGTTGACAGAATTTCCATCTGCCGTTTCGACTGTAAAAGTCTGCCTAAGGTTGGTTAAGGGTAACTTAAGAGCTTGGCAGAACGAAGTATTTATAAAACTTTGGTTTGCACCAGAGTCAAATAATACTTTTGCTTAGACGTTGTGAACTAGAAACGTACCAGCTATCACATCCGGAATTAGCTCTGCTTCTTGAGTAGTCAGTTGGAAGGCTCTTACATTCTTCTTGTTAGTTCCTTCTGCAGATTTGGCTTTATTATTATCAGCTGGTTTGATCAATTTCAGACAGTCTGGCCTAATATGTCCATTTTCTCCACAGTTATAGCAAACTGTGAATTTCTTCTTTCTGCAATATTCCTCCTGATGCCCTGGAATTTTGCAAAAATTGCAATATCCCTTGCATCTTCCTAAATGCTTTCTTTTGCAACTATTGCAAAATGGAACAGTGGAAGATTGTCCAGTTCTTCTTCTCTTGAAATTGTTACGGTTACCCAGACGAAATCCCTGAGTAATCTTTTGGGACACTTCCTTCTTTATATTTTCTTCTTGCGTCCGCACAAGTTCGTCAGTCAATGTATTGGCTAAATCCACCGCATCATCAATAGTGCGTGGTTTCGCAGCTTTAATGATATTACGGATTTCACCAATCAATCCCCAAATATAGTGAGAAATAAGTACCAATTCTGGCGAAGCCAGGGTTGGTACTACTCTAGCATATTCGAAGAATGTCGAAGTATATCCTCGACAATCTACACCAATCATCCAATGGTTCAGGAACTTATTTGTCATTTGTTCCTTTTCATACTCGGGACAGAATTTTCTTTCTACTAGATTTTTAAATTATTCCCATTTCATAGCATACGCCACTGTTCTTTCTTTAGCTTGTAGAACTGTATTCCACCATTCTAAAGCCTCTTCTTTAAAAAGATTCGACGTATACATGACCTGGTATTCTTCAGCACTTTTACTTATGGTAATTACTGCCTCGGTTTTCTCTAACCAATGCAGTGCTGCAGTTGCCCCTTCGTTACCTGCAAACTCAGCTGGTTTACAAGCAAGAAACTCTTTGTAAGTGCAACCAGGCATTGCAGCTTTCATTTTCTTAGGAATCGGGGTTGCAGAACATTATCATTATTGTTATTATTGTTGTTGACGCCTCCATTTACACTATTACTGAAGTTATCTTCTTGAGTACGTTTACTAGAAATGATTTGTTGAGGTTCAGCAGGTTTCTGGGCAGCAGCAAGGATTGCTGGAATAGCATTGGCTATTCGTTGAGCAATGATATTCTCGATATCTTGCCTAGTCATAAATTGATCCTCCTGGTGTTGCTCAGATTGGTTAACTTCGTTAACTGGTTCATTATTAGCGTTTTCCATCTGATAATTAATATATATAATTTATTAGTATAAAGTAAATAACAATTATACAAAACAATCATGCAAATTTCACAACACACATATATATATCCAAAATTATCGATTCCTCGATTTCTCTTTATATATATATATATATATATATATATTATGAATCATTACACACCGTTATCTTACAAAGGTTTTATTTGTAAGTTATTTTACAAACTTATTTTATTATTATTTTTATTATTATACAATCACAGCTTTACAACCATCCTATCCCTGGATATTCTAGAAGCGACATTCCCTCTCGTCGTACTTCCAGGAGATCTGTTCTCCTACTTCCCGAATCCTATTCCCCGCACCTATCAGTTCCTCTCCAAAATGGCGGAGTTCAGCTAATTTTCATTGCTCATTGGTGGTATAGGTTCTGGGTCGAACTGAGGGAAGAAGGTATAAGGGTTATTAAGGAGGTTTTGAAACTGCCAGTCGTTGGTCCACCACTCGTCCATTTCTCCTAAAGGTTGGGTATGGATTAAAGGTTCTGGAATGGCTGGTTCCAAATTTATTGGAAGTTGAGTTTCAGCAGGATAAGGGTAAAGGTTGGTATTGATTGGACTAATGATATCACAGCCTGCCAGTATACGATCCAATTCTTCCTGTAAAGGCAACTCCTTGATTTGTTTAGAACTTTCCCCAATTTCCATTTCTGCTTGCCTGGAATCTTCCCTGATTGCAATTCCTTTTCCTTTATCTATGGGATTCTCTATTTTGGGAATTCTCCTAGTTGCTGGTTTTCTTCTGCGTACACGCCTCCATCCTACAAATCTTCCCCTTTTCTTAGGTTTTGGTTTCTCCGGAGGTGGAGCGTTGAATTCCATAGGTTCTTCTATATCGGGTATATAACCAGTAAAGTCTCTGGAAACTTCTATTTTCACCGGATAGAGATTGAGATTCTGAAGGGCTTCAGATAACTCATTCATGTTGTTTAGCATATATGCAAAAATGCACACAAAATGCTAAGTTAAAATTTTTATAATAAAATCTCTCAGATAAACATTCAAGTATTATTGGACACCGTATGACTTAAGTTAATACAAAAGACAACTGATAATTAAAATATACTAGGGTTTATTGTAAAATTTTTATTTACTGGGTAAAGTTTCTGGCTTGTAGATAATAAGGGTGCTAGAACTGGGTCATGGTATTTAAATGCTAGCATTGACTGCTACCGTAGCTAACATATAGAGATCTGCCCATTTTTCATCTAACTTGTCTTCCCATGGTGGGTTACTGTCTAGTTTCTGGTTTTCTCTCTTTTCTTTTGGTTGTGATTTCTTTATTTTCTCCTGACTTTTCTTAATAATCAAACTTCTTTTATTAGGAGAAAGTGGTTCCTCATATTGTGTTTTTCGAACAAATATTCCTTCCTCAATATCTACTGAGTATCTTAAGGAATTTGATTGGGATGAGCTTCCCTTTTCTTTTGGTGAATTATCTAATTTAAGATAGATATCCGAGATTCTTTGCTTACCCGTACTGTAACTAACAAATACTTAGTTAATAAAACATCTAATCACAAAATAAAAATCAGGAAAATTAAGTATTTTAAAATACTTAATAGGCTTAAATCAGTGGCTCAATCAGTAGCTCTGATACCACCTTTTCCTGTCACGACCCCAGTCCCGGTTTGACCCGGTCAGGAGCCGCGGGACAGGAACCCGTGGTATTTGTGATGCGACAGCGGAAGATTTTTAACAGGATCTTTTAAAACTCAAAATGCCCAACTATTTTATTTCATAATTTGGGATAAACCCCGTAATTTACAATAGAGGAATTTAACTAGGAAATTCCCTGATTTATTAAAACATGTTTATTTATTTTTAACTGAGCCACCCCTTCAAGCTTGTTAGTGCTCCGTAGCACGTTTCCTTGATTTACAGCAGGTTGCCTGAAACATGTTTTAAAATATTTTATCAGGGGGGAAATACTGGTGAATCATTCCACTTTGATAAAATGACACATAGTTATCAATTACAGCATAAGAGCGATTACAATGGCTTCTATCTTATTTTTATCTGGCGCCGTGTCACATTGCGTGACGATGGTCATACCACTATTGGGTCCTGTCACCCAAGTAGTGACGATCACTGTTAGGATATATTAGCCTAACCAGTGAAAATTAGTAATGTGCACAATACCCCACTAGCCAGTGATTAAGATAACCATGACTTACTCCCTATAATTATAACATTTGAAAATAATTTGAGGTATTGTAAACAGTTTGATAAAAAGAGAATGACTCACATTGCAGATTTATACGGGCAGAGTTTAGCCTACTGATTAGCCTTTTAACCTAAATTTAAACAACATGCACACGAACTAGGTTAGTAACTAATACAGCATTTACGATAACTTACGAGATTAAACCCTCACAACGAATGACAAAGTGCGATACTTAAACATCCATCGAATTCACGACGAATGACAAAGCATAACCCTAATGTGGGCAGCACTTAAACATCCATTGGATAGTTTCAATCGATCGGACATTGAATCCTATCAGCGATCGAGTTATTACCCTGTATTGCGGCAGCGTTTCGTGTTATGTGTGTGTTTCTGTAGTATTTGGACGATATCTCAGTGCATGAATCGAATTTTAACGTCAAACGAATGTAGAATATCAATTGCCAACCCCCTCTATTTATACCTGAAAAACAGCCTCCTCGCGTGGCGCGAGAGGCTGTCGCGTGGCGCGAGGGGTGCCACCCTAGCATAGGGTAGCCCCGTGTCCCAGTAGCTCAGGTGAGTTGGTCATTCGCTCAAATTCGTTTTACACGTAAAAATGTTATGATAATATCAACTAGGGTTTACCCCGCTGAGTTTTGGGGGCCCTGATCCTGATTCCGATTATTCTGAAAATTTTAGGGTTTATGCAGGATTACTTGGGGGTCTCAATTAGGGTTTCCTATTTGACCAAATAAAATAATAAATAGGACTTTTGATAAGAGTTGTTACACTAAGCCAATATAAGAGAAGAGTTAGCAACTGGGGACAAGCCCAACAATTCTGGGGACAAGCCCAATATAATGGGGACGAGCCCAAAAAACTGGGGACAAGCCCAAAAAACTGGGGGCAAGCCCAAAAAAAATGGGGACAAGCCCAAAAAACTGGGGACAAGCCCAAAGGATCTTGTGTAAACTGGAGTATGGCCCTCACTGGTGACTATCCAAACTTAGTGACATGAAAATGCCAAAACCTTAGCTAACGTGAAAACATTAGAAACCTTAGGAACGGATGTATGGTACGTCTACCATTATACGTAGGATCCTGAATGCAGCAAGTACAATGAAATTGTCAGCCCCTAAAGCGAGTACTGGTCCCATTTCCTTGAACTGCATCAGGATCATCGTGCACTACTGGCGATACTGGGGACAGGACCAAAAACTGGGGACTAGCCCAAATAACTGGGGTCAAGCCCAAATAACTGGGGTCAAGCCCAAATAAGTGGAGACTTCTGTGGATACTCAAACCTTTGTTAAGGATATACCAATCTTCTGCAAAACTCAAAATTGAATGAAAGAAGGATAAAGGATCCATGATCCTTCTCCTTGTATATAAGATAACTAAAGAATTAAATAGATTGAAATTAGATCATTACCAGAATGAGGACCATCTATCCTCTAAGGATCCTTCGAGGATATCGGTCATAAATGTTGCTAAGGATCCTGGATCCTTATTACATGAAGTATTTCTTCAAGTGGACAGCATTCCAAGCTCTTGGTAGCAAATCGCCTTCCATTTTCAGCAATCGATATGCCCCCTTTCCTGCCTCAGCTTCAATAAGATAGGGGCCCTCCCACATCGGTGCCAACTTTCCATCACCTGGATTTGTGGTATTCTGAAATGTTTTCCTCAATACCATATCACCAACTTGGAACTTCCTGATCCTGACATTCTTATTGTAGGCTCCAGCCATCCTTTGTTGATAACTAGCCATTCTTATTCTTGCTAAATCCCTGAGTTCTTCTATGGTATCCAAGTCTTGAACCAAGTTTTCAGCATTTCCTTCAGGATCACGGATGCTTGTTCTTGCAGTAGGAACCACCATCTCTGTAGGGATCACTGATTCTGCTCCAAATACTAAAGAAAATGGAGTTTGGCCAGTGGCATTCTTGGGAGTTGTCCTATCAGCCCATAGCACATAAGGTAGTTCTTCTGCCCACTTTCCTTTCTTGGATCCAAGCTTCTTCTTCTTCAAGTTGTTGATGATGATCTTGTTGGATGATTCTGCTTGACCATTAGCTTGTGGGTGGACTGGTGTTGATGTTATCATCTTAATCCCCCAGCTGTCACAAAAGTTAGTAGTTCTACTCCCAATAAATTGGGATCCATTATCACAAACAATTTCAGAAGGGATACCAAATCTAGTAATAATATTTCTTTTAATAAAGGATATCACTTCTTTCTCTCTGACTTGAGCAAAGGCTTCAGCTTCTATCCACTTGGAGAAGTAATCAGTCATGGCAAGCATGAACACTTTTCCACCAGGTGCCTTGGGAAGTCTGCCAACTATATCCATTCCCCATCTCATGAATGGCCAAGAAGAGGATATAGGATGAAGGAGTTCTGCTGGTTGGTGAAGGATATTACTATGTCTCTGACAAGGATCACACTTCTTGGCATAATCCACAGCATCCTTCTTCATAGTAGGCCAATAGTATCCTGTCCTAAGGATGCTTGAGAACAATGCCCAGCCCCCAGTGTGGTTTCCATAATCTCCTTCATGAAAATCCTTTAGGACTTCTTGAATTTCAGGATCCTCTATGCACCTTAGATATGGACCTGCAAGATATCGTTTATATAACATGTTATTTAATATTGTAAATTGAGATACCTTGATTTTGAAAGCCTTGGGGTTTTCTCATGTAGGAATCTCTCCATGTTGTATATATCTCATGATTGGAAGGATCCATGATCCTGAATGAGACTGTGCACTATCACTAGGAACTATTGCAGAATCCTCCTCTATCTCCATAGTTATGTGATCCTCAATAGCAGGAGCCAAAATATGGATGATAGGCATCTTGATATAATCTGGAATTTTCAATGATGATCCTAGATTGGCCAATGCATCAGCTTCTGCATTCTCTTCCCTAGGTACCTGTGTCAAACTAAAAGAAACAAAACAGAGTGCCAATTCGTTGACTATTTCTGATCCTCATATGCTTGGCAATTTGCAAACCAGCTATCAAGGCTTCATATTCAGCCTCATTATTAGTAGTTTGAAACTCACAAGCAATTAAGTGGGGTATTATGTCCCCTTGTGGCGATTTTAGTAGTTTTCCAAGTCCTGTTCCTTTGACATTAGATGCTCCATCAGTGAAGAGTATCCAAGGATCCTTAGTCTCTTCAAGCTGCTGAACTTCTAACTCAGCTTCTCTTTGTAAATCACTACTAAAATCTGCCACAAAGTCAGCTAAGGCTTGGGATTTGATGGCAGTCCTTGGTTCATATCTTATATCATAAGCACTAAGCTTCACTGCCCATTTAGCCATCCTTCCTGACATTTAAGGTTTCCTGAGAACATTCTTAATTGGAAAGTTAGTCTTAACAATAATGGCATGAGTTTTGAAATAATGTCTTAGTTTAGTAGATGCCATAATCAAAGCAAGGATAAGTTTCTCTAAATGAGAATACCTGGATTCAGCATCAAGCAAACTCTTACTTACATAATAAACAGGATGTTGTGTACCTTCGTGATCCTTAACAAGGACTGCACTTACTGCTTTAGAGGATACCGCTAGATATAAGGATAATATATCCCCTTTTTTCTGGTTTCATCAAGGCAGGAGCTGAGGATAGGTAAACCTTAAGGGCTTTGAGAGCATTTTCATGCTTTTCAGTCCATTCAAATTTCTTGTTCTTTCTCAAAATGTCATAGAATTCCTTGCACTTTTCTGGTGACCTGGATATGAACCTATTCAAGGTTGCGATCCTCCCTGTCAACCTTTGCACATCCTTGGCATTGGCAGGAGATTTGATATTCACAATTGCTTTGATTTGCTCTGGACTTGCTTCTATGCCTCTTTTTGTTACCATGTAACCTAGGAATTTGCCTGCTTTAACACCAAAGTGACACTTTGAAGGATTCAACTTCATATTGAATTTGTCAAGGATATTGAATGCTTCTTCCAGGTCTCTAAGGTGATCCTCAGCTCTCTTGGACTTAACCACCATGTCATCTATATAGACTTCCATAGTGTGTCCTATTCGTTCCTTGAACATCATATTGACTAGCCTTTGATAAGTAGCACCTGCATTCCTTAGTCCAAATGGCATAGCAATATAACAATAGATACCAGTTGGGGTCATAAAGGTTGTATCCTCTTGATCAGATGGTTCCATCTGAATTTGTTGAAATCTAGATGAAGCATCCATAAAAGTCAACGACTCATGACCCGCGGTAGCATCCACCATGGAGTAATGGGAAAGAGTCAATGTGGGGTAATGGGAAAGGATCCTTGGGACATGCCTTGTTTAAATCAGTGAAATCGACACATACCCTCCACTTTCCATTTTTCTTTTGAACAACAACCACATTAGCTAACCACCTTGGATACTTGACCTCTCTAATCATACCTGCTCGGAGTAATTTGTCTACCTCCTCCTGGATAATAGCATTCCTCTCAGGTGCAAACTTCTTCCTCTTCTGATGTATGGGCTTGAATTACCTGTCAATGCCAAGCTTATGAGTAATTATATCTTTAGAGATACCTGTCATGTCTTCATGCTTCCAGGCAAAGGTAGTTTTTCTCCTCTTAAGGAAGGATACTAGATCCTGTTCAATGTTGCTGAGGATCCCTGATCCTATGAAGACTTTGGATTCAGGATCATTAGGATCCATAAGTTTATCTTTCACATCATGTTCTCTTGCCTCCAAGACATCTCTTGGAGGATACTTTACTTCTTGTTGGTCACTCTCAATCTTTATCACCCCCCATGGACTAGGAAGCTTCATACATTAATGATATGTAGATGCAACTGCCTTCATGTCATGTATCCATGGCCAGCCAAGGATAACATTGCAACAGGATAAGCAATCTATGTTAGGGGAGGATTTTCTAACAATTAGTGATCCTTATTCGTTATCTTAATTAGTGATCCTTACTTCTGTGACAGGTGGTGATCCTCAGAAGAGCTTCAGGATCAGGATCATGGATCACTTTAAGGATCCTCGTACTGACGATTGTTTACTTATGTTTTGTACTATCTCGCAGGTATAACAAGCTTGACCAAGTCTTGGCGACATTCCTGGAGAATATTCCCGAACTATTCTGCACGTGCTTGGCCAAAAATGGACGTTATGGAGAACGTGGGGGCTTGGCACAAAAGTCGGATAGTTAGTTTGGTAGTTAAATTTCTATTTTAAAAGGGGTAACGAGCTAGTAGAAAAACACTTAGTCATTTTGACAGCTACACACACTCATATACTCGCACACTTGAAGCTCTCGACGAACATACATTCGTTTTCACTCACATTTACACATTTCACGATAGTGATCCTTGTACCTAGCTCGTTACTATCCGAAGTTGTAAACATTTATTCGTTTATTTGAGCTTGGTGATCGGTAGTTTCCATCACCCGGGGTTTTTTGTGCCGGAGATCAACTCTTGATCAAGGGCTTTTTCCCCGTATAAATCCTTGTGTCATTTCAGCAATTTACATTGAAGTGATCCTTGTTATTGTTCTACATTGTTAGCATCATACCCCGTAACATAGAGTTTGGTTGCAATATCCTCAACAGATTTTTTTTTACCAAAACAGTTTGGCGCCCACCGTGGGGCAATTGGTGCTTTGTCCTTAGGAAAATACGCATTTCTGTGCTTATTTCAGTTCACTACAATCAAGCAAATGGCTTCCTCAGCGAAGAATGCTTCAAATTTGATGCCCGCATTCACTTCTTCACAAGGCGTTCCCCCTTTGCCTCCACCACCTTCTGGATCCCAGAAGAATGCTGAGAATGCTGCGAAGAAACCAACTCCCATTTTTTCAAAACCTCCAACTTCTTCTGCTTCTTACACTCCTACTACTAGTGATATGTTTACTTTAATTTTGCAGATGAAGGATCAGATACGGCAACAGGATAAGACCAATGAGAGGATTCTCAAAGAAATCGGAGATCTCAAGAAACAAAAGACAACGGCAGAGGATCATTCCCCACTGGTGCCAAAATCCTTGAATTTTGATACTCCGGTGATTACTTCTCAGCCATCATTGGCTCCAGACGTTCAATATGTGCGTGGACCGGAAGGAGTGCACTACGGAACAACAACAGTGACCCAGGCATCAGGTTCATATTTCCAGCCAGCGGGATCCTATCCTCAGCATATGGGATCCCTCACGAGCTCAGGAGGATATTCAGGAATGCAGCAAGTTCAAGGATCCTCCTTCGTTCCAGGATCATCCCAAGTTCAAGGATCCTCCTTCGTTCCCGGATCATCCCAGGTTCAAGGATCCTCCTTCGTTCCAGGATCATCCCAGGTTCAAGGATTCTCCTTCGTTCCAGGATCATCCCAGGTTCAAGGATCCTCCTTCGTTCCAGGATCATCCCAGGTTCAAGGATCCTCCTTCGTTCCAGGATCATCCCAGGTTCAAGGATCCTCCTTTGTTCCAGGATCATCCCAGGTTCAAGGATCCTCCTTTGTTCCAGGATCATCCCAGGTTCAAGGATCCTCCTTTATTCCAGGATCGTCCCAATTTCAGGGATCCTTCCAGATGCCAGGATCCTTGAGGAGTTTGCAAACAGGAAGTTCAGATGTCCATCAGGGAGATTTTATTCCAATGCAGACCAATGCCTCTACTGGTCCCTCGATCATTCCAGAGCCCCAACAATATGGATTAACATCCATTCTTCCTAACTTGAATCCAATGGGAGGTAACACTTTTAATAATTCTCATACTACTAACCATGGTCTTATGCAGGATCCAGGTATCAATCATGCCATGGCTAGAGAATTGCAAAAGCTAAAGGATATGATATCAAGTGTTCCGGGAGTAGTGAAACCTATCCCAGAGATTGCAGATGGGAGCCACAAGATATCTCGTTTTGCACCACCAATCTGTGATGCTGAGATACCCAAGAGGTTCCATGTGCCTACAATGAAACTGTATGATGGTTCGACGGATCCTGAAGAACACATAGCACAATACAGGGAGAGGATGGAGATCAATCCAATCCCAGAAAGGTTAAAGGAAGCATGCCTGTGCAAAGGATTCGGATCCACTCTTACTGGATCAGCTCTCAAATGGCTGCTAAGTCTTCCTCCCTACTCTATTACCTCATTTGCTAATCTAGTTAATCTATTTAATAATCAGTTTTCTTGTAGTAGGAAATTTGAACGATTAACTAGTGATCTATATAGGATAACCCAGGGTCATAATGAATCATTAAGGGATTACATTACCAAATTCAGTAAAGAATCCTTAGACATTCCCAACTTAGATATAGCCACGGCTGTTGAGGCCTTTAAAATGGGATTGCTTAGGGATTCGTCTTTCTATGATGATCTTGTTATGACACCATGCAGGAACTTAGATGAGGTAAGAACCCGAGCACTTAGGTTCATTCGACTAGAAGATGACAAGAGGATCCAGGAGAGGTTAGCAGGATCCTCAAAGCAGGATAAGCAAGGATCCTCATTCAGGAACAACAAGTTCAGATCCTACAACAGATCTGATAACCAGAACGTGCATTCTATTGATCAAGAAGAGGATGATGAGGATTATCCTCCAATTTCTGAATATTGTTTTAGTGTTGATAACAATGAACTAATCCTTGCGATGCAGAGTCTAGGTGATAAAGCTAGATGGCCCAGAAAAAATGATAGGCCAGCTACAACTAAGGATAAATCAAAGTGGTGTGCATACCATGAAGATTTTGGGCACCTCACAGAAGAATGCATTGCACTAAGAAAGGAAATTGGATACTTGTTGAGCAAGGGGCATCTAAAAGAATTGTTGGGAAGAAAAAAGTCAAGGACTCAGGATCCTGAAAGGATCCCTGAGAAGGCTCCAGCCCCTCCAGCAGATGCACAAGTGATAAACTTTATTTCTGGAGGATCAGACATTTGCGGCACATCCTTCTCAGCAGCTAAAAGGCATGCAAAGGAAACTAAAATGGATAATGGAGAAAGACCTGTTCGAACATCAAGTGTCTCCGAAGGAAAAGTCATAACCTTCGATGAGGATGATCGAGTTGATATCCAGGATCCTCATCACGATGGTTTAGTTATTACTCTTTTCATTTCTAACCATTTTGTCCGCAGGATCCTTATAGACGGAGGAAGCTCAGTGAACATTATCCAGCTTGATGTTCTGAAGAAGATGGGAATTCCTGAATCAGATATCATACCAAGATCCTCCGTGCTTGTGGGATTTAGTGGCGAAACTAAGAACACCCTGGGGGACATTAAACTCCCAATATATATTGAAGGCTTACACTCTTATCAAAAATTTTGTGTTATTGACTGTTTATCTTGTTGTAATGTTATCCTTGGCAGGCCCTGGATACACGATATGAAAGCAGTCCCATCTACATACCATCAATGTGTGAAGCTCCCTAGTCCTTGGGGAATAGTGAAGATTGATAGTGATCAGCAGGAGGCTAAGAATTGCTACACTTCATCGATGAAACCAGCCTCGAAGTCAAGGGAGCAATAGCAATCAAAGTATCCTCCAAGGGATGTCTTGGAGGCAAGAGAGCAGGATATGATAGAAATCCTCATGGATCCTGATGATCCTGAATCCAAAATCTATATCGGATCAGGGATCCTTGGAGAAATGAAAGAAGACCTCGTATCCTTCCTCAAAAGGAGAAAGACTACCTTTGCATGGAAACACGAAGATATGACTGGTATATCCAAAGATGTTATCACTCACAAACTCGGCATTGACAGATCCTTCAAACCAATCCATCAAAGGAGAAGAAAGTTTGCACCAGAAAGGAATGCCATTATCCAAGAAGAGGTAGAGAAATTGCTCCGGGCAGGTATGATTAGAGAGGTCAAGTATCCAAGATGGTTGGCCAATGTGGTTGTTGTTCAAAAGAAAAACGGAAAGTGGAGGGTATGTGTCGATTTTACCGATTTAAATAAGGCATGTCCCAAGGATCCTTTCCCATTACCCCACATTGACTCCATGGTGGATGCAACTGCGGGTCATGAACTGTTAACTTTTATGGATGCTTCATCTGGATTCCAAAAAATCCAAATGGAACCATCCGATCAAGAGGATACAGCCTTCATGACTCCAACTGGTATATACTGCTATATTGCTATGCCCTTCGGACTAAGAAATGCAGGTGCAACATATCAAAGGCTGGTGAATATGATGTTCAAGGATCAGATTGGACAAACTATGGAGGTTTACATAGATGATATGGTGGTAAAATCCTTAAAAGCTGAGGATCACCTTAGAGACTTGGAGGAAGCATTCGATATCCTTGACAAATATAACATGAAACTTAATCCTTCAAAATGTCACTTTGGTGTTAAAGCAGGTAAATTCTTAGGATATATGGTGACAAAGAGAGGCATTGAAGCTAGCCCGGAATAAATTAAAGCAATAGTGAACATCAAATCTCCGGCAAATGCTAAGGATGTTCAAAGGCTAACAGGCAGGATAGCAGCCTTGAACAGATTTATATCCAAATCCTCCGAGAAGTGTAAAGAATTCTATGATATCCTAAGGAAGAACAAGAAATTTGAGTGGACGGAGAAGCATGAAAATGCTTTAAGAGCCCTCAAAGATTACCTATCCTCGGCCCCGGCTTTGATGAAACCAGAAAAAGGCGATGTGCTATCCTTGTATCTTGCAGTATCCTCAAAAGCAGTAAGTGTGGTCCTTGTTAAGGATCATCAAGGTACACAACATCCTGTCTATTATGTAAGTAAAAGTTTACTTGATGCCGAATCCAGGTACTCACACCTTGAAAAGCTTATTCTTGCATTAATTATGGCATCTACTAAGTTAAGACATTATTTTGAAACTCATGTTATCATTGTTAAAACTAATTTTCCAATTAAGAATGTCCTCAGGAAACCAGAGATGTCAGGAAGGATGGCTAAGTGGGCAGTGAAGCTGAGTGCATATGATATAAGATATGAGCCTAGGACAGCCATCAAATCCCAAGCATTAGCTGACTTTGTGGCTGATTTCAGTAGTGATTTACAAGAAGAAGCTGAGTTAGAAGTCCAGCAGCTAGAAGAGACCAAGGATCCTTGGATACTCTATACTGATGGATCCTCAAATGTCAAAGGCACAGGGCTTGGAATACTACTAAAATCGCCACAGGGGGACATAATACCCCACTCTATAGCTTGTGAGTTCCAAACCACTAACAATGAGGCTGAATATGAAGCCTTAATTGCTGGTTTGCAAATTGCTAAGCATATGGGAATCAGGTATCTTGAGGTACGCGTAGATTCTTTGTTAATTACAAACCACTTTAATGGATCCTATGCTGTTAAAGGTGAAAAGCTAACCAAATATTTGGAGATAGTCAAAAGTTTGGCACTCTCTTTTGTTTCCTTTAGTTTGTCACAGGTACCAAGGGAAGAAAATACAGAAGCTGATGCATTGGCTAATTTAGGATCATCCTTGAAGATCCCGGAGGATATCAAGATCCCTATTATCCATATCCTGACCCCGGCTATTGAGGATCATGTGGCTATGGAAATAGGAAATGATTCTGCAATAATCCCTAGTGAGGATACTCGATCCCATTCAGGATCAGGATCATGGATCTCACCAATTATGAGATACTTACAACATGGAGAGATTCCTACAGGAGAAAACCCTAGGGCTTTCAAATCTAAGGTATCTCAATTCACAATTATAAATAGTATGTTGTATAGACGATCTCTTGCAGGACCATACTTGAGATGCATTGAGGATCCTGAAGTCCAAGAAGTTTTAAAAGACTTCCATGAAGGAGATTGTGGAAACCACACTGGGGGCAGGGCATTATTCTCAAGGATCCTGAGGACAGGATACTACTGGCCAACCATGAAGAAAGATGCTGTGGAGTATGCTAAAAGATGTGATCCTTGTCAGAGACACAGCAATATCCTTCATCAACCAGCTGAATTATTGCATCCTATATCCTCCTCTTGGCCATTTATGAGATGGGGGATGGATATAGTTGGTAAGCTCCCTAAGGCACCTGGTGGGAAAGTATTCATGTTAGCTATGACTGATTACTTCTCCAAGTGGATAGAGGCTGAAGCTTTTTCCCAAGTCAGAGAAAAGGAAGTTATATCCTTCATTAAAAGAAATATTATAACTAGATTTGGAATTCCTTCTGAGATTATATGTGATAATGGTTCCCAATTTATTGGGGGCAGAACCACTAACTTTTGTGACAGCTGGGGGATTAAGATGATAACATCAACACCAGTCCACCCACAAGCTAATGGTCAGGCAGAATCATCCAACAAGATCATCATCAACAATTTGAAGAAAAAGCTTGGATCCAAGAAAGGGAAATGGGCAGAAGAACTACCCTATGTGCTTTGGGCTGATAGGACAACCCCCAAAAATGCTACTGGTCAAACGCCATTCTCTTTGGTATTTGGGGCAGAATCAGTGATCCCAACAGAAATGGTGGTTCCAACTGCAAGAACAAGTACCCGTGATCCTAAGGAAAATGATGAGAACTTGGTTCAAGACCTGGATACTATTGAAGAAATCAGGGATCTCGCTAGGATAAGGATGGCCAGTTATCAACAAAGAATGGCTGGTGCTTACAACAAAAATGTCAGGATCAGGAGGTTTCAAGTTGGAGATATGGTATTAAGGAAAGCATTTCAGAATACCACCAATCCTGCTGATGGAAAATTGGCTCCAAAATGGGAAGGCCCTTATTTGATTGAAGCTGAAGCAGGAAAGGGGGCATATAGATTGCTAACCATGGAAGGTGATTTGCTACCAAGAGCTTGGAATGCTGTCCACTTGAAGAAATATTTCATGTGAGCAGGATCCTCATGGCATAGATGATCCTCACGATAGGGATATCCTTAAAGGATCCTCAAAGTATCAGTGATCCTTACTTAGGTAATATCCTAAACTTGAACTATTTCATTTCTTTATTTTCTCATATAAGGATAAGGATCATGTATCCTTTATCCATCTCTCACGTCAGTTTAAGTTTTGAAAGTTCAGGTATCCTTAGCATAACATTGGTTATCCGCTGAAGCAATCCGTTCCTTGGGTATAGCCCCAGTTATTTGGGCTTGACCCCAGTTCCGCCTGTAGCGCACGATGATCCTGGTATAGTTCAAGGCATTGGGACCAGTACTCGTTTTAGGGGCTGATAATTCCATTGTACTGGCTATGCTTAGGATCCTACGTATAATGGTAGACGTACCATACATCCGTTCCTAAGGTTTCTAACGTCTTCACGTTAGCTAAGGTTTTGGCATTTTCATGTCACTAAGTTTGGATAGTCGCCAGTTAGGGCCATACTCCAGTTTACATACGATCCTTGGGCTTGTCCCCAGTTATCCTTGGGCTTGTCACCCCCAGTTATCCTTGGGCTTGTCCCCAGTTACTAACCCTTTTCTTATATTGGCTTAGTCCCAAGTTATGCTCTATTTCAGGTTCTTGAAGATAGGCAACCAGGGATCCTTGATCCTTACTTTATTCTAAGGTTTATTTTACAGTTATCCTTATTATGGTTAGGATCCTAACTTGGACCCTCAGGTATGATCCTTAACTATCTTTTATTCTATTCATTATTTATTTGAATAACCCTTAAAGTTTGACAACTAGACTTGTGATCCTTAAAACATATCGCTTTGTAAAATTCTTTAACTAAAGGATATCTGATCATGGATTATATCCTAAACATTTTCAGTCTGGCTTGTTCAAAATTGTTTATTCAATAAGTGTGTATCAAAACAAAGGAAAATCAAAGAAACATAAGGATAACAACACAAGATAAGCGACAAAAGGTTAAGATTTTATTTATTAACAAAAGACTAACCCTTAAAAGGTTGTCAAAATTACCTACCCGAGCATCTACCAGCAAAACGTGGCCCGTCCGCTGGGGTAGGTAAAGGGTGTCCATGACAATAAGTTCAAAAGTAGTGCAGGAATATAAAGGCGGCAGGATCACAATGGCTTCATCCCCCAAACAGAGGATCCCTCCACCAATTGCAATCCTGCCCATTGTCCAAAGGATCATACATGATCCTTAATCCTAAAACCTATTGTTCAGTACAGACCATCATTGTTTTAAACATCACAACCACAAAAAAAACTACCACCAGATTTAAAAAAATTGGGCTCCGGCTACGTCTAGAAATGTCCTTCATCGCCCAATCATGCAGCCTAAACCTTCGCTGCATTGTCACCTCCAGCTCCACTTGTTTCACCACCTTCACCTTTGCCTCCAGCTTCAATTGTCAGGATCTCTTCAACCTCCTCAGCCTCTTCATCGTCCAGTTCAGCCAGCCTTGCCTTCCAACCTTCAATATCCCAGGTGCTCTTGTCAAAAGCAGGATCCTGAGCTTCCAAGGCCATTTGAAGCTTGGTCTTGTACATTGTAATGGTGGCAGAGACTTTGGCATCTTCGGTGATCTCACTCTTCTCATAGTCAACATTAACCAGCACCTTGGCCATCTGCTGTTTGGTATCCCGGACTTCCTTCTGAAGATCAGCAATTGTGAGATCCTTTAACACCGCAACCTGCTGGAGATCGGCAATCTTCCTATCCTGATCCTCAACGTGGCCCACATAGTCCTCAATCTCTGCGAATTTCTGCAAAAAGGATAAGGTCAGGATCAAGTAATCAGCAGGATATACCAGCAAGATATGTCAACAGGATATACGAGCAAAGACAGTGATCCTCACCTCATTAAAGTACTCAAGGAATTGATGACGGATCAGAGGCAGACCCTGCAGATCCCCAGCTTCAGAGGCTTTTCTCTTCTTGATTGCCTTCCCTTTGAGGGGTGCCTTGGGGACCGAAGCTGTCGGACTGGTAGGAGCTTTTCTCTTGGAGGATCTGATAGTGGTGAGATCAGCAACATTAAACTTGGAAGCGGACTTGGTGGATTTTCCAGCACCTACACAACCAAAACAAGATAAGTATCTTTTCTTAATTCATATTTCACTATTTATTTAAATTTTAAACAAGGATACTTACTTGACATTGTGACAGAGCCTGAGGATACCTCCTGTGAATCTTGGGTTGTTGTCTTGAAAGTTCTTGTCTCGAGATCAAGTTTCTTGAAAGCAAGGAGCCTTTCCTTAGCAGCAGGGGATAGTTTGAGGTGTGAGACGGTGATAGCTGCATAACAAGAAAGCAAAAATATAAGTTATCCTTACATCAAAAGAAAGTTCCTGGTGATCCTTCTCAGGATCCTCCACCCTACCATGGGTAGCCCATTTTTTAGGTAGATCCTTTCCATCCTCGATGGAATCTCTCTTGATAAAAAAGAAACGCCGTTTCCAATTAGCATCATTCTTGGTGGCTTTGAAGATCGGGTGTTCCTCACCGGGTTTACATTTAAACAAATAACGATGAGAGCCAAAGGTGGTAAGATCATACAGCTCTCCCAGCTCTGCCATTCCTAGATCTATTCCCTCCTGATCGATGATCCTTTCAAGGGTGTACAAAACCCTCCAAATCATCGGCATGGCTTGGATATAAGAGATGCCGGTTAGGGAAAAGAAAGATTGGGTGAAGGCTGGAAAAGGATATGTATAGCCTATGGTGAAAGGAGTGACGGGGAAAGCAACCCACTTATCGGAGATATGATCGCTCAGGGCATTGGGGTCAAAAGGCCTAAATTCGGTGTTCGCCGGGAAGCAGTGGCGGATCCTATCTATCTGAGCATCGTTGAAGCAGCAGCGTTCTTTAATGGAGTCTTCAATGATCCCCTGGCTTTTCGGAGGACTGTTCTTTGGGTGATCCTTGGCTGGGGAATTTCGGAGCAACATCTTTGATGGAAAGAGACGAAAACAGAGCAAGAGAGGGAAGAAGATAGAGAGAGAGAATACCTGATCGTCTTCGGAATGCAGATTATAAAGGGGGTCTCTCTGAAAATTTAAATGCATTTGATCCTATCTATATCTCTATTTATAATTATGATTCTGCAGGATTGTCACTTCTGTGACGTCATGATCGCAACGGCTAGTTCGATATCAACGGCTATATATCCGATAGTTAGTTGCGGATAAGATCAAGAAAACATAACTCGCTAATTTTACAAATTACTCCTTATATTTTGGGGGCAATTGTTAGGGGAGGATTTTCTAACAATTAGTGATCCTTATTCGTTATCCTAATTAGTGATCCTTACTTCTGTGACAGGTGGTGATCCTCAGAAGAGCTTCAGGATCAGGATCATGGATCACTTTAAGGATCCTCGTACTGACGATTGTTTACTTATGTTTTGTACTATCTCGCAGGTATAACAAGCTTGACCAAGTCTTGGCGACATTCCTGGAGAATATTCCCGAACTATTCTGCACGTGCTTGGCCAAAAATGGACGTTATGGAGAACGTGGGGGCTTGGCACAAAAGTCGGATAGTTAGTTTGGTAGTTAAATTTCTATTTTAAAAAGGGTAACGAGCTAGTAGAAAAACACTTAGTCATTTTGACAGCTACACACACTCATATACTCGCACACTTGAAGCTCTCGACGAACATACATTCGTTTTCACTCACATTTACACATTTCACGATAGTGATCCTTGTACCTAGCTCGTTACTATCCGAAGTTGTAAACATTTATTCGTTTATTTGAGCTTGGTGATCGGTAGTTTCCATCACCCGGGGTTTTTTGTGCCGGAGATCAACTCTTGATCAAGGGCTTTTTCCCCGTATAAATCCTTGTGTCATTTCAGCAATTTACATTGAAGTGATCCTTGTTATTGTTCTACATTGTTAGCATCATACCCCGTAACATAGAGTTTAGTTGCAATATCCTCAACAGATTTTTTTTTAACCAAAACAATCTATTACACAAAATTTTTGATAAAAATGAAGTCCTTCAATGTAGATGGGAAGTTTAATGTCCCCCGATGTATTCTTGGTTTCTCCGCTGAATCCCACAAGAACTGAGGATCTTGGGATAATATCCGACTCAGGGATGTTCATTTTCTTGAGGACATCAAGCTGAATGATGTTCACCGAGCTTCCTCCATCGATTAGGATCCTGCGAACAAAATGGTTAGAAATGAACAAAGTAATGACAAGACCATCATGATGAGGATCATGAACATCAGCACGATCGTCCTCATCAAAAGTTATGACTTTCTCCTGTGTGACAGTAGAAGTCCGGATGGGTCTGTCCCCATTATCCATCTTGGTCTCCTTGGCATGTCTTTTGGCTGCTGAAAAGGAAGTACCACAAATGTCTGATCCACCAGATAAGAAGTTTATAACTTGTTCATCTGCCGGAGGAGCAGGAGCTCTTTCTGGAACCTTTTCAGGATCCTAGATCCTCGACTTTTTTTTCCAAAAGAACCTTCAAGTTCCCCTTGCTTAACAAGTAACCAATTTCTTTTCTAAGTGCAATACATTCTTCAGTGAGATGTCTGAAATCCTCATGATATGCACACCATTTGGACTTGTCTTTTGTCGCAGCTGGTTTATCACTTTTTCTAGGCCATCTTGCTTTCTCACCCAGATTCTGCATTGCAAGAATTAGTTCATTGTTATCGACAGAAAAACAATATTCAGAAATGGGAGGATAATCCTCATCATCCTCTTCCTGTTCCACTGCATGCACGTTCTGGTTGTCAGACTTGTTATAAAAATTGGACTTGTTGTTCCTGAAGTAGGATCCTTGCTTTTCCTGCTTCGAGGATCCTGCCAGTCTTTCCTGGATCCTTTTATCATCCTCTAGTCGGATGAATCTAAGGGCCCTGGTTCTTACCTCATCAAGATTCCTACATGGGGTCATGACAAGATCATCATAGAATAATGAATCCCTAAGTAAACCCAATTTAAAGGCTTCCACAGCCTACCTATATCTAAATTAGGAATATCTAAGGATTCTTTACTAAACTTAGTGATATAATCTCTAAGTGATTCATTTTGACCTTGTGTTACCCTATATAGATCACTAGTTAACCATTCAAATTTTCTACTACATGAGAATTGGCTATTAAACAGATTAACTAGATTAGCAAATGAAGTAATAGAGAAAGGGGGAAGACTTAGCAGCCACTTAAGAGCTGATCCTGTGAGTGTGGATCCAAAACCCTTGCATAGACATGCTTCTTTTAACCTCTCAGGAATTGGATTGATCTCCATCCTTTCTCTGTACTGAGCAACATGCTCCTCTGGATCCGTCGAGCCATCATACAACTTCATGGTTGGTATTTGGAACCTCTTTGGAATTTCTGCATCACAAATGGGTGGTGCAAAGCGAGATATCATGTGGCTTCCATCTGCAATTTCAGGAATGGGCTTAACCACTCCTGGAACCCTGGATATCATATCCTTTAGTTTTTGTAATTCCCTAGCCATAGCTTGTTTGATACATGTATCATGCACAGAGCCATGGTTAGTGTTATAAGAATTATTCAAAGTGTTACCTCCTGGAGGATTCAAGTTTGGAATCCCAGATGTGAATCCATATTGACGAGATTCTGGTATGACTGAAGGACCAGAAGAGGCAATGGTCTGCATTGGAATGAAGTCTACTTGATGAACATCTGAACTTGAGGGCTGAACACTTCTTAAGAATCCTTGATCCTGAAAGATGTTGGATCCTTGATGTGATGTGACTGGGGGTCTTGGAGGATAATCCATGGATCCGTAAACCTGAGATGAGGATCTTTGGACTTGAAAGGAGGATCCTTGAACCTGAGAGGATCCTTGAACCTGAGAGGATCCTTGACCCTGAGAGGATCCTTGAACCTGAGAGGATCCTTAAACCTGAGAGGATCCTTGAACCATGTACGTCCCCATATATCTTCCTGAGCTAACGAAGGATCCCTAATGCTGGAAAGAGGATCCTGAAGGCTGAAAGTAGGATCCCAAAGCTTGAGTCATGGTCGTAGATCCATAACGCCTTCCCAATGGTCCACTCTGGTACTGGATGTTCGGAGCTGCAGATTGTAGGGCGATTATAGCTGGAGTGTCGAAATCCAGTGATCTAGGTATCAGAGGAGAGTGATCCTCCACTGATTTCTTCTGTTTCTGGATGTCACCAATCTCCCAGAGGATCCTTTCGTTGGTTTTATCCTGCTCTTGTATGTGATCCCCCATCTGCAAAATCAAAGTAAAAAGATCACTATTAGTAGGGTTAGAAGAAACAGCAGATGTTGGTGGTTTTGGGAAAATGGGGCCTTGTCTCTTTGCAGCATTTTCAGCATTCTTCTGGGATCCAAAAGGTGGTGGAGGCAAAGGTGGAATGCCCTGTGAAGAAGTGACTGCCGGCATAGAGCTTGAAGTGTTCTTTGCTGAAGAAGCCATATGGTTAAAGATAATGAACCGAATGAGCAAAAAATTTCAGAAATGAAGCACCAATTGCCCCACGGTGGGCGCCAAACTGTTTTGGTCAAAAATCAAGCTAGGATAATGCAACCAAATCTTTTGTTGTGAGGTGTGATGCTTGAATCAATGAACAAATGTATGAATAACTTGCAAAAAGAAATGAACAAGTGACACAAGGATTTATACGAGAAAAAATCCTTTGATCAAGAGTTGATCTCCGGCATAAAAAACCTCGGGTGATGGAAACTACCGATCACCAACTATAATTAAACGAATGACTGTTACAACTCGGGATGATAACAAGCTTGTTACAAGGATCACTATAGTGTAATGTGTATGAAATCGCCAATGAACTGCTGAGAGCTGTTTCGAGTGTGTGTGTTTGCTTAATTGTTCTAACTCAAGCTTGTTATCCCCTTTAAAAATAGAAATAATTTAAATAACTAACTATCCGCTAAATGTGCAAGCTCCCCACGACTTCTAAAACGGTCACCAAGCCATGCACATGCGGAATATTGAGGGCATATTCCCCAAGAATATCGGCAAGACCAAGTCCAAAGCGTACACTCCTGCAAAACAAGCTTAAGCATAATGAAGGCAACCGTTAGTATAAGGGTAACAATGAGGATCCTTGATTCTGATCTTGCAAGGTCTTCTGAGGATCCTTAATTCAAACAGAATTGAGGATCCGTGATCCTAGCAGTACTTGAGGATCCATGATCCTTAGGTTTAGAAAATCTATCCCTAACACCAACTCCACTACTTCCTTTACTTGTCTGGGTTCATCCAGTAATCCATATTGCGCTCGTCGTACTTCCAGACGAGTCGCTCTCCTACCTGCCTCATCCACTCACTATTTTCCAAGATCTCTTCTCTGAAAGTTCAGAGCTCATGCACATTATCTGTACTCATTGGGGGTGCAGGTGCTGGTACTGGGTCCGGGTACTGAGGCATAGGATTCTCCTGAGGGTAAGGATTCTCTAAAATCTCCCTAATGTATTCATCATTGTCATAGTAGGGATCTAGAGGGTCCAGACATGGATAGGCTGCTAAGTTCGGCAAGGGTTCATCATTTAGGTGGTAGCGCGGCACATAATCCCTATGATCATCGAACCATGGATCATAATCCGGGTCTAAGGGATTAGGGGCTGGTATCCTAGGTATCTCCTCAGGGTTGAAATCATGCATTTCTACTTGATTTTCAGGGTTTTCGTCTATCTCCATCGGCTGAGTAGGGAACAAAGGTAAGGGTTGTGGGGCTACTAGTTGTTCCAGGTTTGGGTCGGCAGCAGTTGTTGCTAGGATATGGAAGTTAGCTAGGCTTCTATTAAGCATATCTTGTGTACGGGCATCTGACTCTCGCCTAGCGGCTGCTAGGACTCTTTGCTGTTGCAACTTTCGCATTCTTTTTCTACGCTCAAATCCTCCCTTACTGAACCATCCTTTCTTTTTCTCAGGGAATGGCTCTTCAGACTGAGACTTAAAGATAAACATCCCTTATTCATTATCAGCGGCATACCCAGGGAGGGTAGGCTGTGAAGAGGTGACTCGGACAATTGACGATACACGTCTGAGGGTCCTTGATCAGTCATACTGAAAACTAACAAATACTCAAATAACACCTAATAATAAAATACAGATACGCACGTATTTTCATAAATAAATTTCCTAACAGTTTGTATAATATATTGGTGTCAGCAGAACACTTATGTGGCTGAATTAGTGGCTTAGCTCTGATACCAACTTCTGTCCCAACCCCCGCCCCCTATATGTCCCGGGAACTGGCGGCCGCGAGACCAGTTGTGGTGGTATCAATTTTGTTTATCATTATTCAATTTGGCAGCGGAAATTTCATCAGGACCGTAGTTAGGAAACATTTATCAGAGTAAAACCACCATATTTCATATTAATAAACACATGGGTAAAACCCAAGTTTCTTATTACAACATGTTTATAGGGATAAACCCTATTTTATTGAATTTAAAACATCGTCTTTTAGGTAACATTTATAGCCACATTTTTCCAAGCCGTCAGTGCTCTCCAGCTGGCTTTCTTCTAATTGGCTTTTACATTTTGTTACCTGAAACGTGTTTTAAAAACATTTGTCAGTGGGAAATACTGGTGAGTGAATCTCAGTTTAATCAAGAAACATTTTATCCTTTAACAGTATTGAGAGCAATCACATTGTTTATTTCTACACAATTACTCATTCAGTATTGTCAATCCTGACTGATGGGTCATATTACACATTGGCTAACTCGTTGTCCGATGGTAACGTGTTCCACATTTTATATACAAAACCCCAACATACCAGCAGTAATTGAAGAACTACAAAGACTCAATCACTGCTTAATTGTATTGTAAAACATTTAAGGTTTTGTAAAAACAATTTACAAAAAGGAGATTACTCACTTTGCTGACTTAGGTTTCTTCTAAGGTTTCCTGGTGATAATCTATAATTTACACAATGCACATATGTTAGTATAATAACCCATTATTTACATTAGTAATACCCTCCCCGAGACGGCATTCCAACGACTACGTCGGGCAGAACCTCGACAGCCGTTACGGAACCCTGGATCAATCGGGCAGCGTATCTAATACGTAATCGGGGTTATAATACTTACATCAGGGCAGAACTTGGTTAATTAGGGGGGGTATAAGGCCCGAAAATTACTTATACTACATAGAAATTCGTTGAGAAAGAAAAGATTAGAGCGAGTTTCGAGTGAAGGCCCGATGCCTTCTTATATAGGGGTGAAGGCCTACGTGGCCCGCGTAATAGGGGGTCTAGGCGTAGGTGATCCGGGTCATGCGTATAGGTTCAACACGCGTTTGACACGTGTCAACACCAGGTGCGATCTGAACCTATAGCTGTCGCGGCCCGCGTAAGCTCAAGGGGTGGCTTACGCGCCCCGCGAGAACCCCATTTTTCTTATTTTTAATTAATTCTTTCATGGTATTTCATATTTTGGGCTCGGTTTTCACATACGGGGTATATTTAGAGACATATAGGGGTATTTTAAAAATATTAGGGCGTTGAAAAATATTCAGGAGGGTTGTTATATGATTTTCCAACTACTGATGGCATTCCAGACGAGGATCCTTTCGTTATTCCCATTCCTGTCCATGATCATCTTATCACTGATCATCTCGATGGTGAGCATGTCGTGGCACCGATCCTCGCTCTCGTTCCTTTAGTGGCCATTCCTCTCGAGAATTTTCCTTTTGACGACTTGGTTGATATTGACGTTGAATTATTTGTCGATGGTCCTTGTGATGATGTCCATGGTGATGAAGAGCTAGATGAGGACGTCGTTGCTATTCCACTTTTTGAGGTCCCTATTGTTGAGATTTCCCCTGACACTAGTTTACACTCTGTCCCAGATTCCTTTAAGTCTGTGACTTTTTCCGCCTTGCAGGCAGTTGATTTGTGACGTGATGACGCTGACTCCGATGAGGAGACAGCCATGTCAGCTACACTGATTCCTCTGCATGACTTTGAGCCTGGACTTGAGCCTGATTTTATTCCTGATGATCAGCCTATTGATGCACCCGCTGATCCTGATCCGATACCTGCACATGAGCCTTTGCCTGACCATGATCCTATTCCATTTGGCATACCTAAAATTGCACCCCTTATACCAGATCCAGTTCCTGCATCCGTTGATCCTCCTGTTGTTGAGCCACTTATTCCTCCACTTGCACCCGCACCCGCTGATGTTGCTCCTTTTCACCCAGTGGAGTCTGATGATCATCGTATTGAGTTACCTATCACTTTCTTGCAGGACATACCCACACCCCGTCCAGGGGAAAGCACTTCAGGCCAGCAGTCTAGTCATGACCCTCATGTTTCAGCAGCTTTTCCCCACATACCCCAGTCTACACCTTTTGCTCATTTTACTTCTTCACCACTTGATGAGCCATTCCGAGGGTCCCCGCTGTATTCCATGCCGACCTAAGACCCCTACCATCCCTCGCATTTTGCTGGATATACACAGGATGAGCTACATTATTCGCTCCAGTTCCGACTTGAGCTTATGAGTCGCAGAGTCTTGGAGCTTGAGTCGATACCGCGTCCTTTACCGTGTCCTTGTCAGCATGCTTCTGTTCCCCCTCGTTCATCACCGCCTCCTTTTTCCCGTCCACCTGCTCCTCTTACTCCTTTTCCAGAGTTTGATGCTCGATTTCTCACCGTCGAGCAGCAGGTCCGTTATTTTCTTTGTCATGTGCACAAGCTCGAGGAGGAGCTCGTGCATGTTCTCACTTTGATCTTCCTCCCTCCTCCTCCTCCGCCATCAGTACAGTAGGATTTTTGTTTTATACAGATGCATTACCTAGGATGAGAGCACCACTATTGAGCTGAGCTTGGGAAGCCTTTCGGAGATCACTTTCGATTATAAGACCTTTATAGATTGGTAAGACTCGTGGGACAAGGGTAGGGTGACCCTGTGTTCCCTTTAGAGATGATACACTTTGCAAAACATGTAACAATACCTTGTGGTCAATGATTGATGAAAGCCCAATCGTAATGTTCTCGTTAAACACGTTGTTGATATACAGGTTTGTGCTATGATTGTAATGTTACATGTTTGTCTGTTATACTCTCACTAAACATATTCCCATTTACTTGTTTATGCTATGATTATGTTGTTGCTTGATTGGTTGGTTGTTATGATAATTTATTATGTGTATGTACATATGACCTCTAAACAACTATATACACTCCCTGAACAAATGAGACCTGACCAATCCGAATTCTTCTTAGAAGATGTCTCATCAAGAAATCATTCGGCTGACCAAGGCAGAATGGCAAGCGCATGTCTCACAGGCTATAGCTCAGCACGAGGTTCTTCGCTACAAACACAGCGAAAGTACCTCAGGGAATAACTCGCCTAACGGTAATGTTTAAGTCACCTAAGACACATTACAGTACGTTTGGACAATTCCAAGTGTGCTCCGCTAATGCTTTCTGTGATGAAAATTGCTTGGGTACAGGTTGTACCTACAAGCAGTTTTTGGACTGCAAGCCTCAGAACTTTGACGACACTGGAGGTGCCGTAGCTTTTTTGAAATGGGTCGAGAATGTGGATTCTGTTTTGCGAATGAGCGGTTGTACGCCAGAGCAACAAGTCCCATATGTTTCTGGATTGCTTCAAGATAAGGCTCTGTTATGGTGGAACCTTCGGGTTCGAATAATGGGCGAGACTGCTACGAATGCTTTAACATGGGATGAGCTGAAAGAAATGATGCGTCGGGAGTATTGTTCTCAGATGGAGACCCAGAAGCTGGAAATTGAATTCCAGAACCTGATGATGGAAGGTCCAAAGGTGGTGGAGTACGTGCAGAGACTTCATGATTTGTCGCGAGTTGTTCCATATCTGGTGGAACCAGAGTTGAAAAGGATGGAGCCATTCATCTGGGGACTGGCGCCTCAGATCCTGCGCTTGATGACGACATCAGCTCCACCAACAACTATTAGTGCGAGTATCTTGAGTTTGGCGCTCGCTAAGGAAGCACTTAGACTGGAAAAACTTTCGACTCCTGGCGAGAAGAAGGAGACTCAGGTGGAGTCATCTGGAAAGAACAAAATGAAGCTCCTTGATTTCCAAGAAGGTGATCGGGCGAACAACAACGACAAAGAAAAAAAGGGAAAAGGATACTTGGGTACTCTCCCTAAGTACGACAACTGTCTACGACATCATATTAGGCGATGTAGGTATAGGAAATGTGAAACTTGTGGGAGAATTGGTCATCTTAAGGAGACGTGTTGGTATGGTGCTGGGTATGGAAAAGAAGGCCAAGATGGTAGCGGAAATCGCAAGGGAAACAACAACAACCATCAAGGCGGAAATGGCGACAATTAAGAACGTGGTCAAGGGTGTTTTAACTACGGTGACGTGGGGAACTTTAGGAAAGATTTCCCAAGGAAGATTAACCAAGACCGTGAAGGAGCATTCAACATTGGAGCTCGTGAAGCATGCTAGGGTCCGAACAAAGTCACTGGTACGTTCCCTACTAACCAACACCTTGCATCTGTGCTAACTGATGCTAGTACCAACTATAACTTTGTACATCTAGGGCTTAAGAATATACTTGGGTTAGTAGCAAATAAGATAGATATCCTATACTTGATAAAACTAACTAATGGGAGGATAGTAGAAGCCTAAGGAGAGATTAGGGACTGCGTTGTAGAGCTTGGGGAATGTGAGTTTCGATAGATCTTCTGCCAGTAAGTTGGGAAGCTTCGACTTCATAGTTGGGATGGATTGATTGCCAAGTGCCCATGCAGAGATTGCGTGCCAGGAGAAGACTACCCGCACCCCGATGGCAAATGAAGAGACAATCGTGATTCGTGAAGATAAGCAGGATGCGCCCCTACAGATTGCCAATTGTTTGAAGGCACGGAAGTTTTGTGTAAAAGGTGCATTTCCTCCTTAACTCATGTCGTGGACTAGGAAGCCAAAGAACCGAAGCTCGAAGATATCCCTGTGGAAGGGAATATCTTGAAGTCTTCCCCGAATACTTGCCAGAAATATCCCCTCAATAACAAGTCGAATTTCACATTGCCTTGGTTCCAGGCGTCACGCCTGTAGCTAAGACACCTTATCGACTTACACTTTCAGAGATGCAAGGATTGTCAGCGTAGCTTCAGGAGTTGCTAGAGAAGGAAGTTAACAGACCAAGCTTCTCGTCTTGGGAAACTCCAGTTTTGCTCGTCAAGAAAAGGATGATAGCTTTCGTATGTGCATCAACTACCAGGAGCGTAGGTCGGAACTCATTAAAGGTTATCGCTTAGGAAACCACGTTTATTAACTCGGGCAAACCCTATCATTTCTTCGTGCAAGCTATTTTAGTTAACCAAACGGGTAAAGTACTCAAATTTCTTTCATTGAAATTTCCACTTTTGCTTCTAGCGAGTAGAATCTTGCGTCTCTACTCCTCTTAATGGTAGTTGCATCGCGTCAATTTTCTTCACTAGAGTGAACACTTATTTGCTTCAGTACTAGATCATTTCATATGATGCACATGCAATTGTTGGTCACGCATGTAGCTCCCTTCTAGTGGTCGTTTCATCAAAGCTACAAAGATTATTTCGTTATATCCAATTATTGCCTTATGACTCGGATATTCTGCATTAATGTGAGTATCAACTCCTTGATATTGAGAAAACAAAACCTTCTTGAAATTTCATTTCTTTTCAGTTACATGCGTGGCTTATCCTTGCAACCATGCCAAAATTCCCTTGTCAATACATACGTTTGTTGTAGATTTCGCTAGAATCAAGTTCAATTGCTTGAACTTGTCCATTTCGTATATTCAATTCAAGACACCATATGATGTATTGAGAGCATCATATTCGAATTCATTTTTGCGAGAGTTTCATTTGTTCCAAGTCGCAGTAGACTTGTTTGGTCTACGGCTCCATTAAGTCGTTTGTTGATTTCGACACCTTATGTTGATGTTTTCACTAGATTGAAGCTTGCGCTAATCTCATTTACGCATCTCATAACACGGATTTAATTGTTTATTTATTGATTTGCTCGAAATCCGTTCTGTTTCATCATGATTAAAGTAGTCTTAACGCAGTTATGTGTCAAGACAATGGTACATAAGATTCATTTTATATTCCAGTGTACCTCCTAACGGTTCTTTCATTATCGATCGAATGCCTTGAAGTAATTATCACTTTTTCATCTTCGATCGAAAACAGTAGTTCTTTGGTGTTCCATATTCAATTGAAAAATTCTGCGATGCCGTTTGAATCACATTTTCAGGTTCGCTTCATTACACTTTCATTTGATTTCAAACACGGTGAACTTGTTCGGTCACCGCTATTGTTGAATTAAGTCAATTACGACACCTTGTGGTATCATTACAAACTTGTAGCTTGTGCTAGTCATGGTCAACCGTTTCACACGCAACTACCCATATTTTTACTCAACTTGTCTTTTAAACATTCTCAGTGCAACTATGAATTAAGACTATGGTACACCATCTTCGATTGTATTTCATTTCGGTGTATTCTTGCGATTCAATACTGTCAACACACCAATTTTATTCATTCATTTGTTCGAAAGTTGATGGATCATTTTCATGTTACTGTTACATTTGAGTTTGCTGATTTTGAATGATGTTATTGTTTCTAAAATTCATTTGCATAATGTAAACAATCTATTGAAATTCTATTGGTCAGAACTCCTATTTTATTGGACCCCTGTGATGTAAGTGACACCAGATGTTACATCTATATCACTCGTATCCCTTGATGTCAAATTCTGAGAGACATACCTTTTAACCATTGGATTCTTACTATAGAAAGATGTCCTTGGATTCACCTGATTCAATAGGTCTTGATTCGGTATTGTGGTTAGTTACTGTGGTGTTATCCATATCTATACATGCATGACGTAACCCTAAGGAGTTAAGGTATTATAAATTTCGAGGACGAAATTTTCTTAACAGGGGGAGAATGTGACAACTTTCAAAAATTCAGGTATCCGTACAATTAATTAACCATGATTAAGTGCTTAATGACTGTGCTGAATTGCAATTAACTGCTTTCTGATTTCTGCTTAATACATGCATGTGCTTCACATATTGTTTAATGTCATATCATTACTGCATGAAAGCTATATTGCCCCAAATGATGCATTAAGTGTAGTTAGCACAGTTATATGATAAAATCAGGATAATGTGACAGAACTCAGCACATAGACAGACGGTGCATTGAAATACAGAATGAGCAAGAAACCAAGTATTACACTAGTATAGTGTGTAGAAAAGTAAGGATCACAAAACTGCCTTCCTAGTGATAGTTTAAGTGCCGGAAAGTGCCTAAAACTTACATAAACTGCAGAAAATCAGCAAATTCAGCATTTAAACATAATTACATCATGCAGAAACAAGCTTAAATGGTCCTGAATACTTTCCTAAGTGTCGGGAATCAAAAAGGTCACAAAAAGATACATAAAACACACTAAACTGCAAGGTTTAGCACTTTAACGAACCAGTAACCAACCGAACAACTGGACACTACCCGAAACACCAAATTTACACTAGAAGCACTGTTTTAGCATTACCAAACTAGTTATGGTCCCCGAATATCATAACACACTATATAAATACCTAATAACTGCAAACACTAACTAACATTTGAAATCTAACCATAAATCACCTAATAGTTAAAACCTAAGCTAAGCCCCAACCACCACAAGTGGCCTAGTGGTGGAGTGACTTGGGTTCTCCAATGGAGACCCAAGTTCAATTCCCATTAGTGCGACTTTGGTGGCCACCGACACCCGCTTTAAGCCAGACCGAGGACACTCGAGGTCTCGGGTTCGAAACATGTTTCTTACCCCTCTTTGATGGCTATGGGTATTTTCCGCCAGGGATCCTTATCGGGTGGTGAACTGGGAAGGGAGATCCCTTCCGCGGTCAGGGGTACCGTGTAACTACCCTTAAGCAAAGCCCCCCCCCCCCCACCTATTGGCGGATCATGTGTGGTCCCCACATGTGGATTTTATGTTGATATTTTATTAAAACTTGTCTCCCCTTTTATAATATAATACACATTAGGTTATAACAAGTTGATGGATTATAAAAAGACATAAGGGATCATCGCTTTCATTCTTCACAACACACTTCACACCACTTCTTATCTCTTCCTTCCTTCTTTGAGTTCGGCCGAAATTGTCACACCCCAAAAATCCACCATGCGGAGTATCACCGCTTGGAGGCGTGACATGACCAGGATCGAGCCACCAATCATATTGAACAACGTAATTAAGTAAATAAACCAACCACAATACAATTGGTGACCAAAAGAAAGTAACCGACTTTAAGTTAACAGCGGAAGCATAAAACGTAAGTCCAGAACATAAGTTCCATAGTTCATAAGTTTAAAGTCCAAAACGTAAGTTTAATAAGTTCATAAGGATTAAATGTTTAGCACGGGACATAACAGTCTATATCCCACAACGACCTCCTCCTTGTGCAAACTCCATAAGCATCTAACGACCTGTAAGGCATGTAACAACGAGTCAACAACAAAGTTGAGTGAGTTCACTGTTGGTTGTTTAGTTTTAAGTTGTTTCCGAAAACATGGTTTGTCCTTTGCTGGCTTACTTGCCGTGGGGGTTACCCCATAGTTGAAAATATGTTTAACCAGTTCCTTATGTATTACCCAAACCATATCCATAATCAGTGGGGGCTTCCCCATCTGAACCACTAGACCGTTACCATATCGACTACTAACGAAAGTAAGTTGTGCCCTATGTCAATGTCTATCATCATTGACAGTTTGCCATAGTCCATTAGTACACGCCCGTCCGACTGGCACGGTGTGAGGTTTGTTAAACCTAATAGCGCTATTAACTAATGACCCGCTCGCCATTAGCCTCGGCGATTAAGTCGATATAAAATGAGGGACTTAATGATAGAGTTTTGTCTAGTAAGTTTTAAGGTTGTTGTCCTACCCAAGGAGGACAAACGTACGTATTCTACCCAAGGAGAATACGCAGGATTAATATTGGCATCCTACCTATGGAGGATGGCGGTACATATCCTACCCAAGGAGGATATGTAAGTTCCATTTTAAATTCTTTAACCTATTCCCAATCAACGGGAATCCCATGCCTTAGAAAGTGTGTGAACTCACCTTGGTTTGCTCGGTTAGATTAGTTACTCTAATAATCAGAAATCAAGCACGTCCTAATAAGGTACAGATAACAATCAGTTTCTCATGCATGACACGTATCCTACGCACGGTTTATCTACTCATTACTTCTGTCACGTACCACACAATTCTAATGTCAATGTACCTTGTTAAGTTATATTATTTTACCCTAAAATAATATAACTATCTCACAAATTAAACAAGTATCCACACAAGTGTCCTAGTATAAAAATATATATATTCTTAATATATTTTTAACCATTTTACTTGTAAAAATCAACCTCCGATACTTTGTATTTTTGTAACAAAACTCATGGCGAAGTTTATTTTGAAAAACAAAGTTAGAACGTATTTGTGAACACTTGTTAGAAAAATAATTTCTAAGTGTTGGAATTTTTAGAAAATTTCGCCAGAGTTTCCTTTGTAAATGGAGGTGTCCATGCTAATAAGCATATCATTTTCTTTTCCAAAAATAATTCAACAATCCTCAATCAACAATATACAATCTTTACTTACCAATCTTGTTAAAACAAGCATAAATTACTACTTCATGAACTTGAAAGTTTATAAAAATATGTAGTAACTTACTAGTGTATTTAGTAAGTCTTGTACCCCTTTAAAGTGTGATTGCTTCTTTAAAAACTCCATTTTTAAAGAATATGGATCTTTACAACTTATGTTCATATTTTCTAAAAATGCCTCTTCATGTATTTTTCTTGTCACACATGTGTTTCTTCACTTTGTTAACTACCAAAAATGATGCATATTTATGTAAGAACCAAGGTTTAGTAAAACTTGTATTTTAACTTGGTTTCTTGGTAAATCATACTTGAAACATTTAGATTTACAAGGCTTTAAGCCTTCTTTGTTCATCATTTTACAAGAAACCTTATATTCCTTCAAGTTCATGACTTTTGTGATGATGATCCATAACCTTTAACATGTTCATCCTCTCATCTTGCTAGATTATGTTTTTAATCATGATCTAGCAAGATTACATGATGATCCACATCATTTCTACAAACAAACAATAATCAACAAGTATATCAACACTACAACAACATGATTTCTTCATAACTTTAGCTTATGTTCATGTTTCAAGTTCAAGTTTCTTAGTGTTCTTTAAGTTTATCATCATGTAACCTACTTTAACCACTTAAATAAGATGAAATATGAAGTGTAGGATGTTCTTACCACTAGCTCAAGGCTAGGGATGTTCAAGAGAAGAAATGAGGTGGTTAATAGCAAACGAAGAAGGTCCTTCAACTTCCGAGAACACCAAACTTCTTTGTATGACCCTTAACACTCTTGTATGCTTGTAAAATGAATAAAACAAGTTTGATTGATGATGATGGTGGTGTGGTTTGGGGTCGGCCGAACAAGAGGGAGAGAGGAGAGATGGATGGTGTTGAGAGTTGAAGATGATGAGAATGAAGGACTTGTGGATTTATAATTAAACCTTCCAACATCTTATTAACCATTAGTCATAATGTTTCCCAAGTACTTAACAAATTCAATAAACAAATCAAGAAGATCAAGGCTGGGGTACCACCCTTGTAACCGTAAGGTGGGGGGGTTGTTTAGTTGGGTTTCAACTAGTTAGTTGGTGATCTTTCTTGAAAACCAATGTTTAGTTAGTGCTTTATGTTTGTTATGTATTATATAGTGTGTTATGATGTTCGGGAACCATGACTAGTTCAGAAAAATAAAAACAATGCTTCTAGCATTATTTTGGTGTTTCGGGTAATGTCCGGTTGTTCGGTTTGATACCGGTTCGTTAAAGTGCTAAGTTATTTCGTATAGTGTCCTATATATATATATATATTTTTGTAACACTTTTAATTCCCAACACTTAGGAAACATACAGGACCATTTAGTCAATTTTCTGCACAAGACTAGTATGTTAAAAAAAGCACATGCAAGTATGACACAGAAATCAGAAAGCAGTTAAGTAATTCAGCACAGTCATTGTAAGTCCCGTTAAACCGGATCTTTCAATGATATCAAACAACACCAAGTTTGTGCGGAATCCAAACTTGATGTGATTCAAGAATAAACCGAAAAATATGAAAATACGAACCGAATACGAAGAACACACCGAATCACTTTCAACACTTGCACACGATTCTATTACTATCAAAGCAAAATCGTCTAGTACAAGCGTTTTCACCACCAAATCGCCTCCCACTCTATGACTCTAGAATTTCTGTAACATGGAGGTTCAAACCTAAAAACAAGTTAGAAACTTGTTTATATACTTACTAAAGCCCACTTCCCTACATGGGCTCCCCTTGGGCCTGCTTGGCCCACATGGCCTAAAGCTTGGCCCAAGTGACCTATAAAGGTCCACAACCTAATATAAACTAACCCGGTAAGGCCCAGCTCGTAACCATAACCCGTTGTGTTAATTTGATGCGTCAGTCTCACACTTTAGGGCCTAACAATCTCCCCCTAGACTGATGCCATCAAATTGTCTTCATAGCATGAATTCAGCAACGTCTTCAACGAAGTCTATGATTGTCGCTATGCTGCAGATGTTGTGGAAGTTCTTGACTTCTGAACTCCCAGCACTGGGTCTCTTTCTTCAAATTTTGTGGTTAGCTTCATATCAGGATCACGATCAGCATTTGCTTGAAAATCTTGTCAAAAAGAATATGAGAGGAGGATTCTCAACAGCTCTTTTCTTCTTCAATCTTTGTCTTTCAAGCAGGTTCATGGTACTTCTTCAAATGTACTTTCACTGTCAGATGGCGTTTCATATCCAGTTCTTCTGACTCAGGTACACCTTGTTGTTGAGCTGCTCCAGGCTTCTTCAGCAACTAACAGCATCTCAGTCTTCATCAACCCCTGTTCTTGATTGAAACCAAATTATGCACATGCTCACAAAATTTTAAGCAAACATTTCTTATGCAACAGGGAGAGTACCATATGAACACTAGGTACATCCAAGTACTTGTACTCAGATTTCACATATTAAATTCTTTCAACTTTTGATGATCAGTCAAATCTTCAAGAACGGTTACATTTTTAATTTTAAGAAAAAAACAAATAAGCACTCTATTTTTTGGATTTTTGAATTTTATAGAAAAGCAAGACACTATTTTTGTATTTTTCAATTTTTCAATTTTTTAAGAACTAAAAACAAATAAAAACTCAAAATATAAACAACTACCATAATATAATATACAATTACAATTGCAATGGGATCAAAATTCGTTCTCAGGCAGACTAAGGAACACTTTTCAGTACGAGCCTAATCAAACTGGTCTATGCGATTGCCAATATGTTTGTCCACTTAAACTTTAACGCTCAACTTTCAATTTTTCAACTCCGTGATATGCTTAAGGTAATATTATACTATTATACCCGTGTGTCCCATTCCAAGGCATACCCCCGCGATCAAGGTAAGCACAACGATTCATCGTAGCAGGTGAGTATACTAATGTCATCCTTTAAGATATCCTGACTGTATCTAGGTCTGCATATAATCTGTTTTATCATGTTTTGATTTCTTAACAATGAACACCCAAATAAATACTAATCAAATCCTGGAGTTATATACAGCACACTCTATCATGCAAGTATCTTCCCTACCACATATTTCACAAGTCCAATCCAGATTTCTGAAATCTTAACTGGGAATAGGTTGAGAAGAGAACAGAATAGATCTTTTGCAGAGATGGTATAATATACAGATCAAATGAGTTTTCTCAGTTTGATATAGGTTTCTTGGGTTTCTTTTGGGCACTTGAGGGCCTCTTTCGGGTGTATTAGATCTATAGCGCGACAACGTACAGCTAGGTCAGCATGTATCTAGATGCAGCAGAAGCTGTCGTTGCCTAGCACCTCCAGGTCAGCATATATCTGGATGCAGCAGAGGAGGTACATGACTTTTTCAGAGAAGATTTCAGAATCAGATCAAAATTGTGTGTATCGGGACAACATACAGACATTCAAATAGAAATGAGCTAATTCCAAGTGACTTTCTTTCCTGGGTTCATGTACAATTTTAGTTCTGAACAGAAGGACAGCCAAGATATCCCCGGATGATTCAACAATATAAAGACCCAAAACCTCAGATGTTGGCTATCTATCAACGCAAGATTTAAGACCATAAAATCATACGCCGTTGGTATGTTACCCACATGGTACATAGTTCGTTATGTTTATATCACTTAGTATCTTTTATCATTTTTAGCATCAAGCCTATCGACATATCGCAGTAGATCCTAGTCTTTTCAGCTATGGCACCTTACATGTGTTAGTCAAAACCCTTTACACGAACATTTATTTCACTTCCCATATCATGCAATCTTTCTTTTTGGCTTTTTCATTTTCTAATGTTTTTGTATTTTTCTCATTTTCTCCCCCTAAAACAATACATATTTACAACAAACTCTTTTTGTATTTTCTGAGTTTTCTCCTCCTAAACTCTATATCAATCTATATGTTCCTCTCCCCCCCTAAATTTGTGCATAAATCTTGTATTTTTGCCCAAATTTACCATTTACTAGAGAAATGACACTTTATATACAAAGTAATGAACTAAGAAAATGAAAAAAAAAATTTTTGCTTAACCGTTCTGTCATCAGATTGAAGACTAATCAATATTCAAATCAAAGTACTGAATTTAAACGGTACCTTTTGCTGATCTTATCTTACTCCTCTAATCTCCTCCAAAGGAAACATATCATCTGTAAAAAAATTTGAACTTTTTGCAATAGTGAAATGTTACCCATTTTTATCTCTGGAACAACCGCTATCAACATTCCAGAGATTGTCAACAGCTCCTCCTAAGTTGTTCCTGAAAGGTAAGAAGATTAGTAAGACATGGGTACCCAGGCCATCGTGGTCCTGGGATTTCCTGAAGCATCAAAGTAAGACACTTCCTTCAAACACAAGTCCCCTTTCGTTTCAAGGATTGGAGACATTGCTGCTTTGGATTTGGGTTTCCAAATCTGTTTCGGTTTAACAAACGTGTTTGTTGCCTTCGGTTGAGCAACTTTAGCTAATTCAGGCTTGTTAGTTTTAGAAAAACGTTTTTGTTCTTGAACAGCCTTGCGTTTGTTTTTAGCAGCGTTCCAATCCCCATCAGAAGGTTTAACCTTGGGATTCACATTCTTCATTGCCTTAGGTGATGAAACCTTCATTGGCTTGGAATGATAGTTACCCTTTGGTGTAACCCTCTGATTTTGCATATAATATGGTACGTAGGGACGATGTGTGCAGTTCCGAGCAATGTGACCAGCAATGCCGCAATTGAAGCATGTTTGTCTCTTAACGTAGAAGGCATTCTGATCAGCTTGTGTACCTCTTGCAGACCCTGAAGGATGAACTGGTCCTTTCTGTGCTTGGTTTTGTTGCACATTTCTGACAAACGAGGATGAATTTGGATGTCTATACTTGTCGTTTTGCTAGGGCCTTCTGTGGTGGAGATTTCTTTTGATTCTTCTTGTTTTGTTTAGACTGCAAGTCTTGTTCAGAAATCTCACCAGTCTTTCCGAAAGCTTTGTTAGCACAGTCAAATGCATATTTCTCACATTTGCCATTACTGGATGGCTTAACAAAAGCATTTTTTACGTCACGGGTCTTTTGAGGACTATTCCTACCGGTTGAGGACTGTGGAGAGCCTGCTTGTCTTTGATGTTTAGGCTTCTTATTTCTTTTTCCTTTACCTGCTCGCTTCGGCTCTTGTTGCTTGATCTGAACCTTTTCATCACTAACCGAAGGTTCAGATTGTTCTGCTTGCGCACTTGGAGCCTTGTTCACGTTAGTCTTCACTTCTTCCTTCATGTCGTCAGCCATGACAGAATCGGAGAACTCTGGTTTATCAGATGAAACACCAGAAACTTCAGTAGAAACTTCAGCTAAAACATTTGACGAATTTTTAGCACAAGACGGTTCTGTACACGAGACCTTTGAGCTGAATCCGCTAGAATCAACTTATTCCAATTTCTCAGAATTAGCTGCTTCAGATGATTCACATTTGGAATCAGATGGTTCAGCTGGCTCATTCGTTTCATTTGCCGATTCAGTCTCTGTTACACAAGCATCAACGTTTTCGCCCAAATCATCAGGCCTGAAATTAATCACAGAGCGAAAAACTGATTTAAAAATATCAAACGTCGCAATAGAGTCTGAATTAAGTTTATTTATTAAATTTTCAGAAGAATGAGACTCTGATGCTTGTTCATCCCCAACTACTTTTTCAACCATTACTTCAACTACTTCATCTGCACATGTAGACGAAGCATTAGGATCAATTGTACCCTTAGCGACAAAATTTGTTGGAGGAGTCGCTCGTTTATCAACAGGTCTGCTGTTGATTGATGACTTATCAGTTTTAGGACCGTAAGCCATCTTGTCCTCATTCATCAATTCCTCCTCAGTCATGGGTAAATATGTGTAGTTATCATTGTAAGGAGGAGGAGCCTGATTGTAACCCAATCCACACCCTTTCTTTTCCTTGTATGCGAACTGTTGATCACACAAGTTTTTGACTAATTTGCTGGAAGAATCAAATTTCTTAGTGTTAAGTTCATTTATTTGATATCTATATCTGTTATCTTCCAGTTCCTTAGTCAAAATACATACTTTCTCCTGAGCTTCTAGAAAATGGGCTGTTTTTACACTTACATCATCTTTGAGTTTGATGATGTCTTTTCGCTGAGCTTCAATCTTTTCTTTATAAAGTTTTTCATTTTTCGATAATGTGAAATTTTTATTTTTTATATCTTGATAATCTTGAATTAGCTCAGCATTGTGTATATGATAAGCCTCAACCCTTTCTCTACATTCAGGAGTGCAAAAGACAGAAAGTATCTCTTCTCTGGTAATTTCTTGAGCCACTGGTTTGTGAAACACGAATGCCATAATTTCAGTGGCTGGATGATACTTTTGTTCTTCTCCTCAAAACACAAACCAAACGAGAACCCGTGTACTTGTTAACTGAAACCCTTTGCACGCGAATGAACCCGATTTCTGAACCGCACCTCAAAAATCTGTCAAAACCGTTATCACAAACAAACAAACCTTTTTTTTTTAAGTAAACCAATAGTTATTATTAATATAAAGGAATACTTATTATTATTATTATAAATAACTAATGATTAGATAATTATTACTAAATGATTAATCGATTATTATATAATTATTTTAATAATAAAAACCACAACTATCCGTCTTCTTCGTTAAACAAATACTGAACCGGAACCCTAACTTCAATTTTCAGCCGCCAAGGTGTTGATGATTGACGATGAATGTGTGCTGAACGGTGAAGTTGGTGATTAACGATGGTGTGCGGTGATGGTGGCCGAAGGTGACAACGGAGATGATGATTGGTGCTAGAGATGGTGTAATGTCCGAAGAAGATGATCGGATAAGATGATAATCGATGAACGTAGATGGTGTAAGGTGGTGGTTGGTGTTAATGATGATGAAAAATGATGTTGCAGGTTTTCGGCAATCTGTTATCGGAGAAGAAGAAGATAATAAGGGGTGATGAAGATGATTTGCAAGGTGAGTGGAGACGATGAAGTTGCAGGTTCTGATGTGAAGATGATGAACGTCGTTGCGACTCGGAAAATCAATGACTCGAGACCTTTAACGATTGCGACTCGAAAACAAAAAGAGATGACTCGAGATCTCGGTTGCGACTCGGAACCGTAGTTGCGACTCGAGACTATGAAGATTATACCTGGAAGACGATGACTCGAGACCTTGGATCGAGACCTTGAAGATATGGATGATCACTCAAGATCTTGAAGATATGGATGAAGTTGAGTCGAGACCTTAAGTGATGTCAATCTGGAGAAGGTTGTTGACTCGAGACCTATGAAGAATGATGATACTCGAAACCGTTGGAGATAGAAACCGACAATTTTGAAATTTGTGATGGAAAGATAATCTTGGAATTTTTTAATTTTGTAAAGTGTTGATGTTATTTTTCAATTAGGAAATAATTGAAATCTTTTGTATTTCAAATTTTTTTTTTTTTTAGAAATTGAATATGGAACAGTGTTTCGAAAAAAATGGAATTTTTCAAATCAAATTTTAAATTTCAAATCCTTTTTAAAAGATAAAACAGTGATCCCCAATCCTTTAACAACTTTCAAAACAATCAAAATACCAAAATATAATGATTTTTGATAAAATTCCGATGAACACTATGAAGAACGCGAAGAACACCGAACTAAAAATAACGAAAAACTTGAATCTTTGATATCACACCGAGCCTAGAAACAGGTTCTTAAGGCTCTGATACCACTTGTAAGTCCCGTTAAACCGGATCTTTCAATGATATCAAACAACACCAAGTTTGTGCGGAATCCAAACTTGATGTGATTCAAGAATAAACCGAAAAATATGAAAATACGAACCGAATACGAAGAACACATCGAAACACTTTCAACACTTGCACACGATTCTATTACTATCAAAGCAAAATCGTCTAGTACAAGCGTTTTCACCCCCAAATCGCCTCCCACTCTATGACTCTAGAATTTCTGTAACATGGAGGTTCAAACCTAAAAACAAGTTAGAAACTTGTTTATATACTTACTAAAGCCCACTTCCCTACATGGGCTCCCCTTGGGCCTGCTTGGCCCACATGGCCTAAGTGACCTATAAAGGTCCACAACCTAATATAAACTAACCCGGTAAGGCCCAGCTCGTAACCATAACCCGTTGTGTTAATTTGATGCGTCAGTCTCACACTTTAGGGCCTAACAGTCATCAAGCACTTTAATTAACATTAATATATCGTATGGATACATGTAATTTTGAGGGTTGTCACATTCTCCCCCTGTTAAGAGAATTTCGTCCCGAAATTTAGCACGTGTTTACTAAGGAAGCTAGTTAAGTTGCGTGGTTTTCCTGGGGTGTCACATCATCCCCTCGTTGGTTTGGAATTTCGTCCCGAAATTATGCAGTAGCTTCAGCCTCAGTAGTGGTTGCACTTTTCTTAAACAGCTGGGGATACTTGAGTTTCATATGATCTTCTCGTTCCCAGGTGTACTCTGGGCCACGATGGGAATTCCAACGAACTCGAACAAGAGGTATTCTGGTATGCTTGAGAATCTTAACGTCTCGGTCTGTGATTTCAACTGGTTCCTCGACGAATCGTAACTGGTCGTCGATTGTGAGCTCCTTTAAGGGAACTATGAGGGTCTCATCTGACAGACACTTTTTCCGATTTGACACGTGGAATACGTTGTGAACTCCGCTGATTTCTTCCGGTAGATTCAACTTGTAAGCGACTTTGCCAATTTTCTCAATGATTTCGAACGGTCCGACATAACGCGGATTGAGTTTGCCTCGTTTGCCAAAATGGACTACACCTTTCCAAGGTGAGACTTTGAGTAGCACTCGATCCCCAACCTGGAACTCGAGTGGTTTCCTACGCTTATCAGCGTAGCTTTTCTGACGGTCACGGGTTGCCGCCATTCGTTGTCGTATCTGAGCAATCTTTTCAGTCGTGTCTACCACAAGTTCTGGGCCAGTGATTTGACTGTCGCCAACCTCTGCCCAACAAAGAGGTGATCGGCACTTCCGTCCGTACAATGCCTCGAACGGAGCGGCCTGGATACTGGTGTGGTAACTGTTGTTATACGAAAACTCCACTAACGGGAGGAGTTTTTCCCAGCCATTACCAAAGTCGATTACACATGCCCTAAGCATGTCTTCAAGGGTTTGAATGGTGCGTTCAGATTGCCCATCTGTCTGTGGATGATATGTTGTGCTCATGTCTAATCGAGAACCAAAGGACTTGTGCATAGCTTGCCACAATTCAGATGTAAAACGTGAGTCATGATCAGAAATGATGGAGGTTGGCACTCCGTGCCTTGATACCACTTCCTTTAGGTATACGTCTGCTAGAGTAGAAAACTTATCCGTTTCCTTGATAGCCAGAAAATGTGCAGACTTGGTCAGTCGATTCACGATCACCCAAATGGTATCATTTCCGCGTTGAGATCTAGGCAGGCCAGTAACGAAATCCATGGAAATTTGCTCCCATTTCCATTTAGGTATCTCTGGTTGTTGGAGTAGGCCTGATGGTTTCTGATATTCAATCTTGACTCTCGTGCAAGTCAAACATTTACTGACGTAGGTTGCTATGTTGGCTTTCATACTAGGCCACCAGTATGTAGTCTTTAGGTCGTGGTACATCTTATCCGAACCAGGATGTACTAAATAACGAGACTTATGTGCTTCATCCATCACAAGCTCACGTAAGTTTCCATAAAGTGGAATCCAGATGCGTCCGTTAACATAGTAGGTGCCGTCTTCCTTTTGTTCTAACCGTTTTCTTGATCCTCGCAGGGACTCAGCCCTGATGTTTTCTGCTTTCAATGGTTCAATCTGAGCATCACGAATTTGAGCAGGAAGGCTAGAGTGAATGGTAAGCTGTAACGCACGTACACGCTTAGGTATAGTATCCTTTCGACTGAGGGTGTCGGCCACAACATTGGCTTTGCCCGGATGATACTTGATCGCACATTCGTAACCGTTCAAGAGCTCGGCCCATCAACGTTGCCGCATGTTTAACTCCTTTTGCTTGAAGATATGCTCGAGACTCCTGTGATCGGTGTAAATGGTGCACTTGGTACCGTACAGGTAATGTCTCCATATCTTAAGTGCGAAAACAACTGCTCCCAGCTCCAGATCGTGCGTAGTGTAGTTCCTTTCGTGAACTTTAAGTTGGCACGATGCTTAGGCAATGACCTTGTCACGTTGCATCAACACGCAACCAAGTCCTTGGATGGAAGCGTCGCAATAAACCACAAAATCATCTGTGCCTTTAGGCAATGAGAGAATAGGCGCGCTACAAAGTCTATCTTTTAAGTGTTGAAATGCGGACTCCTGTGCATCACCCCAACGATAGATGACACCCTTCTGAGCCAGTGAAGTGAGAGGTTGCGCAATCTTTGAGAAATCCTTGATAAACCTTCTGTAATATCCTGCCAAACACAAGAATTGGCGGATTTCTGTTGGTGTACGGGGTGCAGGCCAGTTCTTGATTGAGTCAACCTTGGATGGATCCACATGAATTCCATCCTTGTTTACCACGTGGCCTATAAAGTGGACTTCGCGAAGCCAGAAGTCACATTTTGAAAATTTGGCATACAACTGCTATGTTCGAAGAAGTTCCAAAATATGTCGTAGATGCTGCTCGTGTTCCTCCTGACTCTTAGAATAGATCAGAATGTCGTCGATGAATACAATGACAAACTTATCCAGGTAAGGCTTGCACACTCTATTCATGAGATCCATGAAAACTGTCGGTGCATTCGTCAATCCAAAAGGCATAACCAGAAACTCGTAATGTCCATAACGAGTCCTGAATGTTGTTTTAGAGATATCCTCGTCTCAGACTCTCAGTTGATGGTAGCCTGACCATAGGTCAATCTTGGAATAGAAACTCGACCCTTGCAACTGGTCGAATAAATCATCAATCTGCGGAAGAGGATAACGATTCTTCACGGTCACCTTGTTGAGTTCGCGATAGTCAATACACATTCTGAAGGTACCGTCTTTCTTCTTCACTAATAACACTGGAGCTCCCCAAGGAGAAGAGCTAGGGCGTATGAAACCCTTTTCCAAGAGTTCTTGTAGTTGCGTGGACACTTCTTCAAGTTCGGATGGAACTAGACGATAAGGCGCTCGAGCTATGGGCGCTGCTCTCGATTTGAAATTCAACTTGACGATGGGGCGGAAGACCAGGTAATTCCTCAAGAAATACCTCAGGAAAATCACGTACAACAGGTATGTCTTCTGTCTTCCTTTCTTCAGAGGATGTATCAGAAATAAGGGCTAGGATAGCAGGGTGGCCCTTTCGCAAACACTTCTGGGCCTAAAGGAAAGAGATAATGCCCACAACAGCACCACTCTTGTCGCCATGAATCATGAGAGGTTCTTTACCAGAACGAGGGATGCGGACAATCGTCTCGTTGCAAAGAATTTCCGCTTGCTGATGAGATAACCAATCCATCCCAATAACAACGTCGAAACTACCCAGAACGATAGGAATAAGATCGATAGAGAAGGTCTGACCAGCTAAGACGAGGTTACAACCCTTAACTATGTGTGTGGCTTCAAGACTTCTACCGTTTGCTAGTTCTACCGTGTGTTTGGTGTTCAGAAGTGTTGGAGTGCGCTTAAGCATTTGGCTAACTTTTAAGGACACATAACTAGCATCGGCACCCGAATCAAATAAAACAGTAACAAAGAAGTCGTCCAGAAGAAACTTACCCATCACAATGTTGGGATCGTTCCTCACGTCACCCTGACCCAGCACGAACACACGTCCCCTGGCACCATTGCCATTATTGTTACCCCCGTTGTTGCCTCCATTGCTGCCTCCATTGTTGTTCCCGTTTCCTTGGTTATTGTTGTTCTGATTCTGGTTCAGCTAAGGACAGTTCCTCTTAAAGTGGCCTTCAGCGCCACACTGAAAGCATCCTTTATTGCCCTGCTGTTGCTGCTGCTGGTGGTTCTGTTGAGCTTGTTGTTGTTGTTGGCGATTCTGACTTGCTGGTCGTGCGCCCCTGCAATCCTTTGCTTCATGACCAAACTTGTTACACCTCAGACAACGACCCTTGTGGCACTGCCCGTTGTGATGCAAATTACATCGATTGCACTTAGGGTGATTTCCCTTGTACCCACCCTGACCTTGATTCCCAGAAGACTGTTGACCGGGGCTCCTGTACTCATCTGTCTTTTACTGCTGGGACTGAGACTGAACTGAAGTAGAACCCTTGCCCGAATTTCCATCCCTCTTACGCTTGTTATCACCGGGAGCATCAGTAGTAGTAGCGCTAATACGCTTGGGCAGCTTATTCTGCTAAACTGCCTGATCAGTGAGACGATGAGCCAACCGGATGATTTGCTGAATGGTACCCAGGTTAGCTGAAGTCATGTTACTCTGAATCTCTGGTACGAGACCCTTGAGGTACAACTCAATACGTTTGATGGGAGGGTCCACCATAGTAGGACACAAGATGGCCATCTCGTTTGACCTCTTCGTATACGCCTCAATCTCAGACCCCGTCATCTTCAGATTGAAAAATTCCACCTCTAGCTTGTGGATGTCGTCACGACTACAGTACTCTTCCTTGATCAATTCTATAAAGTCATTCCATGGGGTGGCATTAGCAACTGCCAGCCCTAGCAGTTGAATCTGTGCTTTCCTCCATGTTAACGCAGCACCTTCAAGCGTTCCAGTAGCAAATTTCACCCTACGATCTTCAGGGCATTCACACATCTCAAAAACAGACTCAAGCTTCTCGAACCAGTGAAGAAGGCCTACATCTCCTTCTGTGCCGCTGAAAGTACTAGGTCGGCAATCCATGAATGTTTTGAACGTGCACACAGGAGGCTGAGCATGTTGACCTGTTGCGCAAGAATAAAAGACAAGGTTAAGCACGAGGGTTAGTTTGCGAAGGTAGGATCTAAACGTCCTAAGATGGGTTGATATGGCAGGTTATACCTCCTGCAGGGACAGCTGCGAGTGCTTCAGCAACCCGTTCATTGATCAAAGCCGTCAACTGGGCTTGAGTTAGGTTGATACATCCTCCGCGTCCGTTCATGATCTTCACAACGAAGCAACGTAAGTGAGAAAAGTGTCGCGAAAGTACGTAAGCATGGGATAACAGGAGAGAGTAAGCACACAAGGTTCAAATAGCAGTTATCATGTTAACTAGTGCACAAGGTGAACTATCTAACCGACAATATAACATAAATCATACCACTTATTATGTCGAGTCTTGCACGTGGAGCGAAGCGTCGTTGTGGATCGTTGAGCACTGTACAGGTTATAGTCTGGTTTTGTCAAAAGGCTTTTCTCTTTTTAAAACCAAGTTCACTATAACCAATGGCTCTGATACCAATCTGTCACACCCCCAAAATCCACCATGCGGAGTATCACCGCTTGGAGGCGTGACATGACCAGGATCGAGCCACCAATCATATTGAACAACATAATTAAGTAAATAAACCAACCACAATACAATTGGTGACCAAAAGAAAGTAACCGACTTTAAGTTAACAGCGGAAGCATAAAACGTAAGTCTAAAACATAAGTTCCATAGTTCATAAGTTTAAAGTCCAAAACGTAAGTTTAATAAGTTCATAAGGATTAAATGTTTAGCACGGGACATAACAGTCCATATCCCACAACGACCTCCTCCTCGTGCAAACTCCATAAGCATCTAACGACCTGTAAGTCATGTAACGAGTCAACAACAAAGTTGAGTGAGTTCACTGTTGGTTGTTTAGTTTTAAGTTGTTTCCAAAAACATGCTTTTGTCCTTTGCTGGCTTACTTGTCGTGGGGGTTACCCCATAGTTGAAAATATGTTTAACCAGTTCTTTATGTATTACCCAAACCATATCCATAATCAGTGGGGGCTTCCCCATGTGAACAACTAGACCGTTACCATATCGACTACTAACGAAAGTAAGTTGTGCCCTACGTCAATGTCTATCATCATTGACAGTTTGCCATAGTCCATTAGTACACGCACGTCCGACTGGCACGGTGTGAGGTTTGTTAAACCTAATAGCGCTATTAACTAATGACCCGCTCGCCATTGGCCTCGGCGATTAAGTCAATATAAAATGAGGGACTTAATGATAGAGTTTTGTCTAGTAAGTTTTAAGGTTGTTGTCCTACCCAAGGAGGACGAACGTATGTATTCTACCCAAGGAGAATACGCAGGATTAATATTGGCATCCTACCTATGGAGGATGGCGGTACATATCCTACCCAAGGAGGATATGTAGGTTCCGTTTTAAATTCTTTAACCCATTCCCAACCACCGGGAATCCCATGCCTTAGAAAGTGTGTGAACTCACCTTGGTTTGCTCGGTTAGATTAGTTACTCTAATAATCAGAAATCAAGCACGTCCTAATAAGGTACAGATAACAATCAGTTTCTCATGCATGACACGTATCCTATGCACGGTTTATCTACTCATTACTTCTGTCACGTACCACACAATTCTAATGTCAATGTACTTTGTTAAGTTATATTATTTTACCCTAAAATAATATAACTATCTCACAAATTAAACAAGTATCCACACAAGTGTCCTAGTATAAAAATATATATATTCTTAATATATTTTTAACCATTTTACTTGTAAAAATCAACCTCCGATACTTTGTATTTTTGTAACAAAACTCATGGCGAAGTTTATTTTGAAAAACAAAGTTAGAACGTATTTGTGAACACTTGTTAGAAAAATAATTTCTAAGTGTTGGAATTTTTAGAAAATTTCGCCAGAGTTTCCTTTGTAAATGGAGGTGTCCATGCTAATAAGCATATCATTTTCTTTTCCAAAAATAATTCAACAATCCTCAATCAACAATATACAATCTTTACTTACCAATCTTGTTAAAACAAGCATAAATTACTACTTCATGAACTTGAAAGTTTATAAAAATATGTAGTAACTTACTAGTGTATTTAGTAAGTCTTGTACCCCTTTAAAGTGTGATTGCTTCTTTAAAAACTCCATTTTTAAAGAATATGGATCTTTACAACTTATGTTCATATTTTCTAAAAATGCCTCTTCATGTATTTTTCTTGTCACACATGTGTTTCTTCACTTTGTTAACTACCAAAAATGATGCATATTTATGTAAGAACCAAGGTTTAGTAAAACTTGTATTTTAACTTGGTTTCTTGGTAAATCATACTTGAAACATTTAGATTTACAAGGCTTTAAGCCTTCTTTGTTCATCATTTTACAAGAAACCTTATATTCCTTCAAGTTCATGACTTTTGTGATGATGATCCATAACCTTTAACATGTTCATCCTCTCATCTTGCTAGATTATGTTTTTAATCATGATCTAGCAAGATTACATGATGATCCACATCATTTCTACAAACAAACAATAATCAACAAGTATATCAACACTACAACAACATGATTTCTTCATAACTTTAGCTTATGTTCATGTTTCAAGTTCAAGTTTCTTAGTGTTCTTTAAGTTTATCATCATGTAACCTACTTTAACCACTTAAATAAGATGAAATATGAAGTGTAGGATGTTCTTACCACTAGCTCAAGGCTAGGGATGTTCAAGAGAAGAAATGAGGTGGTTAATAGCAAACGAAGAAGGTCCTTCAACTTCCGAGAACACCAAACTTCTTTGTATGACCCTTAACACTCTTGTATGCTTGTAAAATGAATAAAACAAGTTTGATTGATGATGATGGTGGTGTGGTTTGGGGTCGGCCGAACAAGAGGGAGAGAGGAGAGATGGATGGTGTTGAGAGTTGAAGATGATGATGATGAGAATGAAGGACTTGTGGATTTATAATTAAACCTTCCAACATCTTATTAACCATTAGTCATAATGTTTCCCAAGTACTTAACTAATTCAATAAACAAATCAAGAAGATCAAGGCTGGGGTACCACCCTTGTAACCGTAAGGTGGGGGGGTTGTTTAGTTGGGTTTCAACTTGTTAGTTGGTGATCTTGCTTGAAAACCAATGTTTAGTTAGTGCTTTATGTTTGTTATGTATTATATAGTGTGTTATGATGTTCGGGAACCATGACTAGTTCAGAAAAATAAAAACAATGCTTCTAGCATTATTTTGGTGTTTCGGGTAATGTCCGGTTGTTCGGTTTGATACCGGTTCGTTAAAGTGCTAAGTTATTTCGTATAGTGTCCTATATATATATATTTGTAACACTTTTAATTCCCAACACTTAGGAAACATACAGGACCATTTAGTCAATTTTCTGCACAAGACTAGTATGTTAAAAAAAGCACATGCAAGTATGACATAGAAATCAGAAAGCAGTTAAGTAATTCAGCACAGTCATCAAGCACTTTAATTAACATTAATAAATCGTACGGATACATGTAATTTTGAGGGTTGTCACCGAAACCCACACCACCATAACCACCATCATTCAATCATCTCCTACACATTCCAAGCTTATATCAAGGTGTTAGAAGGTGTATAAGGAAGCTAGGAGCTTTCGGAAGATCAAGGACCTCTCTTATTTGCTTTTATCCACTTGTTTTCTTCACTTAATCATCCCTAGCCTTGTGCTAGTGGTAAGAACCTTGATCTTGTTATTTTACTTCCATTCTAAGTGGTTAAAAGAAGAATCATAATGTTAATCTTGAAGAACACTAAAGACCATAAGAAGTAAACATGAACATAAGCTTGTTTAATGATGGAACTAAGTTGTTTTTGTGTTGATTTACTTGATGATTGTTGTTTGTTCATGTATATGATGTAAATCATCATATGATCTTGCTAGATAATGATTAAAAACATAATCTAGCAACATAAGGAAGTAGGAATGATGAAGGATGATAGATCATCTACATATGAATCATGAACTTGAATGACTAAATGGTTTTCCTGAAAAGTAATGATCAAAGTAAGTTGTAATACTTGTAGATCTAAAGATTCATGGATGATTTTTCAAAGAAACCAAGTTAAAAATATAAGTTTTTCTAAATCTTGGTTCTTAAACAAATAAACCTTATTTTTGGTGGATAAATAAGTGTAGAAGCACTTGTGTAACAAGAAGATTTCATAAAGAAACAATTTTAGAAAATATAAATACAAGTTGTAAAGATCAATCTTCTTTAAAAATGAAGTTTTTAAAGAACTAACCACACTTTAAAGGATAACAAGGCTTACTAATGACACTAGTAAGTTACTACAAATTTTTACAAATATTCAAGTTCATGAAGTGGTTGATTATTATTTATTTTTGGCAAATTAGTAAGTAAAGGTTGTTTATTATTGTTTGTGGATTGATTGTGATGATTTTTACAAAAGCAAATAATATGCTTGAAAGCATAGAAACCTCCATTTTTAGGGGAAACTATGGCAAAATTTTCTAAAAATCTAAACACTTAGAAAAATGTTTATTAACCTACACTTACAAGTGTATTTTAAAGCATAAGTTGTTACAAAAACTTTGCCATAAATTTTGGTTACAAAAATAAAAATATTGGAGGTTGATTTTCATAAATAAAAGTGACTAAATATGTATTTAGGAAATATATATTTAGAATACACCATGTGTGTGATTATTTGTATATTTTGTGTATTAGTTATATTATTTTAGGACATGAAATAATATAACATACCAAAATACCAAGAATCGCAATCCAAAATATTACCAAAATTCCAAGGAATAAATATACACATTTACACAAAAATATTGATGAAACCGAACTATGGAATAAGACTTACAATAATATTCCAGAATTTATTCTCAAAGTATATTTTGGTAAATAATATTTTGGACACCAAGGAAACAAAAATACGATTTTTACAATTACTACAAGAATATATATCATATTTTTTACAAGGAAAAATATATTATTTTTGAAAAGTATGAAATATATATTTTTCTCGAAATTTTTAGAAGATATAGTATTTTTTAAAATATATATTTTCTTACAAACACGAAATACAATATTTTGAGGTGAAAAATATAATTCCTCAAATAAATATGAAGAATATCATTTTTGGAGAAAAATGAGTTTATATATATATATATATTCTATGTTGGACATGAAAATATATTATTTTTGAAACTTATGGAGGAAATACAAATATTTGCCAAGAGAAAAATTATAAATAATTTTTCTAAAATAATACTTATTAGAATATATATATATATATATATATATTGGAAATATATATTGGTGGACTCTTATTAAAGATGATATTCCGGAAAAAATAATACGAAATTGAGTATAAGGATACTTAATGAAAACAATAAAAATACGTATTCTTGTACGTATAAATTCACACCAGAATACGACCCTAATACATGGCAAAATAAACAAGTATAAGATACCCCATCCTTGGGAAGGAAATACAAGCATAAATACTTGGGAAGTATTAAGTTAATATATATTGTTTTAACAATTATTCCAAAATTTAATAAATATAATTTAAGTTAACATATTAATTATTTTAACAAATAATTATATATACTTGGAATAATAATGAAGACACTTTGAAACGTAACTCAAAGACACTAATCAATACTAAGTCAAGGCACGACCCGCTCGTCTAATGGACCGTAGAACGCATGTAGGTAGTCGTGCGTTCTAGAGGAAGCTTTGAGTTACATCGGATACAAGGAACGCAAAACTGTGAGTTCATGTTCCCCCTTTTCTTTAACTGTTTTCGGTTTTATAACTTCGGGGGTGAAGTACATGTTACAACTGTTTACAAACGTTATTATTTGGTATGGTTAGCTAAGGAAGGGTACTTCTGGATCATGTAAGTGGTGGGTATGATGCTTAAGGCCATCAATCCTCTTGTAGGACCGAGGGACATGAGTAATAGATCTATTTGGGTATAGCGAGCCCCGCCCATGTTGGACCAGGGTGGCCCATGGGTTGACTATGTCTTACAGCCGGAGGCCCGGTGCAAAGTCTGCTAGTTTTGAGCTTTCCTGCATCACGTCACAAATATTCATGTATTAGCTACACATTAATTGATCTATTTCCTTATTGCTTTCATACCGGGTTTTTCAAGTACATACAAACATACTTACAAATATTTCAAAGGTTTATTTACAAACACACACATGAACTCGCTCAACTTTTGTTGATGTTTTCAAACTACATGTATTTCAGGAAATTAAGTATGGATCTGGCGGGCGTTGGAGTTTACAAGTCAAGTCTCTAATAAAAGGTGTCATCCGAGGTCGAAGGGTTTGGGTTATGTATTTTATCTTGGATAAGATACATGGCTCGAAACCTAGTTTAGATATGTCTTTTGTGAAGTCCAGTATGGAACTTTAAGCTTTGGTAGTCATGTGTTCTAAACTTAAAGTCTTAGTTTGATGTTAAACAATGACGGTTGTATTATTTTGAAAATTATCTATGGATGAACATCTTGGTTTATCATATAGTCGTTTGTTATGGTTGAATGCAATGATATTAAGCAAGTCATACCAAATCACGCTTCCGCAAAAGTCAGGGTGTGACAGTCCTTAAGAGGAATGACCTTTGCCTTAGGCGCTTTTACACCATCAGTGGTTGTGAAGTCCATGGGTTTGAAGTTTTCAAGGATGTCACACTCATCATACCATGTGGGTTTAAATTGGTATTTCTCAATTTCCTCAAAAGTTGAGGACCCCACAGATCTTTCCAAAGAAATCTTGTTATCAAGTTTATCAGTTATTTTAACCTCTTGGCCATCCTTGTTTGTGGGAATAATTTCAACAAAACTAGCTTGATTTGCAGCAGTGTTTTCAACTTGGTCATTTTTTTCTAAACCCTATGCCAAATTTTACATTACTTTCAAGTTGTTTTTCAAGCATGATGCCATAACCTTTGCAGGATTCCACCCATTTTTCACAAGTGATTTGGGTGGCTTCCAACTCCTTTTTGTAAACTTGATATTTTTCTATCATTGTTTGGAGTTGGTCCTTGGTTATGCTATTCTCATGCACGGTTTTGAATGAAAGAAAGAAGTGAGGAATCCTCTTTTCGACTCTAACTCTCCCACTCCAGTCGTTGCTTTTCTTTCTGTTACTTCGAAAGTAGCTGCTTCAGCTTCAGCCACTCGAATTTTCGATATTCCTTTTTATTTCTCATAAACCAATGGCATCTTCTTCTGGAAATCCTAGTTATTCTTAGCATGATATTGGGGAATCTCATTGCTATTACTCAAACAAGCATGAAACGTATGCTTGCATATTCGTCCATAGGGCAAATCGGATATGTAATTATTGGAATGTTCTTGATGATGCTGCAAATTTCACTTTCTTTTTCACTCAATTTGTTTTTCAGTTCTTTTAATGACTTTTCAAATTGAACTTCAGAAGTTAATAACCTATCCCTAAGGTTTTCATTCACCTCTTTAATGTTAGCAAATGCTATGATGCATTTGTCTGAACACAGATTTTTAAGAACCTGAGGTGATACCTTAGATGCAGCCATCATGGCACAATCATAGGTATGATCACTTTCTTCTTGATCTTTCTCTTCTTTTTCACCTTCTTTCTTCTCTTCTTCTTATTTGGACCAGGGGTCGGACAGTGGTTCCAACAGGGGTTTTGAACTTTCTCCCAGCAGTATTTCATCAGCAACAGCAGTAACCACTGCTTCAGCAATTTTGTCCATTGTTTCATCACTTGACTGTCCTTCTTCAGCTTCCAGCCCTTCTGATATTGACTCTAATGCCATAAAACGGTATTCATCATTAGAAGCATCATTAGTAGCATAGAGTGCAAAATTTTCATCACCTAGCTCATCAGGAAAGTCGCTCCAGTCAACAAAGCCTTGGGTGAAAAAGCTTTGCTGATCTGGTTGAACCACTGTTGGTGTAGCTTGTTGAGGTGCAACTGGTTGCACTTGAACCTGAGGGACAGGGTCTTGGACATACTGAATTTGTGGGACAGTGGTTTGGACATAATGCACAGGAACAGGGGTTGCAGTATGTGCATAATGGGCAATGTTTACATGGGCAACAGGGGTATATTGGGCATAGTGCACAGTGCTTTGGTTATTTTGTGGTCTATGGTTTGAGCTGGGATGTGTAATAATTGGTCCATTGGTTTGACTCCTGCATTCCCTAGCAAAATGAACTAGCCTATTACACTTATAGCACTTAATCTTTGACTTATCCATCCCCACTTTTAGATTCCCATGTAACTCTGGAAATTTTCTCCCTGACCTTTTGTAAAACTTGCTAGTTCTTACACTTAGCAATGCAAGTTGATGCAAAATGTCCATTTCTTCTAAGTCAGTTGGATCAAAATGCTGTAAATCATTGAGTTCAAAGCACAGATTGTCAGAGTTCTGGCTTCCTCCATTTGCTGTGAAAGCAAAATTGGATGAGTGAGGATCAGAGTTGAAGTTTCCACCAGTAGTTATGTCAATAAAATGATCATAACTCTGATCCTTACTACTGCCAGACTCTTCCTGACCCAAAAGAGCTGTGTTGCAAATGAGTAGTCATCTGCAACTTTTCCAGACTCTTGCAACTTCTTTTTTCTGGTTTAACTCCCTTTCATAGGTCAGGAGTCTACCATGAAGTTGGGTCAGGGTCAGATCTTTGAACTCAACAGAGTTTCTGGTCACAAAAGCAATGGTGTCCCACTTTTCAGGAAGTGATCTTAAAAACCTGTTGTTAACAGTTGACTTAGGAAATTCAGTTTTAACAAGCTTAAGTTCACTTATGAGACAACTAAATTGCTCAAACTGTTGTGTTAATGTTTCACCCTTAATGTGACAAAAGGTTTCATACTGTTGGTTCAAAATTTCCCTGTTGTTTTCAATTACTTCTTCAGTTCCCCCAAATTGTTCCTTAAGTGCATCCCACAATTCCTTGGCACTGTTACAGTGTAACAGCTCAGCATAGATATCATTAGGGAGTGCAGATGCAACGATGCTGAATGCCTTAGCATCTAGTTCAAGTTTTTGAAAATCCTGATCAGTGTAGTTCTCTAATTTCTTAGGAACAAAAACCTTTAGATCCTCAGCACTCGGCACCATTGGAACATGTGGTCCATAGATAACTGATTTCCAACATCCGGTGTTCTGTTGAGCTAAGATGTGGCCCATCCTTCGCTCCCAGATGTGGTATTCATTTCTTTTCAACATGGGTGGTTTGAAGAGAGAACCAATGTTATTGTTCATATCGTGTGATTGTGACGTCATCCTGGTTGTTTTACAGGCACTGATTAACCAACTTTGCTCGTGATTAACCCTTACTCTGTTTTTCAACGAAATGAACAATTAATAAGTATCAACGATTGTGAGCCGAACTTTTACGTCAAAATGATTGTTAGATCAAATTTGACTGTCCAAGCTCTGATACCAATTGTTAGGATCTGAGTTTCTTATGATTGTGTTTTTGTTTGAGAATTATGAATATGAATGAGTAATTGCAGCGGAATTAAAATGGAAACAAACTTTCAACACACAATCAAATGGAAGAATTGCTTTCAACACACATGTTTGACATGAAATCGAATGATTATATTTATTACAATGATTCAATCACAATGCATGCATGTAATACAATCTCCCCCTCAGCCTGAGCTCACAGTTTGTTCGTACAAAATGAGTTGTGAAGAAAGAGCTGATAGAACAATACAGGGTACTGTCCTATTTATAGTACGAAGCAAACCACTGAAGCATCTTTGCTGACGTCACCATGAAAGTGACATCTAACCTCCTAACAACCTACAACCACTGATCTATATGTATACCAAAACAGTTTCTTGAACTCTTTGCATTTTTTATTTTTTATGTTATCTGAAGTTGAAGTTAACTGTCTCCAGCCAACATGATGCTCATAAAAGTGCCCAATTAACCTCTGCATGATGGTTTTCAAGTTTAACTCTTCTCAAATTCAGCTTATAATAGCTTCGGAATCAATGTGGATAAACCATAAGATGAAGAAAGGTTATAAACATACCTGAAAATTGGGCGTAAAGCAATCATCGGCCACCGGAAATCATTAAAGTAGTCTCACAAGACTACACAACCCCTGCGATCTCCGGTTGCATGATGTCCTGATTTATCGAATTCAATAGCTGAAAGTAAATAACTGAAACCGACATATGTTGTTCTAAACACAGACTTTTGAGTTTCGATTTTAACTAAATCGCGCAAAGATCTCTCCCATCTGCATAATAATACAACTAAGCATATAAATCCCACTTTTTACTCATAAAAAAACACCTAACATAAACAATATAGATTATATATGAATTAAGATCACCCTCTGAATGCAACAATCCATAGGTGCATATGATTACATCAGTAGAAGAAAACACAAAACCAAATGTATCAGCCTCACTTCATGATTATATGATTTAAAACTATTTGGGGGTCATTGTCAATTCTTCTTATTACTTCTTTTCTTTTGAGATCAACAGATATTGCATAAACCAGTTAGAAATTAAAAACCAATTTTATTATTGATTTAAATAATTTGCGATTTGAGATTTTGAATGAAACCCGACTTCAAGTTTTGTAACTTGTCGCTTCAATTTTGTAATGAACCCAGGATTTCAGTTATCATATTGAATATGGAATGAACCCATGTTTCAGTTACAGAATTGATTATGAATGAATGGGTGATCAAAAAAGGGTCTATCAAATGAGTAAAATACAGAATGGAATGAATCTCTTACCAGAGCACCACGGTGCAGAATGCTATCAATTGCAGTATTGCACTACCCTTGTACAGCTGATCATCTCAATCTAACAACTTAATATCACATGATCATTTTCAAAATTAACTAATATACGTAAACAAATGTCTATACCTAAATGGAACTCATATAAATTCATATTTAACATACACATTCTGATTTGTAACGGAGCAAATCTGGCCTCAATATGATAAAGATTAACACTCCTGACAAATAAGAGAATCAAAACTAAATTCAACTTCAAAAAATGCAAAATTCTAACAACGTAATATCACATAATGATCATTTTCAAACTTGTACTGACCTGCTATGTCGAATGAATAATCGTCGTTCAATTGTTATGTCAGATCTAGGGTTTCAACATAAAAAACCAAAAACAAAAAAAAATAATAACTTCGATAACTTCGATAAATGATGAACACATAAACATAGAACACAAACACCATACCTGCAAAGGGGATTAATGTTAATAAATCAAATGAACAAATATCGAATAGGTTTACTTACATGATGTCTTGGTAATCTCGCGGAACAAAAAGAAAGATAAGTGCATTAGAGAATGGAGTGCATAATCGATTGAAAAGCAAAACGCGATCTTCAATTGAGGTTGTACAGAAAATAAACCCTAATTAAATGAAACTTCACCCATACATCATCAAGCTGTGCAAATTGATGGACAAAGACAATACCGATAAATAATGGATGATGAATCAACGTAGAAGAAGAACAAACATGTTGATATCTAGGGTTTGTCGAGGAGTGTACCTGTTTGTTGAATTGTTTGGAGAAGATGATGAATCCAGTAGAGCGATGAATGTGAGGGAGGCTCCATGAAGAATGAAGATCTAGGGTTTTGGATGATCGTATTGTTATTTTGAAGAAGAAAAGAAAGACGAAGGCGGAGGAGGAGAGAGAGCAGATTTTGAAAACCTTGGATTGGTCTCACAAAGAAGAAAGAGAGAGCAAATAGAGAGAGAAACCAGGGTTTGAAATTTGAAATGGAAAACATTTAATGAACCCTCTTTCTTTATTTTGAATTTCAAATTCAAATTTCAAATTAAAATGGTATTATAAGTTTTAAATAAATTGTTATTTATGACATCATTAGATCCTACGTGGCATGCCTGAGAGACTGACACGTATGCAAAATTACAACAGCCTTTAATCTCCTTTTATAGAGAAGATAGATAGATATAGATTATATCACGATATTTTATTCTTTATTTTGTTAATAATTCCCTACATCGAATATATAAACATTTGTTATAATTTTGGTTGTGCTTTCAACATAAAAGGCCCAATTGTGGTTAAGTTAGTTATCTTCTTTGTAAATTTCAAAAAAGGCCCAATTGTATATCAGGTTATTATCTTCTTTGTCATTGGCATCGCCTCTGTTCAACTTACGCAAACTAAGAGGTTCTCTAACTTCACTTTTTCTTTTCATCTAGTTTTGTTGGTGGTTTTGAAAGTTCATGGGGTCGGACAAGAGGTTTAACCAAACTTTTAAGAGATGCGATCAGGATTTAACCAATCAGGGATTACAATGTTCAAATAAGAAACTAGAAAACCACAAATTCGGAATTCAAAATACGATAAACATAGAAAAGACAATTAATTAATTAATTAATTTAAAGAAATAAATATAAAAAGATGGCCTCTAGCCACAGCTCGATGGGCCTGGTGGTTCTTCGATTGGGCTCTGATCCGTATCAAGGCTGATGTGGTTAGGGACGGCTATCAAACCCGAACCCGTTGGGTAAACCCGAAACATTTGGGACGGGTTTGGGGTCGGTTAATCGGGTTTAGGAATAGTTTTTTTTTTTTTTTTTTTTTTGCGTGTTTGGGATTTTAGTGATATACCCGTTTACCCGACCCAATTACCCGATAAAGTGTACCCGTTTACCCGATTGTATACCCGATATAATTTCTTTTATATTATTAAATATGTATATATATGATACATCCATTTTTTACACATATAGGTATTCTATTCCGTATACATTGTAGTTATTTGATATATATATTTATAATGACAATACAAAATGTAACCGGTTAGTAGTTACCCGATAGATACCCAATGAGTTTTGAGATGAGTATACCTAACAAGTAATCTTTTTAAATTAACGGGTTTACCCGATACCCGATGGGTATTTACCCGCTAGAAACCCGACGGGTTTTGGACGGGTTTGGGACAAGCTTATCTAACCGGGTTTGGGTTTAGGATTACCTAAACTGTCCCAAACCCGACCCATTGTCATCCCTAGATGTGGTCTTAGGAACCCTAGACACCATTCCAGCGAATTGGAAAGGGCGGTTTCTTATGAAGGACAGAAGTACAAGCCGCAAGGAGTGTCACCGAATATTTTGATATTCTGCAACTTTTCAGCATCTCTTCTTCATCGAACATTCGAGGAACATTCAACCTTTCGTAATGGAAAATCAAAAATAGACAACTCATGACCAATTAGGTGTAGGGGTGTTCTTCGGGTTGTTTTCTCGGGTTTCGGGTTTTCAAAACTAAATATATTATCGGGTTAAATGGTTCGGGTTTTATCAGGTCGGGTTTCAGGCTAGTAGAGTTTTGTTGGCTCCAAAAGAAGTTAATTAAAACATGGAAATGGGACATTTCAATTCTAATGTTGATGCTTTAGAATGAATACATGATGTGAATTGATTTTAGTATTTGTATGGCATGTTTTAGATTTATATCTACAATCACCAAAGAGCTTGTAGCCTACCAGTATTAAGCTATGTAGTAAAGACGTTCATCTCATGATGAACAATGGCGTAGATTTAGAAGTAAATCTAGACCACGTGTGATATAGGTATTGATGCATAAAACATCAAAAGCTAAAAGGTAAAAAGGAAGATCGAACAAGAACATCATAAACATAAAACTTATCATGTTCATTAGGGGCCTACACATATGTCATGGGCTAATTGGCTATAGCCCAAAGAACAACAAAGCCAACCCAAAAAATGGTTACATGGCTATTTTACAAGCTAATACAAAACCACTGTCATGTACAACAAGCTTCACCTGCTATCACAACAAATCAAAATCATTAAAATCACGCTAAACGCTAAACGTACAAGTTCTTTTTTTTTCTTCTGGCTATGCTAAAATATAAATAAAATTTGAACTAATTGAATATAAACATGCAATTCTAAAGGGGTTGCAGTGCAGCTTATTAGCCGTTTACCTGTCACTTGTTTGTATTTTGTGATTTTAGCATTTTTTTTACCAATATTTGAAGAACACTAATTGAATTTAACAAACATGCAGGCCCACAAGCTCAAAAAACTGAACCGAACGCTGTTAATAAGGAAAGCAAATAAAAATTCCAAATAATGTCAGATTCAAGATTCATTAGGCTAGAGGGTATGGTGATGGTCCTCCAAGAGAGGATGATCCGCCACGTAGGCGCCACGTCATAGTCCTCCCAAGATGGTCCATCCCACAAAACTAGAGGGTATGGGAGGATGGTCCTAGATGATCCTACCCCACAAAACTATGTACAAGTAGTAATGCCTATTGTACAAACCAATAAAGCTTCATTAACACAAACACAAAGAAAGGGGGGCCACCAATCTGGATCGTCCTGAACGTCCACATCTCAACGCTGAAGACGGGGACGGAGGGGCCGGCGTGGATGTTGCTTCGTCGCCGATGGAGGACGGACCAGGATGGTCCTCCATACCGTGCAGCCTTATATTCAGGGGCGGACCCATATAGAGTGGGTCGGGGTCCCCGGACCCCAATGTTTTTAAAAAAGTTAGTAGATTCAGTATATTAAATTGTATAAGAACCCCATAAATACAATTAGGTGGACACTATAGAAAGGAAAGGAAACCTGTTGTAGTGGTAAATCCCTCTCTTTACCAATAAGAGGTCATGGATTCAATCCTTGTGTAGCTCGTTTTTCATTTTTTTAGATCTAGTTCAAACCCGAACGAGGACCGACCCTAAAATTTTAACGTTTTGTTATGATAATTTTGAGCACCGAAAAAAATGGACCCCATTGAAAAAAAATTATGGGTCCACCACTGATTATATTAGACTGTCCTCAAAATGATTTTTTTATTATATAGTATAGATAGATATAGATTATCCAATATCTTTATTAATATATATTTAATATTAACATAACATATTATTAAACTTTTATGCATGATAAAATTAGTATATTATAATTTACGTATTTACCTTATTTTTGCCGGTGTTATTATTTTATTAATTATCCAATATCTTTATTAATATATATTTTAAATTTTGAATCAAACGGATTATATAAATATTGAATAATTGGAATCCTTATATTAATTAATAATATAATATTATAATTAATTAGAAGAGATTAAACTAAAATTATAATTATTCATAAGACGTGGCCTAATATGATGACAAGTGTACTCAAAGTGGTTTCTTTTATTATATAGTACTAGTTGTAACACCTGTGTGAACACACGGATATGTTTAATAACGATCGAAAACAAATGTTAAGACAGTATGTGTTAGGACATAAAAATTTCATTTCTATGTTACGAAAAAATTATTAGTTCAGGTTTGATATAGAAATAAGCTAAGTAATTGATAATATGTTGTCTACAAATCAGATTATTAATCATTTCTTAATGTTTTCTAACCATTTGTATCTAAAAATCAGATTATTAATCATTTCTTCATGTTTTCTAACCATTTGTGTCTAAAAATCAGATTATTAAATAGATAAGAAACGAAGAGCTGTGATAAAAAAGCAACAGTAGACGAAACTGAACACAGAAGAACCGAAGAGTTCACACAACAAAAGACAAACCAATAACACAAAAACTAATATCAAATAACCCGAACAACATGCCATATACTTGTATATAGACACGTATGCAAAGGCAATGTCATTTTATTGCCCACTGTGCCGTCGATCGCCTAAAACCACTTGGAATGCCCTGCCAAAGTATAGATACCATGATTGTATATCGAGCATCAAAGGTAAAGCTGATTTTAAGGAACCTTTGCTTTAGTTCATGCGTCATCTTTTCTCTTTTATGAACTATAAACACACAGGCATTCTAAGTAAAGCAGAACAATTATATTTCTTAAACTGAGTTTCTATTTTTTTTCATGTCTAGGTGGGATATAAGGTGTGGCCATAAGCATCAGTATCACTAATAAGAAGAAAATGACCAAAATTGTGATAAAGTATAAAATTTCAAAATTTGACAAATCAAAACAAACTCTTAAATAATAAGTCAAGAAGTCGAAAACATACAAAAGAGAAATATTGATCATGGTGTTTTCACTTCCATGTTTATAAACTTGGGTATTTTTTTCTATTACATATCAAATTAGCCCCTGAATAAAACATGGAATAGAACTAACCTTTAACATACCCTAAAATACCTTACGAACTCACAATTTGTAAACTATGATTCAACCCCGAAACCGACCCTGAATCATTTAAGCATGTCATCCTGTTTCTGAACTGTTTTGGCAGCCGCAACCATCGCTTATAATGGTTGTTTAGACACCATTAGCAGCCCCAAAACTGCACCTAATTGCACGTTGTTGCTATTCCTTTTGTTGTTTTATTATGGTACTCGTTACCCCTACTATCCAATGTTATTTGACCACTGTTTGCAGCATCGAGGCACCACCCACGTAGCCACAAACAACCCAAATCGCTGATGCCCCAACACAAGGATTTGCTCCAGAAACCCTAGGACACATGACAATGTGGTCTGGTTCGCTGCACTTTTATAACAAAGTCCTTATGTTAGTTTTTCAATTTTAATTAAATCTCCTTTTACTACACCATTACTTATAGAGTAAACTCAATACGAATTATCTAATCGTAAATACGAACTCAAGTTACCAGAGACTTTCATAAATAAGCGGTTGTAAATTTATCTGTTTAAATACATTGATTTTTTTTTTGTCCAAATAAGCACCAAGCAATATCAAATCCATTCCACAGTGACCATTTTTATGCACCTGATCTTAAGTCCAGTTGAATGTAAAAACACTTATGCATCAACATCAACATCATCAAATAAAGTCTAAGTTTTTAGCACATGAATGAATAAAATGTCGTTTTGCCATTAGGTCAGCCAATTTGACATGTTCTAATAATCTGCAATTTTTCTTTGCACACAGGTAAGTTCACTCACTTTGCGACCATGAAGTCAGCCCATTTGACACGTTCCTTTCTTTTATTTGACCCGTTTAGGAAATAAATTTAAAAAATTGAAACTGCAGACATGAGATATAAGCAATATTAAGTGTTGTACCTTTTGCCGATATCCTCCCAAGGCTCTCATTGTCGAGACCATGATAAATGCTAATGATATACCTCTCTCCTTCCCCTATAGTCATGGAAATGAGCTTGTTTACTTCCCCCTAAAATATCAAGAGAAAGTCATAGTTTAATTCTACATGTAGTTCACTATGTTCGGCCCATAGATGGATGGTTGTTTCTGGTGAAAATAGGTCACCCCGGTAAATAAACACTTCATTATATCAAGTTTCTATATTTTTTAAAATAATTAATTTGTGGCATAGATCGAGATAAATAAATACCTGGATGAGCAGAATCCTCAGTGGATCTTTTAATAAGAGTCACGTGGAGACCATCGCCATCATTAGGACCGTTTATTTTCTTCCCTTTTTTTGTGCATTTTAAATCTAGTAGTCAATGTTCGGGCAAGCAATGTATGTTTCTACAAAATATAACACAACCCACTTATTCACAGTGAGATGGACTAACAAATAGAAATGAACTGAAACACAAACACAATGAGAACAAAAAGCTTACCATGTTTGCAACACCGATGAGAAGAGGATACATAAATGGGACATCACCTTTGTACGCTGGAGTTGTCGATCTGATTTGATCAACTGAGAATTGCAACTCACCGATGGAAGCAAACACACCTAAACGAAAATTAGAAAAAAAAAATCAAAGCCATGAGCTTCTTTTCTGCTGGTTAAAGTAAAACATCATAAAATCTGTCCTTACCTTTGATCTTGCACCCTTTGAACTGATACCTAATACAAACAACATGCACACATATTAAAGTTGAACAAAAGAATCCACTCAGAAATTGTCATTAGCAAACAACAACATGCACACATGTTAGGGTATCATAATCTCAGAAATTGTCATTAGCAAACAACAACTGATGCATTTTTTAAAATTGGTCTGAAATGGCAAAAGTGACCAAACCACATGGACGGAAATGACAGTTAACTCAAAATCATAATTTCAAGTTATTTTAATTATTCAATATTTTTATCTCACCTATAATGAAGTAATTTTTTGTGTTAGTTAAAGACAACGTAGTCTGGGCAGATCTTGGCTAGGGCCGCCGTTTAGGCGATGTAACATTGAGTCGCTCAAAATGAAAGTCACCTTTAAAAAAAAGGTTATGTTAAAATCGGTATAAAAACAAATCTGTTTTACCATTAATATATACCGATTTAATCGAATTATAAGCCTTGACTTGGCTTGAAGATGATATTAGTCCTTCACTGGCTTTATCCTAATGCAAGGTTTGATTTTACTCGCATATTTCAATCTGTCAATATCTATAAAGTGACGTATAAAATTAAACCTGTCAACTCGCACTTGCTTTTTTATGATAATCTTAATAGTTTTATATGAAAATAATATTATATAAGTATTTATATAAAGTAAATAATAGTAATAATTATCATTAATTAACAAATTTACAACAAAAGATATATGTACACCAAAACAGTTTCTTGCACTCTTTGCATTTTTTATTTTTTATGTTATCTGAAGTTGAAGTTAACTGTCTCCAGCCAACATGATGCTCATAAAAGTGCCCAATTAACCTCTGCATGATGGTTTTCAAGTTTAACTCTTCTCAAATTCAGCTTATAATAGCTTCGGAATCAATGTGGATAAACCATAAGATGAAGAAAGGTTATAAACATACCTGAAAATTGGGCGTAAAGAAATCATCGGCCACCGGAAATCATTAAAGTAGTCTCACAAGACTACACAACCCCTGCGATCTCCGGTTGCATGATGTCCAGATTTATCGAATTCAATAGCTGAAAGTAAAGAACTGAAACCGACATATGTTGTTCTAAACACAGACTTTTGAGTTTCGATTTTAACTAAATCGCGCAAAGATCTCTCCCATCTGCATAATAATACAACTAAGCATATAAATCCGACTTTTTACTCATAAAAAACACCTAACATAAACAATATAGATTATATATGAAATAAGATCACCCTCTGAATGCAACAATCCATAGGTGCATATGATTACATCAGTAGAAGAAAACACAAAACCAAATGTATCAGCCTCACTTCATGATTATATGATTTAAAACTATTTGGGGGTCATTGTCAATTCTTCTTATTACTTCTTTTCTTTTGAGATCAACAGATATCGCATAAACCAGTTAGAAATTAAAAACCAATTTTATTATTGATTTAAATAATTGGCGATTTGAGATTTTGAATGAAACCCGACTTCAAGTTTTGTAACTTGTCGCTTCAATTTTGGAATGAACCCAGGATTCCAGTTATGATATTGAATATGGAATGAACCCATGTTTCAGTTACAGAATTGATTATGAATGAATGGGTGATCAAAAAAGGGTCTATCAAATGAGTAAAATACAGAATGGAATGAATCTCTTACCAGAGCACCATGGTGCAGAATGCTATCAATTGCAGTATTGCACTACCCTTGTACAGCTGATCATCTCAATCTAACAACTTAGTATCACATGATCATTTTCAAATTTAACTAATATACGTAAACAAATGTCTATACCTAAATGGAACTCATATAAATTCATATTTAACATACACATTCTGATGTGTAACAGAGCAAATCTGGCCTCAATATGATAAAGATTAACACTCCTGACAAATAAGAGAATCAAAACTAAATTCAACTTCAAAAAATGCAAAATTCTAACAACGTAATATCACATAATGATCATTTTCAAACTTGTACTGACCAGCTATGTCGAATGAATAATCATCGTTCAATTGTTATGTCAGATCTAGGGTTTCAACATAAAAAACCAAAAACAAAAAAAAATAATAACTTCGATAACTTCGATAAATGATGAACACATAAACATAGAACACAAACACCATACCTGCAAAGGGGATTAATGTTAATAAATCAAATGAACAAATATCGAATAGGTTTACTTACATGATGTCTTGGTAATCTCGCGGAACAAAAAGAAAGATAAGTGCATTAGAGAATGGAGTGCATAATCGATTGAAAAGCAAAACGCGATCTTCAATTGAGGTTGTACAGAAAATAAACCATAATTAAATGAAACTTCACCCATACATCATCAAGCTGTGCAAATTGATGGACAAAGACAATACCGATAAATAATGGATGATGAATCAACGTAGAAGAAGAACAAACATGTTGATATCTAGGGTTTGTCGAGGAGTGTACCTGTTTGTTGAATTGTTTGGAGAAGATGATGAATCCAGTAGAGCGATGAATGTGAGGGAGGCTCCATGAAGAATGAAGATCTAGGGTTTTGGATGATCGTATTGTTATTTTGAAGAAGAAAAGAAAGACGAAGGCGGAGGAGGAGAGAGAGCAGATTTTGAAAACCTTGGATTGGTCTCACAAAGAAGAAAGAGAGAGCAAATAGAGAGAGAAACCAGGGTTTGAAATTTGAAATGGAAAACATTTAATGAACCCTCTTTCTTTATTTTGAATTTCAAATTCAAATTTCAAATTAAAATGGTATTATAAGTTTTAAATAAATTGTTATTTATGACATCATCAGATCCTACGTGGCATGCCTGAGAGACTGACACGTAGGTAAAATTACATTAGCCTTTAATCTCCTTTTATAGAGAAGATAGATAGATATAGATTATATCACGATATTTTATTCTTTATTATATAAACATTTGTTATAATTTTGGTTGTGCTTTCAACATAAAAGGCCCAATTGTGGTTAAGTTAGTTATCTTCTTTGTAAATTTCAAAAAAGGCCCAATTGTATATTAGGTTATTATCTTCTTTGTCATTGGCATCGCCTCTGTTCAACTTACGCAAACTAAGAGGTTCTCTAACTTCACTTTTTCTTTTCATCTAGTTTTGTTGGTGGTTTTGAAAGTTCATGGGGTCGGACAAGAGGTTTAACCAAACTTTTAAGAGATGCGATCAAGATTTAACCAATCAGGGATTACAATGTTCAAATAAGAAACTAGAAAACCACAAATACGGAATTCAAAATACGATAAACATAGAAAAGACAATTAATTAATTAATTAATTAATTTAAAGAGATAAATATAAAAAGATGGCCTCTAGCCACAGCTCGATGGGCCTGGTGGTTATTCGATTGGGCTCTGATCCGTATCAAGGCTGATGTGGTTAGGGACGGCTATCAAACCCGAACCCGTTGGGTAAACCCGAAACATTTGGGACGGGTTTGGGGTCGGTTAATCGGGTTTAGGAATAGTTTTTTTTTTTTTATTTTGCGGGTTTGGGATTTATTGATATACCCGTTTACCCGACCCAATTACCCGATAAAGTGTACCCGTTTACCCGATTGTATACCCGATATAATTTCTTTTATATTATTAAATATGTATATCTATGATACATCCATTTTTTACACATATAGGTATTCTATTCCGTATACATTGTAGTTATTTGATATATATATATATTTATAATGACAATACAAAATGTAACCGGTTAGTAGTTACCCGATAGATACCCAATGAGTTTTGAGATGAGTATACCCAACGAGTAATCTTTTTAAATTAACGGTTTACCCAATACCCGATGGGTATTTACCCGCTAGAAACCCGACGGTTTTGGATGGGTTTGGGACAAGCTTATCTAACCGGGTTTGGGTTTAGGATTACCTAAATTGTCCCAAACCCGACCCATTGTCATCCCTAGATGTGGTCTTAGGAACCCTAGACACCATTCCAGCGAATTGGAAAGAGCGGTTTCTTATGAAGGACAGAAGTACAAGCCGCAAGGAATGTCACCGAATATTTTGATATTCTGCACCTTTTCAGCATCTCTTCTTCATCGAACATTCGAGGAACATTCAACCTTTCGTAATGGAAAATCACAAATAGACAACTCATGACCAATTAGGTATAGGGGTGTTCTTCGGGTTGTTTTCTCGGGTTTCGGGTTTTCAAAACTAAATATATTATCGGGTTAAATGGTTCGGGTTTTATCAGGTCGGGTTTCGGGCTAGTAGAGTTTTGTCGGCTCCAAAAGAAGTTAATTAAAACATGGAAATGGGACATTTCAATTCTAATGTTGATGCTTTAGAATGAATACATGATGTGAATTGATTTTAGTATTTGTATGGCATGTTTTACATTTATATCTACAATCACCAAAGAGCTTGTAGCCTACCAGTATTAAGCTATGTAGTAAAGACGTTCATCTCATGATGAACAATGGCGTATATTTAGAAGTAAATCTAGACCACGTGTGATATAGGTATTGATACATAAAACATCAAAAGCTAAAAGGTAAAAAGGAAGATCGAACAAGAACATCATAAACATAAAACTTATCATGTTCATTAGGGGCCTACACATATGTCATGGGCTAATTGGCTATAGCCCAAAGAACAACAAAGCCAACCCAAAAAATGGTTACATGGCTATTTTACAAGCTAATACAAAACCACTGTCATGTACAACAAGCTTCACCTGCTATCACAACAAATCAAAATCATTAAAATCACGCTAAACGCTAAACGTACAAGTTCTTTTTTTTTTCTTCTGGCTATGCTAAAATATAAATAAAATTTGAACTAATTGAATATAAACATGCAATTCTAAGGGGGTTGCAGCGCAGCTTGTTGGCCGTTTACCTGTCACTTGTTTGTATTTTGTGATTTTATCATTTTTTTACCAATATTTGAAGAACACTAATTGAATTTAACATACATGCAGGCCCACAAGCTCAAAAAACTGAACCGAACGCTGTTAATAAGGAAAGCAAATAAGCAATTCCAAATAATGTCGGATTCAAGATTCATTAGGCTAGAGGGTATGGTGATGGTCCTCCAAGAGAGGATGATCCGCCACGTCATAGTCCTCCCAAGATGGTCCATCCCACAAAACTAGAGGGTATGGAAGATGGTCCTAGATGATCCTACCCCACAAAACTATGTACAAGTAGTAATGCCTAATGTACAAATCAATAAAGCTTCATTAACACAAACACAAAGAAAGGGGGCCCAGCAATCTGGATCGTCCTGAACGTCCACATCTAGACGCTGAAGACGGGGACAGAGGGGGCCGGCGTGGATGTTGCTTCGTCGCCGGTGGAGGACGGACCAGGATGGTCCTCCATACCGTGCAGCCTTATATTCAGGGGCGGACCCATATAGAATGGGTCGGGGTCCCCGGACCCCAATGTTTTTAAAAAAGTTAGTAGATTCAGTATATTGAATTGTATAAGGACCCCATAAATACAATTAGGTGGACACTATAGAAAGGAAAGGAAACCTGTTGTAGTGGTAAATCCCTCTCTTTACCAATAAGAGGTCATGGATTCAATCCTTGTGTAGCTCGTTTTTCATTTTTTTAGATCTAGTTCAAACCCGAACGAGGACCGACCCGAAAATTTTAACGTTTTGTTATGAAAATTTTGAACACCGAAAAAAATGGACCCCATTGAAAAAAAATTATGGGTCCACCACTGATTATATTAGACTGGATTTAAAAACTGAATGGATTTTTGTTCTAAGACTATGAGGTGTGGATGGAGCCCCCTTGGGCTTTATCATGCCACCTAAGCTCCACGTCAGCGCCATGTCAACACAGGGGCTTTATCATGCCCCCTTTAAATTGCAGGGTGTGGATGGAGCCCCATGTCATGATTACCTAATTATTTTTTTCTTTAAATATTTATTTTTTTAACTAGAAAATAAAAACAAAACATAATTTCATTAAAAAAAATAAAAACACTACATAATTTCATTTAAAAAATAAAAACACTACATAATTTCATTAAAAAAAATAGAAACACTACTCGTTTTCTGTGTCGAGTCCTCCTTGTTCACGATAAAACCATAGGTGCTCTGTCAGATCGGCTCGAAGGTTTTGGTGTGTGTGCCTAGCCCGTATCTTCGCTCGGATATCTTCTTTCTCAGCGTATGCTAGTATTGGGTTCGTCGGTTGGATACTTTCATCATAGCTTTCTCCACAAAACGCTCTACCCGAGTCCTCCAATATCATGTTATGCAAAATGATACACGTATACATGACGTTTCTCATTTTACTTTTTTCAAGTATCCTCGACGGCTGCGTGATGATAGACCTGTTAGAAATAACCCGTTGATTTGGCCTTGCGGATCATTTGAGTAACGTTACCAATATGACATAACTAGTCTCCGACAATTACTTGATGGTAGTAATTGTAAATATTAAATAGTTTAAGGGGACAATTAAGATTTCTCTTTAGGTACCTTTTAATAAGAGAATGTATAGAGTTTTTATAACCTACCATCACTTATGATCATTATATATTGATCATGAGTATTGATAAAAAGGTATGGAAAAACTCCTTAAGAACACCATGATCAGTTCTCTCTAATGTGATCCATCAACACAAGGTACCATAACGGAAATCGTGGATTCAACATTCTTATCGCATATCTCTGTTCCAACAAGTAAGTTTTACTGATTTGATGTCTAATATCATATTCATGATTGAATAAACATGATTAGGGCTTTTATATTTGACCCATGTATAAGGATATAATCAACATGTGGTATCAGAGCAATGTTGATTATATCAGGTTGATCATGTAAATCGATTTGTTGTCATGTTTTATGTTTCGTGATCTTCTGACCTGCAAGTTGATTTAGAAGTTAAACCGCGTAAGTCAATTTGTTAATAATATCACGAGCTCTTTTGGACAATTCAAATAACTGGCAATCATGATGTAATAGCTTTCTTATGGAAGTAAAATATATTCATTTTCAAATGATTCATTCTGACACTCTTGATAACCGAAAATATATGGCATACGATCCAAAACAAAGAATTGTCACTTTAACTATATTTACATCATCTTGAATTGCAATTGATGGTGATTTTAATTAGTGGCATATTTTTAATTTTGTTTTGGCTATTGGGTTTCACAATATTCTGTTGCAATTCTTATTCAATGTAATTAATTAGTGACTTATACATATTGGTGGTGAATTAATGGTATATTAATTTTAAATTACGTAAATTTCCATGCCAACAAGAATCCATCAGTTGGATTATTTCTTTGATTGCATTTAGTTTTGCAAAAAGGATTTAATCAATTGAGATATTTTATTTTATAATCGATTTTTTTTTCACATCGTTTATATGCCAATCGGTTTTCATGAATCTTAAACATGCATAATTTGCAAATCACTAAATTAGCAGTATTTTTCATAAATCTATTGATGATCGATTAAATCAATTTATTCTAAATGCTGGTGACTTATTCCAATCACACGCCAACAAACCTATTAATGGTGATTTAATTTGGTATAGATGAAAAGTATTGAAATCGACTAATTAGTTAATTATGTTGGCAAAATTATCTTGCAAATTATGAAATCGTTTTGCAAAGATGTCAAAACCGGTTTGCAAGCCTTGGTTATTTATTTACTTATTTTTGCTCTCATATGGGACTAACTTGTGAATGGCCTAACTTAAGTATGCAAATTAAGTGGCGAACTTCGGTGATCAATGATTGAACCAACGGGATATCATTTGATTAAACATTGAAGCTTAAGTTATGCCATCTTATGTGATTATCTGTATTTGCCTAATTTACATAAATATTTCATTTCTGGCCCAAAGGTGTTATGTTATATTTATGTGCTTTACTTTATTATTTATGTGTGTTCATAATATATGAATTTTGGTCAAAGCCAAAGCGAAGCCAGAGTTCATGTAGAACACTAAAGATGGTCTATTATTTATATTATTCATAATGCCTGAATTTTGGTCAAAGCCAAAGCGAAGCCAAAACTCAGGCAGAACATTAAGTTGGTTTTATTTACATATGTTCATAATACATGAATTTTGGTCAAAGCCAAAGCGAAGCCAAAGTTCATGTAGAACAATAAGTCAGTCTATTATGTATGTTCATAATGCATAAATTTTGATTAAAGCTAAAGCAAAGCCAGATTTATGTAGAACATCAAGACAATCTGTTATTTAAGTATGTTCATAATGTGTCTGAATTTTGGTCAAAGCCAAAGCGAAGCCAAAATTCAGGTAGAACCTTAGGTTAGTCTGTTATTTTGGTGTTATAGTAGACTATATCTTCAATATAATAATTTGTGCCTGCCTTACTTGATTACCCCATAATGTAAATCACTGCAAGCTTCTTCTTAGGTTTGTATTTCAAAACCTAAAATTTTTTGCTTACTAAAGAGTTTCTATAAAATTTGCTCGTATTGGATTGTTGATTATCTCTTAAGATATGACAATCCTACTGCTCTTTTCTGATAAAAGTATCACAGAAGAAAATTAGAGCATAACTAGTGGGATAATTCAAACATTATATCTCTTATGATAATCATGAACTAACTTAATTATTGCTATCATGTGAGCTATTCTAGATTCTAAGTTTCCTAAGACTAATTTGTTTTCTTTGGAAGAATCAAAATAACTCCTAAGACACATGTATTACTCTAGATTCTTACTATAAAGTTAGTGTCATATGTGGATAAATCATGATGTACAATACCATGACCCATAATTTAAAGGTTTACACATGGAAATCAGTACACTTTTCCGGTGCATTACATTTAACTTTTCCACTAATACCATAAGTTGCCTTAAGAATCAACTATACCACTCAAGAGTACCAAAGGAAAATGAGTGTGTTGATTAACAGCATATGTACAGGAAATGGAATGCATGAAACTGGAAAATTAGATGTTGTTCATCTCACCGCCACTAAACCTAAAAGGAGGATACTTTTATGATTCGGAGAAAGTGGACAAGTACTGCTTCTAGTTATAAGTTTCTTCAAAGGAAAGTCTCATTGCAGATTTATGCCATTAAACCAGGCATGAGCATCGAGACTATCCATAATTCAATGGAACAACTGGCTAAGATAAGTAGTAAGATATTTATGTTATTTAAGTCTGCTAATGATAATATTTCAACCAGCACATGACAAGTTGACTCTAGTTCTTTGTGTTTCCTTACCAGACATCAACAAATACTTAAGATGAGAGTTAGTGATAAAATTTATTGTTAAGACTATAAGAATCATAATAAACTGTTTCATAATTGGGCTTCATGATACCTTATATATTCTGTAGATAATTCAGAATTTAGTATCAATACAAAAGCTACATTATGACAGTTGTGAGGTTTGCATGGTCACGACAAAGTCACTCTTACCTTAAACTCTCATATTATTTGCCATCACAATCTGGATGGAAACCTTATAAGATAGAACTAGATGATACTACATTTTTCACAACTTTTGTTATCATGAAAATGAAAATTAACAAAAGAAAAATGAGATTTACAAACTTCATCCATTAAGACCAAATTGCATGCGAAATTTGGACCAGGTTAATGAAGGATGAAATATTATCAAATCTCATTTTTAGTGACTTACGAGCATGTGTTAAAAGCCTTAATATTTAAATGGCTAAGGGAATAAATCATGTTCCATCATAAATTATATTTCATTGGAACTTATCCCAAAATGGAATATTCAGACATAAGTCATTTATCATTTCAAATAATATTTACTTATGTCTAACATGTCCCTTATGGATCAATGTATTAAAGAAATTAATTCGTATATACTATGATTCCTTCTAAATATGTCCCTCAAATATTTTATAACATCCGGACATTAAGGAAATCAAGTCTAACATATATGAAAGGTTCCCACAACACGTACATCACTGAAACTTATCTTGTAGCATTCCTAGAGATCTAAAAGGTTAGTAGGAGAATTAAGTGTCTTAATCTTAACTTGCGAGAATTGCAAGAGGTAGGGGAGTGAAAACTTGTTGTTACCTCAATTTGTACCTCTTGAACAACACATTGCTCCTTCACAACTTTTCTCTTTAACAAAAGTTTCATTGTTGCTTAAACATGGGCACACTCAGATTTCTTACCAAAATTATAATCCCCAAATAGAGAAACTACAACGAGTAACATCATTAACTTGTTTTTCTACTAGAATTTATTGGTCTTCTAATGTTGACCATAAGCATGCTAAATTGTTAAAGATTTCTAAGTCAGTGGGAGCAGTAAAAGTCCTTATCAGGACTTGCCAGAAGTGCAAGAGGCGGGGGGAAGAGACCTATTAAATTTTACTCCGATTATACCTCTTGCACACCATATTGCACCAACTCTTACACACTTAGAATTATGAAAGTGATAGCAACTTAGGCAAGAGTTAATCCATAAAACTGAAACTCTTAATACAACCCAATAATCAACTACGAAGGTCATCTAGGTTTAACTTTGATGATTATGTATCCTCCTTGACTAAAATTGAAATGGATATTAGAAAGTTTACTGATCCTACCTCTTCTAATTAAGTCATTAGCATCAATCAATTTTCTAAATGGAATAAGAATTGTTATTAGTAAATTTGATTTTATTTGTTAGAATAACGTTTGGGGTTTGGTTGAATTACCTAAATCCAAATGCAAACGTTAAGACACTAAAATCAATATTGATTGTTAATGGTTATGCTCAGAAGAGAATTATTTATCAAAGAATCATCTTACCTTTCTTACAAGATGTTTCTTTGAGGATCATTGTTTGTTCTAGTGGCTTGTAATCATTTAGAGCTACATTATATGAACATTAAAACAAACTTTCCTTAAACAAAGACTTACATGTTCATAAAACAACCTGAAAGTTCTAAACTGAAGGTCAAGAACACTTACTTTGTAAGTCAGTTAATTCCATGTATGGGTTTAAGGCAAACATCAAAATGTGATGAAATCTTAATGCATTCTTTTCATCAAGAATTAAGTGGATTGATGTACTTACCTCAAGATGAGTGGGAGCAACTAATGTAAACTTGTCCTTGTATAGATAGCACTTTTGGATAAGTATATGTTACACAAGTCAGATAATTTCTCACACATATTTTGATATAATGAATCTCGGAGATACCACTTACTCGAGAGATATCAAAATATAACGAGATAGACTCAACAGGACATTAGTTTCGTCCCATAAGTTTTACTCTAAAGCGGGATCTTACATGTGTAACAAACAATATAGCTCTCCTTTAGAGGATAAAATGATAAATGAGATTACTTCCTTATGCTTCATTAATTAGAAGCCTTACGAAGGTTCAAGTCTATACTCGTTTAGATATTGCTCACATTGATGAACATTAGACCACTCTAAATTATCCTGAACCATCTTACAATATCTTCAAGAAACGAGAAAGACTATAAGAAGAGGTTGATTATTCTTACCTTGATTTTGTAATATTCAAAAGAAACTAAAAGTCAATTTGGGGTAATCCTTATGTCTGCGGACAAATTTGTCTCATGGAGGAGTCATAAGAAACTGATAAAACAAAATAAGTTATATTGACATAATATGTTGTTAATTAACAACGCAGTTGTCAATAAATGTTGTTGAAGATTTATTAGTGGACTCATAAACTTGTTAACTCCATATAAATACTATATTGAATACTTACTGTGAAAAGTCAGCTACCTTATTTCCTCGAGCAGTAACAGTTCGAGAGGTGCTGCATTAAACTTCGATACAAAATTATTGTTCGTTTATGAACAAGAAGAGGAACCTAAATACTTGTATCGAATACATTTACATTCATGATATGCTTACGGATCCGATAACTAAGGTCTACACCCAATGTCTTTTTAAGAGCTCATAATAAAGACGGGTTTTACTAAAGGTCTTACATAATATCATATCACACATATGAATGATTAGTTATTATTTTTCCTCAATAATACAATTTGTTTCTCTATAAATACGTATGTGCACCTAATGACGTATAGACGGGAATTATACAAATTAATTTTAAAGGGCTTAACTTAGTCATTTTGGTCTTAAATTTACGTATGTTTTGATTTGGGGTTGTAACATGATTAATGGAGGTCTTGAGTTGATAATAACTCAATGACTGTATTTTTCTGTTAAAGTTTCAATTTGAAACATTTATTAATGTTTTAACTTGGCCTTATGCTTATCACAAATGATCACTCGGTCAAGTGGGAGAATGTTAGAAATAACCCGTTGATGTGGCCTTGCGGATCATTTGAGTAACGTTTCCAATATGACATAACTAGTCTCCGACAATTACTTGATGGTAGTAATTGTAAATATTAAATAGTTTAAGGGGACAATTAAGATTTCCCTTTAGGTACCTTTTAATAAGAGAATGTATAGAGTTTTTATAACCTACCATCACTTATGATCATTATATATTGATCATGAGTATTGATAAAAAGGTATGGAAAAACTCCTTAAGAACACCATGATCAATTCTCTCTAATGTGATCCATCAACACAAGGTACCATAACGGGAATCGTGGATTCAACCTTCTTATCTCATATCTCTGTTCCAACAAGTAAGTTTTACTGATTTGATGTCTAATATCATATTCATGATTGAATAAACATGATTAGGGCTTTTATATTTGACCCATGTATAAGGATATAATCAACAAGACCATCTTTTCTTTAAAACACCGAAGGCCCGCTCGATATCTTTTCTTGCTGACTCTTGTTTTTTCTTGAAATACAATCTTTTTTCGTCATCTGGACACGAAAGACTTTTTACCAACGTCGCCCACTCGGGTACTTTGGCACCAGATACTTCATTCTTTGCAAACGACGTGCAGTATAAATATGACTACTATCTCACAGACGGTATTTATCCCGAGTGGACGACGTTGGTAAAAAGTCTTTCGTGTCCAGATGACGAAAAAAGATTGTATTTCAAGAAAAAACAAGAGTCAGCAAGAAAAGATATCGAGCGGGCTTTCGGTGTGTTAAAGAAAAGATGATCTATCATCACGAAGCTGTCGAGGATACTTGAAAAAAGTAAAATGAGAAATGTGATGTATACGTGTATCATTTTGCATAACATGATATTGGAGGACTCGGGTAGAGCGTTTTGTGGAGAAAGCTATGATGAAAGTATCCAACCGACGAACCCAATACTAGCATACGCTGAGAAAGAAGATATCCGAGCGAAGATACGGGCTTGGCACACACACCAAAACCTTCGAGCCGATCTGACAGAGCACCTATGGTTTTATCGTGAACAAGGAGGACTCGACACAGAAAACGAGTAGTGTTTCTATTTTTTTTAATGAAATTATGTAGTGTTTTTATTTTTTAAATGAAATTATGTAGTGTTTTTAACCTTTTTAATGAAATTATGTTTTGTTTTTACTTTCTAGTTAAAAAAATAAATATTTAAATAAAAAAATAATTAGGTAATCATGACATGGGGCTCCATCCACACCCTGCAATTTAAAGGGGGCATGATAAAGCCCCTGTGTTGACATGGCGCTGACGTGGAGCTTAGGTGGCATGATAAAGTCCAATGGGGCTCCAACTACACCTCATAGCCTAAGTAACAGATTACTCATAAGGTAAGAGATAAACCCTTAGGAAATTACTATGGTGTAATTGAATCTAGATCGGGTTTTTTTAGGTCAACCTGATCTCTATCATATCCATCCAATAACCAAACCGAGAAAGGTCCTAGGGTTCGGGTAATACACTTTCTCGGGATCGGGTGATACGGGTGTAGCTTGATATCGGGTCGGGTACGGATAAAAATGAGTGGTCGTGTTAGTCCGGGTATATGTCCGTGTAAATAGTCGAGACTAAGATTACGGGGTGTGGGCTTGGGTTTGGGGCGTGGGAACCCAACCAACGCCGCTTTAGCCACACTGGGCCAGCTTGGGTAGCGGTGTTACCCCTCTGGCGTGGCTATGAAGCTTGGCGTGGGGCGGGTTGGGCGACAACGTGGCTGGCTGGGATTGGCTACCAAAATAAGACCGTTACCCATAGTCGTTTGGGCTAGCCATTGGCCATGGCGGTTACCGCTATGTAAATCAAATTTTAATTTTTTTTTGCTATTTTTTCCTATAAATACTCACCCCAAACATCAATATTTTTATCATTTTCTTTCTTCAAACACAAATATTCATCCAAAACAACCCAAAAAACGAAAATGGTTCATTGGACCGAGGAGGAAGAGCTAGCGCTAGTGACGTCAATCGTTGACACACAACGAACGCTACGTTGTGGTCAAACCACCTACTAGACACGAGCGTTTCAGGAATACCAACATGTTGGAAACGCACGTCACAACTTGAACGCATGTCAACATAAGTGGTGGGAGCTAAAACCGCCCCTGGATCGGTTTAAAGCATGTTTCGACCGTGTGCCTGCAGGCGACCTAAGCTACGACGATCGAGTGGAGATCGCTAAAATCGGGTATAGGCATGATGGGAACCTGGAATTTCGTTGGGTTCCCCACTTCAATATTTATCGTACTTTGTTATTTTTTTAGAATTTATTATGAAGTTTTTTTTAAGGATTTATTAAGTTGTTTTTTTAAATTTTTTAGGATTTTTTATGCTGTTTTTTTTTAATTTATTAGGATTTTTTGGGGTGGCTTGGTGGAGCCCATCTCCACCACATGTCAGTCCAAGCCCCCAACCTAAGCTCCACTCCCAGCAGTCTAAAAGTGTAGTTTTGAAAAGTTTGCGCCAAAATCGTAGTATGAACTTACCACTTTGTCCCAACTCCTATTCCATTACATATTGTTATGAATTTACATCGAGATAGATGGTAAACGGGCAATAAGCTGTGCTACTACCCCTTTTTTAATAGCAAAACTAAGTCTTTTAAAAACTAAGTCCATAGATCTCGGGGTCATAACATTACTATGCATGACCCTCTGAACTCGACTAAGTAAGTCCACAGCCTCTAGCGTCAGGAAACCTAAAGTATCAAAAGCAAATGGAATAAACACGTGCTGGTTGGCAAGACACGCTTTCTCGTATTTGGTCACTTTACCCGAAGCATCCTTTAAAGCAAACTGACCCACCGTGAAAGCACTACCCCCTAAGCCCACAAGCGGGGAAACCCCTGTTAGAGCCACACATGCATGTTTTTCTCCTACCCATCCAAAGATAAAAATATCGGTTAGTCGAGGGTTGATCTCCTTTCCAATGGGTCAGTTAAGAAATTAATGGGTGACTCTTTCTTAGCAGAAAATATCAGCGCGCCTGAATATGTCAAAAAGGACATCCCTAACCAAATCATGTCGGTTTTGAACCCCGGGAGCTCTCTACAATGAAGTGCACGCTCCACAAGAGAATCCAAACATGCTTTATGACAAACAGGACATATCTCATCAACTGGAAATAAAGGAATAATGAGGCGATACTTAAGGATAGTACGATTGTCCACCGGCGACATATGCTGGCCTAACCCATCTATAGGTATAGCAAGAAAAAAATCTTGTGCATGTGGTGCTCGTAGAGACTAAAAAACGGCTTTTTGTCTAACAGTCAAGTCAAACTGTACTTTGATGTCGTGGACAATTTTACTAAAAAGAGCACTCGCCAATGCATGTTGGGTTTGGGGGGGGGGGGGGGGGGGGGTGTCCTTATTAGTGAGACCATTGAAGTCAAAGTTTGGAATTGTATCACGAAGACAAGCCAAAGTACAAACATAATCAGAATCCATACCACATATGTCACTGTCTCTTAAGACGTGGTGTTGTAGCACCCAAGATTGGGCCCTCGAGGCCACAAAAGCATAGGATGAAGACTATACAACCGAGAACAGCCCCAAACCCCCAAACCTAATAAGTAAGGAAGCAAGTCCCACTGGAACATGATTCATTATAGTTGTAGTTTATATTTAAAATTTCCAACAATTGTTGTCCGTAATTAGAAAAGTCAAATACAAGTGTTGAAGGACCTTATACTTCATTTCTATGTATCCAGGTTTCGAGTGGAACGTCAGTTTTAAGGGTCGGTGTTTTTGGCGATTCTAGCAGCTGGGTCATCTGTTGTGGAACAACTGACACACCTCACACTTTTCCGTGGATTTATGGGTACATCAGTTCTGATTCTAGTGGATTGTGATACGGCAAGAAAAGTTCAAGCAGAGATAATTGGGTTAAACAAGTCATGTTCTTGAGTTGCATGATTTTAAGTATGTTCAGGTTAGAACTAATGTCTTTGACAATATATGTCATGTGAGGCTAAACAACTCAACCTGCTAACTTGACAAACTCACACCCCTAATTCAAACACTTATCAACATTAAGCAATCTTATACTGAGACCAAAGGATCATGTTTAAACAATCTGTCATTGCATGAAAACACAAAATGTCGATTTGAATAAAAGCCTGGTCGGGTGCATCACGTTTCACATCAAGGATTTTTACACGTTACAATACAACATGCGAACCCTTTGATATCTTGTACGATTGATGAATCATAGCTACTGTTTTGTTTGAAGAACAACACGCTGGAAACAACAATAAAAAAGTTAGCGAAAATTCATCAAACTTATAATCAAGAAACCTTTAATTACTAGAAACAAGAACATTATACCTTAATCTGTGTCCGGTTATATGTATATGTTATATGAACACATCCATCACTTGACTGAATAACAGCTGGATACGAGAACTCCATTCCTTCAGTATCCTCCAGCGTTACAACCTCTTGCCATGAATCTCCATCGTCTGCTGACGTTGCAACTTTCAGCACGGCCCTCGAGACCGTGTTGTACGCAAGCAACACCCGACCATCTTTCAGCTTTACACCATCAATTCCTATCAACGCACAATGACTTTGAAGAGAATAAGGTTGTTATGTTCAAAACCGGACATTCTTGTAAAAGTTAACGTTACTAAACCTGAATTTGGGTTGGGTAGGTCAGTTGGCACCACAAAACTCCAGGTTTCACCGCCATCGAGGGATTCCGACATACAAACTCGACCGATGCCATCAAATGATCTTAACAGAACTCGTAGGTTTCCATTTGTGGTCTTGTAAGGAACCGGTTGGATCACACTGAGTGACTCGTATATAAATTGGCCCGTATTTTTTCCATGATCTGCCTGAATCTGCAGTCATCTGTTTACGGGTCAGAAAATCACAGTGAGTTGGCTCGTATTTTTTCAACATTCAAGGGTTCTATGTTATAAGTTTATAACCTCCACCCATGCGCCCCACGAGTTCCAACTCTCGACAGATGAACCGCATAGTAATTTCCCATTTTCAAGTAAGATGGGCTACACAAAGAAAAGGAGAATACACATAAGAATAAGAGTAAAATAACATTTTCGTCCCTGAGGTTTGGGCAGTTTTGCGACTTTCGTTCAAAGGTTTGTTTTTCCGCATCTGGATCCAAAAGGTTTGAAATCTTGCCATTTTCATCAGACTTGTTAACTCCATCCATTTGTTTACGTTAAGTCAAGGGCATTATTGTCATTTTAGCTATTTGTTTTATTTATTTATATCAAAATGACAAGATTAAATGACGGAAATACCCCTAGCTTGTCGTTAATAAATGGATGGAGTTAACGAGTCGGATGAAAATGGCAAAATTTCAAACTTTTTGGATCCAGATGCGAAAAAACAAACCTTTGGACGAAAGTCACAAAAGTTGCCAAACCTCAGGGACGAAAATGGCATTTTGGTATCATCATTTTGGCATCTGGGAATCCTTAAAAAGCAAACTGAATGTTCAACCTTGTTCTTTATCGGTCCTAGGATGCCAGGCGGAAGTTGTTCTCGCTCGCCCCAAGTTATACCACCATCGTACGATCTCTTCATGCACCCGCTCCACCTAACACAACAAATTCATCAATAAAATTTTATTTTATTAAAAAAATAGTATAAAAAAAGTCGATAAAATAAAAATGTACTTTTGAACTTCCTGCCCAATCTTATAGAAGAGAAGCAACTCGTTGGATGGAAGCTTAAATAGTGCAGGATTCCACATTGGAACGCCTTCTTGCTCATCGGCAATAACCGGCAGGTGCCAATGACCATCCTGCACAAATAAACAATACTTAAAAGTTAAAACTACAAAACATGACTACAACTTTCTATGCATAGTTTTATATACCTAATCATGCATACCTTGTGCAACTGTAACCAAATCTTGACATCGGGAGCCCCCTCGTATGAACCACCAAAGTATGCTACTAAAAAGCAGTCTTTATCAACCTGAAGCAACCGAAAAATGTTCAAAAATTACCATCTTGACCCGCCGCTATACGCAAAAAATGCTTAACTAAAAAGTGATAGGTTGATTGAAGCTCTGAACGGGAAGTCTTATACCTCAACTATTGTAGAAGCATGACAACTATTAAAAGGGGCTGTGTTTTCTACAAATGTAAACTCTTCTAGCAACGGCTCCCATGGAGATTGGTCCTTTTTTACATTCAAACTATCTTCCATTTTAGTTGAATCTCTGCATTCATGATAAACCAATAATAAAAGTCAAAATCAAAGTAGGCTTTGGCAAATAGTGTATGTTGACTTGGTCAAATTTCGACAGAAAACCGGTGCGTTGACTTAGTCAAATACAATAAGCAAGCTATACTATCCTGAACAAACAGTGAACATACAACCACACATATAGATAGATACAAACATTAATCAAACTCAAAGCTGAATACAAGAATCAGTTTATGTTACCTCTCCGAAAGCACACGGATTCGACGAAACCATAATTGAGAATGCAGTATGATATCAGATTTGACCAATTTATGGGCAAATGCAGAGCTTTTTCTACACACAATAACAGGCATATAAATCTTGAAATTTGACAGCACACTATGCAATGCCAAGAACAAGAACAAGATTAATATTATCACAAACCCTAATCTTGGCATCCCTAAATGTAAACAAATCTTAAGCTTGATCACATACACATATACAGATCCATTAGAACCTTATACTAGAAGTGAATTTGCATAAAGTTTAGATCTTTTCTTGATTGTGGTTGAATATATCATGAAATAAAAGGGCATTTAAGATTGTTTGACAGAGCAAGTATATAAAAGGGAAAATATTAAATGGCATTAAAGAAAGAACTTAACAGGGAGATAGGAGTACCTGATCGATTGAAAAGGGAATGAAACAAAAAAGGTTGTTGTGTGGGTCTTTAATCTTCTTCAACTTTTACATATACAGACAGTCTGGAAGCTGTATAATGGGCATGTTTGGGATTCCTTCTCAAAACAACTTATTACTTATATTTCACTATTCAAGAAGTTAATAAGTCATTTCCTGACTTATTGACTTCTACACTCACATCAAAAGAAATCCCAAACACTCAAAAAGTCCTTTTTCACTATTCAATAAGTTAATAAGTCAAACACCCACAATGTATATGTGTTCATATACAAACAGTCTGCTTAAAGATTAAAATATTGTTCATATACAGACAGTCTGCTTAAAGATTAAAAATATTACTTCAATAAAATAATTTTAACTAGTATTAAGCACGCCCACGTTGCGACGGGGGCGATCACTAATTCCACACTACTGTCAGCGACCACAGACACTGAAGTTGCAGTGTGTTAATGGGAAGAAATTAAACCAAACGTAAAACATAGAACAAAATAACTAAGTTGATGTTGGACTCGCGCGTTACGATGAACCCGCGTCTATTTTTTCCCGTTTGACAGGTTCATCGTAATCTATATATAATATATATCATTACTACTATACAAACCATAATGCATACATTACAACAACCATTGCATCAATATGTTACAAATTATATTCATACAAGATTTTGGCTAAATTAATTAGATTATTATAAATAATAATAATAATCTTCTATCTACTATAATAAAACAAAACCAACTTTTGGACATGTGTCATTCATTGAATGTATCCTCAAATCTATAATTATCTTATATTAACTAAATAAATAATAAATTAATATTAAATCTTATCATACTTTAATAAAATATTATACTCAAGGGAAAAGATCAAATAGGAAGATTAATTTCGCTAGGAAGGATAGAAAGCAATAAGAGGATGACATGTGCCAACATTTAAAATAAAGAAAAAGGGTATTTTAGTCAATCCAACCCTTTCTTCTTCCTTTTTCAAAACCCAGTAACTTCAAAACCCACCATTTTCAAAACCCACCATCTTCAACCATTTCTTCACTTTCTATCTCAATAATCACTACATTATAGTGCGATTTTCATCACCAATCAATGATTCAAACCCCCGATCAACGTGTTCTTCAGTTTTTTTGAAGAAAACCCAGTTTAATTTCATACAAAATCTCGTTTTTTCCGGTGATTTTGAAGATAATCACTCGATTTGTTCGATTCAATCGCTGATAAGTGTTTCTATCATTTCAAATTTCGTCAATTGATGAAGAAACCGGCTTCGATCCATGTAAGAAATTCTTTAATTTCATTTTCACGATCTGGGTTTTTATTTAGTCATTGCATTTTACGATCTTGGCGGGGGTCCGGGGGCGGCAGCCCCCGGTAGCGGGGTCCCAGGGGCGGCAGCCCCTGGCGGGGTCCAAGGGGCAGAGCCCTTGGCTGGGGTTTTATGTGTTTTTCGATTAAATTGCTGTACTAAAAACGCATCAGAAAAATTAATTTTCCAGAAATTGGCTCATTTCAAAGACAGTAATTCGTAGACAATTCAGACAATTCACAAACAGTTCAGAAACAGTTTTATGTGTCCATTGCGTTTTATAAATAAGAGAGTTTCGAAACAGTCCAAATAAGAGAGTTTCAGAAACAGTCCAAATAAGAGAGTTTCAGAAACAGTTTAGAAATAAGAGAGTTTTATGTGTTTTCTGGCTATTGCGTTTTAGAAAAAACACATTTTTAAGTATCTTTAGTCATTGCGTTTTAGGTAAAACACATTTTTGAAGTGTTTTTAGTCATTGCGTTTTAGGTAAAACACATTTTTAGGTGTTTTCAATCCATTGCGTTTTACAGAGAACACTTTCTTTTGTTTTTTTAGGTCATTGCGTTTTAGAAATGAGACATTTTTAAGTGTTTTCTGGCCATTGCGTTTTACAAATAAAACATTTCTTTGTGTTTTCTGGCCATTGCGTTTTACAAATAAGACATTTCTATGTGTTTTTTGTGCATTGCGTTTTAGGTAAAACATTTTTTTATGTGTTTTCAGTCTATTGCGTTTTAGAAATAACACATTTCTTTGTGTTTTCTGGCCATTGCATTTTACAAATAAGTCATTTCTTTGTGTTTTTGGTGCATTGCGTTTTAGAAAAATGCCATTTTTTAGGTTTTTTTTATTGCGTTTTACGTAACTGTTGGTTTTTCTATTGCGTTTTACACAACTGGGTTAATTTTTTTTTTTAAATATAGCAATAGTATACTCGTTTTAAAGATAAAAAACGCTCGTTTTTTTTGTGCAATTTTTATAAAAAAATAATGTCGTATGAAAGAGTTATTAACGTTTAAAAAATGGGGGGGGGGGGGGGAATTGGAGGAGAGAGAAACTATTGGCTTGGATTGACTAGAATGCCCTTGAACAAACTCACGCGCCCCTTTTCTTCTTTTCGATTTCCCTGATTTAATCTTAGCCCTTGATTAACTAAATGGATGGTCAAGATCACTTCCTAGCCTTCCTAGCCAAATTAACTTCCTATTGTATCTCCACCCATATACTCAAATCTAAATTGTTTTTTTTTTTATTATTTGGTATACAAAATTATATTTATTCAACTCATGTAAAACGCGGGGTTTTTAAAAATATATTTTTTTATTACTATTTACTATACAAAGTTACATTTATATAACTCATGTAATACACAAAATTTTTAAAGATGTAACTTTTTTATCATTTGCTATGTAAAATTAGATTTATTCAACACGTGTAATACACAGGGTTTTTTAAGGATATATTTTTTTTTTATTTGGTAGATTTTTCAACCCGACTATACATGGGTTTTTTAAATATACGACGTTTTTAATATTTAATATACAAAATTACATTTGTTTAATCTGTGTAATACACATGGCTTTTAAAGATATAACTCTTTTTAGATATATTCAACACGTGTAATATACGGGGGTTTTAAGGATGTAATTTTTTATTATTTGGTAGATTTATTCAACCCGATTATACACGGGTTTTTAAAATACGACGTTTTTAGTATTTAATATACAAAATTACATTTATTTAATCTGTGTAAAACATATGGTTTTTAAAGATATAACTTTTTTTATAATTTGATATATAAAATTACATTTATTTAACCCGTACAATATACGGAGTTCATAAAGATATAATTTTTTTATTATTTAATATATAAAATTACATTTATTCAACTGTGTAATACACGGGGTTCTAACCTAGTTTACAAATAAAACAACACAACTTTGAATGGATCAAACCGATTGAATATGGTAAGATAATAAAACTATTATTTGATTAGGGTACAACCACTTAAGCACAATTTACAAGCATACATACATACAAAACAAAACAAAACAAAACAAAACAAAACAAATTGAATTTGGTAAGGTAATGAAGCCGTTATTTGATTAAGGTACAACCACTTAAGCACAATTTACAACTAAACAATATAAATGTACAATAACACCTTGCAAGACAAACCTTAATACACAACTTACTAATGGACTCTGTTGTTACAAATTAATAGTATATAAATAGTATATAAATTTCTTCTTTTGTTTTAGGATAATGACGGCGTTTGTTTAAATGTCTTTGTCTCCTACCCGGATAATTTACAAGTTAGTTTGGGTGGAGGGGCCACTCATTTGCCAAACAGGATTCCGTTATCTCAATTAACCCAATCCAATTCAATTCACTTCAATTCAATTAGGAGGGGCCATCTCAACCCACAGTCAAAACTTTATTTTATTTTAGAACTAATTATTACATAGTTAGTATATGTGATTTACTTATTTTATAATTTTCATATTTATTTATTGAAAATTACATGGTATCAACTTTTACAAATGATTTGACTATTAGTACATTATAGGTACTAATCATGTAATTAATTTTACAACTACATGTACTAATAGTTAAACAATTTGTAAAAGTTAGTACCGTCTTCATAAAAATATGTATGAAAATGACAAAATAAGTAAACTACAGGTACTAACCATGTAAATAATTTTTTATTTTATTAAAAGTTAAAAATGTTACACAGACTCTTAAACCTTTTGCTTTTCAGGGGTGGAACTTGGTTGGCCACCGCTGGAAAATCAAGAAATTTGTTGAAAAATCAAGAAATTCATCGATGAGAACCATCATCAAATTGGACAACCGCCATTAAATTCACCAGCTCAACACTACCAATTTACTGCTAGCCTTAGTTTTGTTTTTCAGCCAAGGTTCATCACCATCAATCAATCAGGCGACATTTGATTTAATTTTGATGCCAATCAACTGGTTTCTCTAATCTGATCAAAAGCCCCATGGTTGGGCTACTAATATTTGAAAATCGAAAGCGAATTTTGCGATGTAGGGTCGTAGTGTGAACTAGGGTTTCTGATGGGGGAAGAAGGTGGCGGAAGCTGTGAACTCGTGAGACATACCCACTCCCCCTACTCCGCTTGGGTGTGGCAGTGTACCCGCCATAACTTGTTGGAACCCGGAGCTAAATGTGCCCCTTTTTACTGTTATATCCATCCTTAGAAAATCAATTTAAAACTTGTTATATTTGTTGTCTTTAAAAAATATTATTATAAAAAGGTATTTAGAAAAAAGGTTTAAAAACACTTTATGTAAATTTAAAAATAAAAATAAATATAAAAACATTTTTTTTTATAAAAAAATACCTTCTCTAAAAGAATTAAAATCGTTTTACAAAACTTTTTCTCTAATTACTATTATAAATCTTTATCAAATTTCCTTAAATAATCACCATATAACATTTTTAAATGACAAAACAATGTTTTGTATTATTACTTTTTTCTTGGTAGAGCACTTAGGCTTGTAAATAGGTCTGTAAATAAATCAAACGTTCAGTGAATCCTGTTCTTTGACAGAAAGCCCTTTTGTGTTAGTTTCTTTAATAAACGAACAAACATGAACATTTCTTTTTATTGTTTATTTAGTTAAACGAATGAAATGAATGCGTGTTTCTTTCATTCATTTATGTTTGTGTGTGTTCGTGAATTGTTCATTAGAATGTTAACGAACGAACATAAGAAAATTGATTAACAATTATTTATTTATTAATTGTTTTAATTAAATGCTAAAAGCTTTCTCTAAACATCATTAAAAACAATAATCAACAAAAAACGTTCTAAACAAAATATGTTCTTCAAAGAAAAAAAGGTTTAAAAACTAATAATAAAAGATAGCAAAATGAAAAAAAAAAAAAAAAAAAAAAAAAAACCAACAAAACAAAAAGCTTTGAATAAAAAATATTGATATAAGTTTAGCTAAATAGATCTTAACGTGAATTGTTTTGTTTAAAATATTTTGAAAGGGTAAATTGCATTAGAGTAAATTGTCATTTTGGTCTCTGAGTTTTGGTCACTTTTGCCACTTTAGTCCAAAACTCAAATTTTTTGCATCTGGGTCCTTGTGGTTTCAGTTTTATTTTCATTTTGATCCAAAAGTGAAATCAGGTCACATTTTTCTTATAAAATCCTGTTATTTTGTCATTTTTCTCAGGGGCAAAATTGTTATTTTAAATAAAATTTAACTGTTGATTTGGTTTTATATAAGTCAAAGATCGAATTTTATTTAAAATGACCATTTTGCCCCTAAGGAAGAGGACAAAATAGCAGGATTTTATAAGACAAATATGATCTGATTTCACTTTTGGACCAAAATGGCAATAAAACTGAAACCACAGGGATCCAGATGCAACATGTTTAAGTTTTGGACTAAAGTGGCAAAAGTCACCAAACCTCAGGGACCAAAATGGCAGTTTACTCATTACATTATACGTTCTTTAAGTTTTAGCAAAATTTCAGTCTTTATTCTTTAATTAACAAAATTACAACAAATTCCTTTATATTTTAATTTTTTTACAATCAATGTCTTTTCTCCCTAAAAATATTACAAAAATGTAGGACATCTGTTGTAAAGAAATTAAAACATAAAGGTCACAGACTGTAAAGAAATTAGAACGTAAAAGACACCCGTTGTAATTTTTTAGTTAAAGGACAATGTCTGAAACTTTGCTTAAACTTAAAGGAATAATGGATTTTAATAATCCAAACTATTAGCCGTTGGCCGGCAAAAGTCCCAACTTCAAAAATAACCAGTGGTGGTTCCAACTTTTCACATATTGTAAATTAATGGACCTTTACTATCATAACCTTAATTTCTTTTTGTCCACCTATCATTTTCGGTTTAGTAAAGGTCCATTGGTTTACGATATATGAAAAGGTGGAACCACCACTGGTTATTTTTGAAGTTGGGACCATTGCTGGCCAATGGCTAATAGTTAGGATTATTAAAATCCATTATTCCAAGTAAAATCTAATTTACCTATTTTGAAATACATTTTATGTTGACACTGTATGTCGAGACCAAACATCATATTGTACATCATGATGTATTCACATATGTCACTAACTTTATAGTAAGAATCTAGAGTAATGCATGCGTCTTAGGAGTTATTTTGATTCTTCCAAAGAAAACAAATTAGTCTTAGGAAACTTAGAATCTATAATAGCTCACATGATAGCAATAATTAAGTTAGTTCTTGATTATCATAAGAGATATAATGTTTGACTTATCCCACTAGTCATGCTCTAATTTTCTTCTGTGATATTTTTATCACAAAAGAGCAGTAGGATTGTCATATCTTAAGAGATAGTCACCAATCCAATAAGTGCAAATTTTGTAGAAACTCTTTAGTAAGCAAACATTTTAGGTTTTTAAATTAGAGTGGATGAAATAGATGGGATACAAACTTAAAAAGAAGCTTGGAGTGATTTACATTATGGGGTAATCAAGTAAGGGAGACACAAATTATTATATTGAAGATATAGTCTACTATAACACCAAAATAACAAACTAACTTAAGGTTCTATCTGAATTTTGGCTTCGCTTTGGCTTTGACCAAAATTCAGACACATTATGAGCAGATTGTCTTGATGTTCTACATAAATTTGGCTTCGCTTTGCCTTTGACCAAAATTTATGTATTATGAACATACATAATTGACTAACTTATCGTTCTACATGAACTTTGGCTTCGCTTTGGGTTTGACCAAAATTCATGTATTATGAACATACGTAAATAAAACCAACTTAATGTTCTGCCTGAATTTTGGCTTCGCTTTGGCTTTGACCAAAATTCACGCATTATGAACGATATAAATAACAAATCTCGGCTTAATGTTCTACCTAAATTTTGGCTTCGCTTTGGCTTTGACCAAAATTCAGCATTATGAACGATATAAATAATAGACTGTCTTTAGTGTTCTACATGAACTCTAGCTTCGCTTTGACCAAAATTCATGTATCATGATGAACATACTTAAACAATAAGATAAAGCACATAAATATAACATAACACCTTTTGACAAGAAATGCTACATTTATGTAAATTAGGCTAATAATTTATTATGTGTATCATCAACCAATTAGTTGTTGGGCTCATTATCCAACAATACACATATTTAAATAAAATGACTTAAATCAATGTTGGGCAATTCGCAAGTAATAGTATAACTATACACATAATTACAAAAAATGGTATCATTTAAGTTTCAACGTCAAACCAATGATGTTGGATTGATTATCTAATTATTCATTGAAATTTACCATTATTCATTTCTATGTCAAAGCTTAATTTTAAGACATACGAGTAAAAGGGATAAATCATTTACATGTTAATTGAATTCAAGGAAACCTAATTACTTACCATATGTACGAATTCAAAATAAAACCATCATCTAAAGGATTTAAGATTAGATTTTTTTTTGAACGGTAAAATTCTATGATTATAGAACAGGGCCAGCATATGCTGTAAAACCTGAAAGATTACACTACAACAGAAAAAGAAACAAACAATTAGATCACCCCCATTCCCCCGTTATATCAGATTATTTCACTATATCTCTTACATCGAAATCCACCCATCTCTCCCACACTAAATCTTTAAACTTCGATCTGCATTTTAGCCATAAAAATGTATCTTCCTTGATGTCGTCTACAGTATTATTTCCGGATCTTGTGCATCCTTTGAACTCCTTTTCATTTCTTGCCTTCCACAAGTGCCACATAGTTGCTTGAAAAACCATTTTCACTACTTTCTTCCAGTCCCGTGAACCGGATAGACAATTGCAATTGAAACTAGTATAAACAAACATATGTAATGACGGATAGTATTCAATTGCATGAATTTATTTTCTGGAGCCATTCGAAATCATAACACATGTCAAAACAACTTTTACATTAAAGTTGTACATTAGTTTTAATAATAACCATGGAAACTGATGCTTCTAGAATTTTACTAGAATATAGGGAGTTTTCATAAAGGCATCATAAGTCATATTTATGGATTTCAAGATTATGCATCGAGATGTTTCCAAAATCAAAAACTGCAACTAAATTTTATAAAAATCTAACAATTTTTGGTTTTGAAATCGTTTTTAGAATAATCAACTAACAAGTATTAATTCTAGAAAATGCAATTGCAAATAGGTTCTAAAATTGCAACTGATTCAGTTTCTAATTTCAGAATCTTTACCAAAAATCGATTTACTGATAAGCATGAATAAATTACTATGACTGAAACGATATAATCAACATAGCTCTGATACCACATGTTGATTATATCTATAAACATGGGTAAAAAATAAAGAACCCTAATCATGTTTATTCAATCATAACGTAAATATAGATGCCAAGTTAGAGATACTTACTTGTAGGGATGATTATCTTTGAGGATAAAGATGAAGTCATGATTCCCGTTATGGTACCTTATGTTGATGGATCACACTAGAGAGAATTCTTAGTATTGGTGTTTTTCATGAGTTTTTGATCACTTATAAACAATATATAAAGATCAATGAATAATGGTCATGAATGAATAGTGACACGTTATAAAAACTCTATGTATTCTCTATTAGTGGTATCTAAAGGGAAATCATAATTGCCCCTTGAACTAATCAATTTTGACAATTACTACCATCAAGTAATTGTCGTGGACTAGTTATGTCATGTTGGTAACGTTACTCAAATGATTCGTAAGGCCACATCAACGGGTTATTTCTAACAGTCGACTGGTAGATGGTTGCTATAGACTACAGTTATGTCTGTAGTTTAATTTCAAAACTAGGTCTTGAATATGGGTCTTTTTTCCTAAACATTTTTTATCTGTGTAACTTTATTAAAAACATGGTTTAGTTTTGTTTTTTATTTGACCATGATATATATACAATATATAAAACTTTACTAAAAATTGGAGGCACTTGATTTTTGGTGGCCCTAGGCTCGTGGCTATATTGGTAAGCCTAACGGGACGGCCTTGATCCCTGGTGAGGATAGAGAGTGTGGTTTAAAGCCTTAGGGACTTCATTACGCACGTAAGCGCCACGTATGCGACGCAAAAGAAGGGGGCTTTATCGCTAATATACACGGTGTGGAATAACGCCACTTATAAAGAACCTTTTAACTATTTAAAAAAAACAAAAGATAAATAAAAAAATCTGATTGGTTGATGAAGGTGTGGCCCCTTGATTTCTTCCTCTCGCGCCCGCTATTCTTTTGGTAGTAGCCAAAGATAGCGTCCCCTTTAACGGAGGCGGGGTGATGTAGAGTGCTAAAGTTGATGAGGTTGCGGGGGAGCGCGAAGCCACACCCCCTGGCCTGAGCGTATGAATCATATTGAACTACCAAAAAACAAGAAGTCAAATAGTCCCACCCTGTTGCCGATAGTTATTTTAATCAGGTTTAAAATATTAAGTTTTTATTTGGGTTAAATCAATGAGTTTAATTGTAAGGCCAGGGGGTGTGGCTTAACGCCACCCTGTCACCTTACCTTTTTTAGCACCCCGGGGCGCTATGGATCACACCATGGCGGTTAGAGAGGGGGGGGGGGGGGAGTATGGCTCTTCCACCAGCATTTTAACGAGCGTTAAAGGTGTGTGCAGGTGTGTAACACCCCGAAAACGGGTTTGGTAATCAAACCACGTAATTACTAAAAGACGAGTAAATTACCGTTAGGTGTAAAATTAACCCGGAAAATTTTAGGATTTATATAACTAAACCTAATATTTAATAAAAAGGAAAAAGAATGCTTTAAAAAAATAAATAAAGTTTATAGAAGCCCGAGTTAACGGGACTTAAAATAAACTTAGTCAATAATTCCCCAAACCCACTAAATTAACTAGGATTGTTTAACCTAGTTAATTAGAGGGAATGTTATTGAAATTAAGTGGGTTGTGGCCTACTTAATAAACTAACCAAACATGAGCGGCCAAAGTGGATAAACTTGTAAGTTTATTTAATAAAAAAGAATTTTAAAACAAAACACACACATTGGTGTGTGTTCTGTTCGAACCCAAGAGGTTCCGCAAAAGCCAAAATCCTAATCTCATCAAAAATCATCAAATTGAAGGTCCAAACGAAGCCCAAATTCACAATTGAACGTGAATTAATGATCACCCAAGCTAGGGGATCATAAGGTATGTAAAATTTTAATGATTTATGAAGTTGTAAAATTTTGTGAACATCATAATCCACGAATTATGGATGAATCATAGAAGTTATGGCTGAATTATGACGTATAATTGCTTAGGAACAAAACCCTAAGTGAAAATTATACATATGGTGCTATGAATTGAATGATTATATGATTTACCACACTAGGATAAGTGGGTTTTAATCAGGTGATGAAGTTGATGATATAATTTTGATTAGGATCATCATATCTGATATTAATAAGACGATACTTGAACACTTTAGGTGTTTAAGTATATAAATCATACTTGCTAAGTAATGAGTTTAGTATGATAAGATGAAAGAATCAATGATATATTCATATTGAATGATGTATGATATTGTTATGTGTTAAAAGTGATCAAAGTTGTGTGAAATTGATGAAATTCGATTACATGAACTTGGTAAATAACATGGTTAAAGACGGTAGCATAAAAATGATGCTTACCGAATAATTAACCAAGTAATTAAGTGAATAGTTGACCTACTTCGTGTAATTATTTATGTTAACAGGCAGTTGACTTTAAAAAGTCAAACTTACCAATGATATGATCGAATGATAAATTCGACATAAGAATCGTAGGATGGAATAGTCGTAAATGATTATGAATAATCTAACCATCTTACAAATTACAATGATAGTTTGACGCTTGGCAAGCGAGGTGGACGCTTGGGAATGAAGCGGGTCAAACGAATCAAGTATGAAGAAAAGAATAATCAAGATGCAAGGTAAGTAAAGCTTACACTCTATTTATTTAATACCTATTGGTTTTATAGGTTATGAATACTAGAAAATTCATGGTTGAATTATGATGTTCCGACACGACATGTGCGGTTCGGAACCAAGACAATGCTAATAAACCATGTTTAATGTTTAAAAAGGTCTAATAGATAATGAGTTTAGAATGGTTACCTTATAGGGTAAACCGACATAAATGGAAAGGGTAAAATGGTAATTCGGTCACTCGTTGATAACAAACGTTAGTTGTTGAAGACAGTTATGGCGTAAGCCATAATGGGTCAAAAGAGTCAAGAAATGTGTTATAAGTAAAATGACCGTATGGTGTAAACCGGAACGAGTCATGAAGATGAGGTGGTAATAAATATCATCTCGCAAAGATAAACGGCCACTTAGACCAAACGGGTCAAATGGTGAAGATATCACTATTTGAAAATATCGACTAATGAATATTGTCGAGTCTTAGGTTCACAGGAGTGAATAGAGAAAGGATAATTGCATCGCTATTAGTCAGCGATTACTAAAGCAAGGTATTAAAACGGGTCAATATATTGTTCCAAGTCAGCTATGTATAATGGTTCAACTCATCGTTTAGAACTTGAGGTTCTATAAGAGTTAGACAAAGTAAAAAATGAATATTCGGTTATCTTTTAGGTAAACCGAATAATTTGAGTTATAATCGTGGTGTTTTACAAACATAATGGTTTCTAAACAGAATTATAGTTAAAAGGTCGGATTTTTGGGTCAAACAAGTATTTAAAAGTCATTCGTCGTAAAAGAAGGACCAAAATTGACCAAAACGCCCTTGTAAGCTAAATTGAGCAAACGACCCTTAAAGGTTGTTTGGGAAACGAGTTTTATGGTCAAATAAATACTTAGAATAAGTATAAAAAGCGAAAGATGTGAATCTTTGGGTCAAATGACCTTATATAAGTCTTTGCCGTAAAATGCATATCCGAGGGGTAAAAACTCGGAATATATAGATCTTCACATTAAATCCACCACACATATAGTTGTGGTGGAAGATCAATTGATAAATAATGTGGAAATAAGATGCTAGAAGTAAATGAGCATGAATTAGGCGGAAAAATGCTTAAATACCCTTAACGGGTCAAAATAAGCATTTAAGTAAAAACAGGTTTAAGAATGTATATAAACCCGGGATTTGAATCTAGTATGATTGAAAATATTGAATTTATAAGGTTCATGAGAAATTGAGATCAAACAAACATGTTTGTTTGATAAAAACATGAATGCGTCAAAACTTAGTAAATATATATTAAGCCAAAGGCTTAAAAGTCTCAAATTTATTTAGTCTGGATATCGGATTTTAACTCCATGTGATGGAGAATTAAATTACGATCACGTAGGAAGAAACGTGAGTAAAATCAGATAAAAAATGGGCAAGTTATGCTCGTTTTCGTAAAATATGGTTTGGCTGGGAGAAATGCAGGTGCAGAATGAATTCTGCTGGAAAACATGCTTCCTCGCGCCACGCGACGAAGGAGCAGTAAGCTGTCGCGACACGTGACGGGTGGTAGCGTCCCGCGACAGCCGAGCATGTCTCGGTCGCGACCCGCGAGGGCCCTTACATTTGACAAAAATGTTGTTGTTCAATTGTTTGATATGGGGAACTTGTTTAAACATGTTTTAAACTAGTATAACTAACTCATTTCATGTTTTTATGAAATGTAGGTATTATGCGATGTACCGGAGGAGAATCAAGCTCAACGAGGAACCGAACACACTCAATATTCAAGCTTCCACGTTATGTTTCGTCGTCACGTTTTAAACGGGGAATGTATTTACAAAATGTTGAAATGTTTTATTTATTAAAATGTTTTAACAAACCCGCATTTTTAAGTGTATGTTTAATCTTAAATACACTATTATAGTCGAAATTTATATGATAATCGTATAAAATGGACTAAGGGTCTTACAAGTTGGTATCAGAGCTCCAGGTTAAAGAGTAAAGTGTTCGGTTCGAGACTTGATCGCAAAATCCGGTAAGTTATTCTGTACATTAATGGTCTAGTATATAAAGTGTTGAAAACGACACATAGGGCTATCGTGTAAAACACGTTACCCCAAATAAAGCGATAAAAGACCGATATAGTTAAATGAATTTCGTGTGTTAACTCGTGTCGTAGAAAGCCTTTTATTGTAATATGGGCGCTTATTAATGTCAAACGTTACTAATCTTTGTATACATTTTAGTTGAAGGAACCTCGCATTGAAAGATGCGAGAGTTTAAAGAATTATCGATACGATAAAGAAATAGTCTGAACTATGACAAGTAAGTCATACACGCCAAAGACATGAAGTAAGAAATGATCTCGAATAAGAGAGATCGAACAACAAGGAAAATTATCAGGGCGGGTATCTACAAGGTACTCGTCTTAAACTTATAGTATATCTAGAAATATGCAACAAACGCATAATGAATGACAGTTGCATATAGAAGATAAAAATTTGGGAAACCTGGATAGGATTCATATTCAGGAAGACGTTTCCAAAAGAAATTCAGTAGAGATACGTATTATTCACAGTCGTTAATAATAAGACAATAACTGAATTTAGTTAAATATAAACTTGGACGAAAATAATCATCCAAGTAAGTATTCTCAATATAGATCCTATTGAGAAAAGTAATGATCACATCAACGAATATGATTGCATAAATGGGTATAAAAGGGACATTTTATATGTTAAAGGATAAAACGGGTAAAACTAGAAATTGTTAATTGGCAATTAAATAAAGTTTTACCAATTGAAATAAATCGAGAGATTACTTACATGGGACATGATGTGGTAATTATAATAAGGTCATCATGCCATGTGTTGATCGCTTACTCTGGCCAAGTAAGTAGTGAACACATGATACCATGAGCTTATTATATTGGGCACAGTTATGTCCAATGTCGTAAGGTCGAGATGAATGAAAAAGTTAAAAGAACCTTGGGGTCAAGAAATCTTATGGGCATACTCGTATAAATGGTTTTCGAGGGAATCATAAAAACGATGTATGACGCGGATAGAAATAGATGACCAAAGTGAATAGTGAAATAAGTCCTAATAGACGAAAGAGCCATGGTTGACAAAAAGGGGCATGTAAAACCAAAGGATAAATAACCCGCGAGGTCATAAAAACGAAGGTATTGCCCGTACAAAAAGACGATCGAAGTCATTGACTTTGGTCATAGTAAAGAAAGGATGATGATAATAATCATCATTCAGAAATTAAAAGACCATCAAGCATGGTCACATAAAGAATAAAGGTTTGGTTAAATGAAGCGATGGATTTCGCCAAGATAAAAAAAAGTCAAAACGAAGTCTTAATGCATACCTAAAGGGTTGCATTAATAATGGCTTCGGTAAATCACCCGGTTGATGGATAGGAAATTAAAACACACGTAAACCAAGAGACAGGAACGTGGATTGAAAGTCAAAGGACTCGGATTATGAGTTATGACTAAAGATTATAAAATTTCGTAAATAGAAATTTTGAATAAATATGTTCAACTATTTTGAGGTTGAATGGGTTGAATAAAAAATAAAGTTTGATCGTTTATAAGTGATGGATTTCACATCAACAAGTCAAACGGGTTGAATACAATATAATGCCGGATGACATAAGTAAGCGCAAGCCGGATAACGGTAGCGTTAAACGCAAAAGAATAATGAGCCCGGTAATGGGACATAATCAAATACGAATATATGTAAACCGGATAACGGTGAACATAAGACAAACCGGTGCATAAATGACGTGAGAAGTCATACAGTCAAGATTAACGGATCTTAAACTTGAAACCAAATGATTTTCAAACATAAACAAGGTGCCTTGACACCAAACATTGTATTTTAACAATGACATAAGTTAAAAAGAAAACGTTAGACTAAAATTCAGTTTTAGTAAGAAATAACGTTTTCACAAATATGAATATTCTGAGAGGAATTGAAATAGTAAATATTAAAAGATACAGGTCTTGACACCGATAAGTGCAAGACGAGACATTTGAAAATAAATATTTTCGATAATGAAAGATTGAAACAAACCTAAACCTGATGTGACAAGATCACGGTCAAGAAAAGTAATGTGAAGTATAATCACATTATAGCCCGAGCGATGGGTAGAAAGTAACTGGACTAATAAGTCTAGTTAGTGAGACCGGTTAAGGTCGAAATTCAAATTAGTAATTTGGATAATACGCTATTTATTATGAGAATATCGTGGAATAAATAAAATCAATAGATTTACATGATCAAGTGGCCAAATTGGCAACTCGATCAAGTAAACAACAAAGGTCCATGAGACCTCAATAACAGAAAATACTGATCACCTATTTTGAAGGATCATAAGGCTATAAGTTCACAAACAAAGGAGTTTGTTGTTAAAAGTGAAAGATTTCACTAAAGACCTCTAAACAGGTTAAAATAACGGATTCATAAAGAGTCCGAAAGTATAAAAGCGATGGATTTTGCTAAGTTAACCAAACCGGATGAAATAACAAAATTCCGTTATTTGGCGTTATATTATTTTGTATGAAAGACGCACATTGATTTGTAACCAAAAAGATATTTCCATACTTTTCTGGTAATACTAGTAATTGATTAAAGTATGAGTAATGCTTAAAAGATTACTCATATCAAACGCATTGAGTTTAAAACTCAATGAATTATGTAAGAAAATGTTTCGAGGACGAAACCTCTTTCAGGGGGATAGACTTGTAACACCCCGAAAACGGGTTTGGTAATCAAACCACGTTATTACTAAAAGACGGGTAAATTACCGTTAGGGGTAAAATTAACTCGGAAAATTTTAGGATTTATATAACTAAACCTAATAGTTAATAAAAAGGAAAAAGAATGCTTTAAAAAAAAATAAAGTTTATAGAAACCCGAGTTAACTGGACTTAAAATAAACTTAGTCAATAATTCCCCAAACCCACTAAATTAACTAGGAATGTTTAACCTAGTTAATTTGAGGGGATGTTATTGAAATTAAGTGGGTTGTGGCCTACTTAATAAACTAACCAAAAATGAGGGGCCAAAGTGGATAAACTTGTAAGTTTATTTAATAAAAAAGAATTTTAAAATAAAACACACACATCTATGTGTGTTCTGTTCGAACCCAGGAGGTTCCCGAGGAGCCAAAACCCTAATCTCATAAAAAATCATCAAATTGAAGGTCTAAACGAAGCCCAAATTCACAATTGAACGTGAATTAATGATCACCCAAGCTAGGGGATCATAAGGTATGTAAAATTTTGATGATTTATGAAGTTGTAAAATTTGGTGAATATTATAATCCGCGAATTATGGGTGAATCATAGAAGTTATGGCTGAATTATGATGTATAATTGCTTAGGAACAAAACCCTAAGTGAAAATTATACATATGGTGCTATGAATTGAATGATTATATGATTTACCACAAAAGGATAAGTGGGTCTTAATCATGTGATGAAGTTGATGATATAATTTTGATTAGGATCATCATATCTGATATTAATAAGATGATACTTGAACACTTTAGGTGTTTAAGTATATAAATCCTACTTGCTAAGTAATGAGTTTAGTATGATAAGATGAAAGAATCGACGATATATTCATATTGAATGATGTATGATATTGTTATGTGTTAAAAGTGATCAAAGTTGTGTGAAATTGATGAAATTCGATTACATGAACTTGGTAAATAACATGGTTACAGACGGTAGCATAAAAATGATGCTTACCGGATAATTGACCAAGTAATTAAGCGAATAGTTGAGCTATTTCGTGTAATTATTTATGTTAACAGGCAGTTGACTTTAAAAAGTCAAACTGACTAATGATATGATCGAATGATAAATTCGACATAAGAATCATTGGATGGAATAGTCGTAAATGATTATGACTAATCTAACCATCTTACAAATTACAATGATAGTTTAACGCTTGGCAAGCTAGGTGGACGCTTGGGAATGAAACGGGTCAAACGCATCAAGTATGAAGAAAAGAATAATCAAGATGCAAGGTAAGTAAAGCTTACACTCTATTTATTTAATACCTATTGGTTTTATAGGTTATGAATACTAGAAAATTCATGGTTGAATTATGATATTCCGACACGACATGTGCGGTTCGGAACCAAGACAATGCTAATAAACCATGTTTAATGTTTAAAAAGGACTAATAGATAATGAGTTTAGAATGGTTACCTTATAGGGTAAACCGACATAAATGAAAAGAGTAAAACGGTAATTCGGTCACTCGTTGATAACAACCGTTAGTTGTTGAAGACAGTTATGACGTAAGCCATAATGGGTCAAAAGAGTCAAGAAATGTGTTATAAGTAAAATGACCATACGGTGTAAACCGGAACGAGTCATGAAGATGAGATGGTAATAAATATCATCTCGCAAAGATAAACGGTCACTTAGACCAAACGGGTCAAATGGTGAAGATATCACTATTTGAAAATATCAACTAATAAATATTGTCGAGTCTTAGGTTAACAGGAGTGAATAGAGAAAGGATAATTGCATCGCTATTAGTCAGCGATTATTAAAGCAAGGTATTAAAACGGGTCAATATATTGATCCAAGTCAGGTATGTATAATGGTTCAACTCATCGTTTAGAACTTGAGGTTCTATAAGAGTTAGACAAGGTCAAAAATGAATATTCGATTATCTTTAAGGTAAACCGAATAATTTGAGTTATAATCATGGTGTTTTAGAAACATAATGGTTTCTAAACAGAATTATAGTTAAAAGGTCCGATTTTTGGGTCAATCAAGTATTTAAAAGTCCTTCGTAGTAAAAGAAGGACTAAAATTGACCAAAACACCCTTGTAAGCTAAATTGAGCAAACGACCCTTAAAGGTTGTTTGGGAAACGAGTTTTATGATCAAATAAATACTTAGAAAAAGTATAAAAAGCGAAAGATGTGAATCTTTGGGTCAAATGACCTTATATAAGTCTTTGCCATAAAATGTATATCCGATGGGTAAAAAATCGGAATATATAGATCTTCACATTAAATTCACCACACATATAGTTGTGGTGGAAGATCAATTGAGAAATAATATGGAAATAAGATGCTAGAAGTAAATGAGCATGAATTAGGCGGAAAAATGCTTAAATACCCTTAACGGGTCAAAATAAGCATTTAAGTAAAAACGGGTTGAAGAATGTATATAAACCCGGGATTTGAATCTAGTATGATTTAAAATATTGAATTTATAAGGTTCATGAGAAATTGAGATCAAACAAACATGTTTGTTTGATAAAAACATGAACGGGTCAAAACTTAGTAAATATATATTAAGCCGAAGGCTTAAAAGTCTCAAATTTATTTATTCCGGATATTGGATTTTAACTCCATGTGATGGAGAATTAAATTACGATCACATAGGAAGAAACATGAGTCAAATCGGATAAAAAATGGGCAAGTTATGCTCGTTTTCGTAAAATATGGTTTGGCTGGGAGAAATGCAGGTGCAGAATGAATTCTGCTGGAAAACATGCTTCCTCGCGCCACGCGACAGAGGAGCAGTAATCTGTCGCGACACGCGACGGGTGGTAGCGGCCCGCGACAGCCAAGCATGTCTCGGTCGCGACCCGCGAGGGCCCTTACATCTGGCAAAAATGTTGATGTTCAATTGTTTGATATGGAGAACTTGTTTAAACATGTTTTAAACTAGTATAACTAACTCATTTCATGTTTTTATGAAATGTTGGTATTATGCGATGTACCGGAGGACGACCAAGCTCAACGAGGAACCGAGCACACTCAATATTCAAGCTTCCGCGTTATGTTTCGTCGTCACGTTTTAAACGGCGAATGTATTTACAAAATGTTGAAATGTTTTATTTATTAAAATGTTTTAACAAACTCGCATTTTTAAGTGTATGTTTAATCTTAAATACACTATTATAGTCAAAATTTATATGATAATCGTATAAAATGGACTAAGGGTCTTACAAGGTGGGGCCCATCTCTTTTCGACCAATAAATTTTTTTAAGTTTATTTAATAGGGGGTTTTAAACCATTGTATGCAAGTTGAAGGTATGGGTTTTAAAGCCCCCCATATGACGTGTCCCTTAGGTGAATCTGACGTGTCGTGATAAAGCCCCTAGGGACTCTATACGACACCCTCCAACCTAAATGACGATTAAGTTTAGATGGGTCATATGCCAAACTAAAAAGGTTAAGGTCATTGGGTTTTAACTCTTAATTTAATCGCTTTAGTTTTTCAAAAGTTTAATAAACTTTAAACTTTCTAGATTTTTTAGTTTTTCAAAAGTTTAATAAACTTTAAACTTTCTAGATTTTTGTTATAAAAAATATTATATATATAAAATATGTATAAAAAACAAAAAATGTTGCGGTCATATTGCACGCCCCGCTTCAAATCCGGTCGTGTTGAAGAGTAATAGTCATAGGAAACTACCCGATCACATCCATCTTCACTAGGTAATAATGTCTATACACCAATTTAGGAGGAAACCCAATAAATATGAAAAAAAAACCCTTATGAGAATTGAACCCAAAATCTATTAGTAACAAAGTCTTATCTCACCCTAAAATATCACTAGCCTATTAAACCATGGACAAGAAGCTACATATATGACCAAACGTTTTTTTTTCTTGTTTCCTAATAAATGAAGTTTGGTACTCAATAAATGTATCAATGCAATTCCTTTCTAGAATCAACGCCCATTTATAAATTATAACATGTTTTTTTAAGAGCAAATTTCTTTTATTCAGTATTGTGTCTGAAACTTGAACCTAACAACCCTTTTTTCAAAGTGTTTTAAAGGTTTTGTTTTTTTCCAAAGAATTACCACTGATAAATTATAACATTTGCTTAAGAATATTTGTTACCTTCAAATGGGTCAAGATTAGATATAATATCATCACATTACAAGTGTTAACTAAAATTCTAACGTCCATGTTTTCATTGGTTAGAAAATAAGGTACATGACATACACGCATAACGTATATAATAATTATAACTAAGGTTTACCGTTGATTTCATATGTATTATTAGCTAGCATATTAATAATTAAATAACTTGAAAGAATTTAATATTAAACTTATGTTAAGAATATCACCTTAATGTTGTTATTTATACTGTGAATAGCCTATGGCCTTAATCAGTTTTCTTTCTAGCTTTTATTAATATATTTATATACTATCTAATGTTTGAGAATTCTCTCGGTTGCGAGTATTGTAAGAACTACAACTACTACTACTACCTCTCAAGCGATGTTTTTTAAATATATTCTTTTTACCATAATTATATGTTATTAACTAAGATATATAAAAAAATAAAAAAAATATAATTGGCAAATTGGATTTAAATAATCATAACTTTCTTAATTTGGCCGATAATAATCACAACTCAGTTATTTTCCGATAATAATCCGAACCGGTCCACTTTTGGTTGATAATAGTCCGCCGTTAAAAACAACTTAACGAAGTTAAGTTTTTTTTTTTCGAATTACAAACTGATGTTTTAGGGATTTTGATCAGAACGAGGATACGAGTCAATTTATGTAAAACTTATCTCGAAACAGTGCTCCAAACGGCTTGATTTTTGTTAATTGGAAGTTTAAACACCCGAATTGAAGCACCATTTTCGTCGTTTGGAGCAGTATTTCCTGGTAAATTTTATATTAATCAACTCGTATCCTCGTTCTAATCAAAAGCCCTAAAACATCGGTTTGTAATTCGGCAAATTAACTTCGTTAAGCTATTTTTAACGCAGACTATTATCGGCTAAAAGTGGACAAGTTCGGATTATTATCGGCAAATAACCAAGTTGAGATTATTATCGGGCAAATTGAGAAAGTTGGGATTATTTAAATCCAATTTGCCAATATAATTTTGGCAGCGAATTAACATATATGTAAGAGAAACACATGAAAAGTAAAAGGGAATCTGGATTTAAATAATCTCAACTTTCTCAATTTGCTGATAATAATACCAACTCAGTTTTTTTACGATAATAATCCGAACTGCTCCACTTTTGGCCTATAATAGTCCTCCGTTAAAAATAGCTTAACGGAGTTAAGGCTTTTTTTCCGAATTAAAAACCAATGTTTTAGGGCTTTTGATTAGAACGAGTATACGAGTTGATTGATGTAAAATTTTCCTTGAAATAGTACCCTAAACGACGAAAACGGTGCTTCAATTCAGTGTTTAAACTTCCAATTAACAAAAATAAAGTCGTTTGGAGCACCGTTTTGGGATAAGTTTTACATAAATCGACTCGTATCCTCGTTTCGATCAAAATCCCTAAAACATCGATTAGTAATTCGGAAAAAACTAAACTCCGTTAAGCTATTTTTAACGGAGGACTGTTATCGGCCAAAAGTGGATTAGTTCAGATTATTATAGGCAAATAACTGAGTTATGATTATTATCGACCAAATTAAAAAAGTTATGATTATTTAAATCCAATTTGCCACAATAAAAATATGTATATGTTTATAGTTTTACGTAAGTAAACACAAATTACGTGTATGTTTACAATCTTCTTTCACATATATGTAAATTCGCTATCAATTTTTATTTTTATTTTCTAGATCTAAGTTAGGTAAATATATATGTTTTGGGAAAAAAATTAAAAAATCACGTAAAAGGTAGGAGTTCTCACAATTCTTACAACTCGAGTGAGTTCTCAACCGACCCTTGCCCATTATAGTACATGATGCCTAGTATAAATTGAAAAAAAAAGGTCGAAGATGAGAGTTCATGAAGACGTAGGAATTTTTTAGAAGGATAGCGTGACATTGTTTTGAGATCTTGCATGCCTCAGGAGTTTAATTAGCTTTGCATTTTATTTATGTGGCCTTAGCTTGTTATCGTTTCTCTAAGTGTACACAAAGTGTGTTATTTATCCATATTATGCGTTTTAAATTCTATGTTTTCTGGATGTGCGGTTTTTGAGTAGCTATGTATATTTTTTTGATTTTATGGTTGGATATTGCTTTAGACTTTAAAGTTAGTGGTCTCACTAAGAACAACCTCTCTATTCTTTGGAGTGGATGTAAAGTTTGTCTATATCCCATACTTTCTATACCCTTATCAATAGTCTGGCTATGAATGAGATTATACTAGGTATCATTGTTGTTACTGTTCTTTTTGTCTAGTTTAGTTTTTTTAAAGATAAACGTACATAATAAAATTGTAAATACCATAATATATATACACATTTTTTGTCTGAGAATATGATTTAAGTTTTTTTTTAACAAAATGTAAAGACCATAAAATATGTTATATTTGACATAACTTAACTCGTAATAATTTATTTTTATCGAAATACAAATGGTGAAACAGACGGACTTTACAAAATGTAAAGACCGTTAAATATGTTATATTTGACATAACTTGTAATAATTTATTTTTATCGAAATACAAACAGTGAAACAGACGGACAATGTGTTTCTTGTTAAATAAACTTAGTTATTATTAAGGAGTTGAGAATGTTATAGAAAACCATGTATATAATAAAGTTAAGATGAAGATATAAAATTAAAATTTTAAATAGTAAAGAGATGAATTAGTGATATTAATTTGGGTATATGCAAGACATGTTTATTGTCGCTATCTAATAATAAAATAGGCTACATGCTTACATAATTCATAGAATTAATAAAAGCTTATAGAATATTTACGTGGACGAATTACAACCACCACCTTTTGCGCTTACTAGATACATTTCAGGCTTCATTCTTCTACATATAGGGGTTTATTTTGTTACCAAGATACACAGTTTTAACTCATGGATGCCATACAAGATTTTAACACTCTTGGAAGTATTAGAACCACCAAATATGGAGAAACATTTGAGGGTTTCAAGAAGGGAGAGGACAACGAGGAACCACTAAGTCCTATGGCTCAGTTGCTTCATGAGCCTGGTTCTAATATGTATATCATTTGTTTCATCGGGTTAAAAACAAAAATTCGTCCTGATGTAATCAAGGAAAATTTGGTGAATACTGTCGTTAAAAATCGTCGATTTTCAAGCTTGCAGGTGAATCACACTTGTGTATAGACACACACTTCTGCGTTTTAGGCACTTGTCATGTTATATGGCTTGTATAGTTCTATATATTATATTGATTAGAAGATTACATAATAACTCCCTTTTAGTCTTATGTGTCCATTTCTCATGTTTAAAATATAGGTAAGGGACAAGGCAAACGGTAGCATGAATTGGATTCCAACACATGTAAACATAGATGACCATGTCATTATAGCGGAACTAGATCCTAACACAAAATCACCTGACAAATTCGTTGAAAATTACATCTTAAACCTCAGTAGATCAGGTATTGAAAGTACAAAACCCTTGTGGGATGTCCATCTCATCGATGTTAAAACGTCAGAAGCCGAAGGCACATGCGTCTTTCGTTGCCATCATTCCATTGGTGATGGAATTTCCTTGACGAATCTCCTACTGTCTTGTACACGTAAAGTCTCTGATCCGGATTCTGTACCTACTATTCCTGGGATGGACAGGTTGGGTGCGGCTAAAGTTGCTAACCTTTGGTCAAGACTTGGTGTTTTTTGGAATACTTTTGTTGCTCTTTTGATGTTTGCGTTGACTGGACTGTTCCTAGAAGACACAAAATCCCCAATCAAAGGCTCAAAAGGTGTGGAGGATAGGCCAAGACGATTTGTCACTCGAAGTTTAAGCCTTGAGGACATTAAGTTTGTAAAAAGAGCTATGAATGTGGTAAGTGTTTTCACTATTTGCAAATAAAGGAATGTTAATCACTTTTACAGTTTCTTTCTTTTGCAAAGGAGTAATTTTGTATGGCTTTTATAAGCAAAAACCAGGGCCTTTGTATCAGGTATTAATACACCACGTCTTAATTAAAATTGTTTCGGTATCTGTTTTATAGACATTTACCGACGTAGTTCTTGGAGTCACACAAGCAGGAATGTATCGCTACATACGTGGGAGATATAGTATGTTTTGTATAGTGTATCCAACATCTCTATATGTGTCACCAATATTAGCTTTGATATTCACTTTTTTTAACATGAAATAACTGGTGAAACAGACGATAAAAATGTGGATAGTCCTCATAACATGCGCATTCGTGCCACCATTCCGTTTAACCTTCGAACCACCATGAAGATTGATGTGAGTATGCTATCATGCATCCTAATTATTAATCTCTTAATATGAGTTTAGATTATTTGTCGTGTTATCAGGATTTCACTCATAAGGATGTAGATGGCACATGGGGAAACAAGATTGGGTATTCATTACTTCCATTCGATATCCGATTCAAAAAAGATCCTTTAGATTATGTTCGACATGCAAATGCCACAATGAAACGCAAGAAGGCTTCCTTGGAGCCCTTGTTCACTTATTACTTTACTAAGTTAGTCCTAATATTGTTTGGCACAAAGGTACTTCCATGTTTTTATGACGTTTGATAAAATAAATGCAAAATTTTGAAAATTCATTTGATCCTTTTATTGCCTAAAGTTGTTACAAAGTAATGTTGTGGGCAAAGAATAGTTATATCCGCAACTTTTAGTAAATACTCTATTAAGAGTAGTTTAAAATTGGCATGGGAACATATCTTCATGGCAACTTAAGAACTTATTATAATCTACTTACATTTAAATTTTAATTGATTTAAACGTTTAAAACAGACATTACTTTCCACTTTTGAAACTGCCATCGTAGGTGTTTTATGTTACAATTGCTTTTGTATCGTTTAACATGAGTGGGTAGTTATATTGGTTTAAATAATAACAAAACATGAAATACAGGTTACAGGGGAATTGACTCATAAGGTTGTGCATAAAACAACACTAATATTTAGTAATATCCCTGGACCGCAAGATGAAATCACCCTTTTTGGGCATAAAGTTGCATACCTTGCTCCTAGTTGTTATGGGCAACCATATGTAAGTTCACTCTATTAACAATTATGTGTGATTTTGGGAAATCTATATTTTAATCTACTTCCTCAATTCATTTTAGGCACTGATGATTAATGTGGTGAGTTACATGGACAAAGTAATGTTTGTCATGTCAGTTGATGAAGAAACGATACCAGACCCTCAAAAACTTTGTGATGCTTTTGAAGAATCACTTCGCAACATCAAAGCTTCTGTTTAAACCGCATAATGTCAAATAAATAAGCTAGTGGAATTATATAACTATTGATGTATAAGTACGTATAAGCATGAATTCACTAGGGAAAACTTCATACATCCACGGTGATATGAATTTGTGTGTAACCATGAAGTATGACGCACATCAAAAGCAGAAACAATAAAGAGAAACTATGTGAGAAAATTGAAGGTCCATTGTTTGATTCTAGGGTTCTATGTTTGCTATTATGCGGAATCTAACAACAAACACACGACATACACATGATGTAAATAAAGGTTTCCGTTTCACTATTCAAACGGACAGAGTTTGGTTACAAAAACACACTAACAAACTCACACTGATTCAAAGCTAGGAACTGCAAAAACTTTCTATCTATAACACGAATTTACAATATATATAGACCAACTTCTAGAAAATGGCCACATTCGCATCTTCCGTTAGCTATACACACTTAGGGGCTGTTTGGTAGCATCTGAATGACATTAAGATGCTACCTCTTAATGAAATCATTTAAGAGTTTAACAAAGATAATGTAGAAAAATGTGACATGTGATGGTTTACCATTCAGATGCTACCTCTTATCCAGTCAGACATAAGGTTACCTCTTATTCATTCAGACATAAGGGCCACAAATGATTTCATTAAGAGGCAGTCTCTGAATGAATGAATGAATTAAGAGGCTACCAAACAGGGCCTTAGGCTACACGGTATGGGGGTCGTCCCCCTACCGTCCCGGTCCGTCGCCGGGTGCTACACCGCCCCCCCCCCCCCCCCCTCCGTCCCTGTCCGTTCCGTCTGAAAATGGACGTTGGCGACGCCCATGTGAAGACAAAATAAGTGGGCCCCAAGATTTGAAGATGACCGTTTAAAAAAAAATTCAAATTCATAATTAATAATTATAATAACGGCTATAATTAAAAAAAAAAACCCCAATTCACTTCCATTTTTATAAATACTCACATCTTTAACCATTTTTTTCACAATTTTCACCCACTACCACCCCATCTCTCTCACATTTTATAACCACTCTTCCCTTTTTATAAAAAAATCATCATTTTTTATACCATTTTTTACCCGCTACCACCCCATCTCTCGCTCAAAAATTATCATGGCTTCACCCATTTCTTCCATTTCTTCCATCTCTTCATCATCTTCGTCTACGGGGTATTCATCATCTTCGGAAGAGGATGCTATTATGCATAACATGATTATGAACGCGGCTCAGGTCTTCATGGCGGGTGATGAAGCGTCGTCCCAACGGCTAACTAGACGAGCAAAATATAACCGAGACCAAGAAGGTATTTTACTTTTTTCCCTTATGTTTTATATAGATTTGAAAATGTATTTTATAATTAATTTCACTTATGTTTCGTTTTAAATTTATAGCCGGCCACGTTAAACTAGTAGCCGATTATTTTGCCGACGAACCCGTGTACCCAGCCGATATTTTTCGACGTCGTTTCCGCATGAGTCGTCCACTATTTTTACGTATTGCAGGCAACATGGCCCAGTCTGATCCGTTTTTTACACTACGAAACGACGCTAGGGGGCAAAGGGGTTTCAGTAATTTACAAAAATGTACGTCGGCCATTCGCCAACTGGCATACGGTTACGCACCCGATGCATTAGACGAGTATATTAGGATGTCTGATAGAACCGCACGTCTATGTTTGCACAAGTTTTGCGAATGGGTTGTCAAATTGTATAGCAAGCGATACCTGCGGAAACCGAACGCAAACGACGTTCAAAAATTATATCAAGCACACGAACAGAGACATGGTTTCAGTTAGTGGGGAACAACAAGATTTGAACATGTTCGCTCTACGTAACGAGTACACACATCATAACCTACAAGCGAACTTGGTGGAGTATATTTGGAACAACGCTCAAAACGAACCCGAACCCGACCACGACATGGAAGACGAAGACTAGTAACTTATTTTAATATATTAGGATATTTTTAAGTTTATGTTTTTTTAAGTTAATTTTTTTTAAGTTTATGTTTTTTTAAGTTTTTTTTTTAAGTTTAATTTTTTTTAGGTTTATGTAATGTTTTTTAATATTAATGAAAATATTTTGTTACTTTATTTGTTAAATGTTAAAAAAAGTAGAAGATTAAAAAAAAACATAAAAGTGGTGGAGGACTATTACTAGGACCATCCTCCCATACCCTCTAGTTTTGGAGGATGGACCATCCTTGGGAGGACCATGACGTGGCGCCTACGTGGCGGATCATCCTCCAAGGATGGACCATCACCATACCATGTAGCCTTAGCGAATGGGGCTCATTCGCTAGCCTCATTGTAACATATGTAACAAAGTAAACCGAATGCTAAAACAAGATTTTAAACACATTACAACAACCATACATCAACCTATGACATAACTAGGCTATAGACACATCGTGTATTAACAAACTCCACCTTGAATATAGCGGGTGGTATTTGTCTTGGGTCTTTACTTCCAATTGGTTCTTTGTCTTGGGTCTTTACTTCCAATTGGTCTTCTAGTCACTGCCAGCATGAATCTTGAACCCAAAACAAACACAAACAACTCTTGAAACTTTAACGCATGCTCCATGTCTCATGTCTAATAGAAGATTGGCATCTTATATAGGCATTCGATAACATCCTCAGACATGTTTATTAGCCATATCGGATCTTAAATCCGTACAGACATGTTTCACATGTACGCTTGCGTGCTGTATTGATGTATAAGCATGGTTAAAGTCAAAGAAAAGCATAATTGTCAGCTTTAAAGTCAAATATAAAATGGGTCCTAATATTAACACATGGGAAAACTTATTTACACATGGTGTATACGGGCCGTATACTGTTATACGGCCCGTATAGAATAAAAACAACTTGACAAAGTCTGTGCCAGCAGACTTTGTCAGTTGTTTTTATTCTATACGGGCCGTATAACAGTATACGGCCCGTATACACCATGTGTAAATAAGTTTGCCTGGTCGTATACAATGTATACGAACGTGTATACGGGCCGTATACTGTTATACGGCCCGTATGGAACGAAATTTTGATTTTTAAAATATTTTAGAGTGGTGAGGTGCTCAAAATAAAACATCAACAAGTAATAAAGATTGAAGAACAAGAAAACGTGTCGTATGACTGTAATAAAACGGAAGCTATCAACGCGGGATTACGGGCATGGTGTTATTCTTTATTTAATATTTATAGAATAAAAGGAAGGGTGAGACATTTGATGAGAGTTGTAAGGAGTCTGAATAAAACGGAAGCTATCAACGCGGGATTACGGACATGCGTTTAATTCCCAACATATTTGTTTTGTCACGTACATTTCGTAAGAAACTTTTCGTGCACTGAACCTTCACCTCCAATCATTTCCTGGTCAAATCACACACTATAAAGTTTAAACTTATCGTGTGTTGTAGTTTGGAAAGATGACCGAATAGAGATCTGAATAACAAACTGTGGAGAACTTGTTTGCGTTATCCACCAACAATCCGTTCATTATCTGTTGTTATTTAAAACAATAGCAATTAACGTTCGGTTGAGATAACGGACATCCAACTTTCAAAATTCAAATCAATCTAACACGAAGTATCTCGAAGGTATCATATTCTTGGTTCAATACCATGTGAAAAAAGATTCTTGCCAGCAGACTTTTGTTGGTTTGTTTCCAGGTAGGGTTTAGAATGTTTGAAGGAATGTCGGTTTTTCAGTATTCGGATTTTGTTGGTTCAATACCAACTGCTCGAAATCCCTTTCGTTTCATGGATTTCCCTTTGGTTGAAACTTTTCATCACCGGTTTCTACAGCACAAGCACATACACAGGGGAGAATATTCTCGAAATTGAAGGAAAAGAAAAAATGGTTGTTGATGTTTTTTCTCTATCAGGATTTTGTTGAGTCGTCGGGAAAACTTTTCCTCAGGGGAGGGTGAGTAGTATGAGTCTGAGTCCATTGTGGTTCGTGAATGTTGGAAGAACCCGACACGTCCACAGTGGTACCAATGTCCTGCTACTACAATCCTTCCAACGATCCTTGTCTTGAAAGACAAGAATACAACGTTCATGTATCACAAGGAATGACCGATCTAAGGCAGAGAACCTGATTTAGATACACAAATTCATCACCGGTTTCTACAGCACAAGCACATACGCAATGAAGTATTAAAAGATGTTAGTTTCTTGACAGTATGGTTTCTCGACAAATGAAGTATTATCTGTCCTTGCTGCCTCTTCGGTTGATAAAAGACATAGGATGATTTCTCTATTACAGCACTCTTCTGAAAGACAAGAATACAACGTTCATGTATCACAAGGAATGACCGAGTTTGGAAAACGGACGGAATCCACGAAGAAACTGTTGGAATTTGTGGATTTCGGTTGGTTCAGAAACTTAACAAGAGAAGCAACTAAAAAAAGGAAAGAAAGACCTTATTTTACCATTTTTACCATATGTATACGGGCCGTATACCGTTTATACGGCCGTATACGCTCGGTAAAAAACAAATTTACTGATCGTATACAATGTATACGACGATTGTATACGGGCCGTATATTCTGATACGGCTCGTATACTATGGTAAAAAATGGTAAAAAAATGGTGTATTCTCTTTAATCTCTTAGAACGATCCTTGTATTGAGAACCTGATTCTGGTTTAAACAATGGAATTTGTGATTCAACAGAAATAACTGAAAAATAACTCGCCATTCTCTTGCACCTGTATAATGGTGTATTCTCTTTAATCTCTTAGAACGATCCTTGTATTGAGAACCTGATTCTGGTTTAAACCTGTATACGTTGCAAGGTATAGAATGTTTGTAGTATTCTTGGTTCAATACAAACTCTTCTGAAAGACAAGATAATGGTTTCTCAACAAATGAAGATGAAGATGAAGAAACGAGAGTTTGTTTTGAGAAATTTACAAGGTAAACCTGAATTTTAAGATTTTTAGACACTTACTTGAACATGAGTCTGAGTCCATCGTGGTTCGTGAATGCTTCGATTGCAACAAATCTTTCAAGGTCTTAAGTGATGGACAACTGGTTAAAAGATGTAGAAGAGTTTGTGTATAGATCTTTAATGTGAGATTCTTCAAGTTTGCACATTTTGAGAAAATACCAATGTGTTTGTCAGCTTCGTAAATACACAACTTAACAAGATAAGCAACTAAAAAGTTAACATTCAGATTCAGATTCAGAAAGCAGATGTTTAGTAGTGTTTGAGACAATTGATTTCTCTTGCAGTTACCAGGCCTATCATCTCCGTCTACGTTTGGTTTCTTCGTTTATTGGATCGTTCTAATAGATTAAAGAGGTTTTTACCATTTTTTACCATATGTATACGAGTCGTATACAGTTTATACGGCCGTATACCATTGGTAAAAAATATTTTTACCGATCGTATACAATGTATACGATGGTTGTATACGGGCCGTATATTATTATACGGCTCGTATACTATGGGTAAAAAATGGTAAAAAATGGTAAAAAAAGGGTTATTCTCTTTAATCTATCAGAACGATCCTTGTCGTGATGATTCGAAACATTCACGAACCACAATGGACTCAGACTCATACTACTAGCAGTAGAACCCGACACGTCTTTTGTGATGATTCGAAACATTCCGAATAACTAGCAGAAAAACCCGTATACGGTGATTGTTTATCCATACTATTCTTCATAGCCATATTCCCACTCACAATTTGTTGATACATATCGTCCGTTCAACTTGAGTATTTTTTCTAACTTTATGCTTGCATCCACCACAGTGAATATTAACTTTGTGTGAAAGAGTTTGGAAACCGGACGAAATCTATGAAGAAACTGTTGGAATTTGTGGATTTCGGTTGGTTCAGAAACTTAACACGAGAAGCAACTAAAAAAATACAGTTGATTTCTCTTCCGGTTACCAGGCCTATCATCTCCGTCTACGTTTGGTTTCCTCAACGAAGAACCATCAGCCATTATCAACCTTTTTTTCCTTTGGTTTCTGGTTGATTTTTGAGGGTGAGGGTTTCGAATTGATTCCTGCGCTCAAGTTTCAACTACTGGAGTGAAAATTGGTAAAAAATGGTTTATTCTCTTTAATCTATTAGAACGATCCTTGTAACCATCAACCGTTCAAGTTGATATAGGAGAGTACTGAACAACCGAGATAACAGCTCCGGTATTTTTCACCAACCCATCTTTGGTAGTGTTTGTTTGAGAACCTGATTCAGATACACAACGGTCTCTTTGCTTCGTCTACTAGAACTATTTGTGTATGCATTCTTTTGGTAGTTAACAACGCTAATTAGAAAAAAATCTGAAAAAATTAATCATATCAATTGCAATAACAGGATGGATGTGACACACATAGATAGATAAAATGTCACAGTTGTCAAGACTGTTTGTCGGGTTTCCAATGCTCACACAGGGTGATAAACAACGCTGATACACGTAACATCAAGTTATATTCAGATTTAAACAATGCCCGCCTCAATCTTCACTACTTCAGTAAAATACCACTAGTAGAAGAACCCGACACGTCTTCATGTAACAGAGAATGTTTTAGAAATTGAAGGAAAATGAAAAGATTTGTTGAAATCGAATTTGACAACTATGACAGCTTATTAAAAGTATCGTGTGTTGTAGTTTGGAAAGATGACCGAACAGAGATCTGAATAACAAACTGTGGAGAACTTGTTTGTGGCAGGTTCTTCTACTAGTTACTCGGAATCGATAAATAACCAACACGAAGATCTCTGCGATCGCTAAGGTTTTCATCAACGGACTGATCGGTAACGTTACTCTACCTGTGCTCCGATTTAAGCAGCATGTTCCGATCAACGTTTATCGACATTGTTAAAGGTGATGAAGAGTTTTAGAAACCCTAGAATGATTGTGTTTTTACGGGAATAAAACGTGATACTTGAAAAAAGCCAATATATACGGCCCGTATATAGTTATACGGCCCGTATACATGTCCTAACATCAAAAACCCACAAAAATAAATCAATTGAGCCGTATACGTTTTACAAATCGTATACACATGTATACGACTCGTATAACTGTATACGGGCCGTATATAATAAAACAAAAAAAACATTCTCTGCGCATTTTCCTATGCAAAAACATTCTATACGAGCCGTATAATTGTATACGGCCCGTATACAATAGGGGATGTGAAAATAAGATATAGGGTATGTGGGAATAAGGCACCCCATATAAAATATGGTAAAAATTGTAAAAAGGGTCCATTGTTCTTTGTTTGGTAAAAACAGGTACAAAAGTGGAGTAGTTGTATAAAGCTCTTTGTTTATAACTACTACTAGGTTAGTTACCCGTGTGTTACACGAGCTAAACTAATATCTTTTGTAAATAAATGTTTTGCATAAAACTACATAGAACATTGAATTTAAAAAAATATAAAATTGTAATTAGAATTAATGCTTATAAAACTAAAAATGTAAAAGTAATTCATAACACTTTAAATATTATTTGCGAAGTGATAGTATTTGTAGTCTTGTGTAAATACATAAACCACTTCTTTGGTCAATATTTCTCAATAACATTACTGGAACATCAACCTTCAAAACTAACATATAATTTGGCAAGCTTGATATTTTATGACCGTTGAGAACATTAGGAGAGTATAAACCTTTTGCTAATTGTTAATTGAGATTTTTTGTCTACCTCTTTCTTCGTCACGAAATATTGAAAGCACGAATTCATTAATTTCTTTTCTTGAACAACTTCATTTTTAGGTGCCAATATTACTCTTTTACGTACGCAGTTTTGATTTTTAAAATCTCTAAGAATTGAACGATATAATTAAAACATAATATAATTTTATGTAAAAGGATAAAAGAAACACAATAAATGTAATAGATTAAAGTATAATTATATATTATAAGACAATAATCAGATTGAATAAAAAATAACCATAATAATTATATTTTTTATTTATAATGGGTAGATAACAACCTACCAGTCACAATGTTAACATGTGATTTGTGAGTGAAAATTTTAATTCTTAAGGTGTTAGCTTAATTCTTCGATAAAAATAGAAAATAAAAAATCTAAAATTTTATTGAGAAATTCATATCTAAAATAAGTTGTAGGTAAATAAGATAATGACGGTAATAGATGTTAACAATATTTGTGGTTAATTTGAAGATTATAATACTTTTCTTTTACATGTTTTTATTTGGGAAAAAATAAGCAAGTTTATGTGATGATAACATATTGTAACGTAAAAAATGGAAAATATTGTATGACTTAAACAAAAAAATGAAAAATCATCTATTCTTTAAATAGGACTAAACAATTTATTCCGAAATTTTTTAGAGCTTTCTAAAATTATAATTATATATATATATATTGATCCCATTAAGTCTAACCGTTTTGCAAATCAATATTCACCGTCAGATATGGCTGAGATTAAATCTCAGCCATTTAAACTCATAAAAATAACCGCTATAGTGGCGGTTCAAAGCAGTTTTTTTACGGTTTCCCTATGTGGTGGTTAGCTCTACCTTTTACTACCCATGATCTCCACAACTCAAGTCTATTATATTGGTTGTTCTCAGCAGTTACCTTACATGGACCCTTATTTTCCTCCCCACGTACCATTAACTGCTCCTTACAGCAGTTACCTGGACCCCTTATTCTTTATTTATATCAAAAAATCACTGGCACACATTTTTCAGTCATCTTTCACTCTTACCAGATCACCATGTGCACAAACCTTTCGACGATACCATTGTCGCCTGCAGTTAGAATCGCAATGGATCTTCCCTTTCCTTTCTCCACACCGTCATTACAGTTGAATAGCAATGGAACGTCCCTTCCTAGATTGTTTTGTTTTTCTTTACCGGCTCCTCGAGTCCTCTCCCCCATTTATCTCTTAACTGGTGAAACTCCATCAACACTCTAACTGCTCACAGATTCAATTTTGAACTTCTGCATAAATCAGGTTTGATTTTGTGGAACTTTTACTTTTTGTTCAAAGCATAAACAAAGTTCGAAGCACGCACAAACCATGTTTAATTTTGTTTTTGGAACGATTTTGTTCTACTATTACGATTCTAGATTTCTGAACTTTTGATTTTGTTCCACCAGGTTTGATTTCAGTTTTGGATGTGGCTGATTAAAATTGGATTGTCATTGTATACAGACAGCTTGTAGAATTTCTCTATGGTTATTCTTATTGATTTGCTCTGCTCATTTTTGTGTTGTGTTTAGTTGCAAAATCCAATTACTTTCTCTCACTAACTAAAGTTTTTTTATTTACAGTTCTTCTGGTGCATTCTCAATCCCATTCTCTATGTTCCTGTTTAGTTTCTTCTACGTTGTGTAAATTTGATAATTGAATTTTTTATAGGTGGAAATTCATGAAGCATGGAGGGTTAAAGCTAAATTCAAGTATTTAAACAGAGGTCAGGATTTAATCATAAAATTATGTGATTTAGGAACATGAAAGGTTTATATATATTCTATTATTCCCAGATAGTGTAACCTCCATTTGGGAAGATCCTGCCCTTGAAATCAAATAGTTTTGTGATCGGATTCGTGACATAGCTTTTATGACGTGTTATTTCTATATTAATTCACGTAATACGATAGAGAAACTATACGGAAAGGCTTGTGGTGTGGTACTTCTCCGGCGAGGGGAAACACGCGGCGGCGTATATGTGTTCGTATTCCACCTTTCAGCCCTTATCATTATCAGTTTTATGTTATTTGTTCATTTTTACGGTTTGAATTGGGTAATTTTGGAGCAGGTTAACGGATTACCTTTCAATAGATACACATGGCTGACAACTCATAATCCATTTGCGGTTCGGGTACAAAATCACCCACTTGGTCCTCGATTCTGGCCAGGCTAATCAGGAAGATTATGTTGCATCACAACTGAAGGTATATCAAAACTTATCTTTCAAGTTTTTTTAAATTATTATTAAATTAATGATTAATATCTAAGACCATCAGTCAGTACTAACAAAAATTTAATTTTCAATTTGTTAATGATTTATGTGTCCATATGTAGGACAATTAATTTTCGTTGGGAAAAAAATGTAGCACAGTTAATGGGTCAATAAGTTTCTTGATTCACCCACATTTCTTTTTGTTTTCCTTTTTTTTGGTTTATTTAATAATTTATTTATGAAAACAGTTAAGTGGTTGGGACATACGGGGATTACCATGTGTTCTTAAACTTTTTTTTTTCCTTATATTTTTAGCATGAATATTGACCTAATGTAGGAAGTTCATTATGTAGCATTTATAACAGAAGAGCATGAGGTAACCTGATGGGGCTGTGGATTAATCCTTATATCTTTCACCTTATACACCCATTTTGAAATGTGGTTGGTGTGGAGCCACAACTAATTCAACATTACTTATCAAAACTACTTGGATTCTTTGGTAATTCTTACTCTCATTGTGTTTTGCCTTTAACAATATAAACATCATCTTCATATAACAACTTTAACTAGGTTCATGTATATATCACAATATTTTGGATGATTATAGTTGAATTTTGAATGCTATCTTGATTATTAAGTTCATATAATGGTACGGGTCTATGTAGTCCTAGCTAAACGGGCAAGTTGGGTCACGGGTGTCACACCCTGGCTTTGCGGAAGCGTGGGTTTATTTGGTGTGACTTCTTAATACCATAGCAACAATCATAACAATACTATAGGATAAAAACATGAGATATTCATCCATTAATAAAGTTTAGAAAAATCCCATTTTTTAACAATCACAAAATAAGTTACAAACCTTAACTTGATTTAATTGAGTTTATAAAGACTCAGCAAAAGACTTTAAACAATACTAGGTTTAGATATATGTAACCCGTCCAGGAAGAGGTTACACCTTCTAAACCCTGGATGACTTCTTTATTCAACCGCAGCTTGGAAATACGTGCATACCGTCCCAGACCCGTTAGTTTCCTGAAATACATGTAGTTTGAAAAGTCAACATAAAGTTGAGCGAGTTCATGTGTAAGTGAGTATGTACAAACATTTGAAAATGTTGTAAGTATGTATAAAAGCCCCTGGTATGTAGCAATTAAGGAAAAAGAGATCACCATTGGGTTGCAAAGCCAATGATATGTGTGAAGTGATGCAGGAAGACTCAACCCTAGCGGATTTGTGCGTCGGGCACTTAGTCACCACCTGGTCCATTAAGCGGGCTCAGGGGTGGGGCTCGCTACACCCAAATAGATCTATAACTAATGTCCCTCGGTCCTACAACGAGGATTAATGGCCTCAAGTTGCGCCTACTCACTCACATGATCTGTACGTCCTAACCCTCCTTAAGCTAACCATACCATGTAAAAAGTATTCGTAATCATAGAAACATGTAATTCACCCCCGCAGTTTAGAAAACTGAAAACAGTTAAGAGAAATGGGGGACATGAACTAACCGAAGTGCGTCTCTAAAAAGTATCTCCCAGTCAACCTGCTGTGCGACGACCTACACGTACTAACTTCTATTAGACGGACGACCGTGCCTTAGCTTAAGGTTTAATGTCTTTAGGAAATAGTTAGGCAACTATTTCGTAGTTACACTTCGTAATTATTTGATGAATATATTCCTTCCCAAGGATGGGGGTTTTAATACATGTGCGTTTATATAATTCCAAGACTTTATCATTAAGTCCCACTTAATAAAATATACTTTACTTCTATCTCTAAAATATAAATATTTTTCCCAAAAATATTATATTTTATTCCATATAATTTTAAAAAATAATATCCTTGTCAAAATACACACTCATGAGTATTTTCTGAAAATACATAAGTTACGTTGTAAGGTTCGGGTGGTATAAATAATACCGGTGTAACTTAAATATTTATTGTGAAGGCGTTCGTATTATTTTGGAGCCGTGAATATTCAGTGTATTCTAGTAATATTATTTTTATCCTAAAAATAATATTTGTATAGTTCACAAAATAATCATAAAAATTCACACAAGTGCTATTATGAAAATATATATACTAAATATATATATTAACAAGTTTATTTACGAAAATCCCGCCTCCGACACTTGGTTAATTTGTAATAAATCATGGCGAAATTTTATTTGAAAAACAAGTCAAAAATATATTCATAACACTTGTTGTAAAAATATTTCTAAGTGTTATATTTCTGGAAAAATTTCGCCAGAGTTTCCTCTGTAACTGGAGGTGGCCACGCTTTCAAGCGTATCATTTTCTTTTATAAATTTCAATCAACAATGTTCCCAACATCAACAACTAATATTTCAACACTAACCTAGTAAAAAATATACGTAAGTCGCAACACATGAACTTGTGGGTTATGTAAAAGTGTGATGTAACCTTTCATCATATTTAGTGGGTCTTTCCATCTCTAAAAAAATAAATCATTTTCTCGAAAATCTTATTTTTATGGAAAATACATTTTTACAACTTCTAGTCAAAATTGTAAAATCATTTCTTTGTTAAAACCTTTCGTTACACAAGTGTCTACACACTTGTGTGTTCCCAAAATCCCTTTAGTTTATGAAAGATCCGGCTTCTAAAACATGATTTCATTTTACACTTTCTTCGAAAATACCACTTGTAGATCTTTAGATCTACTAGTTTAGAACTCCATTTTACAAGAAAAAATTCTTTTACACAAGTTCATGTTCATATGTAGTAGTGTTCATCATCTAACCACTTTCATACTTTAACATACACTAGTTCATGCTTCTTGAACATGACTTAGCCGGGTTAGGTGACGATCCGAACTACTACTAGCATCCAACAACAATAAATAATTATAACAAAACTAGTTTCAAAAGTTTTACACTAATATTCATTCATTAACCACCATGTTATTATTTTTAGTAGACTTTTAGTTTTGGTCTCTAGTATTCATGATTTTTACCCGTTAAATTTCTTATTAACCACTTTAGATATGAACAATAGGGTGTTTAGAGTCACTTACTACTAGCTCGAGGCTAGGGAAGAAACTAGACGAAAAATAGGCGGTTAATAGCGTTGTGGTGAGGTCCTTGGCAATCCGTAAGCACCGAGCCTCCTTATACGTGATCCTTCACCTTTGTATGTTAATAAATTTCCTTGATCAAAATTGAAAGTGATGTGGGTGTTGGATGTGGTTCTCGGCCGTGAGTAGCCAAGGAGGGAAAGAGAAAAATCAATTTTGTTGGTGAATTGTGATTGTAATGTGGAATCCCTTGGTCTAATTTAATAACCATTCCAAGCTCATTAACCATAAGACAATATGTAGGTTAGATATGAAGCAATGGAAATTAAAATAATCAATCTTGTAAGAGTGTGTCCCCCACATGGGAACTAATTCGGGTGGGGGGGGGGGGGGGGAACATATGGTTAGATTTTAACTAGCTAGTTTAGCACTAATTAGTTAATTAGGTATGTTAAATTAGAGTAATAGTATGTAGTGTTTTGTAACGGGTGTTAAGGTATTCGGGGACCCTAACTAGTTCAGAAAAAAAAGAAAAACTATGTCATGTCAATATTTTTATGTTCAGGGTAAAGTCCGGTTGTTCGGTTGGAAATTAATCCGTTAAAGTGCTAAATAAGTATTTAAAGTGTCGTTAATATTATTTTTAGTGACCCAATGAATTCCCGACACTTTGGAAAGTGTCTAGTATTGTTTTCCCATGTTTTTGCACTTTCTAGTTAGCTAAAAAGCTGAATTTTTGTATAAAAGTGCAGGATTTTTGTGTTTAAAACATATTTTTGGCACATCCGGTCACTATAACTATCACCTAGTGACGCAGTTTTACATTCCTCACCTCCCTACACTCCCTACTAGTGTAGTAATCTATTCCCGGCTCATACTGGCCTTAGAGACAGTGTCTGTCTGATGCTGGTTATGTCAGCATGTTTACTGGGTTATCCGTATAGTGTGCTCACTGTGCTTTTTGTGCATCAAGGTTGTCACTGATGTTTGTGTAAAAATAATAGAGTGACAGTATAAAGTATGATGCATGTATGTGTATGTATCAGAATTCAAGTAGCAGTTTAATCACAACTGTAAGCAAGCACAGTAATTAAGCATTAATTAAATATTAATTAATTAGTACGGATACCTGGTTTGGGGAGGGTTGTCACATTCTCCCCCTGTTAAATAAATTTCGTCCTCGAAATTTGTACTACCTTACTCCTTATGGTTAAGCCACACATGTATGTATATGAATAATATCGAAGTAGATAATCATCAAATTGAAACAAAAATTACTCACATTAGGTGAGTCCAAGAATATATAACAACCCGAATCCTAGGGTTGAAAGGTGTGTGCTGCTAGCATTGGGTGTCAAAGGTACAAGACGCATTTGACGCATAGTCTAGTGTAATCCAGCTAGCTAGGGTTCCACAAAAGTGGAGTTTTGTCTAATAAGATTTTTAAACGATCGGTTGCAATATGCAAACGAGTTTTCACAAACCATAGCACCCGCTATATGAACTCAAAAGCAGCAGCTCAACGTAATAGTAAAATGATCTGTCAACTCCTGAATAAATGTCTGATAAGGTTTTGTGTGTTGACATTTTTGAATGGTGAAGATACACCGAATGGAATACAAGCGAATCTGGTGTATCTTTGTCTTGATCCGTAGTTGCATCAGAAATGTTTAAATGACAAGTCAACAAAGTACGTGTAGTTTTGCGTGAAACGGTTGACCAAGGTTAGCACAAGCTATAAGTTTGTAGTGACACCACAAGGTGTTGTAATGGCATTATCCAATAATAGTGGTGACTGAACAAGTTCACCGTGTTTGATATCAAATGAAAGTGTACTGAGACAATCTTGAAGATTTGATTTATACAATGTCATAGAGTTTTCAGCTGAATATGGAACATCAAAAATCATTGTTTTTGATTGAAGAGGGAAAGCAATAAACACCGCAAAGTATTCAATTTGTAACGAAAGAATCGTTTGGAGGTACATGTGCTTATGAAATGAATATATGTACCATTGCCTTAACACAGAATTGTGTTGAGGTCGCTTTGATCGTGAAGATCCAAAATGGATTGTTAACAACTAAATAGGGAATTGAATTCCGTGTACGAAGTGAGTAACCAAATCAGCGCAAGCTTCAATTTTGTGAAAATATCACCGCAAGGTATCGAAACAAATCAAACGTTTTAGTGGAGTCGTAGGCCAACCAAATCTACTACGACTCGAAATGAAAGAATCCCTGCAAAAATAGTTGAATATGATGCTCTCAATACATCATATAGCGTTTCAAGTTAAACCTGTGAACTGGATAAGTTCAAGCAATTGAACTTGCTTTCAACGTAACCCGACAATAAACGTATGTATCAACAATGAATTCTCGGCATGGTAGCAAAATAAACCATGTATGTAGGTCATTCGAATCACGAATCAGTAATTAGGTTTAGCAAGGTAATCTTTTCATTTCAATGAAGTATTTGTTCGAAACAAAACCACATGCGTAGCAAATGATGCATGTGTGTCATGAAAGTTTCCGAGTACTGAAACAATGAGTGCTTGCTAAAATGAAGAAATGACCAAGTATTGAAACAAATGTGTGTTCGCTCTCAGCGAAGAAAATTTGTGTGATGCAACTACCATTAAGGGGAGTAGAGATGCAAACATCTACTTGCTAGAAGTAAAAGAAGTTCAAGTACTTCCGGTTTGGTCAACAGAACTGGCATATGCGCCCGGTTAATGATGGTTGATTGAGTTGACAGATATGGTTCCTAAATAAAACCCTTATGAGTTTGGACCTGGGTTCCCAAAGGTCCTAAATATATGTTTTCTAAATTCTCCAGATTTCGTGTCCCATGTGGATCCGGTTTGTACATTGCGTAGGAAGCACCGTTTTTGTGTACGTCTAAGAACTAGTCATTGTCCCACAATTTTCACCGGTAAACTTTCTTCTTGAATTCACTGCTAACGACGCTCGATTGTCGACCAGTCATGTAATAGTAGTTGGGTCCTCACAGTTAGTTATGTAAGAAGTTCGTTAGTCCTCAGCAAGAGCCACCGACTCTGGTTGGCTAGCTCGTTCGACCCCCGGTCATTTGAAAGTCATTCGTCCTTTCTTTTGGCGAGCATAACTGAGGTTATCCAAAACAAAAGTTTTGGTCTGTTATCTTCCTTCTCTATCAACCACTGAGGTTACACTGTCAATCCTTGCATCTCCGGGAGTGTAAGTCGCCACGATGCATCGGCTACAGGCGCGGTGCCTGGGATTAAATCGATGCAAAAATTCGACTTGTCGTCGAGGAGACAATTCCGGCAAGTCTTCGAGGAAGACTTCAGGGTATGCTCCGATCACGGGGGTAACGTTAAGTTTTTAGTTTTTCGGCTCCCTTGTCCCCGACATGAGCCAGGAGACAACACATCCTTCCCACAACAATTTTCATGCCTTCAGCAATTCGTGATCGGTGGTGGCGTATCCTGCTTCGTGAGTCACAATCGTTCCTTCATCCGTCATGGAGGTGCGGGTATCAACCTCCGCTCGATCGCTTGCCAACTAATACATCCAATTACCACGTTGAAGCTTCCCAACTCAACTGGCAATAGATCTAGCGTAAACTTACGCTCTTCGGGTTCTATCGTGCCGATTCCAGTTATTGCGTTGGCTTCCACTAGCTTCCCCTAAGCTAGTTCTAATGGGTATTGGAATATCTACTTACTTGCTACTTAAACCAATTATGCTCTCGAACTCTAGAAGTGCGAATCGTAAAATTTGCAACAGTAGGGAAAAAAAAAGGGTAAATGCACGGTACCCCTGACCGCGGGATTGAGTAATATGGGACGTACCGATATCCTCGCCAGAACTCCTGGCGTGCTTCCCTAGCTTCGGCGTGGAGCTTTCATCCTTGTGCCTGATCGTTCTTAGGGAAGTATTTTCTGAAATGCTTTTTTGCTTCCACAGTTAAAACAACCTCGAGCACGTTTCTGTTTATCGCCCATTCTGCCTTGGTAATTGTCGTTGTTTCCTTCGTGATTCTCACTACCGTCTTGGCCCCCATTACTAAGTTCAGTATTTTGCCAACAAGTTTCCTTGACATGTCCCACCTTGCCGCAGTTACCACAATTTCCATATTTGCATCGCCCGACATGATAACGTAAACAATTGTCGCACCTAGGTAGGATACCCTAGTAATCTTTTCCCTTCTTGGTCTTCTTCTTGTTACTTACCCGAGTAACCATCTTGAAATTTGCGAGCTTTCTCTTGTTATCCCCAGATGCTTCTATAGCAGTCTCCTTTTTCTCCTCCGCAGTGGAAAATTCTCCTCGTCTAACTGCTTCTTCCGTGAGTGCCACGCTTATGTTGATAGCCTCGGTGATCGTTGAGGGTTTTGATGTTGTTACCAGGCTTAGAATCTGTGGTGCCAATCCCCTTATGAACTGTTCAATTCTCTTAAACTCTGGTGCCCCCAGGAGTAAGGCAACTTGTGATAATTCGTTAAATCTCTGCACATACTCCGCTATCTTTGGTCCTTCCATTTTCAAGTTCCACAGTTCCGTTTCCAGCTTCTGGACTTCTGCCCTCTAGCAATATCTCTTACGCATCAGATCTTTCAATTCGTCCCACGTCATAGCATACGCAGCGGTCTCGCCTATTGTCCGGACTTGATGGTTCCACCATGACAGAGCCTCGTCCACCAATAGTCCAGTTATATATTTGACTTGATGTTCGGGGTCACATTTGCTTAATCGTAAAACAGAATATGTCTTTTCAACCCAGCGCACGAAGGCTAAGGCACCCCCGGTGCCGTCGAACTCTCGAGGTTTGTGGTCCAAGAACTGCTTGTAGGTGCAGCCTGTGAGGTGGGCAATATTATTCGCGTAAGGCCTTAGCAAGGCACTCGTGGAGATGTCCAAACGTTTTGTAATGTGTCTTAAAGGACTAAACATTACCGTTGGGGAGGTTATTTCCTGAGGTACCTCCGCTGCAATCGGAGCGACGAGCCTCGTACCGTGCGATGGCCTGTAAGAGGTGCTCTTGCAATTCTGCCTCTGTTGTCGGTAGAGGGTTGTTGATACCGGTGTTCCCTTGAGTCGACATCTTCCTAGAAGAAGGTCGGTTAGGTCAGGTCTAATTTGCTTCGTGCGTGCATTTGGTTGTTTAGTGGTCATAAGTACATACACATAACAGGTTACCATATCACCAATCAAATAATAGTATAATCATAGTATGACCAAGTAATTCGGTAATTATGTTTAATGAGAGCATAGCAAGTAAGCACGTAGTATTATAAGTATAGCACACACACATAGATCAATGACGTGCTTAGCAAAGACCTAGCGACTGAGCTTTCATTGGTTATTGGCCACAAAGTGTTGTCGCATGTTTAAAGATGATTGGGCTTTCATTATCCTCCGGCCACAATCGTTGTGTCTAACAAAATGTATCACATCGAAAGGGACACAGGGTCACCCTACCCTTGTCTAATAAGTATATTAGTGCATCAAAATTTCGAAATCAGATGTGGTCCTCAAAAGCCTCCGTAATCCCGGCTTATCATTAGTGTCTTTACCCAAGTGTAATGCAATCCGCATAATTCAGAAACCAACTATACTGGTGACTGAGGATGAGGAGGAAAGAAAAGTAAACTGTTAACATGTGTGAGTCCCTCCTCGAGCTTCTATATACGTTGAAGTAATTATCTGCTCTGTCGCTCGATAGTAAAGAAATAAGTATCAGAATCCTGGGAACGGTGTAATAGCAACGGTCGAGAGCGCAAAAGGAACCTTGATGTATGTGACGAATCAAAGTATGCTGGCAATAGACAGGGTGGAGGACGGGGTGTCTTACATAAACTTTTCAGGCAATATGCTGTCTTGTGATGTAGTCACTTAAATCATGTTTTCGGTTATGTAATGCTTTGCATTTGATCCTGCCAATTGTGGTGTCAGCTCAAGCCCCAACGTTCTGCGACTCATATCCTCAAACTGTAGTTGGTGTTACAGGAGCAACTCATCTCGTATGTGACCTCCATAACATGAGGGATGGTAAGTGTCTAAGATCCGCATAGTGTATTATAGGATCCATCAAATCGGCTTATCGAGCGTTGTAGAGGTGAATGTAGCAAGCGGTGCGGCTTGTAGGAAACGCTGCTATAACAAAAAGGATCGTTATGCGGGTGCCGACCTGGAGCATTTCTCCGGGGTGCGGGTATGTCCTGAATGAAAATGATAGGCATGATGGCGCAATGGGCGTCGGTCTTCACAAGGGAAAGGAGCGATGTCAGTGGTTGCGGGTGTAAAAACAAACATCTCAACAAATGAAGAGATTGCCTGATGCAGGTAGATATAAGGGGTGCAATGTCTGGCAGACCAATGAGAAACAGGGTCGTGACCACGTAAAGGTGTAGGTTCAGCAAGCGCAACATCAAGTTGACCCAAATGGTGTAGAAGCTGGCTCGAGTGCAGGCTCCGGGTCATGTAACGGTGTGGTGAGCATCATCGTGAGTGTTGGGAACAAAGGTGCATCCATAGGAACTGAAACAGGAGCCACAGGGGGGGTGTCACAGGAAACTCGAAAGGTGGGTAACCATTGTCATCGTCTATCCATCCATTTCGGGTGTGCGCGTGTAGAGGATCAACATGGGTCGCAAAAGGTGCATGATCGAACTGCACAGGCACAGGGTCGGGAAGAGGGGCAACAACAGGATGAGCAGGAATGTCAGCAATGTGAGGGGCATCAATATGAGCATCAACAGCATGATCATCCTCCAACAGTGCAGCAACAATAGGATGATCATCGATAGGTACGTCATCAACCAAGGGAGCAACAGCTGGTGCATCGGCATGATCATGGTCATGCTCTAAGGCGAGGACAGGAGCATCAACTGGCTCAGGGGCCACAGCAGGCTCTAGATCATCAAACTCCATCTCGAAATCAGCGGGATCAGCAACATAGGGTCAACATGGGCTACGGGATCCTCCATGGGCTGATCTAATTGAATAAACTCAATGTCATGATCGGGATCAAAGCCCGGTGGGAAAACAGGATCCGAATCGTCATCAACGTCACGACCAAACCCAAAGCTAGGGCAGGGGCAAGTGCAGCGGACGATGTCATATCAAGGTCCGTGTCATGCGAATGATGCTGCACTCCCTGCGCATGTGAAGGCGCAGATTCCACAGACTCAATGGAGTCTAGGACAGGTGAATGGATGGGTGCCTCCTCCGCAGGAGCATCAGTGAGAAGTAGGAGATCACCAGCAGCAATAAGGGCCTCGCCCTCCAGGTCATCCTCGAGTGGGTCCTCATTGAACAAGTCGACGTCGTCGTCAGTGATTACGTCAAGGGGCATATCAACAATAGAGTAAGCGGTAAGGGGTACAGGGGCAGGGATCACTGTGAGCGGCAACTCCCCTGCGATAGGGCCATCAACGGGCTCAGCCACGACATCGGGCAGCGCAAATGGATGGAAATCATCATCGTCCCTGCTGGTAGTATCTGAGGTATACACCTCGTGCTCTGATGAGACTTTGTCGTCTGATACTATGGGCATCGGGGTCTGTGGTGTCCGACTCTCCAGTGCTGGATGAAGGCATGTCGTTTGTAATACAAACACGCATATGCACAAATAATCGATCATATAGTCATACAAGCACGTTAATCAACAATAAGCAATCAAATAGTCCTCCTAGTCCCACTAGCCTCCCAGCCTCCCAGACTGACTCCCTAGTCCCACTAGTCAACTCTCCCAGCCTCCCAGACTGACTCCCTAGTCCCACTAGACAATTCTCCCAGCCTCCCAGACTGACTCCCTAGTCCCACTAGTCAACTTTCCCAGCCTCCCAGACTGACTCCCTAGTCCCACTAGACAACTCCCTCAGCCTCCCAGACTAAGCCTCCTAGTCCCACTAGACCACTCCCTCAGCCTCCCAGACTGAGCCTTAACTAACAAATAAAATGTGCTCAACTTTTGTTTGTAAACACGTTTTGTGACCTGGATCTGGACTTAAGTGGTATGCAATGTAAAAATGTTTGAAAACATTTTCGTGAGAGCCCTGATGATCATAGTCTAGACTCGAGAAAGAATCCTAGTTCGCTATGATCGAGGCTCTGATACCAAGCTGTCACACCCTGGCTTTGCGGAAGCGTGGGTTTATTTGGTGTGACTTCTTAATACCATAGCAACAATCATAACAATACTATATGATAAAAACATGAGATATTCATCCATTAATAAAGTTTAGAAAAATCCCATTTTTCAACAATCACAAAATAAGTTACAAACCTTAACTTGATTTAATTGAGTTTATAAAGACTCAGCAAAAGACTTTAAACAATACTACGTTTAGATATATGTAACCCGTCCAGGAAGACGTTACACCTTCTAAACCCTGGATGACTTCTTTATTCAAACGCAGCTTGGAAATACGTGCATACCGTGCCAGACCCGTTAGTTTCCTGAAATACATGTAGTTTGAAAAGTCAACATAAAGTTGAGCGAGTTCATGTGTAAGTGAGTATGTACAAACATTTGAAAATGCTGTAAGTATGTATAAAAGCCCCTGGTATGTAGCAATTAAGGAAAAAGAGATCACCATTGGGTTACAAAGCCAATGATATGTGTGAAGTGATGCAGGAAGACTCAACCCTAGCGGATTTGTGCGTCGGGCACTTAGTCACCACCTGGTCCATTAAGCGGGCTCAGGGGTGGGGCTCGCTACACCCAAATAGATCTATCACTAATGTCCCTCGGTCCTACAACGAGGATTAATGGCCTCAAGTTGCGCCTACTCACTCACATGATCTGTGCGTCCTAACCCTCCTTAAGCTAACCATACCATGTAAAAAGTATTCGTAATCATAGTAACATGTATTTCACCCCCGCAGTTTAGAAAACTGAAAACAGTTGAGAGAAAAGGGGGACATGAACTAACCGAAGTGCATCTCTAAAAAGTATCTCCCAGTCAACCCGCTGTGCGACGACCTACACGTACTAACTTCTATTAGACGGACGGCCGTGCCTTAGCTTAAGGTTTAATGTCTTTGGGAAATACTTAGGCAACTATTTCGTAGTTACACTTCGTAATTATTTTATGAATATATTCCTTCCCAAGGATGGGGGTTTTAATACATGTGCGTTTATATAATTCCAAGACTTTATCATTAAGTCCCACTTAATAAAATATACTTTACTTCTATCTCCAAAATATAAATATTTTTCCCAAAAATATTATATTTTATTCCATATAATTTTAAAAAATAATATCCTTGTCAAAATACACACTCATGAGTATTTTCTGAAAATACATAAGTTACGTTGTAAGGTTCGGGTGGTATAAATAATACCGGTGTAACTTAAATATTTATTGTGAAGGCGTTCGTATTATTTTGGAGCCGTGAATATTCAGTGTATTCTAGTAATATTATTTTTATCCTAAAAATAATATTTGTATAGTTCACAAAATAATCATAAAAATTCACACAAGTGCTATTATGAAAATATATATACTAAATATATATTTTAACAAGTTTATTTACGAAAATCCCGCCTCTGACACTTGGTTAATTTGTAATAAATCATGGCGAAATTTTATTTGAAAAACAAGTCAAAAATATACTCATAACACTTGTTGTAAAAATATTTCTAAGTGTTATATTTCTGGAAAAATTTCGCCAGAGTTTCCTCTGTAACTGGAGGTGGCCACGCTTTCAAGCGTATCATTTTCTTTTATAAATTTCAATCAACAATGTTCCCAACATCAACAACTAATATTTCAACACTAACCTAGTCAAAAATATACGTAAGTCGCAACACATGAACTTGTGGGTTATGTAAAAGTGTGAAGTAACCTTTCAACATATTTAGTGGGTCTTTCCATCTCTAAAAAAAATAAATCATTTTCTCGAAAATCTTATTTTTAAGGAAAATACATTTTTACAACTTCTAGTCAAAATTGTAAAATCATTTCTTTGTTAAAACCTTTCGTGACACAAGTGTCTACACACTTGTGTGTTCCCAAAATCCCTTTAGTTTATGAAAGATCCGGCTTCTAAAACACGATTTCATTTTACGCTTTCTTCGAAAATACCACTTGTAGATCTTTAGATCTATAGTTTAGAACTCCATTTTACAAGAAAAAATTCTTTTACACAAGTTCATGTTCATATGTAGTAGTGTTCATCATCTAACCACTTTCATACTTTAACATACACTAGTTCATGCTTCTTGAACATGACTTAGCCGGGTTAGGTGACGATCCGAACTACTACTAGCATCCAACAACAATAAATAATTATAACAAAACTAGTTTCAAAAGTTTTACACTAATATTCATTCATTAACCACCATGTTATTATTTTTAGTAGACTTTTAGTTTTGGTCTCTAGTGTTCATGATTTTTACCCGTTAAATTTCTTATTAACCACTTTAGATATGAACAATAGGGTGTTTAGAGTCACTTACTACTAGCTCGAGGCTAGGAAAGAAACTAGACGAAAAATAGGCGGTTAATAGCGTTGTGGTGAGGTCCTTGGCAATCCGTAAGCACCGAGCCTCCTTATACGTGATCCTTCACCTTTGTATGTTAATAAATTGCCTTGATCAAAATTGAAAGTGATGTGGGTGTAGGATGTGGTTCTCGGCCGTGAGTAGCCAAGGAGGGAAAGAGAAAAATCAATTTTGTTGGTGAATTGTGATTGTAATGTGGAATCCCTTGGTCTAATTTAATAACCATTCCAAGCTCATTAACCATGAGACAATATGTAGGTTAGATATGAAGCAATGGAAATTAAAATAATCAATCTTGTAAGAGTGTGTCCCCCACATGGGAACTAATTCGGTTGGGGGGGGGGGGGTGGGGGGGGGGGACATATGGTTAGATTTTAACTAGCTAGTTTAGCACTAATTAGTTAATTAGGTATTTTAAATTAGAGTAATAGTATGTAGTGTTTTGTAACGGGTGTTAAGGTATTCGGGGACCCTAACTAGTTCAGAAAAAAAAGAAAAACTATGTCATGTCAATATTTTTATGTTCAGGGTAAAGTCCGGTTGTTCGGTTGGAAATTAATCCGTTAAAGTGCTAAATAAGTATTTAAAGTGTCGTTAATATTATTTTTAGTGACCCAATGAATTCCCGACACTTTGGAAAGTGTCTAGTATTGTTTTCCCATGTTTTTGCACTTTCTAGTTAGCTAAAAAGCTGAATTTTTGTATAAAAGTGCAGGATTTTTGTGTTTAAAACATATTTTTGGCACATCCGGTCACTATAACTATCACCTAGTGACGCAGTTTTACATTCCTCACCTCCCTACACTCCCTACTAGTGTAGTAATCTATTCCCGGCTCATACTGGCCTTAGAGACAGTGTCTGTCTGATGCTGGTTATGTCAGCATGTTTACTGGGTTATCCGTATAGTGTGCTCACTGTGCTTTTTGTGCATCAAGGTTGTCACTGATGTTTGTGTAAAAATAATAGAGTGACAGTATAAAGTATGATGCATGTATGTGTATGTATCAGAATTCAAGTAGCAGTTTAATCACAACTGTAAGCAAGCACAGTAATTAAGCATTAATTAAATATTAATTAATTAGTACGGATACCTGGTTTGGGGAGGGTTGTCACAACGGGTTGGTACGGTTTGGTATAAAACATGGGATTTGAACGAATCCATAAGAGTTTCAAGGTGATGGTCTTTGTTATGGTAATTAAATAGTTATTACAAAGACACAATAATATACGAGTGAAATAACGAGAAGCATGTTATGTTGTTGCTGCAGATATTTGTGCAACTCCTATTTTTGACGAGAAGCATGTTATGCAAAGTTCCTTGTCAAGGACACTAAGGTACCTTAATTTGATTTGTGGTGCTAAAAGTTAGATTTGAATGTTTGATATACATATATTTTATATGAATAGAAGTACTCGGGTTGGGTTGGGTAATGGGTTTATACGGGTCAGGTCAGGTAATGGTTTACAACGTGTAGGATCAACGTGTAGGTAATAGTTAAAATTGGTTGGGTTGGGTATGGGACAAAACCAGTCATGTTGGGCCAGTTTACATCATGGCCACTGTAGATCTATCAAAACATGAAAGTTCTTTAATATCCATAAATAAAACTCATTGGTTGACTAGGTGCTGCAAGTTTTAAATAATATGTTAAACATATTTTCTTGTGAGTTTTGGTTAACATACATGAAGACCCAATCTGCTGGTGGCATATGGTAAGTACTAAGTTGCTTATTTTTATGATTTTTTGTTTTCATATAAATTTATAGCCTAAATGTGCATATCTACCTTTTTTTTCTTCTTAATATCGTACATGTGTAACAACTTCAGGTGGTTGTTGATAATGCGGACTAGACAACAAGTCAACAACATGGAACGGGTGCAAGACCAAAGAGGAAGATCCAATATCCGAAACAATTTAAGTTGTAAACCATGTTTGAATGTTATTAAACATTTCGCACATGTTGGTCGTACTTTACCATGTTTTGCCTACCATTTGCTTTTGCATCAAAATGACACTATTTCATGTTTTAGTACTCTATCAGGTTTACTTTCTATAGTTTTGTGGTTGTAAATTGTTGACGTTTGTTTTTCTTTTATACATTAAAGAATGGTGCTTTTGTTTGTCAAGCACGGTTAATATAGATTAGCTTTGTTTGTCACGTTCATATAATTTTGTATAATATGACTCTTTTCTATTTCTTTGTGTTCATTGGGTTATTCATGTTAATATACACTACATTAACGTCACCCGACCACAGGGCGGGTATTAAACTAGTTATAATGGTGGAACTACAACCTGCCAGGTGTCGAAACTTTATAAGCCTACAATTAAGGAAAGAGTTTGAAAATCTGCCAAATGTACTTATTTTTATTTATAAGTATAGAGATTTAGAATATCATTAAAATTAAAAGTTCTTCTAATCACAACAACAAAAAGTTATCTATTTATCTTCTATTACTATTCCCAACAATTAAAGTGATCAGTTTAGGCGAGTCCAATTAAAGTGATCAGTTTAGGCGAGTCTCCATCTAAAAACAAAATCCAACTTTTAAGATCAAATTTCACACCCTATTCAAGAATCATATTATTATTGAATGGGCGCGAGTTCAAATCCCGGCCCTTCCCTTATATATTTTTTTCTTTAATTGAGTTGAAGTTGTGTTTATAATTAATTCGATACAGGTTACTAAGAGGATTCGCTTGTTGCTCAATTGGTCAAGTAAACGTTTGTAAGGTGGGGTACCCGGGTTTGAAACCCGCCCCACACATTGTTTTTCTTCAAATTCTTATTAAGTTTCAACAATGGCACAAAGGCCCCTACAATTACATAATTTCATTAACTAATTAACCATGTAAATGTATTTCCTTTAACAAATTAACTAATAAACTAATTACTTAAACTAAGTTAGCATGTTCCAATATTTATAAACTAACTAGGTTAGTTGGTAGAGGTTATAAGTTAGTTTCTATTTAGGAAAAATTACACTTTTCGTCCTTTATGTTTGTACCTAGTTGCAATGGATGACCTTTACCTTTGATATTTACAGCCACAGTCCTTTATTTTGAAAACATGTTACAGATTTCGTCCTTTGCCTCAAACCCAGTTAAAAAAGTTGGTTAACTTACATCACGTGCACAGCACGTGAGGGCATTTATGTCCATTTATGTCTTCCAGCTACCCACCATTTAAAAGCCCCAATATCACCCCCAAATCCCTCATTTATCAGTTCACTCCTGATTCTCTCCCCTAGGTCTTCGAAATGGCATAACATCCCCAAATTCATCTGCTGCTCTGCTCGATCATCTTCTTCAGCAAGAAATTTTACTTGTACGGTCATGGCGATGAATCAAGAACCAGTACCACCAACGTGGTTTATACGAGAGACCATGGATGGAGATGAAGTTGTTCAGTTGTTCAGTCTCTCGTATAAACCACGTTGGTGGTACTGGTTCTTGATTCATCGCCATGACCGTACAAGTAAAATTTCTTGCTGAAGAAGATGATCGAGCAGAGCAGCAGATGAATTTGGGGATGTTATGCCATTTCGAAGACCTAGGGGAGAGAATCAGGAGTGAACTGATAAATGAGGGATTTGGGGGTGATATTGGGGCTTTTAAATGGTGGGTAGCTGGAAGACATAAATGGACATAAATGCCCTCACGTGCTGTGCACGTGATGTAAGTTAACCAACTTTTTTAACTGGGTTTGAGGCAAAGGACGAAATCTGTAACATGTTTTCAAAATAAAGGACTGTGGCTGTAAATATCAAAGGTAAAGGTCATCCATTGCAACTAGGTACAAACATAAATGACGAAAAGTGTAATTTTTCCTTCTATTTATTACAAACTAACCCTTATCTTATAACCTTTAATTAACCAACAAATTTAACTCTATTAACGGTTCCATTATATAATTCTAACTGAACTAACTGAGGACCTTTACACGTTTATCGTTTTTAATTCCTTCTTCGACTAACGCGATACGTGATGAATATTTAATTATAAATATTAAATACCGAAATTAAATAAAAAATCTATTTTATTTGGTGGATGTTACAGTCTCCCCTATTTTTGGGAATTTTGTCCCGAAATTAGGAGGAAACCGTTAGGGTCGGACAATGTATATGGTTTCTCACGGACATAGAAAGATATTAAGTAGATTTGAGAATAACACGAAGAATTTAGAATCAGATTGTTTCGTAGAAATGCCTGTAATGAACGCTAAACACGAATCGTGAGGTTGCCGAGGGTACACCCAAACTACGTTACGGTAGTGGTTACGTTTAGATCTGATTGAGGCGGAAACGTTCCTGGTAAGGGTTAAACACCTAGGTAAGAAGTCGCTTTTAGTGATTAAGATACATAAACGAAGGGTGTAAATGATAATGTAGAAAATAGCCTATCATAGGTAATACTAGTGTTACATGGTGAAACCTAAGAATAGCTTATTGGAATTGGATTGCGACTTAAAAGAATTATGTCCCGTAGTTAACTTGTGACACGAGGGAGTTAGCGAGCTGAGTGTAAGGTATACTCATGATGCTTAAACTACATTCCATGTCACAACTTGGGATTTCGAAAAGAAAATTCCCCATAAATTGCCACAAATGATAAGATTGAACTCTCAATGCCATAGAATTAAATCACTAAACACACAAGTAAAACAAACTAACACAAAACCTCTCATGATTAGTCTAGCGTTGCTTTTGAAAATTTGATAGAGGCACTTATATATAGGAAGTACCAGCGCCGTATCCACCATGTCTCTACCAAACTTTCGTCCACATCGTTATTCGAATCATGATTGACGACACAACAACACTTACACAGAACTTCCCATGACTAGTCTAACGAGGCTTTTGATGTTTTGATAAGTACAATTATATATAATAAGTACCAGTGACGTACCCACCATATCCTTATCAAATTTCATCAACTTCGTTATCCACTCATGATTGGTCCTATGTGACAACATTACTAACTCACGCACTAAACAAGTATAACCAAATCACAAAGAACCATAGCCTGACATAATACTGCTTGTGTCTTTAACTTTTACAAGTTAAGCTATGACCACGTCCTTGTCCCTTACGGGTCATCTCGGCTAATTGCTTGAAATGAAATAGTAGTGATAATAAATCATGAATTTGCAACAACATACATTGATAATAATGTGAAATAACTATAACATCATGAATATACAATGGAACGATAAAGATAATAAATGACTTTAGCATAAAATGCCTAAACCAACATAACATTAGCGTAATTGTCTGAGTACAAAATGAAAAATATGATGATAATTCAAAATAAAAACATCAAAACTTCTAAATTGTCTTGGGATTGAAATAGTAGAAGAGATTATCTCGTTCAGACTTGACTTACATGTGTCCCTCGTCGTTGTTAGCCCCAGCTTGATACACATAGACGTTGAAGGCTCTACCTCTGGCTGCCTGGTTTGCTTGATTAATCGGGTTAGCCTGGGATTGGGCATTAATAATGTTAACCAACTTAGGACAGGTGTTTCTAAATTGGGTGGGGTCCCCACAGTTGAAGGACGCCCCAGTATATGACTTCATAGGGTAGTTGGGCTAATAGTAGGGTGGAGTCACGTTCTGAGCATGATATGGAACCATCATCAAATTAGATTGGGGGAAAGGTTGGGTTAGGACTTGTGCATTTTGTGGGTTTCGTGGATGGTTAGTTGCTAGATTTTGGGGGATGCGACTGCGGCTAGTGATAAACTATCAACAGCTGAACCATTTTTAGCTGACGATAAATTCCCCCTACCTCAAAAGAAATCCCTTTTCCAGTCATTGGTAATGTCACACCCTGATATTTCCACGTATTACCGGTGGGCCCGGTGGGGAGTATCGTGAGGTAGTTGATATCATAGACAATTTATATTATTACAGTTTAATACACAGCGGAAGTCGAAAGATAAATCATCACAAACCGAATTAAAAGTAATATCAAGTGTATTACAAAAAACGGTAGTAAGGATCCACAGGCGGATCAAAGTTAACAAAAGATCATTGTGCAACAGATTTATAACATCTAAGCTTGCAAGACTCTTTATTGATGCTAGGAGTAGCCAGCCTATTCCATTTAGTACCTGCACTTAACCTTTTTGGAAAATACGTCAGTTTACACTGGTAAATACAATTAACCGACTCATTTTGAAAATGTTTAAGAAAATTGATTTGAATGCACATGGCACAAAATAATCTTTTATAACTTGGGATAATTATTTATATATAAACTTGTAAAAGAAGTACATGTTCGTTATACGTTCAGTAGCCCGGGCTGAATACCGGGTTAAAGATTAATAGACACACCACATGTTCGTTATACGTTCAGTAGCCCGGGCTGAATTACATGGTATTTTGGTCATTTTAAAGGTTATAAAAGAGTTTAAATACTAATCTGAGTTTTAGGTCTGATATAATCAGTAAAAATAATTACTTTTATAAGTCATAACAGTAGGATATTGCATATATGTGAAATTTATCTATTATAACCAAACTATGCACCATAAGGGCATTTCGCTAATTTCACTTAAGCTTTAAAGGTCATTTATGGAAATCTGAGTTTAAAACTTTAGTTTACTGTTCAATTATAAAAATTTACTTAAAACATCAGTAGGTATCAAGTCTTATATGTTAAAAATAGTTTTAACTCATACTATGCGCTTAAAACGCGTAAAAGTCGGTTTTAAGCTATTTTCGGGTTTAAATAGGAAATCTGAGTTTTTGATCATTTTATAAAGTTCAAAATGTTTTATTTATGATACAAAATCAGTAGCAAAAGGTTTGGTATCAATATGTTATGTAAAACCCATTTTATTTAAGAAAAGGGTATAACTGACATTTACCGAATTATAGCAAGAACCCTATGTTATGCTCAGCTTAAAAATAATTAAAAATCTTCAAAAATCCCAAAATATTATATTACATCAATGGGTAAAAAGTTTGGTGTCAAAATTTGGGTTTAGATAGGCTTTATGCTAATTACTCCGTTTAATTAATAAAAAGCTTCTTAATTACGATATTGAGCATTGCTCCTAATCTAGACCTCAAACTGATGTCAAATTTTTAGGACAAGTTTATAAATCAGTAACAAAGGTTTTTGTCCTCTCACATTTTCAAAAATTTTGTTTTAAGGTCAAAAGGGCATTATGGTCAACATTTAGGCATATAACGGAAACATGTAAATGAATCGAATTACTAATGAACCAAGTTGTATAACCTCAGAGGGTTACAGTAATCTATAACCTGGTCCTAATAGAGCTCTAAGGAATTTCTAAAATATGCTACATTGGGTCAGAACTGAAAGTCAAAGCAAAAGTCTACTTTTGCGACTTTCGGTTCCGAACCAAGCTTAAACAGAAAATTGTCGGGTTGAACATGTTTAGACATGTTCTTACATTGATTACCAAGTTATATGAGTGATAAAACAGGTTTCATAGCTTCTATATTGTTAATTATGTGTTTATGCGAAAATTTGCTTTATGTTGACTTTTTATAATTAACTTTGACTCGACAATTGACCTAGTTAGAGTAGGAATCAGAGGGTGCCCTTTTAAGGGTTTATTAACCATATAATTACCAACTCAAAGCTACTTTTAATTCGAGAATTGACTGGATCATTAGTGATTAATCACTAAGTCAAACTTTAATTACGACGGGTTTAACTTTAGGCCATTAAACTAATAAAACTGAATTAAGAAGGGTTAAGGACACTTACTGAAGTCCTATGCACGACTAATGATCCTTAGGAAGTGGTCTTGAGCTCCAGGAATCTCCAGAACAAGTGTTTGAAAGATTTTCAAGTGAAGTGCCCAAATGTTGCAACAATGAGCTCAATATATAGCCATGGAAGGATCATAGAGATTGATACTGGTGTTATGGCAACTCTAGAGATGAAAACAAGTGTATAGGGACGTGTCTCAAGCAGCTAGAGGGTAGCAAACTAGCGGAATTTAGCAAACATGCAAGCTGCCACGTTAAACAACATTTTTCTGAGCTGGCAATCCATCGCGTCGCATGACGGAGGAGTGCCTCAGGTGGTGGCGCAGCGCCAGGAGGTAGGGGACCAGCAAACAAGTTTCAACAAATGACATTTTCACCCCCTGGACCTTCTAAAGCATAATTTCTTCCATTTTAAGCACTTTTAACCCATGAAATTTATATTTTTGTGATCCATGATGTATAACCAAACATCGTTAGGTCCAGTTTCATTAAACGGTAACCGAAAACACAAGTTTTGCCTCGTTGACGCTTTTAACCCTTTAATTACGAAAGTTAACGTATCTTCCTCATACGATATCGAAACCTTGTGAAATTTTTATCACTCATTCTTGGGAGTATAATTAATCGTTACAAGGCTCCGGGTTCACTAAAAGGTCACTCAGAGGTATAACTTAAACATGTTGACACATTTAACCCTCGCGTCTTGTAAACTTTCACTTTCTTCCACAAACGGTTTCATATGCTTCATGATACATTCGTTTTAGGGTATAAACATCGTGTAGGGTTGTTAAAAGGCATAATTATCAAATGTTGACACTTTGTATCCTTATATTCATATACTTTCCTCGTTTGTCAACTTTAGTCCCTCATAATCAATCCGTTACACGTTTAAAGTCCATGACACGTGTCGACACTATATTGGACATGATTTTACGAGGTGTTACATCCTCACCCCCTTAAAAGAAATCTAGACCTTGAGATTTACTGAAATAAATGAGGGTACTTCTCCTTCATTGTGGACTCTACCTCCCACGTATACTCGGGACCTCTGCGGGCATCCCATTTAACCTTTACAATCGGTACCTGCTTCCTTCGAAGCTTCTTAACCTGTCGATCCTCAATCGACAAAGGTTTCTCAACAAACTTCAGGCTCTCATCTATGTGCACATCCGTATGTGGTATGACTAGTGATTCATCAGCTAGACATTTCTTCAGATTGCAGATGTGGAATACATTATGAATACCACTGAGCTCTTCAGGAAATTTTAACTTATAAGCCACTGTTCCGACACATTCGATGATCTCGAATGGTCCTATATATCTTGGGCTTAACTTTCCTTTCTTGCCAAATCGCATTACCCTTTTCCAGGGTGATACCTTCAGTAACACTTTGTCACCAACCTCAAACTTTAGAGGTTTACGCCTTTTATCCGCGTAGCTTTTCTGCCTATCCCTGGCAGCCTTGAGACGATCTCGTATCTGTACAATTTTATCTGTCATCTCCAGGACTATATCAGGTCCTGTTAGTTGGACATCTCCAACTTCTGCCCAACAAATGGGCATTCTGCACTTTCTTCCATACAGAGCTTCAAAAGGTGCGGCTTGGATGCTCGAATGATAGCTATTATTATACGAAAATTCTATCAATGGAAGATGATCATCCCAACTTCCACCTAGATCAATAACACAAGCTCGTAGCATATCCTCGAGTGTCTGTATAGTACGTTCACTTTGACCATCTGTCTGAGGATGATATGCAGTGCTGAAATTTAATCGAGTGCCTAGGGATTGCTGAAAGCTTTTCCAGAAATGCGATGTATACCTCGTATCCCTATCAGAGATGATAGACACTGGCACTCATTGGAGAGATACAATCTCATCCACGTACAACTGAGCTAACTTATCTGAGCTATGTGTTTCGGATGTGCACAAAATGCAACATATAAATTACATCAATTGTGGCATAAAACTAACCCTTTTTTAGTAATAATGTTGGAAAAAGTGTGTTTTTGTCTTCCTTTTGTATTTTCAGGATTAAATGAGCTCAAATGAACAAAAGAAGCAAAAAGGCAGCTAAATCTAACATAAATACAAGAAAAGGAACAAACGTAGCATGCCCAGCCTCCCCGATAGCATCTTCCCAAGTAAAACATGAGAACAGAAGACTGAACACGCCCCGTGTTCAATGAGCACGGGGGCGTATCCAAGTGTCAGCAGAAAAGACAAAGCTGTAGAAGCTTCTATCAACCACCACGGGGTCGTGTTCAGCGGACACGGGCCGTGCTCAACTCTAAGATTCGTAGAATATGAGGAAATCTTGATAGTACAGATACGCTTCTGCACACGGGGGCATGCCCAGCGGACACGGGGGCGTGGTCAACTAATGCAGACAAACTGGAATTAATGAATACAGAGAAGAAGGATGGACACGGGGCCGTGCCTGAGTTGCTGTTCAGGCTATAAATAGGGGTGCTTGGCTCATTTTCCAACCATCCCTTGGCACACCACCTCTCTCACACTTCACCCACCACCATCACAACACCATCATCCACCACCATCATCCATCGTCCATCGTCCATCGTAGAGTGTGTGAGTCGTCTCGGGATCCAAGATTGATCGTAAGAGCTCTTGACAATCAAAGGCCATGTTTGCCCAAGTCTCTTACATCACTTGGTGAAGACAAGTGTCTAGTGTAATACTTTTTATTTTTAATCTTTTCGCACTTTTTACTTGGTTATATATGTTTTGGTCAAAAATTACCGAAGCAATTTAGTGATCAAATTAGTTAAGTGAGGTAGTGTGCTAAAATTATGCGTGAAAAATATGTTAACCAAGTTAGTTATAAAAACAGTTTCAGGATACGGCTCAAGATATAGAGCTGTATCTATGATCAAACAATGAGTAGAAAAGTAAAGGTTGACACGTGATGTACGAGGAAAGCCCTTGATCAATCTAGATCGCCGGCACAAAACCTCGGGAGCTGACAATCGCAGCTGCCTTGTTCTTCTTTTGCTTCAAATATCGGGATACAGTGCAGGATGTGGTGCGGATCAACTAGGTGTTACAATTTCATTCGATTACAAGTGTTTGTGTGTAGTGATTGCTGAAAGCTAGAGAGCAAAAGTGTTCGAGAGTGTGTGAAAGTTTCGTTGTGCCTTAATCTGATCCGCCCCCATCTATTTATAGTAAAACAAATGTAACAAACTATCCTAAATAAACGTGATCCAGCGAATATTCCTCAGTCAAACGTTGTAGACCTAGTCTTTCGGGTTCAACGTCTCTCCCATAACAAATACGCCCGAGTCTTGAGGAGATGAAGTCTATTTGACCGTTGGCAAGTCCCAGTCTTTAACCTGCACGTGATTAATTCGATCAACCTCCGGATATCGCCCAAGATGTTAGCAATATCCTCGTCCAGCATCCTGGTCACAAATAAACAATAAAAAGCAGGATATTGGTCAAGATATGTATGTTTAGAAAATGACCCATAACAATTGTCCCCAAATATATCGGTTGGTATACCAATCCAACGGATATATTTTAAAAGTTTTATCTCATAACTTAAGGCAATAAATACGACGAGACCCTTGAAATGACAGTGTGCAACTTCCAAGGCACTATTTACTCTTTACCCCCTACATTTAGCCTATATCAACCGAGGGACTTTTCATTATGATTATCTTTATCTTCAACCGAATATCAGGTACTTTTCTCTCTCTCTTTTCTATTTTCCTTGTTTACATCTCTTGTTCTTCGATTGTGATCCTCCATGGCGACCCGTACTAGATCGCAAATGGCGGATTCTGTTTCCCCCTTCCACAAACAAAATTTGCTTCAGAAACCTTCAAATAAGGTGTGTTCTTTCGATAATTCCGACATCGCAGCCCTACGAGCTTCCGGTGCCTTTCCCGCCGGGACAATGTTCCATCCATTCGACCGAGAGGTCTGATCGGATTTTTGTTCCGACGAATGGGTCTGCTTTTTTGCCTACCCTTTCTCCATAGGACTTCAATACCCGTTTTCCCTTTTATTTCTCGTTTCTTCGAACTTACTGGCCTTAGCTTTGCCCAAATCATGCCCATGGTTTGGCGTATATTAGTTACCTTGGAAGGAATTAAGGCTCGCCATATGCCTGACCTGTGCATCGAAGATTTGCCGATGGCTTATCGTTTAAGATCTCATGGTTCCAGCCAATTCCTTCTATTCTCTATTTCCAAAGATCCTCTCATCCTCAAAGCTACCAAGAACGAGGATAAGTGGACAAGAAAATTCTTCTTTCTGAAAAGAGACTCCATTGATAAGGGTTTTGACCTCCCTAAAAGATGGTTGACTTCTGGTAGGACTTAGGGTTTTAGGAATATCCCCAATCATATCCCGAACCTCCATCCTGAACCAATATCCTGATGTGTCTATTTCCTTTCTTGCAACAAACTTTAAGGAACTAGCTCCCCCTAGTGCTGAATCAGAAGGAAGAATAAAAGAAATCTACAAGCTTCCAGAGGGTGAAAGAACCTTTAACCTGCTACTCACAAGCTCAAGTCAAAGATCAAGTTCCAACATGTCTGGTAAGCATATTTTCAGGAATCATCTTTATATTAAATCGATTATTATTTTTAGAGGTATAATAAGCCTAAAACATCTTCCCTTGTGCAGTGCCAGTTAGTAACCTCGAAGGCTTCCAACTCGACGAGTTGGATAGCTACTCTAGCCTCGCGCCTACCAAGCAAGAATCCAATCCAAAGTCATCTATCACACCGAAGCCTACCAGCTCGAAGACCACCACTGCTCCCAAAGCTCCTCCGGCATCCCGTACCCGGGCCTCTAGTTCCTGAAAGAGAAAAGAAGTTGAACCTCCTGCTACACTTCACGAGTTCCCATTTGAGAACCACGGGTTTACTGAATCCAGCAAATTTATGACCGGCTTCCTTAACCAGGTTAGTATCCTGACCTGTATCCTGCACCATATGCTAAGTAGAAATGTTCATTTAGAATAACGCCTGTTTCTTTACCTTGCAGGGCCCTGAACGCCTGGTATTCCTTTATGAGGACACATGTGGTTTAAACATCATGCTAGAAAGCAAACTAAAGAAGGCTGAAGCTACCATCAAGGATCAAGCAGCAATTGCCACCGCCAAATCTGAACACTACGAAGCTAAGTATAAAGCCATGGCTCAAGATCACCAGGCTGCCATCCAAAAGATCACCCAAGAGGCTCAAGCTAAGTCTGACGCGGCCCAGGTTCAACATGAACAAGATATGGCTTCATACCGGGAGAGCCTTAAGAATTCAGTCATTATCTCCCTCCCCCAGGCCAGACTGAAAATGGCTTACGAGGCTAGGGCTCTGGGCGTCGAATGCCCCTCATGGAACATCAAAGCCTGGGAGATGAAATTGAAAGATCTTGGCGGCAATCCTGTGGAGCCCCCTTCAAAACATGTCACAGAGGAGCCCACCAAGGTAACTGAGAAGGTGGATGATGTTGGGGCTTCAAAGGATGCTGGTGGTGATTCTGGAGCAAATGCTGATGGAGAGGATGCTGCTGATGATGCTGAGAAGAATGCTGGAAAGGATTCCGGTGGAGATGTCACGATGAAGGAGGGAGCTGCCCCTTAAATGCAGCGACGTGGGCGATGATGGATATATGTGCTGAGGCCGGAGCCCACTTTTTAAAATTTCATGGCTAGGGTCTGTAGAACAATTTACATTTCCTGTCTTTGAACAATTTATATTTCCTGCATTAGAACAATATGATGACCAAAGGTGGATGGGTCCTAGGTTTTAGGATGAAGCCCTTGGTCATCAGTTAGTATAATCCGTTTCGAATATCGTAACGGTTGAAGGTGGACAAGTTTCGTTTTGAGATAAAACCTTCAACCGTTATGTAGGTATGGTAAAAACTAAACCTTCTTTTGGCGGATGGGCCTTAGTTTGAGGTGAAACCAAAAGCAAAACTTTTGACTTGTTAATAACATAACTATCTCTTGACTTATTTGTTGTTGCCTTTTAATTTCTGTCATGCATTCCTTAACGCATATTTTAGCTTTGCAAAATATACTCAGTGATATGTTATGAAAACTTTTATTAAATAAAACTTCCAAAAATTCAATCAACTTTAGAGAAAATTTTTCAAAGAATAAAAGAAAGTCCAATTTCCAAAACCTGTTTTGACAATTCTTGCTTGATCAAAGTTTCAAACCAGTACCAGCGTCAAATAACTTAATCAAATATCCTGAAAAGTATTTCGAAAATATATTTTGAAAATATATTCCGACAATTTATCCTAATCAGGATGTTTAACCTTTTACCAAACATAGTACTGTTAAAAACTTAAACAACGTTTACAAAGGAAAGATCATACCAGGAATAGGGTATAACCCTATTTTTAAACTTCAATCCCCTTGTAAATCTTCCAATAAAGATGTCCCCTGTCTGAGACACTCAGTGTATTAGGTCCGAGCTTTATCCTTTGAGCTTTACACAATTGCCTCAGTAGGGATGTCCCCTGTGCACAATGTCTTCGAATACTTAGAAATCTTTTGGTCATCAATTTCAATTGTATAGACAATTTTTCGTGTTACAGGGGTAAAACCCAAAAATGTACTGGAGATAAATTCCTCGTATCCTGGGGGAAATCCCAAATTTTCATGTGCTACAGGCGGGAGTGTATAAACTCCAAGGCTTAGAAAGGTGAAAACCTTTAACCCTTAGAGAGTATGAAAATACCCTTTCGTGAGAGAGGGTGATCAATCCTCATATACCTTTAGGATTCAGGATGTAGCCAATAGTAACGAAATTGTCAGCCACTTTTACATGGACTGGTCCCGCCACCTTGAACTATTCCCGAATAACTTGCGCTCCAGGCGGGGTGTTTAAACCCAATTCGGAAGAAAGGTGAATGCCTTTAAACCTGTGAAGGGATCAGGATCCCTTATACGTGAGAGGGGGCCAATCCTCTAATCTTCCGAAGTATCCTGAGTGAGCATCCTGGAGCATATACTGCAAAAAAAAAAACTTAAACTAAGGTGGGTGTTAGCTTGGCTAACACCCCTTCGATGCTTAAGTCAGTATTGGGTTCTAGATAATAAACAAATATATTTAAAAGAGATAGAATACATACCATTCTGAGATAGAAATTAAATTCTATTCTTACTTGAAATAGAGCTTTAAGTGTATTGCATTCCAGGATCTTGGTAGCATATCCCCCTCCATATCCTTGAGTCGGTATGCACCTTTTCCTGATTCAGATTCAATCTCATATGGTCCTTCCTATTTCGGAGCCAGCTTTCCATCAACAGGATTGGTAGTATTCTGAAAAGCTTTTCTTAACACCCAATCTCCAACTCTGAACCTTCTAATCCTTATATTCTTGTTGTATGTTCTGGATATCCTTTGTTGATATGCCGCCATTCTTAGCCGTGCTGCATCTCTTGTCTCATCAATACTATCCAGCTCCTGGCATAGGACTTCAGGATTCTGCTCAGGATTCCAGAGGTTGGATCTTGCTGTGGGTATTACCATTTCTGTCGGGATCACTACTTCTGCTCCAAATACTAAGGAAAACGGGGTTTGACCAGTTGCATTTTTTACCGTCGTTCTATCAGCCCACAAAACAAAGGGTAATTCTTCTACCCATCTCCCTTTCTTGGCCCCTAATATTTTCTTCAAGTTTTTGACAATTATCTTGTTTGAAGATTCAGCTTGTCCATTTGCTTGAGGATGTATAGGAGTAAACGTAATCATTTTGATTCCCCAACTCTTGCAAAAGTCAGTAGTCCTCTTACTTATAAACTGAGAACCATTGTCACAGATTACCTCGGCTGGTACTCCGAATCTGGTCAGGATATTTCTCTTTATGAAGGATACCACTTCTTGATCCCTAACTTGGACAAATGCCTCGGCTTCAACCCATTTGGAGCAATAATCTGTCATTGCCAATATAAAAACCTTCCCTCCTGGAGCCTTTGGAAGCTTTCCCACTATATCCATCCCCCACTTCATAAATGGCCAAGGGGAAAGAATAGGGTATAATGGTTCAGCAGGCTGATGCAGTATGTTACTATGTCTTTGACATGCATCACATCTTCGAACATATTCTGTGGCATCTTTCCTCATTGTCGGCCAATAATATCCTGTCCTTAATACCTCTGAGAATAATGATCTGTCCCCAGTATGGTTACCACAATCCCCTTCATGTATACCTTGAAGTACTTCTTTTGCTTCAGGATCCTCCAAGCACCTCAAATACGGTCCTGCAAGAGATTTCTTGTATAAAACATTATTTATAATAGTGAATCGTGATACCTTCATCCTAAATGTCTTAGGATTTTCATTTCCGGGAATGTGTCCTTCCTTGAGATATCTCATGATTGGAGCCGTCCAGGATTTAGGATCCTCTTCAGGATACCCTGCTCCAGGATCCTGAATACCCACTACTTCTTTATCCTGAGGATTCATTGCAGGATACAAGATATGTAATATTGGTATTTGGGTTCCTTCCGGTATCCTTATCGATGATCCCAGATTTGCTAAGGCATCTGCTTCAGCATTATCTTCCCTTGGTACCTGTTCAAGTGTAAAAACATTGAAATATCCTGCTAATATTTTGAGAACATCGAGGTATTCGATTAATTTCTCACCCTTAACTGCATAGGATCCACTAAAATGGTTAGTGATTAACAAGGATTCAACATACACTTGCAAATTCTTGATACTCATATTCTTAGCTAACTCTAATCCTGCAATTAAAGCTTCATATTCTGCCTCATTATTAGTAGCAGGAAATTCACACCTAATAGCCTGGGGTAATATGCCCCCCTGTGGCGATTTTAGTAGTATACCTAATCCTACTCCTCTTACATTAGATGCACCATCAGTATATAACGTCTAGGATCCTGAGGATTCTCCTAACTGTTGGACTTCTAGATCTACCTCATCCTGAATGTCAAAACTGAAATCAGCCACAAAGTCAGCTAAAGCTTGAGACTTTATGGCATTTCTAGGTTCAAATACTAAATCATAAGCACTCAACTTTACTGACCACTTAGCCATTCTGCCTGACATTTCCGGTTTTCTAAGCACATTTTTGACATGATAATTTGTTTTAACACGAATCCTATGTGTCTCAAAGTAATGTCTAAGCTTCGTTGATGCCATAACTAATGCTAGTATCAATTTTTCTAAATGAGAATATCTAGTTTCAGCATCTAACAAACTTTTACTAACATAATAGACAGGATATTGCTGACCTTCATGGTCTTTTATAACAACGGCACTTACAGCATTCCCTGATACAACGAGGTATAGGGATAGTGGTTCACCATTTTCAGGCTTCATCAATAGAGGTGCAGTCGAGAGATATCGCTTCAAATCCTGCAAGGCTGCTTCATGCTTTGCTCCCCATTCGAACTTCTTATTCTTCTTGAGGATATCATAGAATTCCTTGCATTTTTCCGAGGATCTTGAAATAAATCTGTTCAATGCTGCTACTCGGCCTGTTAACCGTTGAACATCCTTCATATTCGAGGGTGATTTTATATCCAGGATAGCTTTAATCTGCTCCGGGCTTGCCTCTATCCCTTTTTTCGTCACCATATATCCTAGAAACTTTCCTGCCCCCACTCTGAAATGGCACTTAGCAGGATTTAGCTTCATGTTGTATTGATCCAGGATATCAAATGCTCCCTTGATATCCTGGAGGTGATCCTCAGCCTTTCTAGATTTTACTACCATATCATCAATATATACCTCCATGGTGTCCCCAAGCTTATCTTTGAACATCATATTCACCAATCTCTGGTATGTTGCACCTGCATTTTTCAAACCGAAAGGCATAGCAGTATAGCAATAAATACCTGTTGGTGTCATGAAAGCAGTATCCTCCTGGTCCGAAGGCTCCATTTGAATATGCTGAAATCCTGAGGATGCGTCCATGAACGTTAACATCTCATGCCCAGCAGTAGCATCCACCATTGCATCGATATGAGGAAGGGGGAACGGATCTTTAGGACAAGCCTTATTCAAGTCTGTGTAATCTACACAGACTCTCCATTTCCCATTTTTCTTCTGCACTACGACCACATTTGCCAACCATCTTGGAAACTTGACTTCTCTGATCATTTTGGACTTTAACAATCTTTCAACTTCCTCTTGGATGATTATATTTCGCTCAGGAGCAAACTTCCTTCTTTTTTGCTGAACAGGCTTGAATGACTTGTCAATTCCAAGCTTGTGAGTAATAATGTCTTTGGATATACCTGTCATATCCTCATGCTTCCATGCAAACGTTGACATCCTGCATTTCAAAAAGTTAGTTAATTGTTCTTCAATATCCTGAGGGATATTGGTTCCTACGAGCACCGAGATATCAGGATTATCCTGATCCAGGATAACTTTCTTCATATCCTGCTCTGAAGCCTCCACAATATCCTGGGCCCGCATCTTTAATTGCTATGCTGGATCAGGCTTGGTTGAGGATTTCATTGAGGATGAGTAGCATTCCTTCGCCTCCTGCTGATCACTATCAACTTTGACAACCCCCCAAGGAGTTGGAATCTTGATGCATTGGTGATAAGTCGAAGGCATAGCCTTCATGTCATGGATCCACGGCCTGCCCAGTATGATGTTATAGCAGGATAAGAAGTCCATTACACAGAAGCGTTGTATCGAGTTGACCCTTTCAACATATACTAGTAATTTTATCTCTCCTACAGTATTTCTAGCTTCTCCACTGAAACCAACGAGCACAGTGGACTTCGAAGTAATGTCCATCGGAGATACATTCATCCTTTTCAATGTTTCCAGCTGAATTATATTGACAGAACTACCGTTGTCCACCAATATCCTGCGTACAAAATGGTTAGCCACATATAATGTTATTACCAAAGCATCATGGTGAGGATCCTGAATAGTATCCCTGTCATCACTATCGAAAGTGATCACTTTATCAGTTGTGAGGGTAGTCATCCTGACTGGTTTGTCTCCCCTTTCACTCTTAGCTTCCTTTGCATGTCTCTTAGCCGCCGAATACGAAGTCCCACAAATGTCGGATCCTCCTGAAATAAAGTTAATTATATTGGCATCTGCTGGTGGTGATGCTACTCGTTCAGGATCCTTATCGGGATCCTGCCCTTTATTCTTCTTTCTTCCCAGCAAGTCCTTCAGATACCCTTTGCTTAATAGGTAACTTATTTCTTTCCTTAAAGCAATGCAATCCTCGGTCATATGTCCGAAGTCTTCATGGAAGGCACACCATTTGGATTTATCCTTCCAATCAGCTTTCTGCTGGTTCTTTCGAGGCCACCTAGCTTTGTCCCCTAAACCCTGCATAGCATACATTAACTCAGGTATATTAACAGAAAAGAAGTATTCAGACAAGTCAGGATATTCTTCAGGATCCTCGTCTTCAACAACATTCACTTTCTTGTTATCATTTCTGCCATATGGCTTGGAGCGATATGGCTTATATGAGGATTCTGATTTCCTGTTGGTTGATTCATAAGTTGAGGTAGAATTCATCCTCTCTTGCATCTTCTTGTCATCTTCCAAACGGATGTATCACAAAGCCCTGTTACGAGCTTCGTCGAGATTCCTGCAGGGATTCATTATAAGATCCTGATAAAACTGAGAATCCTTTTGTAACCCCATCTTAAAAGCTTGCACAGCTGTTGCAACATCAAGATGTGGGATGTCCAAGGATTCTCGATTGAACTTGTTCACATAATCCCTCAAGGATTCATGAGATCCTTGAGTTATCCTGTAAAGGTCACTGGTTAGTTTCTCAAAACTCCGACTACAAGAAAATTGACTGTTAAATAAATTAACCAAACAGGAAAACGAAGTAATTGAGTGAGGAGGAACATTTAACAGCCATTTTAAGGCTGATCCTGTCAGGGTAGATCCAAAACCATTGCACAAGCATGCTTCCTTGAGCTCCGGAGGGATAGGGTTAATCTCCATTCTTTCCCTGTACTGGGCAATATGCTCTTCAGGATCCGTAGTCCCGTCATACAGTTTCTGTTTTGGTAAAAAATTACCGAAGCAATTTAGTGATCAAATTATTAATGTGAGGTAGTGTGCTAGAAAGTTTATAGAAAATATGCTTGTTGAGTTATTTAGAAAATCAGTATTCAGGATACGGCTCAGGATATTGAGCTGTATCTGCGATCAAACAGTGAGCAAATAATAAGCAAAAAGTAAAGGAAACGACACGAGATGTACGAGGAAAGCCCTTGATCAATCTAGATCGCCGGCATAAAACCTCGGGAGCTGACAATCGCAGCTGCCTTGTTCTTCTTATTGCTTTAAACTTCAGGATACAGTGCAGGATATCAACCAGATCGCTAAGTGTTACAATGAATTCGTGTGAGAGTACAAATTGCGAAAGAACAAGTGTTAGTGTGTAGTGAGTGTGATTGCAGTGAAATTGTTGTGTCCTATTTGATCTGGTGTTCCTCCTATTTATAGTAACGAAGTACAAACAAATATTCCTATAAATATGGGATGCTCCGAATATTCCACCACGAACGTTGTAGACCGAGTAATAAGGTTTCAACGTCTTTCTTTGAACGGCCTGGACCGAGTCTTCCGCGGAATAAGTCTTTGTGAACGTTGCTAGCTTCTAACACACGTACCTGCACATAATCCATTAGTAATCCCGAGGATATCGTTCAGGATACTACCAATATCCTGAACCAGCATCCCGGATGTAAACAGATACTACATAAATAAAATATAGATCAAGATATTTTCCAGGATATAGGCTCAGAATTTCACCCATAACAATTGTCCCCAAAAATGTTACCGTTTGATATCCTAACGGTTACATTTTTTCACATTGGCCGAGACAATTAAGAGATAAGACTTCTGATGTGACAGCTTTCAACTACCCAGCCTATATTTACTCATCATACCCTATATCTTCTCATCCTCATCCTCGTTTTTACCCACAGTCGTCAAGAAAAGGTAATATTCTCTCTCTCATCTTCATAACCATTTCTCATTTTACTCCGGCAAGAATTCAGGAAACCAAATGCCTAGGCAAACGAGATCCAGTTCAAGCGACTCGGCTCCCACATTCATCCAACAGAATCTTCTCCAAGAACCGGAGAATGAAACATGCACCTTTGATAGTGCTCATATGTCGGCTCTGAAATCTTCCGGAATCTTCCCGGATGGAACCATATTCCGACCCTTTGACAGAGAAATCCGGTCAGATATGGTTTCCACCGAGTGGATTTGCTTCAATGCTTTCCCCTTCACCTTAGGGCTACGATTCCCCTTTCCGGATTTTATTACCGAGTTCTTTAACATCACTAACATTTCTTTCAGCCAAACCATGCCAATGCTTTGGCGTGTTTTGTCTGTTCTTGACCAAATCAAGAGAAACCACATACCTGACCTTTCTGTCCATGATCTTCCTTTAGCCTACAAGCTTAGATGCCATGGCTCTTCTAGGTTTCTATTTTACTCTAGCTCCGGTCCCCCATTGATTCTTCGCGCCACCAAAAACGAGGATGGTTGGCAATCCAAGTTTTTCTTTGTAAAAAGGGATTCGATCCCCGGTGGAACGGATTATCCGATGAGATGGTTAAGAAAGGGTAGGAATTAGGGTTTAAGAATGATCCTGTCTCTTATCCTGTCTCATATTCTGAACTAATAAATTTTCATTATTGTGCAGCTGATTTTAGGAAGATTGCTCCTCCTCTTGCTAATTCCCAAGAAAGAATAGACGCCATTAGACTTCTCCCAGAGGCAGAAAGAAGTTTCAATCCTTCTCCACCAACTCCAAGTCCTCTTTCAAGTGCCAACATGTCTGGTAAGGATCCTGCAAGATATCCTGTACACATATGCTTCTTATCTGTTATTTATAGGAGGGATTTAGAATTTACTCCCTGTGTGCAGATTCCAGCAAAGTCCCAGTCTACCTAGACTTGGATGAACTTGACAGCTATCCAACTCCAGCCATAGTCAAGAAGGAGACTCCTGCTACCACCAGCTCCAAGCCACTCCCGGCTCCCAAGGCCAATCCAAGAACCCGTGCTTCCGCAGCGAAAAAGAGAAAGGGCCTTGAGGTCAGTACTCCAGGCTCAGAAGGGTTCTCCTATGATGAACTCAGCTTCTCCGACTCCTTAGAGCCAATGACATCATTCCTCAACAAGGTAATATCCTGCCGCATATCCTTCATGTATATCCTGCACATATATCCTGCACGTATATCCTAACAGGATATCCTGGTAGGATGTCTTAGTTAGCATACATTCTAACCCCATACCTGTGATCAATGTACAGGGCCTGCAGCATTTGCTCCACTTGTACAATGACGCTTGTGGTACTGTGGCACTTCATGAAGCCAGGATCAAGCAGCTCGAGAGCACCGTTGCTGACCAAGGTGCTATTGCCGAAGCAAAGAGCCGGCACTATGAAAGCTTGCTAAAGAAGGTCACCCAAGATGCTGAGGTCAAACTTGCCAGCGTTCAAATGGACCATGATCAGGCCTTGATCAGCTTTCGAGAGGGAATCAAGGCTTCTGCTATCGTCTCCCTGCTACAAGCACGCATCAAGATGGCCTATGAGGCCAAGGAGATAGGCCTTGCTTGTCCATCTTGGCCAGTCGAATCCTGGGTGGCTAAATTGAAGGAGCTCGGAGGCAAAGCTGTGCCACTTCCTGCTGAAGCCGGTGAGTCTTCCAAGTCAACGGAGGTGGTGGTCCAAGCTGGAGAGAAGAAGGATGCTGGAGGTGATGCTGAGATGGACATTGGTCAGGATGCTGCGCAGGATGCTGGAGCGGAGAAGTCTGGGAAGGTTGGAGGTGATGCCGCTATGTGAGGGCATTTAGGTGGGCGATGACGGATATACGTGCCAAGGCCAGAGCCCACCTTTTTGAATTTGAATGTTGGTTTGCAGTTCCACAAACATTTTACTTTTCTGCATTTTACCTTTCCGTACCTGAACAATTTACATTTCCTGCATGCTTTTTGAACAATACAACAGTTGAAGGTGGATGGGTCTCAGTTTGAGATGAAGCCCTCAACTGTTGGGTAAATATGGTTATGAACTACTAGTGCTCTTAGTGGATGGGCCTTGTTTTGAGGTGAAACTAAGAGCACATCTTTTGGTATGTTAATAATATAACTACTTTCTTGACTTTATTGTTATTGTCATACAAATTTTACTTATGAAAATTGTTTGGTTTGAACATTCTTAAGAACAGATATTATAAATGAATCCTGGAAGATATCCTGAAAGATATCTTGATCAGGATATTAAAATACACCAAATAAAAAGGAGAAATCATACCAGAGATCAGTTCCGATTTTTTATCATAAGTTTGTCCCCAGTGCATACTTATAAACTTGGATCCATCCTTTGAGCAGTATTACGTATGTCCCCTGTGTTCGACAAAAACACAAATGTATTTACATTCTGACTCGAACGAATTCCGAATGCCCAAGAGTAGAACCCCTGATATCCTGAAAAGAATCCTTAGTATATTGGGGATAAACCCTGATATCTGGGGATAAACCCTGAATTTCATGCGCTACAGGCGAGAGTGTATAAACTCCTAGACTTAGAAAGGTGAAAACCTTTAAACCTTTGAGAGTATGAAAATACTCTTTCGTGAGAGAGGGTGATCAATCCTCATATACCTTCAGGATCCAGGATATAGCCAACAGTAACGAAATTGTCAGCCACTTTTACATGAACTGGTCCCGCTACCTTGAACTATACCTAGATAACTTGCGCTCCAGGTGAGGTGTTTAAACCCAATTCGAAAGAAAGGTGAATACCTTTAAACCTTTGAAGGGATCAGGATCCCTTAAACGTGAGAGAGGGGGCCAATCCTCTAATCTTTCGACTTATCCTGAGTATATATCCTGGAGCTATATTCTGAAACATATCCTACAAAACAATTGTAAACTAAGGTGGGTGTTAGCTTGGCTAACACCCCTCCGATGCTTAAGTCAGTATTGGGTTCAAGATAATAAACAAATATATTTAAAAGAGATAAAACACATACCATTCCGAGATAGAAAATAAATTCTACTCTTACTTGAAATAGAGCTTCAAATGTATTGCATTCCAGGATCTTGGTAGCATATCCCCTTCCACATTCCTGAGTCGATATGCTCCTTTCCCTGCTTCTGACTCGACTTCATAAGGTCCTTCCCATTTCGGAGCTAGCTTGCCATCGGCAGGATTAGTGGTATTTTGAAAAGCCTTTCTCAGCACCCAATCACCAACTCGAAATCTTCTAGTCCTTATGTTCTTATTGTATGCTCTGGATATTCTTTGTTGATATGCTGCTATCCTTAGCCTTGCTGCATCTCTTTTTTCTTCTATAGTATCCAAATCCTGACATAAGACTTCAGGATTCTGTTCAGGATCCTGTAGCATAGATCTTACAGTAGGTATCGTCATTTCTGTTGGAATCATTGCCTCTGCTCCAAATACCAAGGAAAACGGGGTTTGGCCAGTTGCATTCTTCACCGTTGTCCTATCAGCCCACAAAACAAAGGGTAACTCTTCCGCCCATCTTCCTTTTTTGGCTCCAAGTCTCTTCTTTAAGTTATTGACTATTATCTTGTTCGAGGATTCGGCTTGTCCATTCGCTTGAGGATGTACCGGAGTAGATGTGATCATTTTGATTCCCCAACTCTTGCAAAAGTCAGTAGTCCTTTTGCTTATAAACTGGGACCCATTATCACAAATGATCTCAGCTGGTACTCCAAACCTAGTCAGGATATTCCTCTTTATGAAGGATACTACTTCTTGGTCTCTTACTTGAACGAATGTTTCAGCCTCGACCCACTTAGAGAAATAATCCGTCATTGCTAACATAAATACTTTTCCTCCCGGAGCTTTTGGTAACTTCCCTACTATATCCATCCCCCACTTCATGAATGGCCAAGGGGAAATTACAGGATATAGTGGTTCAGCTGGTTGATGTAGTATGTTACTATGCCTTTGACATGCATCACATCTTCGAGCATATTCTGCAGCATCTTTTCTCATTGTTGGCCAAAAGTATCCTGTCCTCAATACTTTCGAGAATAATGATCTGCCCCCAGTGTGATTACCACAGTCCCCTTCATGTATATCCTGAAGTACTTCTTTGGCTTCATGATCCTCCAAGCACCTTAAATATGGTCCTGCAAGAGATTTCTTGTATAGAATATTATTTATAATAGTGAATCGTGATACCTTCATCCTAAATGCCTTAGGATTTTCATTTTCGGGGATGTGTCCATCTTTAAGATATTTCAGAATTGGAGTTGTCCAGGATTTAGGATCCTGTTCAGGATATTCCACTCCAGGATCCCGAATATCCGCTACTTCTTTACCCTGAGGATTAGTTGCAGGATATAAGACATGTATTATTGGTATTTGGGTCCCTTCCGGTATCCTGATTGATGATCCCAGATTTGCTAAGGCATCCGCTTCAGCATTATCCTCTCTTGGTACCTGTTCAAGTGTAAAAACATCGAAATATCCTGCTAATTTTTTGAGAATATCAAGATATTCAGTCAATTTCTCACCCTTAACTGCATATGATCCATTAAAATGGTTAGTGATTAACAAAGAGTCAACATATGCTTGTAATTTTTTTATACTCATACTCTTAGCCAATTCTAATCCTGCAATTAAAGCTTCATATTCTGCTTCATTATTGGTAGCAGGAAATTCACACCTAATAGCCTGGGGTAATATGTCCCCCTGTGGCGATTTTAGTAGTATTCCCAATCCTACTCCTCTTATATTAGATGCACCATCAGTATATAATGTCCAGGATCCTGAGGATTCTCCTAATTGTTGAACTTCTAGGTCTACCTCATCCTGGATGTCACTATTAAAATCAGCCACAAAGTCAGCTAAAGCCTGAGATTTTATGGCATTCCTAGGTTCATATACTAAATCATAAGCACTCAACTTTACTGACCACTTAGCCATCCTGCCTGACATCTCTGGTTTCCTAAGCACATTCTTGACAGGATAATTTGTTTTAACATGAATCCTATGAGTCTCAAAATAATGTCTAAGTTTTGTTGATGCCATGACTAATGCTAGTATTAATTTTTCTAAGTGAGAATACCTAGTTTCAGCATCTAACAAACTTTTGCTAACATAATAAACAGGATATTGCTGACCTTCATGGTCCTTTACAAGGACGACACTTACAGCGTTCCCTGATACCGCGAGGTATAGGGATAATGGTTCACCATTCTCAGGCTTCATCAGTAGAGGTGCGGTTGAAAGATATTGCTTTAACTCCTGTAGGGCCGCTTCATGCCTCTCACCCCACTCGAATTTTTTGTTCTTCTTCAGGATATCATAAAAATCTTTGCATTTCTCTGAGGATCTTGAGATAAATCTGTTTAATGCTGCCACTCGCCCCGTTAATCGTTGAACATCTTTCATATTTGAGGGTGATTTAATATCCAAGATGGCTTTAATCTGCTCCGGGCTTGCTTCTATTCCTCTTTTGGTCACCATATATCCTAGAAATTTTCCTGCCCCCACTCCAAAATGGCACTTAGCTGGATTCAGCTTCATATTATACTGATCCAGGATATCAAACGCCCCTTTAATATCCTGGAGGTGATCCTGAGCTTTCTTTGACTTTACTACCATATCGTCAATGTACACTCCCATGGTGTCCCCCAGTTTGTCTTTGAACATCATGTTTACCAATCTTTGGTATGTTGTACCTGCATTTTTCAAACCAAAAGGCATAGCTGTATAACAATAAATACCTGTTGGTGTCATGAAGGCAGTATCCTCCTGGTCAGAAGGCTCCATTTGGATCTGTTGAAATCCTGAGGATGCATCCATGAAAGTCAGCATTTCATGCCCAGCAGTGGCATCTACCATTGCATCAATATGGGGGAGAGGAAATGGGTCTTTAGGACAAGCTTTATTCAAGTCTGTGTAATCCACACAGACTCTCCATTTTCCGTTTTTCTTCTGTACCACAACCACGTTTGCTAGCCACCTTGGGAACTTGACTTCTCTAATCATTTTGGACTTCAACAATCTTTCAACTTCTTCTTGAATAATTGTATTGCGTTCAGGAGCAAACTTCCTTCTTTTTTGTTGCACTGGCTTGAATGATTTATCAATCCCAAGCTTGTGAGTGATAATATCTTTGGATATGCCTGTCATATCCTCACGCTTCCATGCAAACGTTGACATCCTGCATCTTAAAAAGTTAATTAATTGCTCTTCAATATCCTGAGGGATATTGGTTCCCACGAGCACCGAAATATCAGGATTATCCTGGTCCAGGACAATTTTCTTCACATCCTGCTCCGGATCCTCCACGATATCCTGGGCCCGCATCTTTAATTGCTATGCTGCACTAGGTTTGGTTGAGGATTTCATCGAGGATGAGTAGCATTCTTTCGCCTCCTGCTGATCGCTATCAACTTTAACAACTCCCCAAGGGGTAGGTATCTTGATGCATTGGTGATATGTTGATGGCACGGCCTTCATATCGTGAATCCACGGTCTTCCCCGTATAATGTTATAGCAGGATAGAGAGTCCATCACACAGAAACGTTGTATCGAGTTGACTCCTTCAACGTACACCGGCAACTTTATCTCTCCCACTGTGTTTCTGGCCTCTCCACTGAACCCAACAAGCACGGTGGACTTCGAAGTGATATCCATTGGAGATACATTCATTCTTTTAAGTGTCTCTAGTTGGATTATGTTGACGGAGCTACCATTATCAACCAATATCCTGCGTACAAAATGGTTAGCCACATATAACGTTATTACCAGAGCATCATGGTGAGGATCCTGGACAGTATCCCTGTCATCAGCATCAAATGTGATCACTTTGTCAGTTGTGAGTGTAGTCATCCTGACAGGTTTGTCTCCCCTTTCGGCCTTAGCTTCTTTTGCATGTCTCTTTGCCGCCGAATACGAAGTCCCATAAATGTCGGATCCTCCTGAAATGAAGTTGATTATCTTGGCATCCGCGGGAGGTGAGGCTGCTCGCTCAGGATCCTTCTCAGTATCCTGACCCTTATTCTTCTTTCTTCCTAATAGATCTTTCAAATATCCCTTGCTTAGAAGATAGCTTATCTCTTTCCTCAAAGCAATGCAATCCTCGGTCATATGTCCGAAATCTTCGTGGAAAGCACACCATTTTGATTTGTCTTTCCAATCCGCTTTTTGTTGATTCTTTCGAGGCCATCTTGCCTTGTCCCCTAGACCCTGCATGGCATACATCAATTCAGGAATGTTAACAAAAAAGCAATATTCAGATAATTCAGGATATTCTTCAGGATCCTCATCTTCAATAGCATTCACTCTCTTGTTCTCATTCCTGCCATATGGCTTGGACCGATACGACTTGAATGAGGATTCCGACTTCCTGTTAGTTGACTCATAAGTGTTGGACGAGTTCATCCTTTCTTGCATCTTTCTGTCATCTTCCAACCGAATGTATCTTAGGGCCCTGTTCCGAGCTTCATCCAGGTTCCTGCATGGGTTCATTACAAGGTCTTGGTAGAATTGAGAATCCTTTTGCAACCCCATCTTGAAAGCTTGCACAACTGTTGCAACATCAAGATGAGGAATGTCTAGTGATTCTCGGCTAAACTTGTTCACATAATCCCTAAGGGATTCCTGAGGCCCCTGCGTTATCCTGTAGAGATCACTTGTTAATTTTTCAAAGCTCCTACTACAAGAAAACTAACTATTAAATAAATTTACTAAATGAGCAAAAGATGTAATTGAATGTGGAGGAACATTCAAGAGCCACTTCAAAGCTGATCCTGTCAAGGTTGAACCAAAACCCTTGCACAAGCATGCTTCCTTGAGATCCGGAGGGATAGGGTTGATCTCCATCCTCTCCCTATACTGAGCAATATGCTCCTCAGGATCCGTCGTTCCGTCGTAAAGCTTCATGTTGGGGGTTTGGAACCTCTTTGGAATCTCAGCATCACAGATAGGATATGCAAAGCGAGATATCTTATGGCTGTCTTGAGACACTTCCGGGATTGGCTGGACCACCCCGGGTACACTTGATATCATGTCCTTCAACTTTTGAAGTTCCCTGGTAAGTGCTGACATCACACCTGTATCCTGCAAGGATCCACTATTGTTAGTAGTATGAGTATTATTATTATTTAATATGTTACCCATTGGAGGATTCTGCCCATATCCTGAGCTCCTTATGGTCGATATCCTGACCGAGGAGGGTATTTCAGGGGTATGATTCTGAGGAAGGCTGGGCACAATATTCCCCCTGTTATCCTCTGTATACACGGCTGAACTGAAGTTCAAAGCTCTGGGTTGTAATGGAGTGACAATATCCTCAGCTGATCTGCTCGAGCCAGACTTCAGGAGTTGTATTTCCCTTAAGAGCATTTTGTTCGTTTCCTGCTGCTGCCTCATTTGTTCCTGCACACTTCCAAACAAGGTTAAAATTTCGTCGTTAGATGCTAAAACAGGGGCAAATTCCTGAACACTGCGGGTAGGGATAATATCCTGAGGTCGTGTAGAGGCTGGCATTCTTGGAGGAGGTGGTGGAAGCACCGAACCTGTAGTAGTAGAAGTCGTAGCAGACATAGTAGAGGAACTCATGTTTGATTGTGAGGCCATTGTGGACAATGTAACAAAAAGTTTTGAAAATAAAAAAACCGATTAGCGATTTAACAAAAATTTTTAGTAAAGAGAGCACCACTTGCCCCACGGTGGGCGCCAAATTGTTTTGGTCAAAAATTACCGAAGCAATTTAGTGATCAAATTAGTAATGTGAGGTAGTGTGCTAGAAAGTTTATAGAAAATATGCTTGTTGAGTTATTTAGAAAATCAGTATTCAGGATACGGCTCAGGATATTGAGCTGTATCTGCGATCAAACAGTGAGCAAATAATAAGCAAAAAGTAAAGGAAACGACACGAGATGTACGAGGAAAGCCCTTGATCAATCTAGATCGCCGGCATAAAACCTCGGGAGCTGACAATCACAGCTGCCTTGTTCTTCTTATTGCTTTAAACTTCAGGATACAGTGCAGGATATCAACCAGATCGCTAAGTGTTACAATGAATTCGTGTGAGAGTACAAATTGCAAAAGAACAAGTGTTAGTGTGTAGTGAGTGTGATTGCAGTGAAATTGTTGTGTCCTATTTGATCTGGTGTTCCTCCTATTTATAGTAACGAAGTACAAACAAATATTCCTATAAATATGGGATGCTCCGAATATTCCACCACGAACGTTGTAGACCGAGTAATAAGGTTTCAACGTCTTTCTTTGAATGGCCTGGACCGAGTCTTCCGCGGAATAAGTCTTTGTGAACGTTGCTAGCTTCTAACACAAGTACCTGCACATAATCCATTAGTAATCCCGAGGATATCGTTCAGGATACTACCAATATCCTGAACCAGCATCCCGGATGTAAACAGATACTACATAAATAATATATAGATCAAGATATTTTCCAGGATATAGGCTCAGAATTTCACCCATAACAGTTTCATCTTGGGAGTCTGAAATCTTTTTGGGATTTCAGCATCACAGATGGGATACGCAAAGCGGGATATCCTGTGGCTGTCTTGGGATACTTCCGGAATTGGCTGGACCACTCCAGGTACACTGAATATCATGTCCTTCAATTTCTGGAGCTCCCTGGTAAATGTTGACGTCATACCTGTATCCTGCAAAGACCCATTGTTGTTAGTAGTAAGAATATTATTATTTGACACATTACCGGTCTGAGGATTTTGGCCATATCCTGAAGCATATCCTGAACTCCTCACAGTCGACATCCTGACCGAGGAGGGTATCTCAGGGGTATGATTCTGAGAATGGCTTGGGACGATATTTCCCCTGTTATCCTCAGTGTAAACTGCGGAACTGAAGTTCATAGCCCTGGGCTGTATAGGAGTGACAGTTTCTTCAGCAGGTCTACTCGAGCTAGCTTTTAAGAGTTGTATTTCTCTTAACAGCATTTGGTTAGTTTCCTGTTGCTGCCTCATTTGTTCCTGCACACTTCCAAATAAAGTTAGAATTTCATCATTAGAGGCTAAAACGGGAGCAGATCCCTGAACACTCCGAGTAGGGATAACATCTTGAGGTTGTGAAGAAAATGGCATCCTTGGAGGAGGTGGTGGAAGCACCGAACCGGTAGTAGCAGAGGTTGCAGCAGACATAGTGGAGGAGCTCATGTTTGATCTTGAGGCCATTGTAAACAATGTGGCAAAAATTTTCGAAAACAGAAAACCGATTAACGATTTCACAAAGATTTTTAGTAAAGAGAGCACCACTTGCCCCATGGTGGGCGCCAAATTGTTTTGGTAAAAAATTACCGAAGCAATTTAGTGATCAAATTAGTTAAGTGAGGTAGTGTGCTAAAATTATGTGTGAAAAATATGTTAACCAAGTTAGTTATAAAAACAGTTTCAGGATACGGCTCAAGATATAGAGCTGTATCTATGATCAAACAATGAGCAGAAAAGTAAAGGTTGACACGTGATGTACGACGAAAGCCCTTGATCAATCTAGATCGCCGGCACAAAACCTCGGGAGCTGACAATCGCAGCTGCCTTGTTCTTCTTTTGCTTCAAATATCGGGATACAGTGCAGGATGTGGTGCGGATCAACTAGGTGTTACAATGTAATTCGATTACAAGTGTTTGTGTGTAGTGATTGATGAAAGCTAGAGAGCAAAAGTGTTCGAGAGTGTGTGAAAGTTTCGTTGTGCCTTAATCTGATCCGCCCCCATCTATTTATAGTAAAACAAATGTAACAAACTATCCTAAATAACCGGGATCCAGCGAATATTCCTCAGTCGAACGTTGTAGACCTAGTCTTTCGGGTTCAACGTCTCTCCCATAACAAATACGCCCGAGTCTTGAGGAGATGAAGTCTATTTGACCGTTGGCAAGTCCCAGTCTTTAACCTGCATGTGATTAATTCGATCAACCTCAGGATATCGCCCAAGATGTTAGCAATATCCTCGTCCAGCATCCTGGTCACAAATAAACAATAAAAAAGCAGGATATTGGTCAAGATATGTATGTTTAGAAAATGACCCATAACAATATATTAATGGCTTTAATAACTAGTTTCTTATGTTGAAGGTGATTCTTCCTTATCGTTTGTCCGTGGTGTCTTGGCATTATTTTACTGTCTATATAAAATAAAAGATTTTCACCATTCATATCTCCACGGTGTATATGGATATATGTTGGCTACCTGGTCGGGGGTTAAGGGAACGGTTTGGTAAGAGTCTTGCCTTGTTCAGTGTATAGATCCTGCAAGGACCTGGGTCAAATTTAGTAGGACCTCCTTCAATACCCACCGGTATTGGATGGCGGGGGTCCAAACTCTTTGACCCCCTCATATGTAAGCTACTATTAATATTTAACCCGACTACCTAGGACTGTATCCCTGCTGACTCAGATTACTTAGCCGAGGGTAACGTCACCTCCAAAAGAGGGGCCTACCATAATATGCATTAATAACTTAATTAATTATCTTTCAATAATCCGACCCTTTAGGATTGTATCCTTGCTGACTCAAACTACTGGGTTGAGGGTAACGTCACCTTCAAAAGAGGGGCCTACTACAATAACTAAGATAATCTCTTAAAAAGTGCAAACGTGCGGAAATAATCAAAGGTTACACTAAACACGAGTCGGAGCCAAGTGATTCATCTTGTCTATCTGTTTTTTTATTATTTTATTTTATTTTTCAGCATTTTAGTTAGTTTTATTTTTCTAGTTTAAAAAACCTTTTTCTAATTTTTGATTTGATTAGACGTTGAGGATAAACCGGTACTAAAAGCTCTTGTGTCCTTGGACGACCTCGGTATCCTGCCAACACTATACTACGCTCACGATGGGTGCACTTGCCCATATGTGTGTTTGGTGTTAGTAAAATATCGTGTTTTATAAATTTAAAACTTGACTAACGTGTAAAAACGGCTTAAAATATAGTTAAATTTATATACACACCACACACGCACCAAGTTTTTGGCGCCGCTGCCGGGGACACAAGGATTTTAAGAAAGTTAGGAATCAACGGCCTAATTGTTTTGTTCTATTTTTTTAAGGATTTTCTTAGTTTTTCAGTTTCTGCAGAGCTCAGCACGGGCTGTGCCTGGTCGGACACGGGCCGTGCGCAGTATTGTTACTAGCAGTTTTATTTTCCGAGTTACAGGGAGCTGAGCACGGGGCCGTGTCGGTGCAACACGGGGCCGTGTCGAACTCCCCAGTAACAGGGATCCGGAAAACAATCACTGTATCTCCGACCACGGGCCGTGTTCATCTGAGCACGCGGCCGTGGTGAAGCTTCTGACCAACGTTCTTTTCTGTTTTTATTGCAGGACTTGGAACCCAGGCGTCACATCTGAACTTTCTACTTAGTGTATGAGCTCCAGTTCTAGTAGAGACATAAAAGAACCTCTTGAAGAACCCGAACGCTTTCTTAGAAAAAGACTTAAAGCTAAAAACCAAGAGAAAGTTTCGAGGGACCCACTTCCAATGGCGGACCAACGTACCCTCATGGATTACCTACGACCCACCGTAGGTAATCTCGGCGCCACTATCGATGCATCGATTGCTGAAGCCAACAACTTCGAACTTCGACGGAATTTGATACAAATGCTTCAAAACTCCGCAACCTTTCATGGCCTTGCGGACGAGGATCCCCATCTACATATTACTAATTTCTTAAAAATATGTGATACCTTTCGGATCAATGGAGCATCAAACGACGCCATCCGCCTTCGAATGTTTCCATTTTCACTAAAAGACGAGCTAAGGCTTGGCTAAATACCCTCCCAGTTGGCTCGGTAAACACCTGGGATGAACTAGCCCAAAAGTTTCTATATAAGTATTTCCCTCCTGCTAAAACGGCTAAATTAATGACTGAAATTAATACATATTCACAAGAGGATGGGGAATCCTTATATGAAACTTGGGAAAGGTTCAAGGAGCTACTAAGAAAGTGTCCTCATCACGGTCTTGCGGTATGGCAACAAGTATCCACTTTCTACAATGGGTTGTTGCCACACACAAGACAAACACTTGATTCTAGCTCCGGGGGACTTTTAGGTAATCGTCGCCCAAATGAAATATATAATCAAATTGAGGAAATTGCTCAAACCAATTTTCAGTGGCACACTCCTCGAGGCAATAAATCTATTGCCCCGGGCACCCATAAGGTTGATGAAAGCACTTCTTTACAAGCTCAAATCGAGGCCCTTTCTTCAAAAATCAAAAAGTTAGAAATGGCAAAAACGGTCTCGGTTATGGCTTGTGAGGGGTGTGGTGGGCTACATGAAAATTGGAGTTGTATGAAAGAATTAGATGATCAAATGGAAACGGTTAACTACATTGATAATAGGCCTAGGCAGTCGGGTCCTCCAACGGGTACCTACAACCAAGGATGGGGTAACCACCCCAATCTTGGTTGGAGAGAACCCGGCAATAGTAGTAACCAACAAAATCTAAACCAACGAACAAACTTTCAATAACCACAAAATTTCTCTCAACAACAATGTGGACGAGAAAGGCTTGAAGATACTGTATCTCGCCTCATCTCCGACATCAAAAAGAAAAACTCGGATCAATTTCAACAATTGGAATCGAATTTTAGAAATCAAAAAGCTAGCATTCAAAACATTGAAAAACAATTAAATCAAATAGCTCAAAATTTCTCTGAGAGACCACAAGGCGCGTTACCAAGTAATACCGAGACCAACCCAAAGGCGCAAGTACATCTCATAACATTGAGAAACCGTACCGTGGGTCCCGAAGAGGCTCCACTTCCACCAACTGAAAGAAGCCAATCTAGCCAAACAACAACTCCACCCGCGCCCCAAGAAGAGAAGGCTTCTCCACCAGTTCAAGAGCCTACTAAGACTCCTCCGGTTCCACACCCCGGTCGGTTAATTCGTCAAAAGACCGATGAGCAATTCGCAAAGTTCGAAAATTTACTAAAACAATTGCATGTTAATATTCCATTTATCGAAGTCCTAACTCAAATGCCTAAATATTCAAAATTTATGAGGGACTTCCTCACTCATAAAAGGAAAATTGAATCATTGCAATTAGTTAACTTAGGCGAAGAATGCTCCGCCTTACTACTCAACAAACTCCCGCAAAAGAAGCTTGACCCCGGAAGCTTCACAATTCCTTGCTCGATTGGGAAATCCCCCATTCGTAATGCACTAGCCGATCTCGGGGAAAGCATCAACCTCATGCCCTCATCAATGTTTAATCGACTCGGCTTAGGGAAAACAAGTCCTACAAAAATAAGCATACAACTCGCCGATAGATCCGTCAAATATCCACAAGGTGTCGCTGAAAATCTATTGGTCTAAGTCGGCGAATTTGTCTTTCCGGCCGACTTTGTCATACTAGATATGGAGGAAGATACCGAAGTACCACTCATCCTATGGAGGCCATTCCTAGCTACGCCCAAGCAGTGGTAGATATGAATGATGAAACACTAACATTGAGGGTTGGGGACGAGGAAGTAAAGTTTGGAGTCGGAAAAAGAGTAGAAAACGAAGACCCGGTCAACTACATGAAGGTCATTGACTCAAGTTTGGATGTTGCTCTCCGACGGTGTAGCATGGGATGCAAAACATCCAACTTGGGTAACATATGACCAGGCTTTGGGTCTAGCCAAGGACCCTTATAAACGTGGCGCACCACGGAGGCATTCCGCGAAACTATCCTTAGTTTAGTTTAGATTAATTTTTATGTTTCCTAGGAACTATCCTTAGTTTTAATTTTCAGGAATAAAACACACTCGGGATGGTGAAGGATACCAAGGGAACTTGAACCAGCACCCCATGCACGAAAACAGGGCCACCCGACAAATTTTTCTTCATTACAGCAAGTTCAGCACGGGTCGTGCCTGCCCAACACGACCCCATGCTGCACAATCTGCAGGAAATGCCCAGTTCAGGTAACTGGACACGGGGCGTGCTCACTGAACACGCCCCCGTGCCCAGGCTTCTGTTTCTTTTTGACAATTTCTGTTACTGGCGATCTGAACACGGGGCCGTGTCCAGACGCCCAGTAACATAAAACTTTGTTTTTTCACACATTTTTACACATTCAATCAACCTAAAAACTTATTTTTGGGACACATTGAGGACAATGTGTAATTTAAGTGTGGGGGGGGGGGATGCTAAAACCTTGAATCTTGCAAGTCCTAATCACAAGCCTTACACAAAACTGTATTGGAACCGCTAACCACCCCAAATTTTTTCAAAAATATTTTTCATTTTTTTTTACTTGTCTAGGTTTAATTTGGGAATTTCAAGTTCAAAAAAGGTTATATTTTTTACAAATTTACAACCGATAGCGTCGTGATAACAAGAACCAACATAAGAAAATTATGAAACGGCATGACAAGCTTAATTAAAATTTGATTATATATACTTGATCACATAAAAACTCATTCCCATAAAAAGTGAGTTTTGAGCCTTTATTGAGCATACAAATATATATCTTTAAACTAAATGCTCATTTTTCGTTTCTTGTGTGAATAGCCGCTTGGTTCATACGACTCTAGAACTTGCCACGACGATACATTCCCGTTCCTTACCAACTTAAACCCGAGTAAGTAAATGGCGGAGGCATTAGGACTAACCCTTTTTTATTTCTCCACCATTATTTTTCTTTTTTTTTTACCACCTACCCAAAATCCCTCTAGTTAACCCCTTTGAGCCTAAAACTTTTCATTTCATAACCCAAAACAAACACCCTTTCACCCACCAAAACCTTTTTATTTTTAACCCTTTGTTTTAGTGACAAGCTCGGTTTTTCTTAAGACTTTCAATATATATATATATATATATGTATACACACACACACACTTGATGATGATGAAGCAAAAAGAGAAATAAACAAACAAGTTTATCAAAAATAACTTTGTTTGAATAATGGCTTCGTCAAAATAAAAACTTCAAAAATAAAAAGTCTTACGAAAACCGACGCTTTTTACGCCTTTCGCCCTTTTACTAACCACTAACCCAACCACCTACCTTTAACCAAGGCTAACCCTTCACCCCAAAAGTCCTCTTGATATTTACAAAGGTGTATAGTTAAAAAGGAGAAGGATTGATTGCTTGGCAAGCTTATGGTAGGAGTAAGTTCCATGCCGCTCTCGAGTGATCCACTAAAATACATCTTCGGCCGAGTGTTGAGTGATCCCCCGTGAGGTATGGGAACTTGTATATAAGTGGAATTTTAAAAAGGCATGTTATGCCCTAATAAGTAATTAATCTTATGTAATGTTTTAAATAAATCATGACGAATATGATTGTAAATAAATAAAAATAAAACTTAATAAAGAATCTTGGAAATCCTGACACTCTACGACAAGACCAAAAACCTTCTCTTCTACCCATTCTATTTGGGAGTGTAAAGCCACATTATAAAGAGTTTTGCTTGAGGACAAGCAAAGATTCAAGTGTGGGGGTATTTGATGTGTATTTAATGTGCACAAAATGCAACATATAAATTACATCAATTGTGGCATAAAACTAACCTTTTTTAGTACTAATGTTGGAAAAAGTGTGTTTTTGTCTTCCTTTTGTATTTTCAGGATTAAATGAGCTCAAATGAACAAAAGAAGCAAAAAGGCAGCTAAATCTAACATAAATACAAGAAAAGGAACAAACGTAGCATGCCCAGCCTACCCGACAACATCTTCCCAAGCAAAACAAGAGAACAGAATACTGAACACACCCCGTGCTCAATGAGCACGGGGGCGTGCCCAAGTGTCAGCAGAAAAGACAAAGCTGTAGAAGCTTCTATAAAAAACCACGGGGTCGTGTTCAGCGGACACGGGGCCGTGGTCAACTCTAAGATTCGCAGAATCTGAGGAAATCTTGATAGTACAGATACGCTTCTGCACACGGGGGCGTGTTCAACTAATGCAGACAAACTGCAATTAATGAAGACAGAGAAGAAGGATGGACACGGGGCCGTGTCCAATGGACATGGGGTCGTGCCCGAGCTGCTGTTCAGGTTATAAATAGGGGTGCTTGGCTCATTTGCAAACCATCCCTTGGCACAACACCTCTCTCACACTTCACCCACCACCCACCACCATCATAACACCATCATCCACCACCGTCATCCATCGTCCATCGTAGAGTGTGTGAGTCGTCTCGGGATCCAAGATTGATCGTAAGAGCTCTTGACAATCAAAGGCCATGTTTGCCTAAGTCTCTTACATCACTTGGTGAAGACAAGTGTCTAGTGTAGTACTTTTTATTTTTAATCTTTTCGCACTTTTTACTTGGTTATGTATTAATGACTTTAATAACTAGTTTCTTATGTTGAAGGTGATTCTTCCTTATCGTTTGTCCGTGGTGTCTTGACATTATTTTACTGTCTATATAAAATAAAAGATTTTCACCATTCATATCTCCACGGTCTATATGGAGATATGTTGGCTACCTGGTCGGGGGTTAAGGAAACGGTTTGGTAAGAGTCTTGCCTTGTTCAGTGTATAGATCCTGCAAAGACCTGGGTTAAATTTAGTAGGACCTCCTTCAATACCCACCGGTATTGGATGGCGGGGGTCCAAACTCTTTGACCCCCTCATATGTAAGATACTATTAATAATTTAACCTGGCTACTTAGGACTGTATCCCTGCTGACTCAGACTACTTAGCCGAGGGTAACGTCACCTCTAAAAGAGGGGCCTACCATAATATGCATTAATAACTTAATTAATTATCTTTCAATAATCCGACCCTTTAGGATTGTATCCTTGCTGACTCAAACTACTTGGTTGAGGGTAACGTCACCTTCAAAAGAGGGGCCTACTACAATAACTAAGATAATCTCTTAAAAAGTGCAAAAGTGCGGAAATAATCAAAGGTTACACTAAACACGAGTCGGAGCCAAGTGATTCATCTTGTCTTTCTGTTTTTTTATTTTATTTTATTTTTCAGCATTTTAGTTAGTTTTATTTTTCTAGTTTAAAAACCTTTTTCTAATTTTTGATTTGATTAGACGTTGAGGATAAACCAGTATAAAAGCTCTTGTATCCTTGGACGACCTCGGTATCTTGCCAACACTATACTACGCTCGCGATGGGTGCACTTGCCCATATGTGTGTTTGGTGTTAGTAAAATATCGTGTTTTATAAATTTAAAACTTGACTAACGTGTAAAAAGGGCTTAAAATATACTTAAATTTATATACACACCACACACGCACCAGTTTCCTTTATAGGTAAGAAGTGGGCTGACTTAGTCAGTCTATCCACTATAACCCAAATAGTATCATTTCCTCTCTTCGTCTTTGGAAACTTGGTGATAAAATCCATAGTCACCATTTCCCACTTCCAGGTGGGAAGTTCAAGCTGTTGTAGCAAACATGATGGCTTCTGGTGTTCAGCTTTAACTTGCGCGCACGTCAAACATTTGGCTACATAAGTAGCTATAGACTTCTTCAAGCCTATCCACCAATAATTGGCCTTCAAATCCTGGTACATCTTGTCACTTCCAGGATGAACGGAATACTTAGAACTGTGGGCTTCTTGGAGGATAACTTCCCGTAGTCCTCCATAGATCGGAACCCATATTCGTCCATTCAATCTTAGGATTCCATCCTTTCCATATGATAACTGTGCAGTAGTGACTCCCAGCTTTTCATTTGGATAGTTAGCTTCTAATATGACTTCCTTCTGAGCGGCTAACAATCTCTCATTCAAACTGTTCTTTAATTCAATGCTCTTGGCATTGATTCTAATAGGCTTAACCCTTTCCTTTCTGCTCAAAGCATCGGCGACCACATTCGCCTTACCTGGATGATATCGGATTTCACAATAATAATCATTCAGTGTCTCCATCCATCGTCGTTGCCTCATGTTCAGATCCTTCTGATTAAACAAATGTTGAAGGCTCTTGTGATCAGAATAGATCACACACTTGGTACCATATAAATAATGCCTCCAAAGTTTTAGTGCAAACACAACTGCACCCAATTCCAAATCATGGGTGGTATAATTCTTCTCGTGCACTTTTAGTTGTCGAGAAGCATATGCAATAACTTTACCCTTCTGCATTAGCACACATCCCATGCCAGTGTGCAATGCGTCGCAGTAAACCACAAATTCTTCAATTCCTTCAGGCAATGTTAACACAGGAGCATTGCTTAACTTCTGTTTAAGAATATCGAAGGATTCTTGTTGCTTAGGACCCCAATCAAACTTAATATTCTTCCTAGTCAACGAAGTTAGGGGTGCTGCAATCCTTGAGAAATTCTCAATAAAACGCCTGTAGTATCCTGCCAAGCCTAAGAAGCTGTGAATCTCTGTGGGCATCTTCGGCTCTTGCCAATTCATGATAGCTTCAATCTTAGCGGGATCCACCTGGATGCCACGCTCGCTAACCATATGTCCAAGGAATTGGACTTCACGAAGCCAAAATTCACACTTTGAAAACTTGGCATAAAGCTTTTCTTGTTGAAGAAGTTTAAGAATACACCGAAGATGCTTCTCATGATCAGCTTGATTTTTTCGAATAAATAAGAATGTCATCGATGAAGACAATAACAAACTTGTCCAATTAGGGTTTGTAAACGCGATTCATGAGATCCATGAATGATGCTGGTGCATTAGTGAGCCCGAAAGGCATCACTAAGAACTCGTAGTGACCATATCGAGTTCTAAATGCAGTTTTATGCACATCTTCATCTCTAACCTTCAGCTGATGGTAACCTGACCTCAAGTCAATCTTGGAGAAGTAACTTGCTCCTTGGAGCTGATTGAACAGATCGTCGATCCTGGGCAATGGATATCTGTTCTTGATCGTGACCTTGTTAAGCTCTCGATAATCGATGCATAGACGCATCGATCCATCTTTCTTCTTTACAAACAGAATTGGTGCTCCCCAGGGAGATGAGCTAGTCCTTTTGCCAACAAATCATCCAACTGAGTTCTCAACTCCTTCATCTCAGTTGGGGCTAATCGGTAAGGTGCTCTTGCAACAGGTGCTGCTCCAGGTATAATGTCAATTCTAAACTCCACTTGCCTATCTGGGGGTAAACCAGGTAGTTCTTCAGGAAATACATCAGGGTATTCAGAAATGACAGGGATGTCTTCAATCTTGTGTTTTGGCTCATCAATAGTCACTTGTGCCATATAAATGACACAACCTTTCTTCATACACCTTGATGCCTTAAGCACAGACACTTACTTAGGCAACCTGTACTGAGTATCTCCTTGTATGGTAAGTGGCTCACCATACGGAGTCTTAATCACCACTTGTTTCTTGTCACAAATAATCTGGGCTTGGTTATGAGATAACCAATCCATGCCTATCACTATGTCGAAACCAGCTAATTTCAAAGGAAGCAAGGATAACGGAAAAGAGTGGTTCCTAATGGATATAAAACATCCATCTAGCACAGTTGAGGCATTTTTTATGGTACCATCGGCTAACTCGACTTCATATTTCACGTTTAGGGTTTTAACAGGTAAATTCAACAACTTACAAAACTTATCATCTACAAATGACTTATCTGTACCCGAATCAAATAACACCCTTGCATAAACGTCATTAATAAGGAAGGTACCTGTTATCACGTTATCATCCTGCACTGCTTCCCGTGCATCCATTCAAAAGACCCTAGCATTGGTCTTTTTGGCTTCTTCAGGCTTTTTGGCATACTTAGGGCAATTGGACTTGATGTGCCCCTTCTCGTTACAGTTATAGCACGTTGCATCCTTTATCTTCTTGCACTCTATCGTCTTGTGCTCAGAAGACTTACAAGTCCCACAAGCCCTTGGCTGTGATTGGGATTTCGATTCATACCTGCATTTGCCCAGATGACGTTTCTTACAGATCTTACATTTGGGCTTCTCGCCCACCTATTGGTCATCTTTCTTGAACCCTGAACTCTTTCTGTGATCAGAGTTTCCCTTGTGCTTCTTGTCAGAACGGTGTGAGTTATTATCCTCACGTTTTCCCTACTCAGCATCGGAATGCCTAAGCGATCTCTGCCTTATTGCATCCAAGGTAAGGGATAATGACAAATCAGCCACTGACCTAAGTAGCAGGTCGGGATGCCTTCACACTAGCTTTGATTTTTGGGGCTAATCCCCCAATGAAACGGGCTATACGTTTTGGTTCCGAGGTAACCAGGTATGGAACCAAACGTGACATGGTATTGAAGCTAGTAAGGTAAGCCTGACAATCTAGGTTTTTTGTAAGACCCTAAAACGTATTAGATAAAAAGTCGCAGCGGAATTTCATGCCATAAATTTCTTTAATTATAGAATACTTTGGCTTACTTAAAATTTCATTTTTAAAATAACTCGTACACATAAATTCGTCACTCAACTCACTGCTATATAAAAACATAACTTATGTGTATCAAATTACATTCTCAGACAATCCCGTACAATCTTTCAAGTGACTCGGTCCTAGACCTCTATCCCTTAATGATCCTCGTGTTTCGTACAACCTGTGTTCACCACATAAAATTCATAACATTAGTATTCATCATAAACATATAAGATTTACTCACGTTTACTTTTCATTCCGTTAACTCTTTGCATTCCGGCTTTCCATCCGATCATACAATCCGCGGCGAGACTTCCTTACCGTATGTGCGTTACACCTCATTCGCAATGTACACTATTAATAATGTCGATACTCGATCGTATTGAAAACTTGCGTACAACCATGCATACTTACTTGCATTACTTGCATAGATACGTACCCACATACATACATACTTTCAAGCATAACTACATACTTGTATACGTTAATACATAACTACTTCCATACATACCAACAATCCTACATACATACATACATACATACATACATACATACATACATACATACGTACGTACGTACGTACGTACGTATACATACATACATATCCTCACCCATGTCTACATCTTCTAAAACATGAAATAAATCAGTCATACTTAGTGTATAAGCGTTTAAAAACGGTCTAAATGGGTTCGCGTTGCATATACAATTAAAATATGATTTTTAACACTCTGGAGCCCGTGGTGTCGCGCGGCGGCCTATGGCCTTCACCGTCGCGTCGCGCCACCACCCCTTTTTAACAGAATGTTCGCAGCTGTTGCTGCATATTCCCAGCATAACACAGTTTTATGGAAACGAGCATAACTTTCTCGTTTTTTGGTCCGTTTTACCCGATTCTTTTTCCTACGTGATCGTAATTTAATTCTCTATCACAAGGAGTTAACATCCGACATCCGGATTTAAAAAATTCTAGGCTTTTAAGCTATCGACTTATCACCTTTTTACTAAGTTTTGACCCGTTCATGCATTTATCAAAATAATCTGTTTATTTGAACTCAATTTCTCATGAGCCTTATAATTTCAACGTTGTCTATCATATAAGGTTCCAATCACGGGTTTCTTACAACATCACAACCCATTTCCGCTTAAAACTTATTTTTACCCGTTAAGGGTATTTACGCGTTTTTAAGGACTTTGACTTGCAAAGATCATACTTTTCGCTTTCATACTTGTACCAAGTAATCATTTAATCAAATGGCTTGTTTCTAAACAACTTTTAAAGTCGTTTGCCCGATATACCTATCAAGGGCATTTTTGTCAACTTCGCTCCATCCTTTACAACAAAGGACTTCATTGCACATTCAACCAATCCTATCACTTAACTACAACTCTAAACACACATACCTTGCTCGGATCAAAGCTAATATCCGTTTAATACTTCATCCACCAAATTGTTAGATGATAACAACGAGATCCTTTCGCTATTCATTCTGTGAATTCATAATACTTGACAATACAATTCATTAGTCGATAACGCCAAATGGTGACCTCTCCACCATTTGACCCGCTAAATATAAATGTCCATTTTACCCTTGTGGGGTTTTAATTATTCATTAACCCATCCATGTAACTTATTTCTTCGTTAACTTGTAACCAGAATTACCATAATACCCTTTTTAAACATCAACCTTAATTTCTTATCATACCCACATATTTCGACCCGTATCAAATACTTGTCGGAACATCATACTTCACATATTTACTTACCATGTTCGTAATCAATACAACAGATAGATATTCTATGAAAAGGGGTGTAAGCTTTACTTACCTAACATCCGAATATGCTTCCCGTGTGCATTAGTCCCGTTTGACACGCTTCTTTCCCAAGCTTCCATGTCGCTTATCAAGCATCAACTATCATATATCATTCTCAAGATAGTTAGCTTGTTCATCATTCATCACACGGATCTTATTTCGGAAATTACCATTCAAACTCAAAACATACTAATCTATCAAATCCTATCCGAAATCCTTTAAACATTTACACATGTATGTGATTTCAAACATCATTAACAATAACATATCATCATATTATACAAAACCCACTTCATAACTACATTGTTAATCACTTACTAGTGATATAAGCTCAATTATCTCTAATTTCATCATACCCTTGGTGTGTGTACAACCTTCTAAACATAAGGTACAACTAATTCATGCACAATCTCCTAATTTCATACATAATCCATCAAATCCTCATACTAATTAACATATATCATTCACACATAAACATTCAAACATATTATCATCATATTTCTTTCAATTCTTCTAACAAGACTCCATATTACTCACATAATACATCAATATTCAACAAGAATTAGACATGGATGATGATTCAACTCATCATTCTCACCATAACTAATGGGTTTCACCTCTAAGCATCAAATTAACCTAAATAATGCATAACCCATGTTCTATATGATGATTCTAACATATCCTCATGCTCAATTTCATACCAATTCACGATTTACAACATAACCCACTTCGTGGATAATCACCAGTCTAGAATTTAAGACATACCTTATGATCCCCTCGTGTAGGTGATCACAAATTCGTGTTCGGTTCTGAATTTAAGCTTCGTTTATCCTTCCAATTTGATGGATTAGATGAAGTTAGGGTTTTGGCTTCATGAGAGCTCCTGCTCTCTCTAGAACACACGATCGTGTGTGTTTGTGTGTGTAATTTTATTTTTTAATTCAACTTTCAATTTAACTCACTTTAGCCCCTCAAGTTGTCACTAATTATAAATGGGCACAATTTTCATTCCTTTAATTGTTTTTACCATTTTGTTAACTTGGTTAAATAACCTAGTCATTCATTTCTTGATGTACCATACGAGAACATTTAACAATTATAAACATTCGAATTTTGGGGCGTTACAAGTCTACCCCCCTTAAATGAGGTTTCGTCCCCGAAACGTTTCTCATTTCCATTAAACACTTATTATCCTTTCTCCCTTGCTCCATCATCACGACTACTAGCCCACCTTAGTGACAGTCTTCTATTCTCAAGAACCCGTCCCAGAGTTTTTATTAGTGTCGCTTTCACTAACAGCGCTAGCTTCTAACGCATTTCATAGCTAATGGTTCATTCATCATTCTAATACTTGTATATCCTGTGCAATATACCATTTTGTTTACTTGAAACAATTCCAACATCCTATTAATAACATTCATTTTTGTTTATTTCAAATTTCATATTATCTTCGTCGACTATACGATCTAAATTCGTAATTTATACATATATGTTTAATTTCGATAGGCACGTCATAATGCTAAGTAACTATCCATTCTCGATTCATAACTATTCATATAATTGACTTCTTTCTAACAAGTCCTTATTTCTCATACTTTATCTTTACATACATTCTCATTTCTTTGGCCTGTTTGTAGTGGGTCAATATACATACCTCTTCACACTTATTATCATACTTACATTCGTATGATCCGTTATAACAGATCTAATATCTCCATCCCATCTCTTAGATTATATTTTATACATATATCATATAATATTTAGTTCTTGTTTTGTTATCGCAACAAAACAACTATTTCATAGTCACATATACCCGCTTAACTCCAAAGTTAACGTCATTCTACGTTTCCTATAGTTATTTGTACTATACGTACCCTTACGTTACCTTCAACTCACCTCATTTATTCTAAATTACTATTCTTCTCAATTCATGCATTATTTAAGTTGCCTAAGCAAGCGTATCATGCAGGTTCTTCATACGAGAGTTTAACCAATTCCTGAAATTTTTGCTCAAAACTTTTAAAATCTAGTTCTTAATGACATAGTTCTCTTCTTATGTCAACTATTAGGAATCAAACACTCCATACTATACCATACTCCTTCCACCATTCAATTTGTAGAGCGTTTTTTATTTACTAATTCATACTTATCCGTCAGAATTTAAAACATTTTACTTACCTCGATTTCATTCCATACTTCAGTGATCCATAAATCAGATATGTCCACATTCTTCACGAGTACTAGTCGTACCAGGCTAGATTTCATTCATCCATGTAATGTGCCTCCACTCGTACACATCCTTCCACCAATTCGATTGGTTTCATCACATCAAGGTTTCTAACATTATCAACAACAATTTAGCAGTTAGCACATTTCATTTCTCACACGAAACTCTTTCATCCTAGTTACTTATTTTGTCAACCTTCATAATTTGACATTTCAAGGCTAAACTGACATTTCTTAATTATCGTATATGTATTGAGGCACACGCTCGTACTTCTTTCCATTCATGCTTACTTGCAAAAACATTCATTACATCATTTTGGTATTCTTAACAAAACTTATCCTTCTTGTTCAAACTTAAATCATTGTCCGGGTCGTAGCCCGTCATTTATTATGACTCCCAAGAGTCGACTACTAACACATCTAACACATAACATGTTTAAAGCTTCTTTCTTTCGTTAAAATTTAGGTTTGCGTGCCAAACATTATGCTCACCTATAAGTATAAACTTAACAAATCAAATCATTAAATATATCGGGTTTAAATGGCGATTACCATTTGGCCCGCATGACTCATTCGTCTCTTTATCCCTCGCCTACAAACATATTTGCTCATATATATATATATACATACCTTTATTCACACATATTTATATAAGTTTAAGACATAACTTGGATAATTTTTGCTTTTAAAGAATGTTTACTTGCTTAGTCTGTAATTACTTGCATATTCAAATATTTTCATTCTTATCATTCATTATGTTTCGAACCCGTCGCACGGTTTATAATATCTCATTCATACTTTTATTCTTTCTTTGTTTCGAATCCGTCTCGCGGATTCTAACATATCATTCATGCTTTCATTCCTTTCATGCTTCGAATCCGTCTCGCGGATTCTAACATATCATTCATGCTTTCATTCCTTTCATGCTTCGAATCCGTCTCGCGGATTCTAACATATTATTCATGCTTTCATTCATTTCATGTGTTGAATCCGTCTCGCGGATTCAGACATATCATTTATACATCTCATTTCCTTGAATCCGTTTTACGGATTCAAACATTCCATTCATGCCTTTCATTCCTTGAATCCGTCTCGCGGATTCTAACATTGCATTCACATCTTTCATTCTTTGAATCCGTCTCGCGGATTCAAACATTTCATTCATATATTGTTGATCCGTACTTTCTTACGGATTCAACATTCTTCATTCTTATCACTCATACTTTTCACTCTTACGTAGTACTCTCAATTTCCGGAGAGTCTTACTACCCATTTCACCAGCACGCCCACCTGCTACCCAATTCTAACAGACATACCTGCGATAATTACCACGGTCTCATGAACGTCATATGCTTCTTGCGTACTGGCCAGGTGCACAATTCACCTACTAGTCCGTGCCTTCATGTAATCATCGCCTTATGTCCGAAGTAGTGGGTCTCAGTTCGTGCAACATTTTTGAAATCTTACCAAGACAGTATCGTTGTCTTCCGTTTAATACTTACCCTCCCAAGGAGATTTCTTCCTTTTTCTTTTAACACCGGTACCCATACATATTAATATTGTGTACCTGGGGTCCATCTGTCTATTTCCATCCTTGCCTGCCTTAGCATCCATCTTAGACTGCATTCATGGATCATCCTCTTCAAACCTTTAAGCTTACCTTGCACATACAAAACCGTTAGTTTCTTCATATGAATGCATACATACATGCTTTCATTCCATTTCTACCTTTAGATCTTGATCGAGTCATGGATTGTACGGGTTCCTTATCACAAGAGCACACAGATTTGAGTTCAAGTATTTATCTTCTCGTACTTGATTCACTCAAACCAGGGCTCTGATATCAACTTGTAAGACCCTAAAACGTATTAGATAAAAAGTCGCAGCGGAATTTCATGCCATAAATTTCTTTCATTATAAAATACTTTGGCTTACTTAAAATTTCATTTTTAAAATAACTCGTACACATAAATTCGTCACTCAACTCACTACTATATAAAAACATAACTTATGTGTATCAAATTACATTCTCAGACAATCCCGTACAATCTTTCAAGTGACTCAGTCCTAGACCTCTATCCCTTGATGATCCTCGTGTTTCGTACTACCTGTGTTCACCACATAAAATTCATAACATTAGTACGCATCATAAACATATAAGATTTACTCACGTTTACTTTTCGTTCCGTTAACTCTTTGCATTCCGGCTTTCCATCCGATCATACAATCCGCGGTGAGACTTCCTTACCGTACGTGCGTTACACCTCATTCGCAATGTACACTAAATTATAATGTCGATACTCGATCGTATTGAAAACTTGCGTACAACCATGCATACTTACTTGCATTACTTGCATAGATACGTACCCACATACATACATACTTTCAAGCATAACTACATACTTGTATACGTTAATACATAACTACTTCCATACATACCAACAATCCTACATACATACATACATACATACATGCATACATACATACATACATACATACATACATACATACATACATACATACATACATACATACATACATACATACATACATACATACATACATACATACATACATACATACATACATACATACATACATACATACATATCCTCACCCATGTCTACATCTTCTAAAACATGAAATAAATCAGTCATACTTAGTGTATAAGCGTTTAAAAATGGTCTAAACGGGTTCGCGTTGCATATACAATTAAAATATTAATTTTTAACACTCTGTAGCCCATGGCGTCGCGCGACGGCCTATGGCCTTCAACGTCGCGTCGCGCCACCACCCCTTTTTAACAGAATGTTCGCAGCTGTTGCTGCATATTCCCAGCATAACTCAGTTTTAAGGAAACGAGCATAACTTTCTCGTTTTTGGTCCGTTTTACCCGATTCTTTTTCCTACGTGATCGTAATTTAATTCTCTATCACAAGGAGTTAACATCCGACATCCGGATTTACAAAATTCTAGGTTGTTAAGCTATCGACTTATCACCTTTTTACTAAGTTTTGACCCGTTCATGCATTTATCAAAATAATCTGTTTATTTGACCTTAATTTCTCATGAGCCTTATAATTTCAACGTCGTCTATCATATAAGGTTCCAATCACGGGTTTCTTACAACATCCCAACCCATTTCCGCCTAAAACTTATTTGGACCCGTTAAGGGTATTTACGCATTTTTAAGGACTTTGACTTGCAAAGATCATACTTTTCGCTTTCATACTTGTACCAAGTAATCATTTAATCAAATGGCATGTTTCTAAACAACTTTTAAAGTCGTTTGCCCGATATACCTATCAAGGGCATTTTTGTCAACTTCGCTCCATCCTTTACAACAAAGGACTTCATTGGACATTCAACCAATCCTATCACTTAACTACAACTCTAAACACACATACCTTGCTCGGATTAAAGCTAATATCCGTTTAATACTTCATCCACCAAATTGTTAGATGATAACAACGAGATCCTTTCGCTATTCATTCTGTGAATTCATAATACTTGACAATACAATTCATTAGTCGATAACGCCAAATGGTGACCTCTCCACCATTTGACCCGCTAAATATAAATGTCCATTTTACCCTTGTGGGGTTTTAATTATTCATTAACCCATCCATGTAACTTATTTCTTCGTTAACTTGTAACCAGAATTACCATAATACCCTTTTTAAACATCAACCTTAATTTCTTATCATACCCACAAATTTCGACCCGTATCAAATACTTGTCGGAACATCATACTTCACATATTTACTTAGCATGTTCGTAATCAATACAACAGATATATATTCTATGAAAAGGGGTGTAAGCTTTACTTACCTAACATCCGAATATGCTTCCCGTGTGCATTAGTCCCGTTTGACCCGCTTCTTTCCCAAGCTTCCATGTCGCTTATCAAGCATCAACTATCATATATCATTCTCAAGATAGTTAGCTTGTTCATCATTCATCACACGGATCTTATTTCGGAAATTACCATTCAAACTCAAAATAATCCATCAAATCCTCATACTAATTAACATATATCATTCACACATAAACATTCAAACATATTATCATCATATTTCTTTCAATTCTTCTACCAAGACTCCATATTACTCACATAATACATCAATATTCAACAAGAATTAGACATGGATGATGATTCAACTCATCATTCTCACCATAACTAATGGGTTTCACCTCTAAGCATCAAATTAACCTAAATAATGCATAACCCATGTTCTATATGATGTTTCTAACATATCCTCATGCTCAATTTCATACCAACTCACTATTTACAACATAACCCACTTCGTGGATAATCACCAATCTAGAATTTAAGACATACCTTATGATCCCCTCGTGTAGGTGATCACAAATTCGTGTTCGGTTCTGAATTTGAGCTTCGTTTATCCTTCCAATTTGATGGATTAGATGAAGTTAGGGTTTTAGCTTCATGAGAGCTCCTGCGCTCTCTAGAACACACGATCGTGTGTGTTTGTGTGTGTAATTTTATTTATTAATTCAACTTTCAATTTAACTCACTTTAGCCCCTCAAGTTGTCACTAATTATAAATGGGCACAACTTTCACTCCTTTAATTGTTTTTACCATTTTGTTAACTTGGTTAAATAACCTAGTCATTCATTTCTTTATGTACCATACGAGAACATTTAACAATTATAAACATTCAAATTTTGGGGCGTTACATTTTTCATCACCAAAGATAAGAAGTCAGCCTCGATCTTTTCAACCTCATGCTGAGGACAGTAATTCTCCTTGATGAGAGCAACAAACTGATCCCAAGACATATTGTACAACGGGATCTTCCCAGTAGCCTGGATTAGAGACCTCCACCAGGCTAGTGCTTCTCCTTTAAACAACTGAGATACATACTTCACAACGTCCTTATCAGCGCATCCGCTGATATCAACCACAATGTCCATTTCATCGAGAAAGTCATAGAATCGACGACTCCTTTCTCCCCTGTGAAGTCTCTAGTCTTGCAGTAGACGAAATACTTATATGTACAGGACTTACCATGTGGTTCTCATTTAAGCTCAATCTTCTTCGACAGAACACTATGCTGATTTGAGGAGTGATGATCGTCATCCCTCCTTGATCCATCATGTTTAGGAGGTGGCTTACTAGGAGCCTCAGAGTGAGTCTTAGGTTTAGAATGGGGTACTGATAAGGTCCTGCTTCGAGTACCACTAGATTCATTGAACTGCCTATCCAAGGCCTTGGTAACAGCATTATCAATCAATGCTTGAAGTCCCGCACCAGTTACATTGATCCTGGTAGTATCATGATTCTCCCTCGAATGACTGTTGACTTCTTCAGACTCAGCCATGTAGCTTGATTGCTACATAAAAGGATGACAATAGTTTCTTAGAGGTATATAATAGATTTGTCATCTTATTAATTTATTAACCATGGTATTAAAGAACCATTTTGGTTAATTTCGTTAAGTATTTCATTCAGGATTTTTCATTAACAATCCTTAGTTATAATATAATAATGGCACAAAAGGCCAAGTCACATGGACATATTCAAATTATAAGTCATGATCTTATAGGATCGAGGTACTAAGGTTTGAATCATAGTTCATTACCCTTCTTGACAGGGAGTTGTAGGCTACGACTGTCTTTTGTCTTATATGACAATAATTATGGCCCGTAGGCATTAAATCACAAATGGATGTTTAAGTAATAAAGAAGGAATTGGAATAATCCACTGTAAGGATGACACGTGTGATTTTACGAGTCACATTAGCCAGGAATGTTAACATGTTTTCAGATGTTAACAAGGATTTGAATCTTTTTAAACAGGTTTTACCATCATGGCCATGTCTTATAATGACATGCAGGCTAGGTTATACCCTTTAAGATTCTTATTTAATATTTAAAGGCAGATATTATAAAAGGAATGACATATTTTGGATTTATTTATTTATTTCATACATTTTACATTTATGCATATAATGATAAAAATGAAATTTAAATTATAACATGCCATTAAATTTAGAAAAAAGAGTACAGATTGCCCTAAACGGGACTTTTAACAGAAACAACTTGCCCACGCAAGGGCTAAACAGAAATGACATGCCCATGCAGGGGCTAACATGAAATACAAGTCCTCGCAGGGACTGATTACAAAAACAGATGTCCACACAGGGACTTGATTAAACATTAAAGAAATACAAATAAACAAATAAAGGATTTAATAACCCTTTTTGCTCTTCCCCTTGATTAAGCTCGTCAGACCCTTGAGAATTCCTCGGATTTGCCTACGCTCTTCCCGAACTTCCTGCTCCACCTAACTCAACCTTTGAAGAATCTCCTGCTGCTGCGGTGGCGATATCAGTGGCGGCTGCGGGGGTTGCTGATACTGCGGAGGTTGAGGAGGTGGCGGTTGTTGATACCCATAAGGTGGGTACCCGGTTTGGTAGGAGGATGCGTAAGGTCCTTCAGGATGAAGGGCATTGTAGTTGACTGCTACAAGGTATGGGTCAACACTGGGGGCATTGTAGTAGTTATACCCCAGGTAAGCAGGTTGCTCAAAGGGGTTGTATGCCGCTACACTAGTATATGCAGGGATTGGGTTATCAAAACCCACTGGTGGCGGTGCGACTGGCGCAGACTCCACCTCAGAAATAGGGTTCGAAGGCCACCCATTTGTGGGTCTTCGTATAGTGGCGGGTAATGGCTGCCACTTGATGAATGCTAAGGGGTGCTGATACGGACTCCCCCTTGCACGGACATCCGTGCGGTTGATCTTCTACGCCTCGGTGGTTCCGGAGGCTGTTGCTGCACTGGCGGTGGTGGCGATGTAGTAACCGCTACAAAGCACGAATCCTCCGAGGGATCCTGCTGCTGCGGTGATGAGTGGTAACTGGGAGTAAACATCCACTCAATTTGGGCAAATCTTGCCTCGTAGCTGTCTGGACCACTATAAGGTGACCCAAGAAAAGGTGACCCATCCGAAATCTCGATGGGGTGAGTAAGCGTTCCGGTTGGCGGTTGGGCAGGCTCCGGATCCTCGTCCATATCCATGGAGAAATGGTCCTCCGGTCCCAACGGGTTATAACCCATTGGCTCTTCAATTAGGTTTGCCGGGTTGAACCGGCTTTGGAAGTAGGGTGTTGGGTCGTTAAAAGATTGGTGTGAGTTGTGGCTTTCAAGGTGTATAAAGGAGTGATGGGAGTTGTGGAGCTCATTCTCCTATTGAGGCCCGTAAGAGTTTAGGTAAGAAGGTGAGGAGCTCAGCGAGACTGAACGCCTCGCGGGTTCTAAAGAGGCCCTCCAGTTTTCCTAAGGACTTTTTCTTAAAGAATCAGATGGAGTTCGCCGGTGTGAAGGCCCGGCCTCGTGATCATTGGGGACGATGAATGGCCCCTTGCCTCTACCTCTTCCTCGAATTCTGGGCGGCATTCTTGTAGGTCCTGTCGAAACAAACAACAGAAACAACAAAAGAAACAATAAAGGACAAAGCAAAAAAAAAGTCAGAATTAGTCCTAAGTTCTTTGTCTAGACTCGAAAGTCGAGCAATGTGCAAACTGTGTCATTGAGATTAAACACAAAAGGCTAGTGTTTAATTCACTCAATGTTGGCTCTGATACCAACCTGTCACACCCCGATATTTCCATGTATTACTGGTGGGCCCGGTGGGGAGTATCGTGACGTAGTTGATATCATAGACAATTTATATTATCACAGTTTAATACACAGCAGAAGTCGAAAGATAAATCATCACAAACCGAATTAAAAGTAATATCAAGTGTATTACAAAAACGGTAGTAAGGATCCACAGGCGGATCAAAGTTAACAAAAGATCATTGTTCAACAGATTTATAACATCTAAGCTTGCAAGACTCTTTATTGATGCTAGGAGTAGCCAACCTATTCTGTTTAGTACCTGCACTTAACCTTTTTGGAAAATACGTCAGTTTACACTGGTAAATACAATTAACCGACTCATTTTGAAAATGTTTAAGAAAATTGATTTGAATGCACATGGCACAAAATAATCTTTTATAACTTGGGATAATTATTTATATATAAACTTGTAAAAGAATTACATGTTCGTTATACGTTCAGTAGCCCGGGCTGAATACCAGGTTAAAGATTAATAGACACACCACATGATATAATCCCGCGCCGAGTTATTCTCAATCCGTCGGTTATACCTTTATATATATATATGCACTGGCAGGTGTATGCCTACACCTCGTGCTTAGGTCGTGGCCATTTCAATGAATGATGCCAAGGATATATGGGACATGGTCACTAACCCCCCAAAGGCTTTAAGCAAACAAAATAGTTTAAACGGGTCATCTCAATAAATTAAGCTTTATATGATTAAAAAAAATTCAATGCCCGACCAAGCGGCATTTTATATACCGTACCCCAAGCCCGTATAAGGGAAAATAAGTTAAAAATATTTACCTGAGCAAGTATATATTACAATCAGCGAGTGCAAGTATCTTTTACTGGTCTCCTAATCTGGAACGAAGGTTTTAGTAACCTATCAGATTCCTAACGGGTCTTAATTAAGTCTAAACTTAGACCGGTTAGTTTTGAAAGAAGATATACGGTTCAAAACGCACAATTAAGCGATGACCGGATTAGAGTGTGGTTTAGACCCAACAAGTTTGTATACTTGTATAATATGGGTAAACTAAACACATTCTGGATTTTGAGATAAAAATGATAAGGTTTGACCCGTTTCGGCTAGTTTTTGCAAACTAGTTACATAAACCGCACCGAACGCGAATAATGCGTAACGGTTAACCAAATGAGTCATGAACAGGTTTCCAAAGTTAATATGCCTTAAATATGTTGTGATATCAGCAAGATACCTCCAATTATGCCCAAAATGGATTTAAACTCAAATTATGCCCCGTAGGGGTATTTTGGTCATTTTAAAGGTTATAAAAGAGTTTAAATACTAATATGAGTTTCTGGTCTGATATAATCAGTAAAAATAATTATTTTTATAAGTCATAACAGTAGGGTATTGCATATATGTGAAATTTATCTATTATAACCAAACTATGCACCATAGGGGCATTTTGGTAATTTCACATAAGCTTTAAAGGTCAATTCTGGAAATCTGAGTTTAAAACTTTAGCTTACTGTTCAATTATAAAAATTTACTTAAAACATCAGTTGGTATCAAGTCTTATATGTTAAAAATAGTTTTAACTCATACCATGTGCTTAAAACGCGTAAAAGTCGGTTTTAAGCTATTTTCGGGTTTAAATAGGAAATCTGAGTTTTTGATCAGTTTATAAAGTTCAAAATGTTTTATTTATGATACAAAATCAGTAGCAAAAAGTTTGGTATCAATATGTTATGTAAAACCCATTTTATTTAAGAAAAGGGTATAACCGACATTTACCGAATTATAGCAAGAACCCTATGTTATGCTCAGCTTAAAAATCTTCAAAAATCTCAAAATATTATATTACATCAATAGGTAAAAAGTTTGGTGTCAAAATTTGGGTTTAGATAGGCTTTATGCTAATTACGCCATTTAATTAATAAAAAGCTTCTTAATTACGATACTGAGCATAACTCCTAATCTAGACCTCAAACTGATGTCAAATTTTTAGGACAAGTTTATAAATCAGTAACAAAGGTTTTTGTCCTCTCACATTTTCAAAAATTTCGTTTTAAGGTCAAAAGGGCATTATGGTCAACATTTAGGCATATAACGGAAACATGTACATGAATCGAATAATTAATGAACCAAGTTGTATAACCTCAGAGGGTTACACTAATCTATAACCTGGTCTTAATAGAGCTCTAAGGCATTTCTAAAATATGCTACATTGGGTAAGAACTGAAAGTCAAAGAAAAAGTCTACTTTTGCGACTTTCGGTTTTCGAACCAAGCTTAAACAGAAAATTGTCGGGTTGAACATGTTTAGATATGTTCTTACATTGATTACCAAGTTATACGAGTGATAAAACAGGTTTCATAGCTTCTATATTGTTAATTATGTGTTTATGCGAAAATTTGCTTTCTGTTGACTTTTTATAATTAACTTTGACCCGACAATTGACCTAGTTAGAGTGGGAATCAGAGGGTGCCCTTTTAAGGGTTTATTACCCATATAATTACCAACTCAAAGCTACTTTCAATTCGAGAATTGACTGGACCATTAGTGATTAATCACTAAGTCAAACCTTAATTACAGCTGGTACTTTAGGCCATTAAACTAATAAAACTGAATTAAGAAAGGTTAAGGACACTTACTGAAGTCCTATGCACGACTAATGATCCTTAGGAAGTGGTCTTGAGCTCCAGGAATCTCCAGAACAAGTGTTTGAAAGATTTTCAAGTGAAGTGCCCAAATGTTGCAACAATGAGCTCAATATATAGCCATGGAAGGATCATGGAGATTGCTACAGGTGTTATGGCAACTCTAGAGATGAAAACAAGTGTCTAGGGACGTGTTTCAAGCAGCTATAGGGTGGCAAACTCGCGGAATTTAGCAAACATGCAAGCTGCCACGTTAAACAACATTTTTATGAGCTGGCAGTCCGTCGCGTCGCGCGACGGAGGAGTGCCTCAGGTGGTGGCGCAGCGCCAGGAGGTAGGGGACCAGCAAACAAGTTTCAACAAATGACATTTTCACCCCCTGGACCTTCTAAAGCGTAATTTCTTCCATTTTAAGCACTTTTAAGCCATGAAATTTATATTTTTGTGATCCATGATGTATAACCAAACATCGTTAGGTCCGGTTTCATTAAACGGTAACCGAAAACACAAGTTTTTCCTCGTTGACGCTTTTAACCCTTTAATTACGAAAGTTAACATATCTTCCTCATACGATATCGAAACCTTGTGAAATTTTTATCACTCATTCTTGGGAGTATAATTAATCGTTACAAGGCTCCGGGTTCACTAAAAGGTCACTCAGAGGTATAACTTAAACATGTTGACACATTTAACCCTCGTGTCTTGTAAACTTTCACTTTCTTCCACAAACGGTTTCATATGCTTCATGATACATTCGTTTTAGGGTATAAACATCGTGTAGGGTTGTTAAAAGGCATAATTATCAAATGTTGACACTTTGTAACCTTATATTCATATACTTTCCTCGTTTGTCAACTTTAGTCCCTCATAATCAATCCGTTACACGTTTAAAGTCCATGACACGTGTCGATACTATATTGGACATGATTTTATGAGGTGTTACAGGTAAATGCCAAAAATTCTATCAAAATTTGACCTAAATCTGGGTTTTTGGCAACTAGGGATTAAACCAGAAGACATGCCAAAAACGACTTTCTACATCCCAAACCACCATTATCAATGGAAGGTGATGCTCTTTGGCTTAAAAAACGCTATGTCCGTTTTCCAAAAGGCAATGGTGCCCATATTTGCTCCAATCCTTGATAATTCCCTGATATACATTGATGATATCCTCTTGTTCTCCGAAGATGAAGACTCGCATATAGAATTACTCACAAAATTCCAATCCATAGTAAAACAATATGGAATCCTGCTTTTAGAAAAGAAAATGGAAATAGGAGTCACAACCATCGATTTTTTGGGAATGAAAATCAACGATGGCATGTACCAACCACAACCGCACATCTCCCAAGAACTCCATCAATTCCCAGATAAGCTGACGTCACAAAAAGAAGTACAACTGTTTCTTAGCTTAGTCAATTACATGGCTGATTTTCTGCCAGAATTGTCAAATCACATAGTACATCTGTTCCCCATGTTAAAAAAGAATCCGCCAGTGTGGTCAGAAAAGCAAACGCAAGCTATAAACAGGATAAAGAAACTTGCCGATTCTATAGTTTAGTATAAAGTCTTGAGTCAAACTTGAGTTTTTCTGCGTCCTTCTAAGTCCTCACCGTTGAGTCTTTTATGTCTTTTATGTTTATCACCCTAGCCACCCTTCAAAGTCTTACTGGTCTTAAATAGATCAGCCATACCCTCCCCTTAAATCTCAAAGTCTTACTGGTCTTATATAGATAAGCCATACCCTCCTCCTAAATCATAGATCTGCCATACCCTCCCCTAAATCTCAAAGTCTTACTGGTCTTATATAGATCAGACATACCCTCCCCTAACCTAGTCATGATTCCAAGTGCTCCTGCCAATACACCTTTCAATTCTCGTTTTTAAGCTTTTATTTTAGTTTCAAATCGCCTATAATCAACCTAGTCGTGATTCCAAGTGCTCCAGCCAATACACACCATCAGTTTGCTCTTAATCATTATCTTTCTGGCATTCTTCAAGACCCATTATTTATTATTCAAACACACAATCAATTCGTATGTTTTTATAGAAATTGTGGCGGGTGTGGCGGTGGGTGGTGGCAGCGACGTGTGATGGCGGGTGGCAGCGATGGATGGTGGAGGGTGCGGTGGTAAGTGGTGGGGGGTGGCGCGCGGCGGTGGGTGATGGCGGGTGCGATGGTTTAACATTATTCATAAAAAAGAATTGATATTTATCTAACCAGAGATCTAAATATTTATCTGACAAGAGATCTAACATTACCTAACAAATCGTTCTAACATCATCTAACAAGTCAATTGAACATTATATGGGCATATGTGTTATGAGTAAAAAACAGGTATATATTCATTAATTTGTAGTAGTGATAACAAGAAAATGCTAAGTGCTTTATACCGGAAGATACCTGACGACGGGCCAATGGGAGATCCCATTTTACCCGCTTTGGGCTGTCTACATACAGGCCCAACAAGATACAAGCCCAACCAGAGCCTAACTTGCCCATTAAGGTTCCTCTATTACAAAACGAGCGGGAAACGAGGAATCAGAGCATGTAGGGCTCCATTAATGACTGATTAGAAGAGTATCCTGGCTGGAACTGTACTTCCCCTGCTGAAACATTAAATAACGCTGCCGATCTAACCGTTAGGGGTCAGACACGTGTCTGAGCCCCTCGAGGACTTCCTGAAACCGTCGGATCATCTCAACAAATATCCCACACGTAAGATAAGGCTCAAGACTTATATAAGAGGAAGAAGAACGGTAACATGAGAGAGAGGTATCATCTTCAGGTCTATCTCATTTACTCCACTCTCATTTACTACTCTCACATTTACTTCCGACCAATATTCTCATACATTAATCACATACACCACATTTATTGGATTCACACCATTGAAGGAACATTCCGGTGATTATACTCATCGGAATAAGCTCCTCCATCTCCCCGGCAAGTTTACTTACTCTCACGTCGGAGCTTGGTCACGGATCCCCCTCCCGGGGCCCTCCGTGACGAGGCTAACGGTTTATTCTTTTGGAGCTACAAGAAACGGAACATCTTGACGTCAGCGAAGATCCATTTAACGTCAGCCGGGATTTGGGTATTCGACATTGGCGCCATCCATGGGACATCAGCTTGACCAGTGTCTCCACACTGAACTCCGACGTTATAGATAACCCGTTTCAGAAAAAGCAACATGAACACCACACCCGGTTCACAGGTCGTCCAGACAGTGCAGAATGACCATGACAAAGTTACGGTGGAAGATATAACTCATGAGGAAGAGAATGAGAATCAGGTAGAAACCCTGGAAAAAGAAGAGACCATCACTCCGGATTTTGTGGCCATGCACAAAGAGAAACTGAAGAAGTGTCTCAAAGACCAAGAAAGACAAGAAAAACTCGATAGTATCAGGGCCAAACTATCATTCGATACACCCTCTAATCAAGAAAAGGCAGACCCTCAAAACAAGGGCAGTGGAAGCGACCCATTGGAAACGTTCATGACAGCCCTTAGACAGATGTCCTCGGAAGAAAGGGAGGATCTCATCACGGGAAAGAAACCAAAAGGAAAAGAAAAGGAAAAGGAGAATCCAAGCAACGATGGCCTGGATCAACCCTACCTCCCACGGGACTTAGCTGAAGTCTCAAAGTTCACCCGGAGGATAGCAGAAGCACCAATGCCCCCTAAGATGAAGCTACCCCCAAACTATGACCGGTATGATGGGACAAGAGATCCTGAAGATCATCTCCACGCTTTCAGGGGTGCGGGACAACTGGGGCGGTGGTCCATGCCAGTTTGGTGCCATATGTTTGTACAGACCTTGACGGAGGGAGCCCGACTCTGGTTCGACAACCTCCCTCCTGGGGGGATCGACAGCTACGAAGAACTAAGTGAAAAGTTCCTGAGAAACTTTGGTCAGCAAAGAAAGGTGGTCAAGAACCCAAACGAAATCTTACACATAAGGCAAAGGGACAACGAGCAGATAGACCAATACATGGAAATGTTTGTCAAGGAGAGCATGAATATCAAGGACGTCCCGGAAGTCATGAAGATCAGCAGCTTCATAAACGGATTAAGGCATGCACAGCTATGCGAGAAACTAGGGGAAGAGTTCCGACACTCATTTGACAATCTCATGGACAGGCTCAGAGCCTTTGTCTGAGGCAAAGGCACAGTCAGCAAGGCTAAGGAGACTGACGCTCCGTCACGAAGAGTCACCCCGGTTACAAAACCTCTTGATAAAGGTACACCCTATTCCCGTAAGCCTGCTTTTTATAGAATGTTGCATGATAGAACAAGACCCTCGTACTCCCCATATAGACCTCGGGGGAGAGGCCCATCCCCCTACTCTGACATCTTCACCCCTCTCACCAAGACCCCAAGTGAAATATTGGCCACTAAGAGGGTGAAGAGTTCCTTCCCGAGGCCACCACCCATAAAACCTGGGCCAAAGGCACAACCAAGCGAGTATTGTGACCTTCACAAGGGGTTTGGCCATAGAACTGATGATTGCATGTACCTAAAAAGAGAAATAGAAGCCGTGGTAAAAACGGGAAGGTTGGCTCATTTGGTTAAAGAAATTAAGGAAGGAGGGGGGATCGAAAAGGGAAAGATGCAAGGGAGCCTGGGAGGGCAGATGTAGATATGATTAGAAGGAGGAATGAGTTTGATACCACCAGGAGTGTAAAAGCCAGAATCCTGGGCTCCCCGGACTACATGAAAGCTCCTATCCTAATGCCACACTTGGAGGAAAATGAGGTACAGCGGCTCCCACTAAACATCTCAGCCATAATAGCTGGCCACAAGGTGGCCAGAATACACGTGGACGGGGGATCTGGGGTAGAAGTTATATACGAGCACTGTTTCCTGAGGTTCGACAGGGATGTAAGAGACAGGCTTGGGGAGGATTCCATCCCTCTAGTAGGATTCAACAATAGTGTGTCACACCCCCTGGGAAAGATCAGACTCCCATTCACAGTTGGGGTGGGAGACCGCGTTTGAACTATAAACCTGACTTTCACAGTTGTCCGAGCTCCCTCAAAATACAACGCAATCCTGGGAAGACCTGGGATTGGGGATTTGCAAGCACAAGCATCCACCCCACACGGGGCCTTAGTGTTCCAGACGCCAAAGGGCTTGGCTTGGGTAAAGTCTGCATATGAGGTAGTTTCTTTCGTGTCTGAGGGGGAAGCATCCGAGAAGCCCCAGAAGGAGGGGGTTGAAGAGTGGGTACTCTGCGACAGGTTCCCGGAGCAGACAATCAAAGTAGGAAGTCACTTGAGTGACAAATGCAAGAGTGCTCTCAAGGAATTGCTCCTCTTCCACATAGATGTGTTTGCGTTTCAACATGGGGACATGACAGGAATCCCAAGAAGCCTAACTGAACATCGGCTCAATACGTACACCTGGGCAAAGCCAATAAAGCAGAAAAAGCGAAGCATGGGTCCCAGTAAGAGGAGGGTCGCCTGTGAAGAAACCAGGAAGCTACTCAGAGCAGGAATAGCCAGGGAGGTAAAGTACCCATCCTGGGTAGCCAACCCAGTCATGGTTTAGAAGAAAGACGGGGGATGGAGGATGTGCATCGACTTCCAAGATCTGAACAAAGCATGTCCTAAAGACTGTTACCCCCTCCCAGAAATAGACGTACAGGTGGACTCCTTGTCCCAGTATCCCCTGAAATGCTTCCTGGATGCCTATAAAGGATACCATCAGATTCAGATGTCAATAGAGGACAAGGAAAAAACCCGCCTTCATTACAGACGAAAGGACATTTTGTTATACCAAAATGCCCTTCGGTCTTAAAAATGCTGGGGCCACATATCAAAGATTTATGAATGTCCTCTTCAGGGAACAACGGGGGAGGAACTTGGAAGTATACATTGATGACATTGTTATCAAAAGCCTGACCAAGATGGCCATGATAGATGATATAGCTGAAACCCTCCGCACCATGCAAGATGTTAATATGAAACTAAACCCCGGGAAGTGCTGTTTTGGGGTAGAAGAAGGAAAATTCTTGGGGGTAGTAGTCACTAAGGGCAGAATCAAAGCTAACCCGGAGAAAACTCAAGCTGTGGCTGAAATGCGGTCTCCCAGGTCCCTGAAGGACATCCAGCAGCTGAACGGGAGGCTAATCGCATTAAACCGTTTTTTGTCAAAAGTAGCTGACAGGACTCTCCCCTTCATGAAGGTGCTGAAGGACTGTCTCCAAACAGACAGATTTAAATGGACCTCCGAGGCAGAGGCTGCCTTTCAAGAAATGAAAGCTTATATCTGCAAACTCCCAACATTGGCCACCCCAGTACCCGGAGAGCAGCTCCTCTTATATCAGTCCGCCTCGAAAATAACCATAAGTGCGGTCATGATGGTGGAACGGGAGAGAAAGCATATACCAATATATTTCATCAGTAGAACACTTAAAGGCCCTGAAGAACGCTACATGCCTCTGGAGAAGTTAGCACTGGCCCTTGTTTTCGCATCCCGGAGACTCAGGAGATATTTCCAAGGGCACAAGATCACCCTAATGACTGATCAACCCCTCCAAAAGGTACTCAGGAGGCCAGAGCTGTCGGGGCGGTTGGCTAAATGGGCCGTGGAACTGGGAGAACACTCTTTAGAGTTTAAACCCAGGACGGCCACGAAAGGACAAATACTGGCTGATTTCTTAGCAGAAGTCCCTGAGGATGAAGAAAAAGAACTTCTAAAATGGGAGGCCTTGGAGAAAGAAGAGAAAGAAATGGAGGATAAGGCTGTGTGGAAACTATTCACAGATGGAGCCTCCAGCGAAGAAGGGAGTGGAGCGGGCATTACTTTGACAAGCCCGGAAGGAGTTGAGCTAACCTATGCCATAAGACTGGATTTTGAAAACACCAACAATACTGCAGAATATGAAGCCCTTCTAGCAGGGATGAGATTGGCAGAAAAGATGAAAGCAAAGCATGTGGAAGCCAGTACTGACTCGCAGTTGGTAGTCAAACATTACCAAGGAGAATATGAGGCCAAAGATAACACCATGGCTCAGTACGTGGAAAAGGTCAAAGAGACGGCCAAGGCATTCAAAACTTTTAAGCTGGAATACATCCCCCGTGTGAGAAACAGAAAATCTGACGCCCTCAGTAAGCTAGCCTCAATAGCATTTGACCACCTAGCCAGAGAAGTCAAAGTGGAAGTCCTAACCTCTCCCTCCCTCAGCACAAAGGAGGTAGCTACGGTTGAGAATGTACAAGAAACTTGGATGACACCAATTGAAAAGTTCCTCAAGGACGGGACACTACCCGAGGGAGACTGGGCAGCTAGGAAGATAAGGGTAAAGGCCTTGCAATATGAGATGGTTGATGGAGAACTATACCGGAGGTCATACCTGGGCCCATCCTTGAAGTGTGTTGACATGGAAGAAGCTGGGTATGTGATTAGAGAGATGCATGAGGGAATTTGTGGAATGCATTCGGGGCCAAGGACGATAGTAGCAAAAGCGATGAATGCGGGATTCTATTTGCCTCGAATGTACGAAACAGCATCCGAAGAGATTAAAAAATGTGATAATTGTCAGGTACACGCACCTATGACTCATCGACACAAACACCCGATGATACCAGTCTCAACATCCTGGCCCTTCCAGAAGTGGGCCATCGACATAATTGGGCCATTTCCGGAGGGTCCATGATGTGCTAAAAGTGGTTTAACTAAATTAACTAAATTAAACCCTAAACTAGACTCTCTAAGTTTTAAATTTATAAAACTAAGACTCTCTAAAACCTAAACCACACGACCGACAAGTGTACCGATCGATGCAATATAGCCTAAGGAAGTCCGAGTATCGAACCCAAGAGACTCTACTAAATTACGCTAATGACTCTATCTAGACTAAGACTGACACGACTTAACTAATTGTTTATTTGATGGGGGGGGGGGGGTTTCTAAATATCCTAAAAAATATTAAAATAATGCTAAATAACTAGACACGAACTCGAACGAAGACTTTGATCAGAGATGATGAAGACTACCTAGGCTAGACGCAAGCTAAACTCAGAATGGATTTCTATTTGATGATTTTGTGGTGTGGAATCAGGATCTTTAGATACTAAACCTATTAAGACACCACTAAGCCCCTCAAACACTCTCAAGGCGATTCTTGTGGCACTGCCTAGGCTGTTACGCTTACCGGTTTTCTAGATTTCCTCACAGTCCTCTAGTTCCTTGAAAGTGCCTAAATAAGAAAATCTACCTCACAGCGCGAAAGTCTAAGGCAACTATGGATTTTAATCTTGGTTTAATAGACAAGAGAATGTTTAAGGACTAGACCGATTTCTTAGACCTAGCTATAAACCAAACCTAGACCTATTAATAACCTCGAGCCTCACAGCGACAAGGTTAGCAGAACACTTGATTTTATTAAATTACCAAATATTACTTCTAAGGTTACTTACGCGTTTTCACCCTAAAGAGTTAAAGATTTATTATGTGATATAGACACTCACCTAAATCAAGAACCCTAGCACAACCCTATTATGTGATATAGACCGTCACCAAGGATTATACGAAGCAATAAACAGCGATGAAACAATATCAAGCATTCATATACACCAAATTAAAATTCCATAGCCTTTACAATACAAGAAAAATCCATAAACCACGCAAAAACCGAATAGAAAATCCAAACTTTATTAAACCATTGTCAAAACCTAGGTAGTTAAAAGAATCTAGCCAAGAAACATGGTTTTAAAAACAAATAAACAAGGTTCAGAACAAGAATTCATCGACAACGAACAAAGAAAAATAGAAAACTAAAGAAATCGAGTAGAAGAACCTGTGTATTCCTTGCTCTCCAAGCTTCCCGCTCGATCCCGTAGCCTTTAACCTTGCAAAAGATGCTTCTAAGTCCGATCCAGACTGTCTTCGTGCGTCTGATGTCTTCGATAGTGTGGCTGATGTCTTAAAGAAAGAATAATATATATATTTTTTTGTCCAATCCTCTGTTCGTATATATATATTTTCAAATATATGGCTCCCTTATTCCTGTTCCTTTTCGTCCAAGTATCATGTTTGCCGCCCAAAGAATATAAATAAATAATATCCAAAGTTGTTGCCGTCTATATTGTAAGATTAAATATATTATGTGACAATATTTAATCTATAGCCATTATAATCATTTACATAATATAGATCAAAATATATAATAACCTATTATTTAAATTAGTTGGTAATTGTTGATGGACCATATTACCCTTAGTAACTAATTAGGTTTCCTCCTGGGTGCTTATATAAGGAGAATGATATGGAGGTTAAAGGGTTACTCAGTTTCACACCCCATAAGCATAACATCATAATTCGACCTCCTCTCCTAACAGCTGATACCCTTTTCGGTTTTCTAAGTTCCCATCGTCAGTCAGCACCCTAAGGAGGAACCAGATCACGATGACAAGCATGTCGAACTCCATAACTGGATTCTCCACTGCACTTTCTGCTGTGACAGGTACGTTTTACTGTTTCCCTCATGAATAAACAGAACTGAACCAACATGTGGTATCAGAGCATATGTTGATTAGTCGGTTCTGTTTTGTATCCGTAAATCTGGATTAAAAACAGGAAAACAGGTTTTTAAAACCATAATAAAATTCGTTTTCATCATCCGAAATCATTACTGTTGGATTTCTGTCATCCGGAACGGCATCTCGGATGACATGGGCTCATTCTTATGTTATTGTTCTGAAATCTGCATGTTCAAATATGTTTAAATGTGTAAAATAATTCCAGTTTTCAGATGAAGTTTGAATAATTCGGTTTAGGGTTCATAATGTTCTTAGTCAAAATTCGAATTTTCCTTTATGATTTGGAATATGATTTGAATTGTTATATGTTTTCCTGATTTTGATCTATTTTTTCTAATAAGGATTTTCGAAATCTGTTAAAAGGATAAACAGATTATGTTTTCGAAATTTTATGATAAAATTAGATCAAAGTTATAATAGGAAACTATATCACAATTCTTAATTTCGAATTTTCAGTTGTTATAACCATAAACAACAACTGGATCGCACAAGATAAGATCACATAAGAGATGATCTGATCGCATAAGATAATCGCACAAGATCAGATCACATAAGAGATGATCTAATCGCATAAGATAATCGCACAAGACTTGTGGATCGCACAAGACTTGTGGATCGCACAAGACTTGTGGATCGCACAAGGCATTACGGATCGCACAAGGCCTTATTGATCGCACAAGTTTTTAGCCTCACTGATCGCACAAGTTTTGGGCCTCACTGATCGCACAAGACTAACGGGTGGTTTGCTATTAAATAATTGGTTTTGTAATTATTTAGTTAATTAATCAGAATCAGATAATGTTTTACAAAACCAAAATAGCTTAACTTGAATGAGTTTTGATGTATCATTTTTGGCCAAAGCTGACTTGACACATCTACTTATCGTTCAAGTATTACGAAAGCTATGTTGTGTGTGCATCATAAGCATGAATGTCTTAATTTCTGGCCAAAGCTGATTTAATTCATTCATAGATGGCATACTCAACAAGTGCATAACTAAAGTGATTGTCCCATTTTCTGGCCAAAGCTGATTTGTTACAACCACTTTGCACATATGCTTAAATGATTACACTTCTGGCCAAAGCTGTTTTGTCTTCATTTAAGTAGAATTTTTTAGCTAAGTCTATTATTTTGATGTTAGTAATAGACAATATCACAGCTTCATAATGTAAAATGGTCATTATTTATGCCTGCCTTAGTTTAACGTGTCCTTAGATCACATTAGGACTTCTTCATTTGTATCATAACTTGCTCATCTTATTTCCACTATCAGCACCAAATTGCGGAATTCCACCTTTGACTGGTGATAACTTTGCTGCATGGAAGGATGCTCTCATGCTTACTCTCGGGCTGCTGGATTTCGATTATGCTCTAAGAGAGGATAAGCCAGCGGACCTTACTCCACAAAGTACTACTGCTCAGCAGTTAACTCATGACAAGTGGACTAGGTGTAACCGCATGTCTCTCATGTTTATGAAGCAGTCCATAAGCAATGCAATCAGGGGAGCTATTCCTGATTCTGAAGATGCTAAAACCTACTTGGCTTCTGTGGAGGCTCAGTTCAAAGGGACGTCTAAAGCACACGCTAGTACTCTTATTCTCAAGCTGGTGACAACTAAGTATGATGGGAGGAGTGGCATTCGCGAGCACATCATGATGATGAATGACATGGCCAATAAGCTGAAGGGGCTGGAAATGGAAATCAGTGATGGTTTCCTTGTTCATTTCATCATTACTTCGCTTCCTTCGTCCTTTGAAGCATTCAAGATTAATTACAACACTCAGAAGGATAAGTGGACGATGAGTGAGCTGGTCGCCATGTGCGTACAGGAGGAAGAGCGTATGAGGATGGATCACCATACTGATGTTGCAAACTTCACTACCTCCAACTCTAAGAAGAGGAAGAACAATTATCAGAGGAAGGATGCTTCTAAAGTCCAAAGGCCTAACCCTCATCCTAATACAAGTGCACCTTCCAGCTCTAAGAACTCCTTAGGCAGTATCCGCTGCAAGTTCTGTAAGAAGACATGACACATGCAGAAGGAATGCCCTGATTTTAAGGAGTGGCTGGCTAAGAAAGGTAACGATTATTTTATGATACTTGAGTCCTATAATTTAAGTGTTCCTGCTACTTCTTGGAGGTTTGATTCTGGTTCTATGGTTCATGTTACCAATTCTACTCAGGGATTCCTTTCAATCCGGAAGCTGGAAAGAAACCAAAGAACGCTTAAGGTTGGGGATGATCGAGAATTAGAAGTGAAGGCCATTGGAACATTACAATTAGTTATGAAAACTGGTTTATGTATTAAACTTTATGATACCTTATATGTTCCTGAGGTAACTCGGAACCTTGTATCAGGACCAAAGTTAGACATGGACGGTTTTATTGTTTCCCATGGTCATCGCAAACTCTCTATCCTTTATGATTCTGTTCTTTATGGTACTGGTATTCTGGATGGTGGTCTCTATAGATTAGAACTAGAAGATAACTTTTCCAAATCTTTGTTGTCATATAATATTAATGAATCACTCACAAAGATGGAAGAGAAACGAGACTTAGAAACTTCATCCATGTTGTGGCATCAGCGTTTAGGCCACATTTCAAAAGAACGATTAAATCGTCTTGTGAAGGATGAAGTCTTACCTCCTCTCGATTTCTCTGATTTTGGAACATGTGTCAAATGTCTTAAGGGTAAAATGACATTAGCGAATAAGAAAGGTGCCACTAGGAGCTCTAATTTATTAGAACTCATTCACACTGACATTAGTGGTCCCTACCAAATCGCTGGCATAACAGGACATACTTCATTTATCACTTTTATTGATGATTATTCTCGTTACATGTACTTGTATCTTATTAAGGAGAAATCTGAATCTCTAACAACTTTTAAAGATTATAAGGCTGAAGTTGAAAAGCAATTAGATCGTCAGATTAAAGTTGTGAGATCAGATAGAGGCGGTGAATATTATGGAAGACATACTGATGTGGGTCAAGCTCCTGGTCCATTTTATGAGTTTTGTAAGGCCAGGGGACTGTGAACCAATACACCATGCCTGGTACACCTCAGCAGAATGGTGTCGCTGAAAGAAGAAACCGTACCCTTATGAACATGGTGCGCAGTATGTTAGCCAACACTAATTTACCATTATTTCTCTGGACTGAAGCGTTAAAAGCAGCTGTTCATATACTCAATAGAGTTCCTTCTAAGTCTGTCCCTAAAACTCCTTATGAACTTTGGACAGGAAGGAAACCGAGTCTTAAATATATGAAAGTATGGGGCTGCATTGCTGAAGCAAAACTTTACAATCCTTTCCTAAGGAAACTTGACCCTAAAACAGTTACCTGTTTCTTTATCGGGTATCCTGAGAACTCTAAGGGTTATCGTTTCTATTGTCCTTCCCATGTCACCCGTATTGTTGAAACCAAGCGTGCCGCGTTCCTGGAGGATTTCAAGGTCAGTGGGAGCAGTACCAACCCTTACGAAGAATTGCAAGAAGTACAAGACGCGGGGGGGAGAGACTCGTCGCTTACCATTACTCCGATTACTCCTCTTGTACCCAATGCAACTACTGTACATGAAGCTACTGCACCAACTCCAAATTTACCTCTACAATCAGAACCCATTATACCTCATGACGAAGGCACATCAAACGCTCAAAACCACGACAACGCTGAACCCGATAATCCACTCAGGAGGTCATCTAGGCAAAGAAGGCCAACTAATTGGGATGATTATGTTACCTACCTGACTGAAATGGATGCTGGAAAGCTCAATGATCCTATCTCTTACAATGAAGCCATTAGCAGTGATCAGTCTTCTGAATGGAATAAAGCAATGATTGATGAGCTTGAATCCATGAAGAAAAATGACGTTTGGGATTTGGTAGAATTACCCAACGGAGCCAAACCCGTAGGATGTAAATGGGTATTCAAAACAAAACTGGATCCGAATGGGAACGTTGAACGCTACAAAGCGAGATTGGTTGCAAAGGGCTACACTCAGAAAGAGGGAATTGATTATCAAGAGACGTTTTCACCTGTCTCTCGTAAAGATTCATTAAGGATCGTCATGGCCCTAGTAGCTCATTTCGATTTGGAGTTACATCAGATGGACGTTAAAACCGCTTTCCTTAACGGAGATTTGGATGAAGATGTTTACATGAAACAACCTGAAGGCTTTAAACCTGAAGGTCAGGAGCATCTAGTCTGTAAGTTGAAGAAATCCATTTACGGGTTAAAACAAACATCACGTCAATGGTACCTCAAGTTTGATGAAGTCATGAAGAAGCAAGGTTTTATGAAGAATCAAGTGGATCAATGCACCTACCTCAAGATGAGTGGGAGCAACTTTACTATACTTGTCCTTTACGTAGATGATATTCTATTGGCAAGTAATAGTTTAGACATGTTGCATGAGTCGAAGCGGTTACTTTCGCATAACTTCGACATGAAGGATCTCGGAGAGGCTTCTTACGTCATTGGCATCGAAATTCACCGAGATAGACACAAAGGGATCTTAGGATTGTCCCAAAGGGCCTACATAGATCGTGTCCTTACGCGTTACAACATGCAACAGTGCAAACCCTCCGTCGCTCCAGTAGTTAAGGGAGATGTTTTCGGTTCATTCCAGTGTCCGACAACAGAGGTTGAGAAGGAGCAAATGAGCCAGATACCTTACGCGTCAGTAGTCGGGAGCTTGATGTATGCTCAAGTCTGTACTCGCCCAGATATCGCTTATATTGCTGGAATGTTAGGCCCTTATCAAACAAATCCTGGCCTAGATCACTGGAAAGCAGCTAAGAAGGTACTTCGATATCTGCAAGGGACGAAAGACTACAAACTGACTTATAGAAGAAGTGATCATTTAGAAGTGGTGGGCTATTCTGATTCTGACTTTGCAAAGTGCAAAGATGACAAGAAATCCACTTCGGGCTATATCTTTATGTTAGCAGGCGGCCCAATCTCATGGAAGAGTCATAAACAACAGTTGACCACAACTTCCACAATGATGGCAGAGTATATTGCTGTTTATAATGCAACCTGTCATGGAATGTTGCTTAGAAATCTGATCACTGGACTCAAAATCGTTAATTCCATTTCTAGACCATTGAAGCTTTATTGTGATAATTCAGCTGCCGTTAGTTTCTCGAACAGTAACAGTTCGACTGGAGCTGGTTTATATCTCGATACAAAATATCTGTTCGTACGTGAACGAGTTGAGGAAAATAATCTTTGTATCGAGTATATTAGTACTAAGGATATGCTTGCGGATCCGATGACTAAAGGTCTCCCTCCTAAGGTTTATGAAGAACATGTTCGTAATATGGGATTTTGTAAAGACCTTATTTGAGCATATTGTACTAGCTTATGTTTTATGTTAATGAAATTTCCTCAGTTTGATTTTGTATGTCTCTTAGAATATGTTCAACCGGTATAATGGCATATTGACAAATAAAGTTACAAATCAAACAAAGGGCTTACGCATATTTTGATCATGACGATTAGGTTTTAAATTAAGGCTATAGTATGATTAATGGGGGTCCTGAGTCGCATAATGATTCAACGACTGTATTTCTCTGCTATAGTACTTGTTTAAGGCTAAAATGAGTGTTAACTCCTGATCAGGCTTATCTAATACTCATAGTAAATGATTACTTGGCTAAGTGGGAGAATGTAAGATTAAATATATTATGTGACAATATTTAATCTATAGCCATTATAATCATTTACATAATATAGATCAAAATATATAATAACCTATTATTTAAATTAGTTGGTAATTGTTGATGGACCATATTACCCTTAGTAACTAATTAGGTTTCCTCCTGGGTGCTTATATAAGGAGAATGATATGGAGGTTAAAGGGTTACTCAGTTTCACACCCCATAAGCATAACATCATAATTCGACCTCCTCTCCTAACAGCTGATACCCTTTTCGGTTTTCTAAGTTCCCATCGTCAGTCAGCACCCTAAGGAGGAACCAGATCACGATGACAAGCATGTCGAACTCCATAACTGGATTCTCCACTGCACTTTCTGCTCTGACAGGTACGTTTTACTGTTTTCCCTCATGAATAAACCGAACTGAACCAACATATATTTGCTTCTCTTTTCGAAAATAATATCTAATAGCAAATCCTCAAATTGGCCCACTGATGATGTTTCGAAAATAATATGGCTGGGATTAGGGCTGTAAACGAACCGAACGTTCAGCGAACTGTTCGTGAACCGTTCGGCGGGAAGTTCGTTTATGTTCGTTCGTTTAATAAACGAACGAACATGAACAAAAAATTTCGTTCGATTAGTTAAATGAACGAACATGAACAGAGGTCTCGTTCGTTCGATTGTGTTCGTGAACGTTCGGTAAGGTGTTCGTGAACATTCGTTGATTTGCGTTCGTTTATGTTCGTATGTTTATGTTTTAATTGAAGATCTTTGTACTTTCTTATATTTTATTTGTACTTTTTATATTATTAAACTTTTATTTATTTTATTTCCCTAACAATTAAACTAGGAAACCCATTTTCACCTTGTTTATGCATCATTTTCCTTTCATTTCTCATTATTTACCTCCAGAATACAATCGACCTCTGTTCCACAATAAGGGATTCAAGTTCGAGTGCTACTCTCTGGGCCATCTATCTTTATCCTTTGTCGCGTTAGCCAAATTTATTTGTGTTCATGAACCGTTCGCGAACACACTCATTTCCTTAATGAACGAACACGAACATAAAATCTCGTTCGGTAAGTGTTCATGAACCGTTCGTGAACACATTTATTTCCTTAACGAACGAACACGAACAAGGCCTTGTTCGTGTTCGTTCGGTTCGTTTACAGCCCTAGCTGGGATGTCAAGTAGTTGGTGGCCCATTATTGTTTTATCATCCACTATTGTTTCAAAGCCCACAACTACAATTTCAATTCAACTGCTAGGCTGGTCTAGTGGTGCACAAAAAACCCGAACCCGGACCCCAAAAAAAACCCGGAACCGGGTATTATAAAACCCGGGTTTTTTATACCCGAACCCGACCCTACCCGTAGGGTAGGGACCGGGTATGCATATTTGATCTAAAACCCGAACCCGGAACCGGTTTTTTTTTATACTTGGTTTATACCCGAAACCCGGTTTTATAAATACCCGAACCCGAACCCGGAACCGGGTTTTATAAATACCCGGAACCGGTTTTTAAAAAAACCCGATTTTGATGTAATCTTGTTTAATTATGTATGCATTAAGACTTCTAGTTCTTATGATTTAACAAAATTATGTATGCACTTTGATGTAATCTTGTTTAATTATTAGGTTTCTAATGATATTTGCCACCGCTACTTAATTATTTAGTATATTTCATTACAAGTGGAAACAAATATGCCAACATATGTTGGCCCTTCTATTTACTCTGTTTGTTTAATATTATTATTAGTTTTTGTATTTAATAAATTGTGCCTCTGTTTATAAAGTTCAAGAATAACCACATGAAGAACTATAAATTGTGCCTCTTTTTATAAATTATGCCTCTATTTATCAATAGATTTGATGTCCATGTGTGTGAGTTATGTTTGATACATTTTATAAGCATAGTTCCGGTCGGGGTTTTTTAATACCCGGTGCGGGTTTTTTCCCAACCTGATGCATACCCGAACCCTACCCGATGAATACCCGAACCGGACCCGAACCCGGAAATAGGGTATTATAATACCCGGGTTTTATAAAACCCGACCCGAACCCTACCCGAACCCGGGTATATAGGGTATACATTTTTGGTAGAAAACCCGGACCCGACCCGGTTTTTAAAAAAACCCGATTTTGTAAAACCCGATCCTACCCGAACCCGATCCTACCCGAAACCCGATTTTTAAAAAAACCCGATTTGTGCACCACTAGGCTGGTCATCCTTCACGGCCCGCGGCAGCCCAAGCTAACCTTTACGCGGCCCAACACCAATAAATTAGATGGACTTAAATTCTAAAACTATATATTGATGTGGGCCTAAGCCTTTCTCTCGATCCAAATATATATATTTTTTCGTGGCAACCCTGTAACTTATGAAATAGAGATAGTGGCCTTGACCCACTCACAGAAAATGGTGACAATTTTACTTCGGTCTCTGGCATTCTACTCTGCCCAACTGGCTGGTTATTTTTATATTACTCGTTTTTGCTCCATTTGCACCAGGACCTGCCAAAACACAATATAATATAATATAATACTAAAACTAAATAAAAATAAATAAAACCTATACAATAATTATACAATTTACACGGGACAAATATGTGTATTTTACCACTTATCAAATATCCCCACACTTAACCTTTTTTCGTCCCCGAAAAAGAATTATGCATAACGGAATCATAGTTGGAATAATCATTCGGGACAAAAGCTTAAATTACTTATTGAAACCGAAACTTGTGTTAGTCGCGATTGCAAGTATATTGATCCTTTTAAACCCAACCCGGTTCCAAGCCCTTATCATGCAATTTTAGTTCAAATGCGGTCAATCTACCTAGGGTCTCATGCTAAGAATTGCAAGTCCACCTAATCCCCCCTCAAGCTTATAGGACAAAAGGAACAACCACTGGGTTATTTCCTAACCGTTTTATACCAAGATCAAGAGAGTTTAGAATCAAATCTATTTGTTTTCCATCACTTTTTCATTTTTTTTCTTTTTTCGAGCGTAGACGTTGCTTTCCCTAACCCAGAGGCATTCCGGCTGTAGAGTCGCTATCCCCAACCACAGATTACTTAGGCTTCGGTACTTTTTATTTATTTTGCAAGGCCGATTTCACACACCCTAGCGGTAATCCGGCTGTAGAGTCGCTATCCCCAACCATAGACTACATAGAAATGACTACTTTCATTTAGTTTCTAGCTCGTTTTTTGTTTTTTTTTTCACGAGATAATGACCAAAAACTCTAACGATCTTAGCTTATAACGGCATCCCTTATACTATTTTTGGCGGTTTCAATTTCCCCACTGTCTCTAGATGAGAACCCACTAGTAGACCGACAATTAGGTATATTTTAAGATCAAAGGAACCCAGAACCGAATCGAGCCAACCCGCACATCCCAAACTAGACACAAGCTCAATTATATTAATCTCATATTATTATTATTTGAACCCGAACAAAAAGCTGACTTTTCTATCATTTTCCATGTTTTTTATTTTGCAAACTTCTTATTTCAAAAGACATTTTCTGATTTTTTTCAATTTTTTTCTTTTTGGATTTTTTTTAATTTTTTTGTATTTTTCGACTTTTTATGACTCGACTAACTATACTAACTAGACACTAAACGATAGTTTCCCATCCCCACACTTAAACTCTACATTGCCCTCAATGTAGGATGGAAACCGACTCAAAAGACTAAAATAAATAAGAAATAAAAAATAAAGAGCAAAATTGGAAAGGACTTAGCTGGTTAATAACGCGTATGCTCCAAATCTCTCGTCCAATCCAGCTCGATCGTATAGCATTTCATTCGCAATCGGATTCTGACACTGACTAGTACACTCGATAAATGCCTGGAATTTGATAAGCAGCTCCAAAATCACCCGAATGGAGATTGAGTACGGGTGGTACATATTCAAACCTGCATAAACAAAAACAAGCAAAAACCAAAGCAGTACCGACTCTAAACAAAAGACCGACTCAAAATATAAGTAAACATGAAAACATGAAAATACCTAAAACTACGATAAAGACTCAAAATCTACAAACTCTACAAGTGGGCTATCAACTTTTCTAACACTCACGGAGGATCATGAAAACGCGGCTCACCTGTGTACCAAATCTCATGGGCTGTAGCACCATCATACCTATGATTACCCGAATCTCTCCAAACCTCCTCATACCTCTCACAACCTCTCAACTCATCATCGGGCGGTTTGAACTTATACGTTTCAAACCTAAATCTATCCCCACACTGAGCTTCACTCAGTACTTCTAGCTTCGATTCTAAACACTGTACTATTTTTTCAAGATCCTCTACTCTCCCATCGGGTAGATCCCCACACTTAGGTTCTAACATTGGCTCTAACCTAGGATCGCTCACCCTCTCTGTCTCTATTCTCTCACATCCTTTACTCTCCCCCACCGATGCCACTGCCTCTATTTGAACCGGTGGTGAACCAACCTCTCTTAACTTTAGACCCGACCTAGTAGATATAGCTTTCACGTGATGATTGGTTGTGTTAGGTTGGGTGTTACCCGAGAACTGACCGGAAGACCTTTCTTGCAATTGACTATTTATGTCACTGACTTGCCTTTGAAGGTCCAAAAAGTTGGATTGGTTGTTCTTTAAAAATATGGAATGATCCTCTAAGGTTCTTTGAGTGGCCTCTAAGGCCCTTTGGGTTGCTTCTAAGGTCCTTTCGGTCGCTTGATTCTTAACTAGTATTTGGGATAACATAGCTTTAATCTCATCTAGACCACTACCCAAATCTTGGTTGTTTAAACCTTGACTGTTTGACCCCCCACTATTTAACTGACCTACTGAACCTGAACTACCAAACTGACCCTGCTGATTCGAACCCCCACTAGAATAATAATCTTGTCCCCTGTTTTGATTCGAACATGATTGGAAACCGGGGGGATTACCGGAAGAGAAGAAGGTGTTATTGTTACTACGCCAATTTGACCCTAAATTTGAATTGTTGAAAGGGTTCGTTGGACCTCCATTGGCTATGAACTCTACCTGCTCAACAGTGAGTATGGGACAATCTATAGTATCGTGACCCCCTCTACACACCTCACACCCATCGAACCTCCTCTCTAAATCGTTCATCCTACTAGTAAGCTTTCTCTCAAGGTTTTCCATTGCCGCGACCATCGATGTATCCAAGCTAACTTGGTGTACTCCTCGACCGGCCGAGGGAGTACTAGTCACAGGAATGGAAGTCCCGCCGATGGCGTAATGATCGATGTCGGAATTGGCGAAACGGGCTCCTGCTGAAGTGTCAAAACGGGCTCGCGTCTCTGGAGTGAGACCGTTGTAGAATTTCTCTACAAGTGCCCAATCAAATAACCCATGTTGAGTGCAACGAGAGAGTAGGGTTTGGAATCTTTCCCAGGCTAGGTGGTAGGGCTCGTCAGGCTCCATCCGGAACGAATGGATCTGATCATGAAGACGAGATGCTTTGGCGGGTGGGAAGTATTTGGTAAGGAAGGCATCTCGAAGGGTGGCCCATGTGGTAAACGTACCCGCGGGTTGTGAATCAAGCCAGGTGGCTGCGCGGCCTGCGAGTGAGAATGGGAAGACCTGGAGGAAACGAGCGTCAAGGTTGGCACCTTCAATGGAAAAGGTGCTGCAAAGGCGGGTGAGGCGGCTGATGTGAGCTGGGGCATCCTCGTCATCACGACCGTGAAATTGGCACGAGTTGGTGATAACAGCAAAGATGTAGGACGGGATTTTCCAAGACTTGTCATTATTGATGGCGGGAAGGGTAATGGGTGAGTTCGCACCGGTGAAACCAATGGTAGTCTGCTCGTAAACGGTGCGGTTCACCATTTGAACAACGGGTGGAGGACTAGGTGTACGACAACGGGAGGGTGGTGGGGAAACGTGTGGTGATGACTTTGGAATGAAGTCGGTGTGTGGTGGAAAAGAGGAAGAGCTAGAAGAACGTACCTCGGGTGCAACAGATGAAGCGGACGACTTGACTGTAAACGGAAGCGGCGGCGGTCCCTGCGAGCGCGTATGGGGCATACACTGTAAAAACCGAAAACAACCAAGTAAGAAGACTCTAACAACGAGTCAATAAACTAGAAAATACACTAAAACAAATATTTTTTTGATTTTTATGATTTTTAGACTCCTACGACTCAACGAACACAAATAGCACGTAATATGTCAACTAAGTCCAAACAAAGAAATCAACGCAATCGCCAAAGAATCCCCGGCAACGGAGCCAAAAAATTGATGTGCTAAAAGTGGTTTAACTAAATTAACTAAATTAAACCCTAAACTAGACTCTCTAAGTTTTAAATTTATAAAACTAAGACTCTCTAAAACCTAAACCACATGACCGGCAAGTGTACCGATCGATGCAATATAGCCTAAGGAAGTCCGAGTATCGAACCCAAGAGACTCTACTAAATTACGCTAATGACTCTATCTAGACTAAGACTGACATGACTTAACTAATTGTTTATTTGATGGGGGGGGGGGGGGTTTCTAAATATCCTAAAAAATATTAAAATAATGCTAAATAACTAGACACGAACTCGAACGAAGACTTTGATCAGAGATGTGAAGACTACCTAGGCTAGACGCAAGCTAAACTCAGAATGGATTTCTATTCGATGATTTTGTGGTGTGGAACCGGGATCTTTAGATACTAAACCTATTAAGACACCACTAAGTCCCTCAAACACTCTCAAGGCGATTCTTGTGGCACTACCTAGGCTGTTACGTTTACCGGTTTTCTAGATTTCCTCACAGTCCTCTAGTTCCTTGAAAGTGCCTAAATAAGATAGTCTACCTCACAGCGCGAAAGTCTAAGGCAACTATGGATTTTAATCTTGGTTTAATAGACAAGAGAATGTTTAAGGACTAGACCGATTTCTTAGACCTAGCTATAAACCAAACCTAGACCTATTAATAACCTCGAGCCTCACAGCGACAAGGTTAGCAGAACACTTGATTTTATTAAATTACCGAATATTACTTCTAAGGTTACTTACGCGTTTTCACCCTAAAGAGTTAAAGATTTATTATGTGATATAGACACTCACCTAAATCAAGAACCCTAGCACAACCCTATTATGTGATATAGACCGTCACCAAGGATTATACAAAGCAATAAACAGCGATGAAACAATATCAAGCATGCATATACACCAAGTTAAAATTCCATAGCCTTTACAATACAAGAAAAATCCATAAACCACGCAAAAACCGAATAGAAAATCCAAACTTTATTAAACCATTGTCAAAACCTAGGTAGTTAAAAGAATCTAGCCAAGAAACATGGTTTTAAAAACAAATAAACAAGGTTCAGAACAAGAATTCATCGACAACGAACAAAGAAAAATATAAAACTAAAGAAATCGAGTAGAAGAACCCGTGTATTCCTTGCTCTCCAAGCTTCCCGCTCGATCCCGTAGCCTTGAACCTTGCAAAAGATGCTTCTAAGTCCGATCCAGATTGTCTTCGTGCGTCTGATGTCTTCGATAGTGTGGCTGATGTCGTAAAGAAAGAATAATATATATATATTTTTTTGTCCAATCCTCTGTTCGTATATATATATTTTCGAATATATGGCTCCCTTATTCCTGTTCCTTTTCGTCCAAGTATCATGTTTGTCGCACATAGAATATAAATAAATAAGAGTAAATTACAAGTTTTGTCCTTTACGTTTACATCAAATTTCAGGTGCTGTCCTTTTGGCCAAAAGTTTACAGGCGGTGTCCTTAAACTTTCAAAATCTTGCACGTTTTGTCCTTTAGGCCAAACTTAGTTAGAAATCTCAGTTAAAAACTATCATGTGCAATGCACATGAGGGTAAATTGGTAATTTTCACCATTTCAAAGTCAAACACTCACTCCATCTTCTTCCCCCAAATTAAAATGATTCTGAGCCCTAAAATTACCTCTTGAACATTTGTGCTCCACAAGTATTCACCTCCGTTTAATCACCACACGCAACAACCAACGTTAACAAACTACTTCACTCCAAGGCCACCGCAACAACCGCTGTTTCCTCCTCCTCAGGCGAAGTTATCTGGAATAGAACTGGCGTACAAACGACGCCGTACACTTAGCGACAAAACACGATCCTTACAAAAGCTGCTACCGGTGGACGGAAAAATAGATATGGCAACGATTTATGAAGAAACGTACAAGTATATTATGTTTCTGAAAGCGCAAATCAGTGTTCTGGAATCGATGCCTGTTGTGTCTAGCTTGTCATCGTCGTCGTGTTTGAATATGAGATTTGGAAACCCTAGGTATGGTGGGTTGGGGAAACTGAACAGGCAGCAGGTGCTTGAGGTTTTGGTTAACTCACCTGTGTCTCAGTCGGTTTTGTATACCAGAGGTTGTTGTGTTTACTCGCTTGAGCAGTTGGTCTTGTTTAAGGAGGTTGCTGAGAAGAGGTTTTTGTTTTCTGATCATTGAGTTTTGTCGTCCATTAGCATATCATTCTAAAGGTAATTTCGGTTAAGTTTGAAGTAATTAATTTCTTTATTGTTTTACCTTTTTTAGAATTTTTAGCTGAAGTTCTGCTTTTTTTTTTTTTTTTTTTGTTGCAGGTCCGTTGTGTTTAGTAATTTTCCGGCACCGGCACCACAATGGCAACACAGGGATATTATAGGAAGTAATAGTTCAAATTAGTGGTAGGGGTAGTTTTCTAGTTAAATTGGGTGGAGGCGGTGGTTCAATGATAGGTGGAGCACCTTCAAGAGGATTGATGTTTAAAGAGGTAATTTTAATTGGGTATCAGTGCTCAGAGTCATTTTAAATTGGGGAAGATGATGGAGTTTGAAATGGTTAAGAGGAAAACTACCAATTTACCCTCATGTGCATTGCACATGATAGTTTTTAACTGAGATGTCTAACCAAGTTTGGCCTAAAGGACAAAACGTGCAAGATTTTGAAAGTTTAAGGACACCGCCTGTAAACTTTTGGTCAAAAGGACAGCGCCTGAAATTTGATGTAAACGTAAAGGACAAAACTTGTAATTTACTCAATAAATAATATCCAAAGTTGTTGCCGTCTATATTTGCTTCTCTTTTCGAAAATAATATCTAAATAGGACTTTGACCCGCCGCGCGTTGCGGCAGCGTCGAAAGTTAAAGTAACTCGAATTGATATCATATGTTTGATCCAACTTGAAAAATATTACGTCATCATTGAATGGAAAACTATTATATTCGACTCGACTCGCTTTCGGTCATAAAATAAGGATAAAAACGTATTATATTTAAATATACTCATTTTAGGAAAAAGTTTATGTCAAACGTTAGTCGTTTCCATTGAAAGACGAATTTAAACCGACAGGTACACTAAAACTGCGATACGTCGCGTGTTACGGCTGCGGCACCTTAGTTGTTTATAGTTTGTGGTACGTTATGTGGTGTGTTAATCATAGAAAAACACGTGTTTCGGTGTATCCGATCTACCTCTGTGTAACCCATATAAGTATTGCGGTTACAGTGTATGATGATGACATTAACGTGTAATGCCCGCACGTGAAATTACGCGTTTTTACATTGTTACACATAGTATGTTTGTGATATTAACGTCATTTGGCATAGATAAAAAAAGAGAATTTCTCCATCGTTGCGGTGTAAAGCTGTGATGGTAACTTAGGCAACCATGTAAAATTGTAAAAGTTATTTAGATATTAATATGGTTAGGCATAGAAAAAAACATATTAATCTGTGACACGCTACGATGTAAAGTCGTAAAAGCAATTCAAATAAAATGAGAGGTCAAGTTATTAAGAAGAAAGGTTGACGGGTCAAAGTTATCAATTACAAAAATTAAAACTAAATGTTTAAATTACCTAAAGAATAGTAGTTGTAGGTGTCCAATTAAGAAAAAGGAAATTTAAAGTGTATTTAAAAAATTTAAACTCCAATTAAGAAAAAGGAAATTTAAACTACATTTGAAAAGGGAAAAAAACTGTAACTGGGAAAAAGAAATCTTAAGAAAAAGGAAATTGGGTAAATTACAATTTTCGTCCTTTATGTTTGTATCAGATTGCAATGTATGACCTTTAACTTCAATAATTACAGTCACAATCCTTTATTTGGAAAACTTATTAAATATTTCGTCCTTTAGCACTAACCAGGTTAAAATTTTATGTCAAGTCTAATAAGTTAAGGGTAATTTAGTCATTTTCATTTCTCCCATTCACCACCGGCGCCCACCGTTCACTTCCATCATTGCCTCATTCCCGCTGCCAAAACCATATCACCTCTCGTCCTCTCTTGCTAACACCACCAAATATTCACCTCAGCCGCCTAAACAGCTCACCTCCACCATCGTTTTACTCAATAACATAACAAAAGTCCACCATTAATTCATGGATTTTAAGTGATTTGTTTCAATTAAAATTTAAACAATTATGATTTTAAACATTACTCCATCACATAACAAAAGTCCACCCTTCATTCACAGATCTGGTTGAAGTAAAATTCCAATTACTATTTTAAACTTCAAAATTGACAGGAAATTTATGGATTTAATCGAATCTACATTATTCACAAGGACAAATAAATCATCTATTAGGCCAGACCCACTTCATCTTTATCATCTTCATCAATTTAACCAGAACTATCGCGAACAACCACCACTTCACCTTCTTCATCTGTTTGCATCGATTTTCCAGCGACCCAAATAGATGGGTTTGCTCCGATAATACAGACCACCGTCACCACCCCTTCATTTCTCGTTGTATTTTTTCGACCTTGAAACTTTAAATCCGGTCTTCGGTGGTGAATCGGGGAGTCCAGACCTGTCTTCGAGAAGAAGACGAGAGAGCTATCGAGAGTTCAGATCTGGTTGTCGAGGAGGATGGAGACGGGGTCTGGACAGTTCGGCTGGTGGTATGGTGTTGTAGTCGGCTGGTGGAATCGGAAGTGAATGTGGGTTTAGAAGAGGGAATGAGACTAGGGTAAAAAGACTTTATTACCCTCACATGAGGTGTACATGATTAAACTTAACATTTAAAACAAACCAGGTTAGCGTTAAAGGACCTAAAGGATAATGAGTTTTTCAAATAAAGGATTGTGACTGTAATTATTAAAGTTAAAGGTTATCCATTGCAATCTGATACAAACATAAAGGACGAAAAGTGTAATTTACCCAAGGAAATTTAAATTGCAGTTAAAAAATTTAAACTCCAAGGGAAATAAACGCAGTTAAAAAATTTAAACTACCAAGGGAAATAAACTGAAAAAAAAAAAAATTCTTAAATGCATTTAAGAAGAAGAAAAGGAAGAGTCGAACTCGTGACCCCACCTTCAGCTTGAGACACAGCAACCACTACACTAAGCTTCAACTTGATTTATCTTGGCTCCAACAATGTATATATATAAAAGTAAAGGCGGTGGCTGTGATGTGACAGCCACCGACTTTGTTCTTTAAGACTATAGGAAAATAGCAAATCCTCAAATTGGCCCACTGATGATGTTTCGAAAATAATATGGCTGGGATGTCAAGTAGTTGGCGGCCCATTATTGTTTTATCATCCACTATTGTTTCAAAGCCTACAACTACAATTTCAATTCAACTGCTAGGCTGGTCATCTTTCACGGCCCGCGGCAGCCCAAGCTAACCTTTACGCGGCCCAACACCAATAGATTGGATGGACTTAAATTCTAAAACTATATATTGATGTGGGCCTAACCCTTTCTCTCGATCCAAATATATATATTTTTTCGTGGCAACCCTCTAACTTATGAAATAGAGATAGTGGCCTTGACCCACTCACAGAAAATGGTGACAATTTTACTTCGGTCTCTGGCATTCAACTCTGCTCAACTGGCTGGTTATTTTTATATTACTCGTTTTTGCTCCATTTGCACAAGGACCTGCCAAAACACAATATAATATAATACTAAAACTAAATAAAAATAAATAAAACCTATACAATAATTATACAATTTACACGGGACAAATATGTGTATTTTACCACTTATCAGTCCAGGAGGAGTCAAATATGTGGTTGTCGCTATTGATTATTTCACCAAGTGGATCGAAGCAAAGCCCTTGGCAAAAATAACCGGGGAACAGATGAGGCGATTCGTACTAGATAACATCATCTGCAGGTACGGGGTCCCAAAAGAGCTGGTAAGTGATAACGGTGTCCAATTTGCTGGGAGACCCTTCAAGCCATGGTGCGAGCAGATGCACATACAGCAGGTGTTTACCTCCATCACTCATGCCCAAAGCAATGGACTGGTATAAAGAGCCAACCAGAGCGTTGTCAAAGGGATGAAGGGAAGACTAGGGAGGAAACAAAAAGGATGGCTGGAGGAACTACCGTTTGTACTGTGGGCATACAGGACCACCCCCAAAAATTGCAACGGGGAAACTCCTTTTAGCCTGACTTACGGGACTGAGGCAGTCATCCCAGCTGAGATAGGATCCCCGACTGCGAGGATGAAGCTCAGGGAGGCGGAGAACGAACAAGACCTCTGGATGAACCTGAACTTTCTGGAAGAAAGGAGAGAAGTGGCAGCGATCAGGGAGGCTAAGTATAAGAAACAGCTGGAAAGCTATTACAATGCCAAGATGAAGAAGCTTAACCTCGTCCTGGGAGATTTAGTCCTGAGAGCAAATGAAGCCAGCATGCAGGAGAGCACTGGAAAGTTAGGACCCAATTGGGAAGGGCCCTATCGGGTCGTATGGGCAAACGGCAAAGGAAGCTGCAAATTGGAAACTCTCCAAGGCAAGGAGGTCCCCAGAACGTGGAACCTCATGCAACTCAGGAAGTACTACATATGAGGGGTTTATCCCCAGGAAAAACGGCCAAGAGCCACTTTTGTAATATTTAACTATTAGTCTGGGGCTTGACGTGCTGTCGTAGGTACACGCAAATTTAATCCCAATAACAACTATAGATAGTGGTAAAAGGGTATCGAACTCAGGGAGTATGTGGAAAGTGTGTTTATTTTATAGCTTTGCGATTAAACTACAATTAACCTAATTTGCAGAAAATAAAGATCAATAATTTGGATTGTTGTTTTATAAAACTAAATTAATAACTAAATGCAAATCAAATGTTGGTTGTAAAACAGATTAGGAGAGAACAATGACCATCTTAGGATTCAGTTTCTTTAAACAATTGTGTGAAATTCCAACTAGAAAGAGTTACATAGACATAACTCGTGCATAAATAATCGAAGTGATAAAAGGGAACAAAGTACTCGGATTTATTAACGCGAGGTTGTTTCCCGATGATCAATTAATCAATAACCAACCCTAACCCTTCCCGTGATATCTCGATTGCCAACGACACCAAGAACGTACGATTGAGACTAGAAATTGCACTATCGATTAACAAGTTACAAACAATTATGTATACACCATGATATTCAAGCAACGCAAGTTATCATTCTAGAAATTCAGAAATAAACACACAAAAGTTCAAGAGAAACCTTCACCTAAGATGATCACCGAAAGTTTTAGCCACACATAGCTTGGTGAATCATCATAGCAAGCAATTCAATGTTCATACAAATCGAAATCACAAACCGAATGTTAGCAAATGTTCACAACCAAGCCAAGATAGCCAAAATCGCCCCTAGTGTCTCCAATAACCGACCAGTCATGAGAATAGGTGAAAAGACACCATAAAACTGATTTTAATGAGGCAGTTACACATCTTCGCGTCATGTCCACCGTAACTTACGGTACCACCGTAAGTTACGGTGACCTTCAAATTGTTACGGTAATAGTCTCCTGTGTTACGGTGATGTAATGTTGACTTGTGTGCCTCCAAGGTGTATGTGTTGTCGGCCCAAGATGTGCCGCCCAAAT